>OZ012660.1:29148537-30348537 GCA_963942545.1 Oxycera nigricornis
CGTGGTAGACACAGGGCGTGCCAGACACGTGGCAGACACGGGGCGCGGCAGACACGTGGCAGACACGGGGCGCGGCAGACACTGGGCGCGGCAGACACGGGCCGTGCCAGACACGGGCGTGCCAGACACGTGGGTTGCCAGACACGTGGCGTGCCAGACACGTGGCGTGCCAGACACGGGGCGTGCCAGACACTGAGCGTGCCAGACACGTGGCGTGCCAGACACGTGGCAGACACGGGGCGTGCCAGAGTCTTGGCGTGCCAGACACGGGCGTGGCAGACACGGAACGTGGCGGACACGGAGCGTGCCAGACACGTGGCAGACACGGGGCGCGGCAGACACGGGCCGTGCCAGACACGGGCCGTGCCAGACACGGGCCGTGCCAGACTCGGGGCGTGCCAGACACGTGGGTTGCCAGACACGTGGCGTTCCAGACACGTGGCGTGCCAGACACCTGGCGTGCCAGACACGTGGCAGACACGGGCCGTGCCAGACACGTGGCGTGCCAGATACCTGGCGTGCCAGACACGGTGCGTGCCAGACACGGGGCGTGCCAGACATGGAACGTGGCAGACACATGGCGTGCCAGACACGGGGCGTGCCAGACAGTGGTCGTGCCAGACACTGGTCGTTCCAGACACGGGGCGTGCCAGACACGGGGCGTGCCAGACACGGGGCGTGCCAGACACGGGGCGTGGAAGACACGGGGCGTGGCAGACACGGAACGTGGCAGACACGGAACGTGGCAGACACGGAACGTGGCAGACACGGAACGTGGCAGACACGGCGCGTGCCAGACACGTGGCGTACCAGACACGCAGCGTGCAAGACACGCAGCGTGCCAGACACGGGGCGTGGCAGACATGGGGCGTGCCAGACACTGAGCGTGCCAGACACGGGGCGTTTTCAGACACGGAACGTGGTAGACACGGGGCGTGCCAGACACGGGGCGTGCCAGACACGGGGCGTGCCAGACACGGGGCGTGCCAGACACGGGCCGTGCCAGACACGGGCCGTGCCAGACACGGGGCGTGCCAGACACGGGCCGTGCCAGACACGGGCCGTGCCAGACACGGGGCGTGCCAGACACTGAGCGTGCCAGACACGGGGCGTTTCAGACACGGAACGTGGCAGACACGTGGCTTGCCAGAAACGTGGCGTGCCAGACAGTGGTCGTGCCAGACACTGGTCGTTCCAGACACGGGGCGTGCCAGACACGGGGCGTGCCAGACACGGGCCGTGCCAGACACGGGGCGTGCCAGACACGGGCCGTGCCAGACACGGGCCGTGCCAGACACGGGGCGTGCCAGACACTGAGCGTGCCAGACACGGGGCGTTTTCAGACACGGAACGTGGTAGACACGGGGCGTGCCAGACACGGGGCGTGCCAGACACGGGGCGTGCCAGACACGTGGCGTGCCAGACACGGGGCGTGCCAGACACGTGGCAGACACGGGGCGCGGCAGACACGGGGCGCGGCAGACACGGGCCGTTCCAGACACGGGGCGTGCCAGACACGTGGGTTGCCAGACACGTGGCGTGCCAGACACGGGGCGTGCCAGACACTGAGCGTGCCAGACACGGGGCGTTTCAGACACGGAACGTGGCAGACACGTGGCTTGCCAGAAACGTGGCGTGCCAGACAGTGGTCGTGCCAGACACTGGTCGCTCCAGACACGGGGCGTGCCAGACACGGGGCGTGCCAGACACGGGGCGTGCCAGACACGGGGCGTGCCAGACACGGGGCGTGGAAGACACGGGGCGTGGCAGACACGGAACGTGGCAGACACGGCGCGTGCCAGACACGTGGCGTACCAGACACGCAGCGTGCAAGACACGCAGCGTGCCAGACACGGGGCGTGCCAGACACGGGGCGTGCTAGACACGGGGCCTGCCAGACACGGGGCGTGGCAGACATGGGGCGTGGCAGACACGGGGCGTGGCAGACACGGAACGTGGCAGACACGGCGCGTGCCAGACACGTGGCTTACCAGACACGCTGCGTGCCAGACACGGGGCGTGGCAGACACGGGGTGTGCCGGGCACGTGGCTGACACGGATAGTGGCAGACACTGGGCGTGCCAGACACAGGGCGTGCCACAACGGGGCGTGCCAGACACGGGGCGTGCCAGACACTGGTCGTGCCAGACACGGGGCGTGCCAGACACGGGGCATGCCAGACACGGGGCGTGCCAGACACGTGGCAGACACGGATAGTGGCAGACACTGGGCGTGCCAGACACAGGGCGTGCCACAACGGGGCGTGCCAGACACGTGGCGTGTCAGACACGGGGCGTGCCAGACACGGGACGTGCCAGACACGGGCGTGTCAGACAAGTGGCGTGTCGATTATTTGGGCTAAAAATGCGTTTTTCACGTGAGTTTCCCCCCTTTGGGATGCAATAGCTCCCGTCAGTGTACAGCGATGAAAACAATCAATATCGCAAACGACTTGCAACAAAATTGCCTTAAAGTCATTTACTATGCGTTTTAGGGTTAAATTGAAAACAATGGATTTGTGGCGCTCGAAAGAGGTTCCCTCCTTTTTGAATGTCGTTTTAGGCCTATAACTTTTTAATTATTGATGCCACGTTGCATCGTGTGGGGCCATGGTTTTGGAAATATAGGCGTGCCCCACTTTTTATTGGGTTTCAAGATGGACCCCAGAGCATGAGGGCTGCGACCCCAGAAATGTTGATTTAAGCTGCCAGTAAGGCATACTATGCATGAGGGTTGCGACCCCAGAAATGTCGATTTAAGCTGCCAGTAAGGCATACTATACACTGCACCAAAAAGTTGACTGCCTACCAAAATGCTCCACGAGTTTCGCAACGGCGGTTTGTCATGAAAAGTCGATTATTTGGCCTGAAAACGGGGTTTTCACGCAAATTTCTTCCCTTTGGGTTGAAATAACTCCCGCTAATGTACAGTGATTGGAACAATCAGTACCGCAAACGATTTGTGACAAATTATCTTGGAAAAATATCCCAACGTGTCTCGCGTGAAACGTGGAAATAAAGAAGTTGTGGTGCCCGAACGATGTTCTTTCCTTTTTGTGTGTGGTTTTTGGCTTGTAACTTTTTTATTATTGACCCAACGTAAAATGATGTATGAACGACTGGCTAAACATTTTATTCTACGCAAGTTTGCCATACGCAACTTTCTTGTGAGAGCCATGGTTTCGGAGATATGAGGGTGCCCCAGTTTCTTTTGTTTGGAATATGGAGCCTAAAGGATAGGAGCTGCGACCCCAGAAACTTGAATTTAAGCTATCTATACCATTGCCCACGCATTGCAATATAAAAAATCTGCCTGCTCAAAATGCAAGGTGTACGTCAAAATTCGGACGCTTTGACTGTACTAAGCTGATGTTTTTGCATTAAAGCTGATTTCATTTACAGAAAAGGTGTTTATTCAATGTATTCAGAGATGCAAAACGAACTTTTTTCTCCGATGACATGAATAATTATCAAGAAATTTGAAGCAATAAATCGACACCATCTTGATGGAAACATTCTTAAAATATGCCAGCCCTACGAAAGAAAAAAAAGACAGGACAGGACAATTTAACTGACTATATAGATGATTTGTTACAAGTCCTATTTATTAACCCCAGGCGAAAAGACGGTCGTAGTTATACGACTGATCAACAATTGACTCTTTAGTTAAAAATAGAGAAGGGTTGTTGTGTTTGTTAATGAAATTACTTGATAATGGCAGCATCTTTCGAAGGACTACAGGTAAAAGAGAAAAATTAGTGTGAAACACGTGGTAAAAAATTGATAAGACTTTCAGGTGTAAGCATATAAAACAGTTTCAACTTCAAACATAGTAATTACTGCCGGAATAATCTATCAAAGGAGTAACTGTCAATATCTTTTTTTGAATTTATGGTAAATCGCTTTTAGAACTTTTATAAAAATTTTGTCAAGAAAATTTTTAATGGGACAGATATCATCAAAAAATTTCTGCGTGTGGAATATATCATAAAGTTATCCTTAAAATCCGAAAACAATTTCAAAATGTGTTTTCTCGCAGCAGCTTTTCTCATTCCTATTTATTTTTTGCTGGGCATAAAGTTAAGGAATAACGCTGAATTACAATGAAAACGTTTGTGGATCAAATGATTTCAATGTTGCATTGTTACTTCAATAGTTTGGGAAAAATTATTCTGGTATGATGTTTGTAAAGAAAAACTATACAAAATTCTATTCCAGTGACAGGGGTAGCATCGTCAGCGTCTCAGATGGCCACGAATTGGTTTTTGAATATCTTTAATTTTCATTTTTATCTAATTTGAAACGATAAACGATAATTGAAATTTTTAGAAATGAGTAATTTTCAAAATACAGTAAGCACTTTGAAAGAAACAATCATTTCAATGGTACCTATATGAGGTGAACTATCTTATCTAAACCTTGGGTCGAGAAAAGATGAAGGAGAGATTACCCAAAAGATTGCTTGTTTAAATATACTTTTTCTTATAATGATTTTTCAATGTTTTAAAAACATCTCTCGATTCTATTGAAATCTGGTGTTCACAATAAACATCATTTGAAAATGGTTTTAGAAAATCAAAAACATACTTGTACTATTATCGAATTTTCTCTTAGAACGCAAAAATATGAATTGTTCCTTCTTTAGCAGTCAATATGAAAGTAACATCCAATAAACAAAAATCGTCAATGTTCCGTTATAACTAAAATATATGAAATGAGAGCTCACCGAAATCATATCAAACTTTACACAAGGTGGTAAAGGATCTAATATTTGAAAATTATATTCACATTACTGATAAACGATCTCTTTCCAGGAAGACAAATAAACGTACATCATTTATTTTGCTAACTCATATAATGTTTGCGAAAAAAAAATTAAATTGCAATCTATGTGCGATAATACAACTATATAAATGTTCGATTATTTCAAAATCCTTTCAGATTTATCAACTTCAAAATTCAAACTTTTTAAAACAATTTAATATAGACACGAATAGACAACATTCAAAATTATTTTCTATTCAACATCAAAGTATAGATTTTTCAACTTTAATATAAAATTTCTCTGGTGAATATTGAGAATTCAAGGAAACAGCAAAAATCAAATTTCAAAACAAGGCCTTTCTATTATGGTATAAGAAGTCTAGTTTATACGAGCTTGTTTGAATTTCAAAAATGCTCTTGCTTCATTAGTAATTTTCATTAAGTAAATAAAAATTCATACGTTCAATTCATTTAATCTAAATCCTTTCTAAAAGTATCATTTGCTTTGAATCACAATCGGTAAACACATTGAAGCGATCACTGATTCAAGCGTCATCGATTTTGACAAGTTTAAGTTTAGAAAATCAGTTGGATCTGAAAATAAATAAATGGATTTGAAAGCTACTCACATCGCATTGCAATTCGTGTTACATGAGCTGCTAGCGTGATAGCTTGGTATCTGTAATTAAAAATTCACTGATAGGAAAAGCACTGATAACTAATAAAATTCATTCAAATTATATTTCTATATTTTTTAGGGAAATGACATCAACAAAAAAATACTGTACTATTTAGAAAGATACACAAGGTAACCAAGGACGACTATGTTTTTACTTCAAATTAAAGGAAAAAACTGGTAAATCCAAAAGTCACATCACCGAAATGCAGGAGCTAACTGAATCGAAAAGATCAGGACATCAACAATATGTTAAAAACTATCTTAAAGCTGAAGATGCATTACTAAAAGCATTAATTGAAATTTAATTTTGAATGCATATGGTTACATATGTTTAGGAGAATTTTGCGAAGCTTTTAATGAATTTACCTGGATTTTATCTGAAAATGGAGCTCATTAAGCACAATGGGCTGATAAGAACTAGAAGCTTTAGTTCGTGTTTTCGGCCAGTTTGCGAATATTAACGCAGAAAAAAAGGCTATCATGCGCAATTACGGATCAAATTCGAAGTGCCGAAGTGTTTGTAAGTTGTATATATTTAAACCAATTAAATTATTGAATGGTACGCTAAAAATTTGAAAACAGTATAAGGAGCATTATTAACTTCCCAGTATATGGGAAGTTCTTGTAATCGCCTCGAAAATCGAAATTGAAATTTTCAACTATATATAAAGTGTTTTTAGAAAGAAGTATGTATGTGTGTGTATGTACGTACGTGCGTTCGCGGGCAGTTTTTCTACGAGCATAACTCACGTAAACAAAGTCGTATCGACTTTGTTGAGGGTTCAATCGAAGCGTTTTTGCAATCTTAAGAGCTGATTAGTTTTTGGGAAACTTCGGTCGGGGGGGTTTGCTGTTTTCACCCCTTGAAGGTCAACCATGTTATGCGCTATATCTCACGAACCAAAAATGCGATTTTCATCATTAAATAATCAATCGACGGGTATTAACATTTTTATGGATCCATCAAATTTTTAAAAAAATCGTTGGATCCGCTTTTTAATTTTTTTAAAAAAAGTTCAAAAAATTTGGGTTGTTTTTCAAAAACACAAAATTTTTAACCTGATTTTCAAACCTAAGTGATCAATGTTTATATTATTTATATACTCCAAATAGTTCTTGTGAAAAAATCAGCAAAATCTTTTTCATGTTTACAAAAAAAATTAAATAAAAAATAAAAAATCATTAAACGT
Source organism: Oxycera nigricornis (assembly GCA_963942545.1). Classification (NCBI taxonomy): domain Eukaryota; kingdom Metazoa; phylum Arthropoda; class Insecta; order Diptera; family Stratiomyidae; genus Oxycera; species Oxycera nigricornis. The sequence continues at coordinate 29,155,170 of OZ012660.1, forward strand.
TCAAGGTCATTTACGTCATTCATTATATCTCGAGAACCAAATATAATCTTTCCATCATTAAGGTATCAATCGACGCGTATCAACATCTTTATGATGTTTTTATATTTTAAAAAAATTGTTAAAGCGTTTTTTACGATTTATTAATTTTTTTTTAGAAAAGTAGTGTTTTTTTCATAAAAAATTCCATTTTTAACCTGATTTGCACATCGTAATAATAAATGTTTATAGAACTTATAAACTTTTATCAATTTTTGTAGAGAAACCAGCAAAAACTTTTCTCATGATTAAAAAAAATTAAATTAAAAATAAAAAATCATTCAAAGTCACCATGTAAAAACGGTTCATTCGAATCATTATACCTTAAATCTCTCATTCTAAAGACATTGTTGTAAAGTCAATCAAAGTTTATTAATATTTGCAAAATTTGAGCAGATTTTCAATAGTCTTCACAGCACCATGTTTAACTTTAATGAAAAAAACTGCTTTGTAACCTGTCCCCCCTCCGATTGATCCGCGTGAATAATCAATCAAACCAATGCACCAAAATCCTTACGTAATCAATTGACGCTCCCGTAGATGTTACGATTAATATTAAATCATTCCAATAATTTTTATGAGAGGTACATTTTTATTATTTGAAGTAGTATTATTTCCATAACTTTTATTGTGTTTAATATTTTTAATATCTATGTAGATATTACTGGGAAGTTGACCGTGTGGACCTCATGGGTCGCACCTCACGGCTTGTATTTGATATTGTTTTTCATTTCTTTATTCTTATTCTTTTAAAGCAAAAATGCAGATTCAATTAATTCTGGCTTAACTGAACAGTTGTCTTATGAGTGCATCTTTTTTAATTTCATCATTCCATATGCTAAAATTTATATTCTCATCGACCAAAAAATGATTTGATGATTCAAACAATTGGAAATGAGGAAAAGGCTGTTACTTGTGCTATAAAAATTATTTAAATATGCTATATAAGAATGCCACTGTTCGTAAGCAAGACGTACTTGAAGGAATCTAGACGGTAGATTAATACCAATCTATGTATAGACACTCATTGTTCATTGTCTTCGGATTTTCAAAGACAATTTTCAGGTTTTTTCACAAATTAAAAACTGAAATATTTCGAAATTTAGTAAAAGTTTCTCCTTTGTAAAACACATCACAATTTTGAATGTCAGCCTGATCAATAAAAAAGCGATTACTTTGTTGTTGTTACGAAAATTCCACCCTCATTTCTTTATGATGTCATGTGAAATTAAGATTCACTATTAATTTCATCATTTTAGTTTTTTGCGAATTCTTATAAAAGTTGGTTGATTGTAATAACGATAATAATAACAATATCTAATAGTAAAAGGTTCGGATATTGGGTAATCCTTCTCAACTTCCAATTATGAGCAATTTGATTCGAATTTCACAGTGAGACCATCATCGATTGTACATTTTTAACTTCTAGTTGTAGTAATTAGTCCGAAAATCGAAATTGATATTTTCAAAATCTCTGAAGTATTTTTAGAAATAAGTATTCGTAAACAATGGTCATTTTTTTCTACAGCAATATATCACGCGCGGAAGGTCGTATTAGCTTTATTAGTATGTCAATCGACGTGTATTAACAATGCCACGAGCTGATGTGATTCTGGTAAGATTCAGATTATTTTTTTATAAAAAAAAACTAATATTTGAAGAACAAATAATTCAAAGTCAGAATAAATAAAAGGTTTTTTAAGCAAACAATATTACCTAATTTCACTAATTCTAATTGCGTTGTTGTGGTGGTAATCAAAGGATATTGATATTTGTACCAGTTGATCGAATTTTCAATAAATTCAGCACAATATGTTTTTAATTTAACAAAAACATTGCTAAGTAAATTTTAATCTAAATTACACATGTAGCAATCATTGCGTCAAAAATTTGACAATTGCTATCAAATAATTTACCAAAGAATCTTTATTGAGGTGTTAATCGAAGCGCAATAGCGTTTGTTTGATTTTGTCATGTTTTTAAGTCAGTTTCAAATTTAACTAGAAATAGGGCGCACAATTTGATTTGAAAAAAATTTCCACAATCAAAAAGGAAGTGCAAAAACTGTTTTCCCTAAAAAATAAATTTTTAAACGGGCTTCGCTTAACACTGTAATCAATGTTTATAAAATTTATAAACTTTAATCATCAATACAAACAAAAATTAAATAAAAAATAAAAAAATATATTAAAAGTCACCGTGTAAAAAAGGTTCATACGAATGATATTACTCGATATCTCTCATTCTAAAGACGTTGTTGTTAAGCCAATCAAAGCTGATTAATATTTGCATAATTTGAGCAGATTTTTAATATTTTCACGATACCGTTGTTTTTATTTTAGTGAAAAATTGCTTAGTTATTGAAAAAAAAAATTTTCAATCAAATTTCAAATGTGGCAAGCAATGCTGTGAATGATAAAATGTTTTGAAATCATTACTTCACAAAATCATATGCTTTAAAATAATTTCATCAAATAAAAAATCTAGTTTTTAGTTTTACTTCATGTATAGTGTATGTAAGATTTCTTTTGAAATATTTTTTTTATATTTTACATGCCATTAAAACGATTATTGACAGCATCTTCTTCAACTGAAAATAATAAATAATTATTAGCCTCATTGATATAAAATCGTGAAAAAATACAAATTCAGTGATTCTACCGTAGCATTGGCAACTTTGAATAAAACTATTCAAAATAGCCACCATGCGACAAAATCTCTTTAGTGGCCGTAATAACATAAACTGCATTCAGTTTTGCTAGCGCTTTTTGTCCTTCAAGCGTCGATATAAAAATAACAAATAACGTAGAAAAGGCTTTGTAACCTGTCCCCTCTCCGATTGATCCGCGTGAATATTCAATCAAACCAATCCACCAAAATCCTTCCGTTATCAATTGAGGCTCGCGTAGATGTTACGATTAATATGAAGTCATTCCAATACCGTTTATGAGAGGTACATTTTTATTATTTAAAGTAGTATTATTTTCATAATTATTATTGTGTTTAATATCTTTAATATTTATGTAGATATTGCTGGGAAGTTGACCGTGTGGACCTCAAGAATCGCACCTCATGGCTTGTTTTAAAATTAGTAATGGGCTGGCATTCCTTTCCTCTGTCTGTCTCTTGAGCATCAAGGATACCAATTTTTGCATAGCTTCTGGATCTATTTCCTTCCACTCATCTGCAAGCGCCGCCTTGAGTTGAGCTTTATTTGTTATGTGATACTTTCTAATCAGATTTTCGAACTCATCTCACGCATCCTCGATCGAATTCACATCAGAAGATTGACAGGGAATATTTTAGGTATGAGGAGTTTTGTATAGAACCCATTCTCGGTGGTGCGTTTAGGGTCATTATCGTGTTGAAAATAAAAATAATTTTGGAGAACCAAGTTTTCGGCACTTTTTTAAAGGTTTTCTTTTAAAATGCCCATGATTACAAACTTATCTATAACTTTGTCAATAGACACAAGCTTTCCAACTTTATCAGTTGCCATGCAACCCTATACCGTGGCCCACACCACCCTCATGTTTGACTGTAGGTAACAAATTTCCTTTATTTAATTTACATCATTTTACGTTAAACATGGGGAAAAAAATCTGGAGAAAGAAGAAGATTTTAAACAAATATACCAAGGTTCGTACATGTGAGGAGACCGACTTGTGCATAATTACCGAAAATTCTAGTTTTGAGGTGAAGCTTAAATTTCGGTGCCAAAATAAGGATGCGTGTAGACGCATCTATTCGTAGTATTCGTAGTGGCTGCTCTGAAACATTATATATGCATCTATCTAGTTACATACTTATGTATGTACATATCGGTGACTCGCAAATACAGATCGTATGTTGAAAATTCAAACTTCAGACATTTACTAAAATTTGAATCTCTTCGATTAGCACCACGCAAAAATATTGAAAACATTGCTTAACTTTGGGTAGTTAAGTGCTATTATACACGATTACAGATTAACTTATCTCTGCGAAACACTCAGCGTTCTAACGTGACAATTGCTAGAAAAAACTCATTTTCCTAGAAGCCAATATAAATGATTCATTCTGAGTGAAAAGCTACATATAGCTCCAAAATTATTGTTGTCGATAGCCACCAATATTTTTCCAGTTTCATTAATTGTGGTTTTATCAAAAATTTATACAATCGAAATCATGTGATCCACCAGATTCGAGCTGGATGTGATGTGTACTTTGAACATGTCGTCCATTCCGTGCATGCTAGCCAATTGACTGCATGTTGTCTAGATTTCCCTCCATGTCACATGACTTCCATGCCATCTGCAAAGATGTTTATTTCATGTGGGCATTCTTCGATTCCAATCGAAACGATACTAAATACAATAGTCACGAGCTAATATGATGCAAGTCAACATGCCTCGATTGGTGGGTGTGAAAGATAGAAAACTTGCATCAAAATCGGAAAGTCGCGAAAATTACAATTTTTGCAGCTACCTAAATATCATTAACCGAAGTGCGGCAAATTATCAACCAGTAACGACATTTTGAATGGTAATAACTCTTTATGAATGTACAACATACATATTTGCAGATGGGAAAATAATGCCTACTATACCAGCCGCGAATTACGTTCTTCGATGGAAAACAAACTTTTCGAAGTACAATTATTGAGTAAACACTATTCGTAGGATCCCGTCTATTGGCTTGGATGATTATTCCAATTCGTCAACAGTTGAGTGATAATCAAACAGAGCCACGCCGAGCAATAGTGACTTGTTTATCAGGAAGATATTGCATGTTATGTTGATGACTGATTTTACCGAATTTGTGGGAAAATGAAATTCAATATTGTTAATCATGCGATATTTCGAATGAGGCTGATTTCATTTGGTAACTAAGGTAGAATTTGTGATTTTCAGCATGCATATATGAAAGTTTATTGATCGCACGTTGACACGCTTGATAAAGAAATTTCCATGCATTTTTAAGCAATACTCACTTCATATAATTGATGCAATTCCAACAAGTAGTTGATTTTTATATTTTTCAATATAATATTGATGCAATAGCATCAAAAACCTTAAAATATAAACTGTTTAGGTAGGTAGACTAAAAATATTCATTTTCATTTTATATTTAAACCGGAAGAATCACCTCATGGATGTTTGTGTCTTTTGGAATTCACATTGGAAATGTATTTAAACAAGCCGCGAGGTGCGACCCTTGAGCTCCACACGGTCAACTTCCCAGTAATATCTACATAAAAATTAAAAATATTAAACACAATAATAATTTTGGAAATAATATTACTTTCAATAATAATATTTTCTTTCATTAAATTCAAAAACAGCTGAAACAATTTTTTTATAATGTTGAACACATCACAAAAATGTTAATACACGTCTATTTACACCTTTACTATGGAAATATCATATCTGATTCGTGAGATATAGTGAATGACAAAAATGACCTTGAAGGTCGTAATGACTGTTAATGATTTTTTATTTTTTATTTAATATTTTTTGTAATCATGACAAAAAGTTTTGATGACGTTTTTACAAACACTGTTAGGAGTATATAAATTTTATAAACATTGATTACTGGGTTCCGTATATCAGATTAAAAATTTATTGTTTATGAAAAAAACCTAATTTTTTGCACTTCTTTTCTTTAAATTAGAAAACGGCTCCAACCATTAGATTCACATAAATATTAATACGCGTTGATTGACACCTAATAGATGCAAATCGTATGTTTGGTTCGCGAGATATAATGCATGACAGAAATGACCTTCAAAGGGGCGAAACAACAAACCCCCAAGCCCAAAAACTAATCAGCTCTTAAGATTGCAAAGACGCTTCGATTGACACCTTAACGAAGTCGATAGAACTTTGTTAACGTGAGAAGAAAAACGTAGAAAAACTTTCCACGATTTGGTTTATTTCTTTATCATTTTATTTCTGACCTCTCGTCTCATTTATCGTAATTCTAATATTTTTGTGTAGTCAGCTTTTTCTTGATCAAAATAATTTGGTAGAGTTTCGATACTTTCTATGGCCTTTGAATGAGAAATCTTATCTTTGTTCGTCTCTGTTAAGATTTATTCTTCACTGTGTGATTCTGGCTGAAGTTCAAATGTAGAAGTTTCACTTTTATTCCATATCACTTAATTTTTTATATACTTCCAAATTTTCATCTACATCAAGCCAATGTCATGTCCGCCTGATCAACATCAGTGAAACCTGGACCTGACTGAGTCCTAGCTAAAAATTCCTCAACTTGTTTTTCAGCAGCCAAAGCTTCTAATGTATGGTCAGTAGAAGACTGCCCATGAATGTCTAATTCGGTGAATCATTCCAAGCTTCACAAATAGCAAAAATTGCGTCTTTTACTGCCCATATTTTCAAAACTTCTTGATGATTTTCTTTTTCTGCCACTTCAAGGAGAAATCGTCAAAATATTTTCTTGCATTGCCTTTTTAAACTAGAAATAACTTTCTGGTCTATAGGCTGAATCAGTGAAGTAACATTTGCGGGTAAGAAATGAACGAAAATCGAGTCATCATCAGATTTCAAAATTGACTGACCAGGATGGGATGCGGCGTTGTCAAGAAGTAGTACAGCTTTCTGAGGAAGCCCTTGTTTTTACAGATGATCACGCACGGAAGGCACACATTCCTCCTAAAACCAAGCTGTAAATTCGCTTGATTCATCCAGGCTTTAGCATGATTGTAGTAATCACAAGGAAAATTCCTCACTTCAATTTTCTTAAACGAACGTGGTTTTTTAGCTTTTCCTATTACAGCTAACTTTAATTTGTGTGTGTCCCAGTGGCGTTAGAACAGGTTAAAATTGTCAATCTCTCTTTGCTGGACTTACGACCAGGGACTGATTTTTCCGATTGTAAAGCTAGTATTTTAGAGGGCAACATCTTCCAAAATAGACCGATTTCATCGGCATTATAAATTTGTTCTTCACACAAATAAAATTCACTTTTTAAAGCGGCAAAGTTTTCATTAGAAAATGTTGCAGCAACAATATCGCCGGTCAGACTCTCCCCATGAATCTCGAGTTTCCTAATATCGTGGCATTTTTTTTAAAATTACTAAGCCAACCTTGCGTAGCGGAGAAAGGCTCAACAATTTTCAACTCTTTATAAAATCATAAAGCTTTCTCGCTTACCATCGGTCCGGAAATGGGAAGTTCTTCTGGTCGTTTTTGCTTTCGATGCGTACAGTTCAAATTATTGAACAACACTGAAATAAGATGTTAAGACGGTTTCGCTGAATTTTCAAACGTAAACATTAGACAGAGGATTTTTTTCAAAGGTGTCAACACCAGAAGCTCATACATAATTACTTTTCAGAAATGATTCATTTCTCATATGTTCGAGTATTTATTCCTTCACCGTTCAGGTACATTTAAATTTTATTAGAACATTCAAACACAACGCTGGAAAATTGAATACAAAATGAATAAACAAATGAAAAAATCCCCGGTTAATCAGGAAAATCAAAGAAAAAACGAATAGAGGAAAAAAACCCGGTTAACCAAAGACCCGGATAATCGAGGTTCTACTGTATGTAGTAAAAATACCCAACAATTCAGTAACAGCCTGTACTTTCAATCTACAAATGTGAAATTGAAATAGACACTTTAGTTAAAGAAAACCACTCCAGCTTATTCCGGTAAACTCGTGTCCTCAGTGTTCATAATTTTCAATTTTTACCCAGTCTCTCTGCTTCATATTCACATCACCTATCTTTCCTTGCAATACTTGTCACCTCACCCAGCAGGAAAACTGTTGTTTTCATAAAGTATTGCTGAGATTCCTACTGGGCAACATGTTCTCATTTCCAGAGCACATGGCGCCACCGCAGCTTCGGAAGAAACTACCTTTTTGTCTACATATATACCTTGGGGTTAAGCTACTCCGTCCATAAAAATCAATCAATGCTTCCGTAGCATACCGATTATTCAATTTTCCAGCTGAAATACTACCGTCAATAGCTTGCATATGTACGTAATTACCAATCCTAATATTGAATTTAAGAAGATTCGAGTGTTTTGGTATTGTAAGATACATACAAAGGTAGGCATTATTGAATGAAAATATTTTCAATTGTGGCTATTATTCACGTCAGCATGTTTGGAATATATTGCTCGTTTTCCATTCACCTTGATACTCGTTTCACATATGTATCTGAAGGAGAACTGAACAAACTATTGATTTTCACTCTGAGAATTGAGTGCATCAAGTAATAGCATGTTATAAGAAGCGATAAATGAATCGGGCATACGCATCGGACATCCACGCATCTAAGGATAGTGGAAGTGCAAGGGATGGATAAATTCAAACTCAGATGAATGTCAGTATCTAAAAGTTCAATGCTCACTAAAAAGTAAACAAAGAACTCTACAATCATGGGAATGCAGTTTTCCAAACAATATCAACCCTAATAACGCCACACAGATATTCACAATGAATTCTATTTCGCGGAAAATCCCATGAAATATCTGACCTGGAAAACTTGGCCTTGCAGCAACCTTTTCCATTTCGAAATTGACCTTAAAGTTGAGAATATCAAAATATCCCTGGATCATGGCTTTGTAGTGCATCAATTCATAGCCAACTTGCATTGTAAATACTCAATACAAGAGAACGAGCCTGTATCTATAAATGCACGTGTAGTTCACTTTCTGCCTATAACGTTTACAAAGCAAAGCAGTTTAGATACGTACATATGTATGTTGCGCTTCTACTTCGGTTGTAGATACTTCATGTTGTTTGTTGGCAGACAAGAACTCAAACCCCCGAACAACGTCATAGTAGACTCGCTCTTTTGTTACCTGTGGGTTACCTGTGCCATGGCAATTATCAGGTTTTCATCCAGACTTCGGATAGTTGGGTTGTATCACGAAGGCACCGCGTGATTTGTATCTTTGTTGTTTGGTATGGTCGGTAGTGCCGCCAATCAGCTGTGGCTTAGCTAACCGAGACACCGTCAGCTGATTTAACTCTGTGTCGGTTAAAAAGAGGTTTTGTTTCAGTCTAAAGAAAGTTGATTCTTCTGGAGAACACTTCGTTCTGCACATTTGGCGAGGGGGCTTCCCTAAAACCATGATGTGATACTTGCTATAAGCTATTTATAAGCAAATTGATTCAAATTTCGAACCGTATCGTCGATATTCATAATCTAATTGAATACGAAATTGGTTTTCCACGTAATAAATTTTATGTACAATGTACAAATTTTTGTTGGCGTCGCTGTAATGTGCGCAAGCGCTTCCATTGAAATCGTGCAAACCCCACAGCTTTTCTTGTTGTCGTCAGAAACTGGTAAGGCAACAGCTGGATGTAACAGAGCTGCCATTAGTCGGTTTTTACAGTTTTAGTAGTTTTTTACATCTTTGGCCACAAGAATAACGTAGTCGACTGCATTTTTTTCCGGTTCGAATTAGCAATGCAATTGCCCTTACAGAAACGATTTGCAGAAGAAAATTAAGAAGAATCTGAATAAGTTATAATTTTTGCGGAAAATCGACCACTATATTATTTAAACGTATAAACTGTAGTTATTTACAGTAACATATTTAAATAAAACTTGCTTTCTGTTTTCGTTTGAATTAACTTCAAGTAAGTGATAACCGTTGCTGACCGTAATTATCATTTCAACCAATAAACATATAAAGCCGAAACCGAATTTTTGGATTCGGTGAAAACCTTTAAAGTTTTCTACATATTTATCTATCAAGATCCAACACACTCTGCTGCATCAATCGAAATGGAAATTTCAAATAAAATTTAAGTCAAAACAAGAGCAGAAATTAAAAATGATTCTGCTATCGCCAAATATACTAAAAAAATATAAATATTCCCAGCACGGAATAGCGTTGTTGACTAATTAATCGCCTCGAAAATCGATATTGAAAATTTCGAATTTTCTTTACGTTTTGAGGTCTTTAGAGTATATTTAAATAGTTTTTCGAACAAGGGATGTGTGTGTGTACGTACGTACGTTCGTGGACAGGTTTTTCTACGAGCACAACTCACATAAACAATCAAAGCGTCTTTGTAATTTTAAGAGCTGATTAGTTTTTGGCACTTCGGTTGGCGGGTTTGTTGTTTTGACCCTTTGAAGGTCACTTATGTCATGCGCTATATCGCATGAACCTAACATAGAATTTGCTTGATTAAGGTGTCAATCGCCGTGTATTAACATTTGTAGAGAAAATAGCCGGTTTTATAATTTTAAAAAAATGTGCAAATATTAGTGCTTTTCCAAATAATAAATTCTTAACCTGATTTGCAAAAGACAGTAATAAATGTTTATAAAACTTGTATATTCCAAACAGTTCTTGCGAAAAAACGAGCAAAAAAAAAATTAAATCAAAAATAAAAAATCATTAAAAGTAATCATGATTTTCAAGGTCATTCATGTCATTCACTATATCTCGCGAACCAAATATATTATTTGTATCATTAAAGTGTCAATTGCCGCATATCAACATTTTTGTGATGTTTTTATATATTTAAAATATCATTTAAACCGTTTTTTTAATTTAATAAAAAAATGTGCAAAATTAGGGTTTTTTTTCATAAAAAATAAATTTTAAACTTGATTTGCACCACACAGTAATAAATGTTTATAAAATTTATAAATTCTTATCAGTTTTTGAAGAAAAACCAGCAAAACTCTTTTCCATGACGACAGAAAAAAAAAATTAAAAATAAAAATCATTCAAAGGTACCATGTTAAAAGTGTTCAAACGAATGATATTACATGATTATTCTTATTCTAGAGACATTGTTGTTAAGCCATTCCAAGTTTATTAATATTTCCATAATTTGAGCAGATTTTGAATAGTTTTTACAGTACCGTGTTTCAATTTTATTTTTAAACCTGCTTACATTTTGAAAACCAAAATTTTTTAATCAAATTTGCATTTGTGATGATGAACGCTTTGAATTGTAAAATGTTTTGTAGGTAATACTTTGTAAGATCATATGCTCTAAAAAGCCGTCATCAAATATAAAATTGTAGTTTTTAGTAGTTTTGTTCTTTAGTGCTCGTAAGATTTCAATTACTTCCTACATCATCATTCGTAATGCCTTTTAGTTTTTAGATGCAAATTAACCAATTATTGACTGCATATTCAATGTTTTTTCAAGACCAACTGAAAATAAGAAATAAGTATTAGCCTGATTGTTGTAAAATCGTGAAAAAATGCAACTTTAATGATTATACCAAAGTCATGGCAATTTAGAACGCAACTATTCAAAATGGCCGCTACGCGACAAAATCTTTTCAGTAGGCGTAAAAACAAAAACTGCATTCATATTTGCTCGCGCTCTTTTTTCCTTCAAGCATCGATATGAAAATAACAAATAACGTAGAAAAGGCTTTGTAACCTGTCGCCCCTCCGATTGGTCCGCGTGAATATTCAATCAACACCTCATCCACCAAAATCCTTAAGTAAACAATGGACGCTCCCGTAGATGATACGATTAATATTAACTCATTCCAATTATTGTTATGAGAGGAACATTATTATTATTTAAAGTAGTGTTATTAACTTCCCAGTATATGGGAAGTTCTTGTAATCGCCTCGAAAATCGAAATTGAAATTTTCAACTTTTCTTTACGTTTTGAGGTCTATAGAGTATATATAAAGTGTTTTTAGAAAGGGAGATGTATGTGTGTGTGTGTGTGTGTACGTACGTACGTACGTTCGTGGACACTTTTTTCTACGAGCATAACTCACGTAAACAAAGTCGTATTGACTTCTTTGAGGTGTCAATCGAAGCGTCTTTGCAATTTTAAGAGCTGATTAGTTTTTGGGATACTTCGGTCGGGGGGGTTTGCTGTTTTGACCCTTTGAAGGTCATTTCTGTCATGCGTTATATCTCGCGAACCAAACATACGATTTGCATGATAGATGTGTCAATCGACGCGTATTAGCATTCGTGTGAATCTATGAAGTTTTTAAAAAATTCGTTGTAGCCGTTTTTTAATTTAAGGAAAAAAAGTGCAAAAAATTAGGGTTTTTTTCATAAACAATAAATTTTTAACCTGATTTACGAAATTTAGTAGACAATGTTTGTAAAATTTATATACTCAAAACAATTTGTGTAAAAACACAATCAAAGCTTTTACTCATAATAACGTAAAAAATTAAATTAAAAATTAAAAATTATTAAAAGTCATCATGATTTTCAAGGTCATTTTTATCATTCACTATATCTCACGAACCAGATATAATATTTGCATCATTAAGGTGTCAGTTGACGAAAATTAATATCTTTGTGAAGCTTTTAACATTACAAAAATTCGTTTCAGCTTTTTTTTTAATTTAATAGAAGAAAATGCAAAAAATTATAGTTTTTTTCATAAAAAATATTTTTTAACCTGATTTGCACAGCACAGTAATACCTGTTTATAAAATGTATACATTCTTATCAGGTTTTGAAGAGAAACCGGCAAAATTTTCTTCGTTGATTATGAAAAAAACTAAATGAAAAATAAAAAATCATTCAAAGTTACCATTTAAAGAGGGTTCATACGAATGCTTTTACTTTATTTTTTTTATTCTAAAAATTGTTGTAAATTCAATCAAAGTTTTAAAATATTTGCATAATTTAAACAGATTTTAAATAGTTTTTATAGTCTTTTAATCAAAAAAATGCTTAAATTTGTAAAACCAACAAAAATTTTCAAGACCAAAAAGGCCCCCACGGATTGATCCGCATAAATATTCAATCTGTCCTCATCGACCAAAAACCTTACGTAATCAATGGACCCTCCCGTGGACGATATGATTCTTATTAACTCATTCCTGTTACTGCTATGGATACCTCTCATTGTTGTAATGTTGTTGATGTTTATGTAGATATTACTGGGAAGTTGACCGTGTGGACCTCAAGGGTCGCACCTGGCGGCTTGTTTTCATAATTATTATTGTGTTTAGTATTTTTAACATTCTAATAAATATTACTGGGAAGTTGACCGTGTGGATCTCAACGGTCGCACCTCGTGTCTTGTTTACTCCGAGGAATTACTCCAGCACTGGTTGGCTCATATTTGACCCTAATATAGGAAGGTGTCCTCTCATGAACTTACATAAAATTCCTCGCTAGATGAATGGCAGTTTCGATTTTTCTTTTTTCACCGAATGGCAGCACTGAGTACACGCAGCTCTTGCATCACGTAATCTTCGGAGTCACTCGAGGAGTGACGCGAAGATGGTCCTAGAGTGCGATAGCACGTGCAAGACCATGGCGAGGCCCATTGTGATGCGGTGTGGTGATATGTGAAGATGAAGACTTTGAACCGTGACGATTGCGGCGGCTGTCGGCTTGTGTGATAAGAAAGACGCGAGCGCGAGTAGTGGCGAGCGGCTTGGGGTCCGTCCCCCATTCAACATTTCTTTGTCGAGCGGCGTGGTTGGTTCTGCCGGTTCTGCATCTGCCGTCGGGGCTAGATTTCCTGCAGCTCACTCAGCTGTTACTTCTTGAAGCGTGGCCGGTGTTCGGTAGTACGCTGACGTAATCCCACGTCCCAGGTGAGCATTCCTCCAGTGCGCGCTTCCTCCCTCGGCAACCGCGGTCATTAGCCAAAGTACAGAACGGTTTTCGCGGACTCATCGCGGTGCTCTATGCGATTTCACAAGTGACTTTCGATGCGAGTGAAAGTGGCGAGCGGAACGGAAACGCGAAAATCGCGGGCGGCTTCCGGCCAAAGATGAGACTCACTTTCTTCGCCTAGCCCTTATGGAAGAATCGAATCGTCGGTCTGTGATATGCTTGTGCTTGCCTAGTTTATTATTGTTTAGTGCATGTGCAGTGCAAGTTCAGTTATAGTTGCCGTTGCAGAGTGAAGTAATTGCCAGGTTTTTGTTCGCCACTCCACCGTTATTGGCCCGAGGGATTTGTTCGCGTGCAAAAATGATGAAAACCACGCGGAAAGTTGCTCCGGACGGGGGTTGGGGCTGGATAGCCACGTTCGGTGTGAGTCTGGTCAATGTAAGTACGATTCGCCTCCCACAGCATGACCTCCACCTCCAGCGTTCTCGAATATTGTTCTAGCCATCCGCAAATAAACCAGAATTCTCGATAAATCAGCCCTCCCCATCCCCAACAGTCGGAACGCAAGTCCACACTCTCTCCTCCCTGGGGGTCCCGTTCAGGCAGTTATCGACTTGTTGTCACGTCCATTCTAGGCTATCGATTTGCATGTCGCGTTGCTCGCTATCTTCAACTTCAAGCTAGCGCTCAGATTCAGATACACAGAATAGTCGCTTCCCTTTGAGCCCCGCGTGGGCCCCACTGGCACTCGACAACAGTAAAATGGAAATTTCACGCGGCAATTCTGCACGGTTGCAAAAAATTCGGGGATGGCGTAATTCGATTCTGCCTGCTGATGAGTTCGATGGTGGTTGGTCGACCGCCGGTTTCCGGCTCAGCAGGTTTTACAACCCCAAAATTATCTGATGAAATCTGTGAATTAGTTGATTATGATTTCAGGAAAGATATTTGCATTTGGAGCATTGATTCTCTTGATGATATTAGCTGCGCACAATGGTTCGGGACTGATTGAGTGCATTCTCTACTCCAGAGAAAACTACCCAAGTACCAAAGGATTCCTGCAAATGCTATTTAGTCCTGAATTTGACGTCAACCGTGCATTTTGGGCTGCCAGGCAGATTTTTGTTGCAATGTGTGACCAATTCAATAGTTCGCTTAAGCTCAAATTTCTGGGGTCGCAGCTCCAATCCGCTGTGGGTTGTTAAGCAGAAAAGTGAGACGCCACTGGAAGCCATAGTTTCCGAGATATAGAGGTGTACCACTTTTTTTCTTTTCAAGATGGCACCTAGAAGATTGAAGCTGCCTTTCCAGGAACTTCAATTTAAGCTCACATAGAGACCTACTACTTATTGCAATTAAAAATGTTCTGCCCACTAAAATGCTCCGTGAGTTTGTCATCGGAAGCCGATTATTTGGCCTAAAAATGCGTTTTTCGCATGCAAAAACTTCCGTCCATGTACGTTAATTGCAACAATCAATATCGCAAACGACTTGTGACAAAATTGTCTTAAAAAAATCCCCACATGTTTCGCGTTAACTGTGAAAACAAAGAAGTGCGCGAAAGCTGATCCGTCCTTTTCGGGTGTCGTTTTTGACTTGTAACATTTCAATTATCGACACCACCTTAAAGTTTCGTATGCCGAAATTGCTGCAAATCCAATTGTCCCACTTTTCCTTCTTTTGGCCCCCAGACGATTGGAGCTACAACCCTAGCAACCTGAACTTAAGGGGTTATATCCACTTGTAAATCCGAAAAAACGTGTTTTTTGTGAAGAAGCTTTTTATTAAATAAATACATAGAATAAATGTACATATAGCGAATTTAATGTATTTTAAGAATTCGTGATGCATTACAAAAAATATTCGGTTCCGTTGTTCCTGTAGTAGATCTCCTAGAGGACCTCCACAAAAAGGTGTCAGGCGGTGAGGAAGATATCTCTGATCCAAATTATCGGAAATAAAAAAAACCAAAAGATTTATTTTTAGGATAGATGAATACAGGTAATGATCGATGGAATAGTCAAAATTTTGATTGTTGACAAAATGGCGGCTTCCCAAAGAAAAAAATCGTTTTTTTTTTCAAGAAAATTTACAGTTTAAAGGGGCTTAAAAAATCGAAATTATTGTCAGAAATCTTATTCCTTTGATCAAGATGGTGTGAAAATTTCAAGCCGATCGGTTCAGCCGTTTTGGAGAAATTTTCCTCACCGACTTTGAAAACACCGTTTCGAGAAAAACGCGTTTAAAGTTTTCGGAACCAATTTTTTCCAACTTACATCGTGGCAGTTCACTTTAAACTGACGAAATGTACTTATTTTATAGCTAAAATGTCTAAACATAGCTTTCAGGTATAAAATAAACCTTTTATATTCTAATTCCAAGAATAAAAACATTATGAAAAACATAGACAAGGGCATAGGGGTAATGAGAAGCAGTTGCTATTCCGGTTTACGCTTCGCTAATTTCTCTGAAACTATTTGCCAGATCAATGTGAAATTTTCGGACGATATTCTCAAATATATGTACATTCAAAATATGCAAAAAAGGAAATTCGATTTTTTTTCAAAATTACAAGTGGATATAACCCCTTAAGCTATATATTAAACTGGCCACACAATGCAATAAAACTCTGCCTGCCAGTCCAATATGCACGGTTAAACTACTAAGGAGTGTATCGGAAAAAACTGACCTTTATAATGATGTCTCTAAAAGTGGTATTAATTGCTTTATCGAAATATTTTTTTTCGTTTATTTTTATATTTTTTTTCAACGTTGGGAAGTGGAAATCTTCAAAAGATACCGATCAGCTCCTGCCTCTCGGCATGCCAGATTTCTATCGACTAAAACCACTTCCGTTTCCTGCAATCACTCTCTCCGTCAAATTCAGTAATTCTCCGTATTTAAAATTTTAGAACAAAGTACTCCCCAGACGATAAAAATCGGTATAGGGGATAGTAAGTTTTAGTGTCCTTTTTGTTAGATTAATAGTTCATACTATATGTTTATGAATTTTCATTACAAGAAAAAAATTTTTTGGACCTTTCCGTTAACTCCACGCATTAGGTTCCGTAGAATGGTATTATCGACCATCTTATACGCGTTTCTCCATTTATTTTGAAAACCCTTTCATTTCCCTTCATTTCAGTCCAATATCTTTCGATTGGTCGAAGTTCTGGACAGTTTGGGGGGTTAGCTGCTTTCGGTACCACGGAGGTGTTGTTGTCTTCATACCACTTCATTGTTGATCGAGCATAATGACTTGTCGCAAAAACTGACCAAAATGCTACAGATGCGTCATGTTTCTCGATAAATGGTTTAAGTCGCTTCTCTAAACACTCTTCGATGTACATATACTGTTGAGTTGATGGTACCCTTCGCACAAATTCCTCTGCACCTGAGACCACATCGACATATTGCCTGCCAAATCATATACCGCTTGAGAAATTTGGTTAATTTTTTTTGGTTCTATGTTTTGGTCTCACACCACCCGTTGATTCTGCTGTATGCAAGTCCTGACTGTGCAACTGTGCGAAATCGGCCTTCACGTATATTTCATCGTCCAACACAACACGATCGAATTCGGTCAGGTTATCCTTGTATAGCTTTTGAGCCTGATTTTTCGCTTTTTCTCCTTTTTCTCGGATCGATCGGGTACTTTTTGGACTTTATATGATCTAAGATTATAATGCTTCTTAATCCTCTGAATCATTGCGTTGGATGTTTGCACTTTTTGAGCCATATCTCGAATGGATGTGTTAAGATTCTTTAAAAATTTCCTCTTCACTTTTCGGCTTAAATTTGTATCGGATGGACCTTTTCTTGTACCTGATCAAGACTTTCTAGCAACAGGTAGGCTCTTTTTGTACTTTCTAATCGTTCGTGTCACTGTTGCAATCGACGAATTGGTCTCCTTTGCTTGTACCGAATATTCACGAAGGGGATTTTCCAGGTATTTGCACACAATTAAACTACGCACTTTTTCTTGTTTTGATGAAAACTTTTCTAGAGTGATCTTACAATACGAATGGATTAGACATTTTTTTGTCGCATTCTATAGCTAATTTTGCATATCTGATGAAGACTTAAACTTATGTCAAACAGGAGATATGCAGGAAAAACTGAAGGTTAATCTTTTCCGATACAGTCCTTATTTGACTGGACTAATTGTGCGGTCGTTTCTATTATTAAAATTGAATTGAATAATTAACGTTCTCATTTGCAAATAACATGCTTTCGAAATGGATACCAACATGATAACGTCCACAAAAGTTGCCCCAAACTGATTAAGGTGATCGTCCAAACTTACAACTGAGCACGTTATTATAGTCTATCACTTTAAAGTGATTGAACTAACAGATTAAAAAAGATTTCCGATGAAGAAAATATCGTGAAACTAACTTTATTATTAGACCGAAAAGTTTTTTGTTTTTGATCCACAGTAGAATATTATTTTCACTGATATTCAGGTTCGCAATAAAATGAACATTTACCTTGAGGATTTGTTTGAGGAGCATGGTATTGACAGATCTAAGTCCAACAGCGAAAACTGATATGGACACTGTCTAGAAAACTGTTCTAAGAATTTCACTTATTCTACGCCGAAAACGGTAACGTCGTTATCGAGGATAAAGGCTTTGTGATCAATCATTGTAACTTAGTTCTTCACTTGTATAGTGTGTTTCACAAAAATGTGTCGCCAAAAGAGCATGAAAAACACTAAGAATCGTTTGGATTAAATTTATTTCTTCAATTACATAGACAATTATATCAATATGTAATCAAGTCGCCGTTAGTAACAATTATCGCTTGACATTTTTTTGTGCAACTTTGACTCAATTTCTTCGCGTATTCCATATCCTTTTGAAGGCTCTCGTGAGCTGTCATTTATATTTTTGGCTTTTAGTTTCTCCTTCATTATTGACCACACGTTTCCTATCGGGTTCGGAACTTTGTGATGGTTAATTCAAAGTTGTGACTCCGTTTTTTGCTTTCCACCTCGTACAGAGACGACTCCAATGTTTAGGATCGGTGTCCTCTTGCAGAATTAAATCACGATTGTCGGCTCCATATAAACTTTCAGCAGATTTAAGTAAATCATTTTTATAAAGTTTGATCATTGATTCAGGGTTTTCGTAAAAACGATGAAATTCTCGAAACCTCTTTCCGAGAAGCATCCGTAAACGGGTGTTTAACTATACGTCGCAAAATTCTTTCACCATTTTTTGACCAGGCTCTTTTCCAGTAATTCAATAAAACAAAAAAATGACGTTGCTCCAATCACGGTTTAAATTTTGCTTAGTCTCTTTTCGACATCCTCGTTCAAACAACGGCTTCGCAAGTGTACTTCAACTTTTGATGCTAGATTCTTGCAATCTCCGCCTGATCGTACTTCCCTTGTCCAGCCGATTTCGCGTATTTCGTGAGCTCAGTGCAGGGTTCTTCTCAAACAAGCTTCATATGATCATATTTTGCCTTTTAAAGACATCTTCAAAATTATCAGACTCTTTAAAAATCCTAATCCGCTTCCTAACGAACGAAGCAGAAGTTTTAGTATATCTTGCAGTTTGTGCGAAATTCATGCTTGGTCCTTTTGGATGACTTACCAAAAACTCTGCCTCAAACTCATATTGTTATGATGCATTATCTCCCAAGTATCGAAAGGGACTAAACACCAGGGCTAAACGCGTAATGCTTATATAGTGCAGGGATTTATTTGCCAAAGTTGTTAGGTTTACGAGCAAATAAGGAGATATAGTTAGCGATACGTTTCTACTATGCTAAAA
Source organism: Oxycera nigricornis (assembly GCA_963942545.1). Classification (NCBI taxonomy): domain Eukaryota; kingdom Metazoa; phylum Arthropoda; class Insecta; order Diptera; family Stratiomyidae; genus Oxycera; species Oxycera nigricornis. The sequence goes on from OZ012660.1 coordinate 29,174,546, forward strand.
CATTAAGTGAGTAATTCAAACTTGATTAATTTTTTTTAAATTAAATGAAACACGAGTGAAGCATAAACAGGTTCACAACTGTTACAGAAATAGTACAAACAAAGCGTCCAAATTTTGACGTAAATCGTGCATTTTAGGTAGGCAGGCAGTTAGCTAAATTTCAAGTTCCTGGCGTCGCAGCTTCAATACTCTGGGTTCCATCTTAAAAACAACAGAAAGTGGGGCACACTCATATCTCCGAAACCATGGCTCCCATAAGAAAGTTGTGTATGGCAAACATGCGTAGCAAGTTAGCAAGTCGTCCATACATCACTTTTACGTGGTGTCAATAAAAAAAAAATTACAAGTCAAAAACCACATCCGAAAAAGGGGAACAACTTTCGGGTGCCATAACTTTTTTATTTTCACGTTTAATGCGAAACACATTGTAATACTTTTCTAAGACAGTTTTGTCACAAATCGTTTGCGGTATTGATTGTTCCAATCACTGTACATTAGCGGGAGTTATTCCATCCCAAAGCGGAGAAAGTCGCACGAAAAACGCGGTTTTAGGCCAAATAATCGGCTTTTGATGGTAAACCCCCCGTTTCGAAACTCGCGGAGCATTTTGGGAGGCAGCCAGAGTTTTGGCGCAATGTGTAGGTCGTCTTACTGTCACCATAAATCCAAGTTTCTGGGGTCGCAGCCCCAATCCCCTAGGCTCCATCTGTAACCCTTTTAATATTGACAGCACGTGAAAATGATGTATCCATAACTTACTGCAAATTGAATTTTACCGAAGTTTATCATATTAACCTTTTTGTGGGAGCGGTGCTTTCCGAGATGTGGGGTCGTCCCACCTTTTTTATTTTCAAGATGGCGCCAAGGGGATTGGAGCTGCGACCCCAGAAACTTCAATTTAAACTCACATAGAGACATACTCTACATACTCGATATTGCACACGCATTGCAATAAAAATTTGCCTGCCTACCCAAAATGCACGGTCAAACTCCTATTTGACTGGACTAAAAGCAATTTAAAAACAATATTATTTCTTTATACATGTAAGAATTTTGCTTCGGTTTCTGACAGTATATATTCGTCCTTAATGCATTTGGCATAAATTCAAAAATGAGGCTGTTAATCCACTTTCAATTTATTGCCCACAAAAATATAACTCCTGGACTTGAAACGCGTCAGCTCATTTTATGATTCTAAATTACATGACTTTATTATTTCTATCGTCCTGTCCTTCAAATTTCTCACCGCACATACACACTAGTCTAGCGTAAAAAGGTTAAGTGATCAACCACATATGCTTAATTAGAAATACATCAGCAATTACACTTCAATCACTGTCTTTGTTGTCGTCCACCAGCAATCATGTATGTCAGGGCATGACATCACAAAATGGCTAGAAGAAAATATAAATTGCCGGACGGTCTCATCCCAATGGCTATTTGGATTGGTGGATCAACCAGGGTTGCCAAGTTGGGGGGTTTTCACCCCCATTTTGGGGTATTTTACATACCTTTGAGGAGAAATTGGGGGTCAGTTAATTATATTTTTATTTTGGGGGTGAAATGGGGTTTTTATCAAATTAATCAATTGTTTGCCAAATGTAATTTATGAAATCTGATTTACTTATTGCAAACTAAAAATAATTTTTATTGTGCCATTCGAAGACTTCAAGTATTGGCATATCTAGCAAATTATCATTGATACCATGGAATTCATGAATGTGAGGCAGAAATTCCTGGGATTCCCCTGATGGGCAAAATCAAACGACAAATGTATGTAGGCAAACAGTAAAAAAGATTGCTCTCAAATTATTTTGGTTTTTTTAAAAGAATTTCGTCCGATTTGGGGGTTTTTATTGAAGTTTTTGGGGCGAAAAGTGAGAAAAACCTGGTAACCCTGAGATCAACTCACGAGTAAGTTCTTTTTGGCAGCGGAACACAGAGAGGTGCAAAATAAAGCGAATTCATCAAATTGTAATGGTTATTTAAGTATGGGCGGGAACTAATTTAAACAGATAGCTTTGAAACTGGTGACGTTATCGTTTTTAATAAAAATCGAAAAGTAGTTGTCTACGAATTGAAAACTCATTATTGTTCTTCGGAAAAGTCAATATCTACTTAGTTTTTTTCCCAATATATGTGGTTTTTATTTCGAACAACTTGATGAAAGTTATCCACGGTTACTAGTGACCATGTTGAGAAAGTAGAAAAAATAAATTTCTCTCTTAAAAGAAAATAAATTGTGTGTTATCGTTATTAGAGAAAGTGGCCAAGTCAAGGGCGTTAATTGTTTAGATTTATGAACAATAGCTACCTGAATTATAATCTTTGCAGAAAAATTCTGAGAGTATTTGCTGCACGATTAACAGAGAATGAACAGCAAATATTAAATTTTATTAATTGAAATTGCAAATTGAGTCGATTTCACCACGAAACTTGGCTGAAATTTTGCAACAAGTCTCATGCAAATGCTAAAATTGATCAATGAATTAGGCACAGTGTGCAAGAAAAGTTGAATTTGATTTCACTTTTTACATTTTTACAATGCACTAATGGATTCAATTTTGTGTCAATTGGTTTGAAACTATTCGCGATCAGAAATCAACGTGTGTATATAATTAAGAAAATTGAATGAAAACTATGATAATTGCAGCTATTAATAATAATAAATTATTAATAAATAAATTGAAAGAATTTCAATCAAATCCATCATTAAATAACTTACTTTTTTACAGTTTTGATGATTAGAAAAAATCTCATTGATTCTTGACATTTGATTTTTTGAAATTTGAGGTTAAACTACTGAAGAAAAAAGGATTTTTCTAAGTTTCTAAGCTTGAAACTTGGTAAAATCAAAGTGTTATCTTTCTTTCAAAAGCTTCAATCATTAAAAAACATCTCCAAAAAACGGGAAATTCCGTAAAATTTAGAAACCTCACACAACTAACAAATTCTGCATAACAAAACATAAATTTCTCATTAGTAAATATATAAATCAACTGTTGCTATGCAAAGCAATTCTCCGCTTGATACGATACGATAACTGAGTGTGAATCGTTTTCAGGGTAATTTGAGCGGCATGTGACAAACAAGCAATAATTGTATGACTTAATCATTGTTTGCAGCCTTCATAACCAATAATATGTGCACGTTTGAAGTTCGTTTTCTGGTGACAATAAGCAAACGACCGCACAATTGATCCAAATGTAAAATATGGTGCGCAGATGCTATTAATTGGAATGTCATTGCTTTTAGTGTCATAGAAAATTTGAATGAAAGTTATTTTTATCTTTATTGACTGACCATTTTGATTATGATCTTATTGCGCGCCTGAGAAATCAATAGCCATTGCTATAGATACGAAAAACTAACACTCGTTTCGAGTATATTTTAGGGGTGAATGCGCTACTTGATATTTTGGTCTATGCTATCTTTTATAATGATCGTTGTGTCCAGACAAAAATATTGAGAGAATTGCGCTTCTCACACGTTTATGAAAATAAAAAAAAGTTTAAATCAGAACTTACACTCATATGTGTTTTCTCACTGCAAATAATTATTAAAAAAAAATACAAAAACATGTCAAACATTTGATCCAATTACACGTTGTTCAATTGAATCCTCTGAAAAACAAGCTGTTCGGATTTCTGTCACTGTTCAACATGTAAACATTTGAAATTATTCACATTCGCTACAGCGATTTTTATGTTGGGCTGCATGTACCTGTGCATTTATGCGATGTAGATCATTGATTATCGAACCCTTTTTTAAAAATAAGTACATCGCATTTTCCTGTATTGAATGTCGTGACAGACTAATGCGCACTGCATTATTGAGCATATGACATGATTTTTAAAACTAGCACAAAAATCGTGGAGACAGCATCTTCTTTCTTAATAGCATAATAATCAAAACCACTCAGTCTAAATTATTGAAAACTTGCTGAAATAGCAATCAAGTCTACAGTATTTTACCTACGAAAGTGGGCTCAAAAATTTCGAATTGGTATAGACAAAAAATAATGGATTTTTTACATTTTATTTTTCAACATAATCTCCAAGAAGACTTATATTTTTCATAAAGGTGCTGCAGTGATACCATTTTTTTAGTGCGATTCTTGAAGCTCCTCTTAATAAAATTTGCAGCATTGAGAATTTTCAGGTTCTCAAATTTTTCATCATCTGAGCTTAGGAAACGCAGGGCTAAATCTGGCGAATATGCTAGATTCGCATTTCAATTCGTTAATTTTAGCCATCGCAACGACCGGGTGCGTTATCGTGGTAAAACAAGATTTTTTTCTTCGTCAAATGTGGTCGTTTTTGTAGCATTTGTAACCTCAAAGAGGTGCCCTGAACGTGGTACGTCATCAGTGCTCGTTCTTTTTTTAAATTCAGAAACTTGTTGTTTCACCATTGAATATGATGGAAATAAGTCTTTCAAAGTTAAATTCACTTTTAATGTGAAGTGGTGTCAGGCTTTTCAAATAGAAATATTTGATACTTAATCGCACGTTTTTCAGATTTTTATTAGGCTTGCAAACGTATAATAACAAAGCAATCGATCTTAAATTTGGTAGACAAGCTAATCACTGATAGTGTTATTGAATACCAAATACCAAAATTAGACCTGCTGGCGCCATCTCTGAATCATGCCGGAAGCTTTTCACCCCACCCTCGTCGCCGTTTTTTTTACGTTAATTTACGATATGGAAAACTTTGTAAGAGATTCGATTAATAGAGTAGTATTTTTATTCATAATTTTTTTTATCGGTGTAATTGTTGACATTAAAAGAAAAATTGGGAAGTAGTTAGAACACATAATAAAAACTTTTTTTTAAAACTTCTGCGTTCAACTGTTTCCCTTACTCCCAGTATTGTTTATGCGTAAAATGAATAACAGTGTCCCCAAATTTCAGGTTACCTATTGCGTATTCATTACTTGGAAAATGCTTCGCCAACCTCTGTACTTACATATACATATATTTGATGAGCATTAATTGATAAATATTTAAGAATGCTTACAGTTTTTCCAAATGACCGTCTTTGTACGACGCTTTATGATTTAAAATCTTCATGTTAAAAACTAAACATAATGTTAATATTAAAGCATTTTCATTGAGAATAATATTTTTTCGTCAAATAACCGAAGGTTTAAAATATTTTTGCAATAATTTGTGATCTCTTAGATTTTATTACATTTTTATAATGCTGCTGCTCCTGAGGCTCCTATAACATTTAATTAATTTTTAAAAATATTTCTTCAAATACTTGTGTTGGAGTTGCTAGGCAATCATACGAAGTCAATCGTGAAAAGTACATATATTACATCCAAGAATCCCAACAGATAAACGCATCATAAAATAATTTACGGCGACCAGATGATAGGTCTGACCATGGTATAAAAACTACAGGAGGTAAACCCGAAAAAAATCGTCATCCTATTTCGCTCGCACATCTGACTCACATTGCGTCACGTATTCACTGAAATTAGGGCTACCAAAGTGAAAAATCGGAGACGGCGCGTATGGCAGCCCAAAATATAACGACATTTCACATTTGAATCAGGCGTTACAAAAACGCCACATATTAAAATTTAGCAAATTGTCAGGTAACAAAAACGAATGTTTACTGTAGTCAATATCATAGCTTAGGAAACAAACAAATATTCTCTTAAGAATATTTAAATGGCACATCACCTATCTTTTCCTTCCAATACGTGTCACTCCACCCAGCAGGAAAACCACATCTTGTATGCCGCAAAGTGTTGCTGAAATTCCGACTGGGCAAAATGTCATGATTGTCTGAATCACATGACGTCACCGCAGCTTCGGAAGAGACTACCTTCTCGTCTTTATACCATGGGTCTGACTACAATTGACGTCGGCCTGGGATGGTACGCATCCTCTCACTGACAGCTATGTTAAATTCGACATACGTTCCTTCAAAGTATGGAACATTTCGTTAGAGCTTACGTCGAAGTTGACGTCTTCGTTAAGCTTGAGTTTCTCGGGTCCGTACCCGAGGTTTCTGCAGATGCTTGAAAATCAGCTTTTCGAATTAAATTTTTTGAATTGCAACGGCAGCTGTCACCGATGACAACTCATTTCATATCCAAGACACTCGTCATATCAAAGACACTTTATACGTTATTATAGTTGAACTTGTGTTTGATCAAGATTTCATCATATTTTGACAGCTAGACCTAATAGTAGCTCCATTTGAACATGTGAAAATAATTTATAATACTTTTAAACTTTAAAGTTTCGTTAAAATTATTTTTTCTGACAGCCCATGACTTGTCTAAAGAATATTTAAAAATGATAATCAAGATCATGATTAAAAAATAAAATATGTTTCCATAGTCTCCTAAAAATACCATAAAAATGGGTGTTAGAAAGACAAGTTATCAACAAAGATAGGGAATTGTTTTAAACAAAAACGTGGCAAATAGTTTTTTCGTAGAATCAACGGTTTCTGAGATAGTATCAAACACTTTAATCCAAGTAAACGGCTAACGTCGGCCTTGGTTCATTTTTTGATTTTAAATAATTTAATTTTTGCACTTTCAGTGTGATTTTTGCATACATACACACTAGACATTTTTCTATGATTTTTGATTTACAAGAAAGCTAGATACCAAAGTCTTAAGATTTCCTCTTTGTGTATGAATAAATAACATTGATATATTTTTAAATTTAAACGGAAAGAAGACTTTTAAAACTATCACTCATCACTCATCAAAGTATTCTTCACAAATTAACTGTGATTCATTCTTTGACATATATACTGGTGAACCTAAACGGGAATTCACAAATTGTTACTGGTGGATTTCTGCTAGCTTAGTCTAAATAAATTTGAATAGCTACAAGTCAATAATAGGGATGTTCGTTGATTTTCGAAGTACATAATTATATTTTATACTAATTGCGAAAGCTATTTTCAGACATGTTATTGCTTGGTATTAAAGTTTCCTTTTGTAGGTGGTTCAAGATCGATTGTTTATACATTTGGTATAAGCAACTGATGTAATATATGTACATACATGCATGCTGTTAGAATATTCGAATTGATAGATTTCTGTTTTGACTAGGTCTGTGATCGGAATTTTGTGTTTGGTTTTTATAAAAGTCATTACATAAGCGAATTTCGGACTACAGATCTATTTTCTCTATTCCCAAACAAAGAAATCAATTGTTTGAACAAATCACTTGCACAGTGGAAAAGCACCGGAGGTAAAACTAGCTTACCCTGCATTGTTTCAATGATTTGGGAGTACTTGACGGAAATTCTTCGAAACCATATAGAAAGCTGCTAAGCTAAAAGTCATATAAGTACTTGCTTGAATCATAGGAATGCATTCCTATTTTGTCTCATTATTGATTTAGTGTTGGGTCACACGCAGAGTATGCAGCTCTAAGTTGAGAGAAGAGTCAGAGCTGGAAAAAAGTAAGTCGAACTGTTTCAACGCTTATTATGGGCTGCGAAAGTTAATTTTGAAAAAATTCAATGTTTGTTTCCAAATTTGCTCTACTAAGGTAAACCAAAAAATTAGAAATTCTGCTAAATAGTAAATCGTGCTTTGATGTTACTTACAAATGTAATGTGAGAAATACTTTCCATATCGTTGTATTTGCGCACCTGCGTGCGATTTCATCCACAAATCAATCAAACCACCCATTTTGCATCCTCATTCGTAAGTATCTAATTTATTTTTCCAGTTCGTGAATCGTAAAAAGCGGTTCGCCAATCGTAACAAACATCATGGTATACAATAACCACGATAAATTGATATAAATTTACGAGTCCAATTATAGACACGTTGAATCGCTTCATAGAAAAATTGTTTTCCCGTAAAATTGTAGCGATAACCAACAAACAAACAAACCAACAGTTTTGCTGTAAACAATTCCGGCAAAATTTTATCGCACTTTTCCACGTTATCTGAGGTGAAAATGGCAATCGAAATAAACGTGTTTGTGCCATTATGCCATTATGTTTCAATAAATAAGCATAGTAAGTTCAGAGCATCCAACAGGTCTTATATGGAGTTTCAACTCTCGGAAAAGGCTTTTTACCCAGCTGAGTTGTAAAGCTGAGATTGTCGCTAATTAGAGGTAAACTTGACTAGCATGCAATAATGTCCACCCATAAATGTTACGAACGTATTCACGCATATGTGCATGCTTCGCGATGCCATGCATTCAGGTGGAAATAATGCAATTTGGGGCGACACGTGACTTTGCCATTGTCATCTTTATTTTCAAGTGCAGCTCAAGTTAAGCGGCAACTTCAGATTGTGCATGCAACATAAAGATTGATTGCAAGGTTACAGTCGATTCATAGCTGATATGGGCTGAGTGGGCAGAGTTAACGATAATGAAAGTTATCACCACTCATGTTTACTGTAAGTGCAGACTCAACCTTGCAAATAATATCGCACGTTTAATGTGCAAAAGTTGATTTGTACGAAACATTTTTTGATTATTTGACAATTTCAGATAGTTAACGACTAGATTCAAAGAGGGTACCACATCATCAAGTGCTATGGCTAATTTATGGTATATGTAGCCAAATAGACTACTATCGGTATTTTTGGTTTATTAAAAAAAGTCAAAATTTCATTCATGTCACACATAAAAGACATAAAAAGAAAAAAAGAAATGTGTGCTAGAAATTAATCATCTTTTGTATTTTCTCTTGCGATGATTCATAGCCTTATGTTTTTTCTGGTATTACTGATTTTGACTAAGTTTCTGCTGGGTTTTGAATATCCTTAGCAACACAAAAATTTAATGCTCTTATTGGTTTACAATTTTGTCGTTTATAAAAACTCTTGTCAAATTCACGTGAGTTCAAAATTAAAAGGTATTGCGAAAATTTAATCCTTGAAAATACAACCTACAGTAATTCATTTATTGTCCAAGCTGACAATTTATTTTAATAATTGAACTGAACTTTCATAATATTATCAATATTAAAATGTGGTCTAGGTGTGACCCTTATGGTTCACACGACCAACTTTCCAGTGGGGTGAATAAAGAAACTATGATTTGTTTTTATTATTAATGTTTAGAATAATAATAGAATATTTATTATTCTAAAATATTATAATTATTTTTATTAACTTCCCAGTTCCCTATGGGAAGTTATTGTAATGGGGTCGATTTTGCGAATCCCAAATTTTGACATATCTCCACGTTTTAAGGTCTCTAGAATCCAAATCCATCGTTTTTAGAGAGATGTCTGTGAGTGTGTATGTACGTATGTGCGGATGTGCGGATGTGCGGATGTGCGGATGTGCGTATGTGCGTATGTGCGGATGTGCGGATGTGCGTATGTACGTATGTGCGTTCGGAGTAATTTTTCGTCTCGATTATCTCAAGAACCAAAGATCGGATTGACGTGGGACCGGTTTTAAACGACGCGTAATTACGTAACTTAGAACTGAATGACTTTTCAGCAAAATCGGTTGGGCCGTTTTTTATTTAGGATGAAAAAGCTGAAAAAACGACTAAAAATTGCTTATTTTTAAACTGTTGATACGCACTATTAATTCTTGCAGATACCAAATACCTTCATAGTAATGTTGTTATTATTGTGCGTTTTAGCAAAATTGTGATCAAATTTGTAAAAAATGTTATTTAAAAAAAAGATTAATTTATAAAATTGCAAACTTTTATTATCAGGTTTGGGTGAATGGGAGTAGAGACGCTAATGCAGTTAATAATTGGATATTGTTATAAATAATTTAATATTGTTAATAACAATCAAATAATATTAGTTATAATCTGATATTGTATATATAAATTCAATTATAATTATTCAGTAACGGTCAAACATTCTTAATAACGAATGATTATTTTAAACAATAATTAAATACCCTCAATAATAGTTGTGGATTCCGAGGCCGAGATGGAGGACAAGAAGGGTGATGTGGACGAAGAGGACAAGGTTGCCAAGGCTTTGGTAGAGGATGACCAGGTGGTGGAGACGTCTTCCTCTACCAAAGCTTTTATGGTTAGATAAAAAATTGATAAAAATAGTAACAGTAATTATATTAATTTAGAATAATAATGTTTAATAATAATTATTATTAATAATAGTAATTAATAATAAAAGCAAATTATAGCTTTTTATTCACTCCACTGGGAAGTTAGTCGTGTGGGCCTCAAGGGTCGCACTTAGACCACATTTTTTTATTTTTTTTTTAGCCATAAAAGCCATTTGATAGTGGAAAACGTCTCCGCCCTCGTCATCTACCAAAGTCTCGATCTCCTTCAGATCCAAAATCCCCCATATCCTAGATCCCCCAGATCCTAAATCCCCCAGATCCTAAATTCCGCAGATCCTAAATCCCCCAGATTCTAAATCCTAAATCCATCATACCCATATCGTAAATTCTCCAGATCCTAAATCCCCCAGATCCTAAATCCCCAGATTCTAAATCCCCCAAGATTCTATATCCCCCAGATCCTAAAACCCCCATATCCTAAATCCTCCATGTCCTAAATCCCCCAGGTCCTAAACCCCCCAGGTCCAAAATCCCCCAGATCTTAAATCCAAGATTAAATAACTTATAACAATATCCAATATTAACTGTATTAGCGTCTCTCCTCTCATTCTCCCAAATCTGATAATATAAGTTTGGAATTTAATCAAGATTATTTTAATCTTGATTTTTTTCAAATTGCATTTTTTACAAATTTGATCAGAATTTTGCTAAAACACAAAAATAATAATATTGCTATGAAGGTTTTTGGGATCTGCACGAATTAATAGTGAGTTTAAACAGTTTTAAAATTAAGCAATTTTTTCAGTTTTTTTTATCCTCAATAAAAAACGACCTAACCGATTTTGCTGAAAACTCATTCATTTCTAAGTTACGTAATTACGCGTCGAATGAAACCAGTCTCACGTCAATGTGATCTTTGGTTCTTGAGATAATCGAAACGAAAAATGATTCCGAACGCACATACGCACATACGTACATACACACTCACAGACATCTATCCAAAAACGATGGATTTGGATTCTAGAGACCTTAAAACGTGGAGATATGTCAAAATTTGGGATTCGCGAAATCGACCCCATACGATAACTTCCCACTGGGAAGTTAATAAAGATTACTCTTACGATGCAAATATAATTCAAATCAATTTATTTCGTATGCAGAATAATTGGATTCATTTGCAATTTGACGGCCAACCCGTCCGTCCATACTGCAGCGCACCCAAACTTGAAAATAGTATTCTCTTATAGCCAAATTCTACACACTTCACTTTAATTGTACAATCAGTCTTCCCGACAATGTTAATTGGTATATTCATTATTAATAGTTTTAAACAAAATGTTACTTTACTAATAATTTATAATTTATAATTGGGAACGTAAAAAATCTGCCAAGATTTGACGGACGGATTCAAAATTATTCTGGTAAAGTCGTTTCGATTATAGACCAAATACAATGATACATAAGTAACCATTAAATAAACCAAGCTACGAAGCTATCCTCAGTGTAAGAACTCCGCCATTTTTCAATAGTTCGCAATATTCCAAGAGACCTGACAAATACCTTAAACCACGTTTTGGACCAGCAAAATGATATGTAAATACTTCATCCGTACACTTCAAATAGACAGCTCGGGTTTTATAATTTTTTTAGTGTAGATATTATGCTTCATCTCACGTAAAAAACTTTACAGTATTATTATACAGAAATATTGTACCTTCCTAAGAATTTCCAATTTATTGCCGGGAAAACTCACTTCTCTAATAGAAAAAAAAAACGTTTTCTTGAACTTGACGTTATATATGATATACCTAATTATCAACCACCTTGTATCCATGCTCTCTATTAATGTCGTATTATTGTCGATTTCTAATAGCTTCAATAAGTGATAACTAAATGAAAATTACTAGTGCGATTTATCTTCAATAAATAAACTTATAATAGTATTTATATCACCATAACTTTGATCAATGCCGTTTATTATCCAACGTCTGCTTTTATAATACTATAACACGCACGCTTCCATTGCAGACATGTCGTAAGTAGACTTAATGTCTCTTTTAATATGCCTTACGATTTGATATCGTATTGAAAATAGAAATTCCTAATAATCAGTTGACATGCAATCGTTTGTTCTATCAATGAAGATAATGATTAAGATTGATAAAAAACACAAATTGAAGTTGTACCTGCTTGTTGAGCCTCGGTATCAATCACAGTCACTAAGATAAGATAGATTCAATGCAATCAATGTATAATTTTTTTTTTGATATTCGTTGTAGAATCGACGCACTCTTAAATTGAGTCTTTATTTTAAGGATTTAATATTGATTTTATCATTGTTTAGTCTTTATTTAAAATTTAAAATTAATTTAAGAAAAGATACGTTTGTACGTCTTAAGATACATTTTACAACACTCAAGAAATATTTTATCACCCAGAAGTTTTTTGAAAAGATATTGCTGCAGTGTATCACATTCCTCCTTGGAGAAACGCTGTCTTTGGCTTCAGAAAAGGTCTCTCCAGGGAACATCATCAATATAAAGTGGCAAACGATACCAGAAAAGCAATATCCAGTCAACTTTCAGCAATTGTGATGACGTTGAACGTTAAAGAGGCATTTGATACTGTCTGACACGATGGGTTTATCTTCCAACTTACAAAGTACTGCTTATCACTACATTTCAGCAAATTAATCCAATCCTTCCTTTGGCTTGTAGCCTACATATATTATATAATGAGATAAGTAGCATAGCGAACAATACCGCGACGAATATTCGTCTCGTTGTCCCTAGTCTCGGGAACAAGGCAACGAACCCTTGTGCCGTGCAAACTAGTTCGGGTTCGGCCTATATCTAGTTAAAGTTACGATGGCTGCTAGCAGGTCAGCTCAGTTGTGTTTATGATTAGTTGCATTCATAATTCAGCACATACGGCGATACTTTGGTGTCTAATTTCCAAAAATAAAAAAATGTGGGATCAATTAGGAGGCTAATTCCACGATGGTGCACATTTCAATTTTAATTGGAAGGAAACCAAAAATCAATTGTTTGGCTCGAAACATGCGACGTTTTTCTAAGAATTCGCACGAGTCTTTTTTTCTCAGAAATTGCACGAACGTTTTGATAAACCTTCTGGAATGATTTTTTGTTCCGTGTTGCATTCAAGCTTGAAAAACATTAGTCACTGAAAATGGGTCCCGGAAAGTAGGTACGTGACACTCCGGTCCACGGTTTAATTAAGACCTATATCGCTTGCCACCCAACTCCCGACTCGATAACGGCCCAGATCCAAGGCCGTTTCTCACACAGCTCGGCCAAGGCAATGGTCACATTCAAGGATCGGAACGGTGAAAGCCTGTTTTGGTTATAGCGGCTATTAGTCCAGTCAAAGCGCCTGAATTTTGACGTAAATCGTGCATTTTGGGTAGGCAGGCAAATTTTTATTGCAATGCGTGGGCAGTGATATAGTTCCAGCTCCAATCGTCGGGTGTCCATCTTGAAAACAAAAGAAAGAGGGACACCCCCATATCTCCGAGACCATGGCTCCCACAAGTAAGTTGCGTATGGCAAACATGCATACATCACTTTTACGTGGTGTCAATAATAAAAAAGTTATAAGTCAAAAACCACATCCAAAAAAGAGGGAACAAGTTTCGGGCGCCACAGCTTTTTTAATTTCACTTTTAACGCGAAACACGTTGTGATACCTTTCTAAGACAATTTTGTCACAAATCGTTTGCGGTATTGATTGTTCCAATCACTGTACATTAGCGGGAGTTCTTCCATCCCAAAGGGGAAAAAGTTGCGTGAAAAACGCCAAATAATCTGTTTTTGATGGCCAACCCCCCGTTGCGAAACTCGCGGAGCATTTTCGTAGGCAGGCAGATTTTTGGCGCAATGTGTAGTATGTCTTACTGTGAGCTTAAATCCAAGTTTCTTCGGGTCGCAGACCCAATCCTCTGGCCTCCATCTTGGTAACGAAAAAAAGTGAGACGATCCCATATCTTCGAAACAATGGCTTCCACAAAAAAGTTTAATATGACAAACTTGTATCGAATTTAATTTGCAGCAAGTCGTGCATACATCACTTTTACATGGTATCAACAATAAAATAGTTACAAGCCTAAAACGCCATCCAAATGGGGGAACATCTTTCGAGCGCTTCATTGTTTTTTCTTTAACCCCAAAACACATTGGAAATAACTTTAAGGCAATTTTGTTGCAAGTCGATTGCGGTATCGATTGTTTTGATCGCTGTACACTGGCAGGAGCTATTGCATCCCAAAGGGGAAAACTTACGTGAGAAACGCATTTTTTGTCCAAATAATTGGCTTCCGATGGCAAACCCTCCATTGCAAAACTGATGGACCATTTTAGTGGGCAGAATTTTTTTAGTTGCAATGAGTAGTATACCTTTATATAAGCTTAAATTGATGTTTCTGGGGTCGCAGCTCCAATCCCCTTGGCGCCTTCTTGAGAACAAAAAAAGGTGGGACAAGTAAGAGGAAAAAAGCATTTTAAGACCCGTTTATCTGATCCTAAAATGGGTTTTCTGGCATCATCCTTAGACATATTATTATGTACCGCACTTTGGGCGATGGCATAAAAACGACGTCTCAAAAATTCGGTTCGTTCGAACATCTTCGACTTTGGATATCAGAAACAATTAATCTGCGTGATTTTTGATTAGCCATTGCTCCCGAACGATATCCTTCTATGTAATATCCCTAACAAGTCGTACTTATGCTTATCTTCTAACCTATTTAGAAATACAATAATATTTACAAATTCAATGATATAATTTCAACCTCTACTAAACGCGGCTTCACTAATGGTGGCTGGCTATTCTTTCTAGCGGTAGTTTGTGCTAGCCTCAAGTAAGCTCCGACTAGATTGAAAAAAAAACATTTAAGGCTTGCTTGATATTTTTACTATTCCTTTCCATTAAAACGCTATAGGTTTTAATTTTTTCCATATATATATTTCGGGAGTAAGTTGCTCCCTTCTTCAGTGGTGATTATTTTTTTTTTAGAAAATATAGTTTTTTAGAAAATAATCACCACTGAAGAAGGGAGCAGCTTACTCCCGAAATATATATATATATATGGAAAAAATTAAAAACTATAGCGTTTTAATGGAAAGGAATAGTAAAAATATCAAGCAATCGTTCGAAGCGCTAAACATGGGAGAAAATTCAGAATTTAAGGCTTCTTTTTTAATTTTCAACGACCATAATTTGTGGCAAACAAATACGCAAAAAATGTGTCCAACCTTTGAAAGACGTGTTAAGAAAGAATGCGGAAATATGAAATATAACTGACAAAACTGTTCAGGAGCACGATTAATAGAATTTTTAAGATGATTAAATGCAATAAAATGCAAAGGTAAATCAAAACGACATTTATTCATTACGAAAACTGTCTTACATTTTATGTTCAAAGTGTAAATTCCATTCCATTTTTAAGTTCTGCTAAATTTTTAAAATGAGCAAATTAGTACAATATACAGAAAACAAATATTTTAAATTGAAAATATAGTTGCATTTTTTTATATTTTCTTTTTTTTATGGGAAAAATTTTCTACTTCATATTTAAGCTGGTAAAACAATGTAGTTCTTGAAAGAATGAAGATTTCGGGAATGTGAAATTGTCATAAAATGAACTAACTTAACATTTTAAACGTAAGGTTACTCAAAACGCTGCCCGATTGGGTGAAAAACTGATTCCATAGTGATCTGCAAATGGTGCTGCAAGACTTTTTGAAACACCCAGTTTAGTGATACGGTGAAGCAATTCAAATAAATCTGAATAATATGTTACAAACTGCGATACTATAAATCAAAATTTTTGAAAAATAATTTGGTCAAATTAAACTTCTTTCCACGAAAATGAAAAATGTAAACAAATGATACATAGTTTAATTAGCACCAAAAAACCACTTTGGTTTTGACACCTGTATGCCCTGAATATATTCATTAATTACGGAGCTACCTTTAACGATCTTAACATTGCCATAAACATAGCTTAGTCATAAGTTTGAAGTATTTCTTGCGTTATTCATCAGATAGCTCTAGTCATTGCCGAAGACAGTAAGAAAAAAAGTAAACATGTACTGAACATCTGTTGTTAAGGCGGGTTGTAGTATAAGTTCATTAAACTTTGGAACGTATTGAAGTATTTATACGATTTTATGAGTATACTTATGTGCATTTGAAATGTGTATTTGAACTATATGAATTTATTTAGTGCTGACGAGAAAACATTTGGCATTAATTCGAAGTGACTTCGGGTTTTTTGCAGGAAAAATATTTGCTCAAGAAAAATGAAAGTGAATTTGATGTGCAATATTATTGTTTTCAGATTCATAGAAATGCCACAATACTATAAAACTAATAGAAAATATTCTCTACTGCTCTTTTTTGCACTATCCATTAATATAAGCCATTGCTTAGAAAAATTAGGTTTCAAATACTATATACAATCAAATAAACTAAAATGATTCAAATAGCCATTGAAGAATCGAAACTAAATCGGTTTAACATTTTAAACAGTTCATGTGTTGAATGACCCATCTTATTTTCTTTGTGCAGCCAAATGTGCCGTAAGTTCATTTAAAGATATTTCGTGATTTAATATAATTACTAGCAGAATCCAGCACTCGAAATTCGAGTGCAATGATGATTTTATTATAACTGACTCTAGAAATTCGATCGAATAATCATCAATCTCAGTTAGAACCCTTATTTTCACGCTTTCACAAATTTAAGTTAATTCAAAAACCTTTTTACACAATTTTCTTAAAAACGTGTATTTAAACTATTAAAGCAGATGTACATTTCTTCTGGCACTCCCAGACTTCTTCAGTGTATAACTAATTCCCTAAGTTCTGTGTTTCTATTTTAATCCCTAACGTTTTACATTTTCATCGCAAAATTTAATCAGCTTAATTGCTCCATTCCCTAAGTTAATATTCATTCTAATCCCTACAGGTACTCTACTCTATCTACTCTATCTCTATAGTTTCCCTTATGTAACCTGGTATATCCCACTTTTTTCTCCTTCCAGTTTGTTTTTTTCCGTCGAAATGCTATTTTTTAGTTGAATACCGCTGTTTGGTACCACTTCGATGTTGTATTTTTTAACATGCGTTTCCAGTGCCTGTGCATATCCGAGAATGTTATGAAGAAGTCTGGATGTGCCAGACGAAATGGTTTTTGAATTTAACTTAAATCATCAATCAATATAATAAAACGGCAAGCTAAATTTGTTTTTCTATTGTGATTAAATAATGTTTATGAATTTTAATAATGTTTAAAAATCATTACTCAATTATTGGCGCTTCAATGCGTCTCGAACGTATAACAATGCTAAGCGTTTTGCGCATGTCATCATTCGATTTTCACATTTTTGAGATCTACCAAACCGGTTGTTGTAAATAATGTTAGGAAAATCAAACATCGTTTTTAAATCTTGAAAGTTTTCTTCAACGGAAAACGCCTTTTTTTGTGGAATGTTAGACGACCTTCAGCAAAACAAACTAAAAAAATATGACCAAATATTGATGAAATGTACGTATACATTTGCTTAATGAACGGTGACGCTATACACATGAATGATCCTCAGAGAGAAAGCTATCACACAACACCGAACCAGTGAACGCACAATCCACATGAACGGTATCAAGTGAGAATGAAAATATTCCTAAATATGGTGAAATTTGATGATAAGCTTCCAAAAAAGAAACTAAAACACTTGCAACAGTCCTAGATATGAACCTGGAACTCCCGCGTGCAAGGGCAAATTGCCACCGCATGCACTACACAACCCTTAGAAGATCAGGGTTTTTATATTGGTAGTCAAGGCTAGTATACCATTCGTATTTATCGCTGGGTGAACGTTCAACGATGTGTATGGATTGGTAAGAAAATCTATTTTCTTTTTTTTCTTCTATATTTTCCGAACAGATTTTCACAAAAAATACAATGCAGCACTTCTCTAGGATATTCTCTTTCCATTGATGTATTTTTTACGAAAATCGGTCCAGAAACAACGGCTAAAATGGTACCACAAAATTCATGTTTACCGCGGCGACGCTAAATACAATACACACGAATGGTCCCCAGAGAGTAAGCTACAACACAACACCGAACCAGTGAAAGTGTAAAGTGAGAATGAAAATATTGCTAAATGTAGTAAAATTTGATGATTTAATAGCTTCCAAAAATGAAACTAAAACACTTGGACCAGTCCTAGATACGAACCTGGGACTTCCGCGTGCAAGGGCAAATCACCATCGTATGCACTACACAACCTATACACCTTCAGAGTTTCTATTTTGATAGTGAAGGCTAGTATACCATTCGTATTTATCGCTGTGTGAATGTTCAACATTGTGTATGTATTAGTAAGAAAATCTATTTTCCTTTTTCTCTCTATATTTTCCAAACAGATTTTCAAAAAAAAAATCTACTGGATATTCTCTTTCCATTTATGTATTTTTTATGAAAATCGGTCCAGAAACAACGGCTAAAATGGTACCACAAAATTCATGTTAGCCGTTTAATTATATAGATTTCTTCAACAGTAAAATATTTTTTCTAGACAATCAAATGCCATTAAGATTCAATTACGCGGGAATGCAGTAATCTCTCGAAAACCGTAGTTTCAAATGATTTTTATCAATGTTCGTATAAGTCAATTTCCTACAGTAAAGTTGCTTTGAAAAATGATGCTCCCAGAACCACGTGAAATGCTATAGTCTCTACATAAAAACTCTACGTGCAAACATTCTTTTCGTGCATAACGAACTGGAAAAAATGCTTCTTTGAAACATTGAAAAACTAAGTAGTTACCGTCTGTTCAAATTCATTTGATTGATGTTGCCCAGGTATAACAATTATTTTCCCGAAATACACACGTGATCAGGTGATGTACAATGGAATTTTCCGTTCATTCGGAGTTCTGACCCTAAACAAAATAAATTTTCGCTTACTAACACATTCCCATTCCTACCAATTACCTACTATTCTAAATCAATCACTTTGTTCAGTCTCTTGTTTAATTTGCTCTTAATCAAAGACACCTCACGTTTATCGATTAGATAATCAAGACGGCACTTTGCTAGTTTATAGCGATCACATGTTACGATTACGAGCGTTTCTGACTGCCATTTTCGGTTACAAAGCACACGAACAGTTTTAATAGCTAATCAATATGTGCAAATAAAAGCAGCAATTGACATTGTGACTTCGAAATTTTCACAGTTTTCACGTGTTGCATTGTTGTGAATGAGGCCGGCTTCCATTTCGAATGTTTCATCAAGATAATTTCCAATGCTTTTGTTTTCAAAGATAAACTAGTGATGAGCAAAGTGATGTTTGTAGGACACCCACTTCAATAATTTTTCTAACAATGCAAGTTTTCGATCTACCTACCTATGTTTTTATGTGTGCCTGGGAAAAATTTTGCAGATAAATCTCGTTTTGGAGACTCCTTAAATTTCGTTTAATGTGTATCTAAAGATTGACACAGTTGATTGCAAGTTGCCCTGGTTGTTGCTTAAACGATATAACATTGAATATTGCCTCCATTGAATTGTTGCTCATTTATTATCAATACTAGATTTAGAACCCGTGCTATTTGATATGATAGCTTAAATTCGATGCGGCAAGGATATGGATTGCAAATGAACGAATGTAGTACACGATATGATTTATTTAAAAATGTACAAAAGTATCAACCAGAAGGATGATAAATACTAGCAGTACTTGATTTTGAAAAATTTCGCTTCGAGAAAGCGGAAAGGGTTTTGGTACGTTTGTTATTCATTGCAGCCTGCCAAGTCAAAAGAAGCATTGAATGACCCTCCACGCGAGACGAATATTACTCAAAGCTTCGACGAGATATCTTGACGGACGTAAGCCTCTTTGATAACATGAAACCACTCCACTTCGTTGATGCATAATTGCCTCGTTGAGGCATAATTGAAATTGTATTGTTGGGTTTAATAAAGATTTTATAAAGGATTGAATTTTAGAAGGCAGGCTTAAGGAAACTATATATTATTTTAATGGAAAGTGTGGTTTCGGGGTGTCGGATGGCATCCTCATAAGGTGCTGTCATTTACCATCCGTCACCAGACAGCACGACCACGAAGTTGTTGACTAGACTAGGAGGTTCTAACCCATGATAAACTAACTTATATATTATTGTTAGAAGGTAAGTTAGTTGTAGGAAAATGTAATGGGCCAAGCAAGCCAACGCCGGGAGTAACAACGACTGTAAAATTGAAAACTGCTCAGGAATTTGTCTCTGATATCCGAATATCCGAATTTGAAGAGATTCGAGACAGGATGAATTCTCAAGATGTTGGAAAGATTTGAAAAATAAATACACAAAGACATTACAACGGCTAACATACGCAATCGCAATCGCATTGCATAACCCCGGAAAAATCCAACAATATACAACACAAAATATACTGTCATCCCCGCAAATACAGCAAGTTGCGGAGCGTCCAAAGTTCCTGTACTCAAATGTTCATGAAGACGATAAGGATCACGCCATCAGGCACCTCGGCCAGTAGCAGGAAAGAGTATAAGCCAGTTACCGAGAGTTGACGAAGTCCTACCCCCGCTAGGCGCACAGAATACCGCTCAAGAAGCATATTCTGCTTTGCAATGTAGCATCCACCGGAGACAACGACGGTCCTTGCTTTTTTGTCATATTGTAGCTTGAGTGGTGGCGGCGGTAACATCGAGTCACGGCGCCCAATTCCGTCAATCGCGTTTACAATGTACAAAACTTTTTGATGCTAGGTCACTGAATACCCGACTCGCGATATCACAATAGACAACTAACAAATGTCAATGCGACCAATGTCAAGACGACTCGTGTCAGATGCTGTTAGCAGAATATATTTAACGACGAGTGTCAGAAACTTTCAGCAGTACGTTTTGAACTTATAAAATATCGGGTTGGACCACAAGCTGAAGATGATCGGAAATCGCCACAACTCGTCTGCAGGGAAGTAAGACGAAGAGTTCACAAGTAAGTTCAGCCACCCTAGAAAAAACCTTATTTCCACACTCATAAAAGTAAGTGGGTGAAAATCGCCCCTCCTTTTTTGGAAACGGTGAATGCAAAATTTTCACGAAGAAGTTTTGTAATTTGACTGGGCTAAAAATTTCATCAAATAATACTCATTTGTATTTTCTTTGAAAGAAATAACGTTTGAGAGTATTTTCCCTTTTAATAAAACTCAATGATTAAAAATATACGAAATGTCAATAAACTTTCGCGACCAATATTTATTATTTATTATAGTAATATTCATTTTTATTGCAATAAAATCTGCCAAGAAATTGCAGATGAATCCTTCGCTACTGATATAAACTTATCGAAGAATTGCACTCACATTGCTTGGAAATAAAAGCGGTTGGAAATAGTTTTCCCGAAAAATAACTGTAAAAAGCTGCAAAATATTTATTTAATGAATTTCTACGAAGTAACGTATATGTACATAATCTAGTGTGGAAAAATCTGAGAATTTATTTTCGCAGTCATATTTCAAGAAAAATGGTCGTAAACATTCTTCGAAAACAATGTGAGAATTTTTGTGTAAACTTCCGTTAAAAAAGTTTAATCTTAGATGAAATAATGAAAACTTTTCAAAAAATGTACTTACTTTGCTTTTCGCATAACATTCACTGCGTAGAACTTTCTGGATGTTGTTCTGGTTACATGGTTTTTAACGAATGAACCGACTTTATTGCAGTTTTTATAGATCCCGTAAAAAAGCTACATAATAGCATATTAGTATTTCTATATTTAGTATAGATGGTAAGTAGTGCTAAGCAGTTTAAGTCAAGTCAAAAATGTTCAAACACTACCATGATTGTTGAGTGGTTTGAGCGCACCACCAGAAGACTTGAACATAATCTGAAATGACTGAATATTCTATTTAATGAACTTTAAGATTTCCACCTCTAAAAGACCGAGATACATTCAATAAATGAAGTTAAACTTATTACCAAACTTTTCTAAAACCTTGCATATTAATTTTTTTATGGAAAAGAGAAATTAAATAACTGTTAATCGAACTAAATTCCAACTGAGAAACAAAGTTTTTTTTGATTTGATGGAAATCTCAATCTCAGTATAAATAAATAAATAAAAAAATACATAACGGAATCAAGCTGATTCCGCTGAGAAGCCTGGAAAAACTGAAACTATAGTTTTCACTGATACTAAAAGCTTCACTTCTGTATTAATTACAATCCATTTAATAGTAAGTATTTTTAAATAAAAGAAATCTAGTCAATGATTTCAGCGACGATATGCAATTTCAAACCTTGTGGTTGAAATTTCTTTTTTTTTTTCAAAAAAAAAAATCTCAAATAATTGGATTGCTGAGCTCCACCCAAGGACTAGTTCAATACGTCTGCATTTATGAGTGACCAAAAATGGTAATAGTTTCTCTCACGTGGCAATTTATTCTAAATTCTTATGATGAAACAATCAAAAAAGATGCGTTGTTCTTTATCTGTAGATTTAGCTGTTAAAAATATAAGACGACAATTGAAATCCGAATATATCTACTAAAAATAATTTTTTTATATGTATTTGATATTTTCGTGTAGACAACGAGGTCGACCAATATGCTGTCTAGTATGATTCTACTTAGCTTCAAATTTGGTATTTAATCAACAAACAAACGCTGATAGTCAAAATGCGGTATTATTGATCCATTTATACTATCTGCAAAGTACAGTTTAAAGTAAAGTTGACAACGAGTTGTGGTGCTATCTAAAATCACACCAAATTACTTTAATCCGAAGCATTAGTGTACTGTGCTTGTTAACTACCCTTGATTAGCACTTTATCTACTGGTTCCCTCGAAGTGTGTCTGAGCTGCTGAAATAAGATAAAAATTGGTAACTAAACCTATAGATAATGACTTTTATGAATTATATTGATACCTAGCGATTTACTAGCTGTTTTCATATTTTAAAGCATGCAAATACGCAATGCTGGTATTTCCTTGTAAATATTTGACAGGAAGTCTGATTTGACGACCGATAAGATAAGCTAGAATGCGCTGCCTTTTTAAATAATTGGTATAAATTATAAAAAGTGAATTAAATATTATGCCTTAATCTCAAACTGAATTTTTTATGTACTAAAACATCTTGATCCAAGCTATGTCAGATGTATAGGTTCTCTTATTTTTTGGCTGATTATATATGAGCTGTATAACGGCTCCGTAAATTTGTCCTTACTTCAATTTGCTTAGAAAGTTGAATTTAATATTTTAAAATTTTTAATATTGGCTAATAAATGTATCCGCAACATTTGATGCCCTGTAAATCTAAACTATCAATCATACTATAAAGCACCAAGTAAGTTTCGTTTAAGGTTTTCCCCGGTAAAGTCAACAGTTTGTGATATACTTAGTCGTGCCATAAATTCTGTCAAACAATTTCAAATGTGCACTTTTACAGAAATCACCCTGGAACTGTACCTTTATGTTACAATTTATAACAAATGAACTGTGCTGCGTAATATTCCAATCAGTTTGGTAACAGTTTTTGACTAGTAATCATGGAATGGGGCGTGAAAGAAAATCGTATTGCTATAATAGCATTCCATAAATGTGGCAAAAGTGCTTCTGAAATTTTGAATTTGTTGAAACCGCTCAAAATAACAAAAAGATTTATTTATCGTGCAATAGAACGATTTAATGAGACCTCAGTCATAGATGATAGAGCAAGAACCGGTCGTCCACGTACCGTTAGAAAAGCCAGTGCCATCAAAGCAGTCTGAGAGCGCATCCGTAGAAATCCACTGCGCAAACAAAAAATTTTGTCGAGGGAATTGGAAATCTCCACAAGATCGATGAGTAGACTCATTCGAGATGATCTTCATATGAAGGATTATCGTCGG
Source organism: Oxycera nigricornis (assembly GCA_963942545.1). Taxonomy (NCBI): domain Eukaryota; kingdom Metazoa; phylum Arthropoda; class Insecta; order Diptera; family Stratiomyidae; genus Oxycera; species Oxycera nigricornis. The sequence continues at coordinate 29,198,499 of OZ012660.1, forward strand.
TCAACATCCCACATGTTGACTCCACGGTTAAAGGAAATAAGATTGGAAAGATGCAAGCATCTCTTGCTTTGGCACGCAACTGATGGGCATGAGAACATCCTCTTTACCGATGAAAAAAATTTCACTGTGGAGGAAGTTATCAATAAACAAAATGATAAGGTTTATTCAACATCATCAGAAGAAGCTAAAAAACGGTTCCCAGAGTACAACAAGGCCATCATCCAGCTTCTGTAATGGTTTGGTGGGGTGTATCCCATAAAGGTGTCTCAACTAGTGATGTGTCGTTCGTGAACGAGTCGTTCATTATGAACGACACACTTATGTGTGCTGTAACGAACGACTCTTCTTTTAAAGAGCGTTTCGTTCATCCAGTGTGCTTCTACGGTTGCCGTATGGCCAGCAGAAGGCAATAGCTCAAATATTTACTCTCTGCGTACAATTTTGTACGCAGGCGCGCGGAGCTGTGCTGAGCGGTCAAGTGTGCGATGTGCCCGAGTCGACGCACGTGTGCTTGAATTGATCATGTTAAACGGTGTAGAGACAATTCAATCGAGTTTAAAATCAAAATTTCATGAATGATAGGAAATGAGAAATTGGCATTGCAAAGAAACTGCAACATAAATTTTAAAAGTTGGTGAATGAGATGCAAACCAAAAATGGTTAATTGAAGTAATTTCTTGTTGTGGCTAGTTTTAACATCCTTATAGAGCATTTAAAAACAAAGAAGTAATAATTTTTAAACATTTATTCAAAACAATAATACTAAATTAAATTCATACAAATTTAAAAAAAAAACGCTTTTCGTCACAGCAAATAATAACCGTAAAGTATAAAAAAATATTAAATGAAGTTTTAATCATGGCAACATTTTATAAATTTACATTAAGAAACAAAATTTTAGACACTTTGTCTCCTGTTAGACGATTTCTTCTGTCTGTTATTGTTTGCCCAGCTTTCGAAAAAATACGTTCCGATGGCACAGAAGAGGCAACAACGGATAATCTCCGTTTTGCAAGTTTGTAGAGCCGTGGATATAATTTTTTTCTGTCTTCCCACCACTGAATTGGATCCATAGTTCTATCCAAAAGAGGCTCCTCCAAAAATTTCTCAACTTCTACAGAGCTTGCTACCTGAGGGTTCTTATTTGAAACCAATTTCGAAACGTTGTTATCGAAATCCATCCACAATTTCGAAGTATTTGGTTTATGACTTCTGATGACTTCTACTTCTTGCTCTGATGGGTCGCTTAAGATATGGCTTGGTAGAGATATGGAATTTATAATGTTTTTTTAGTCATTTCCACGTATACCTCATTCGAAAATCCATGTGTCTTGAAACGCGGATCTAAGAACAAAGACTCTGTGAAAATTTCATTACATTCAATATTTTCGAATCTTTTGTTTAGTCTTTGTAACAAATCCTTTGTCATTGCTTTTATTGGATCAGGCAAATTTGGATTCTCATTTATAAAATGGATGCAGAACTTCTTTAATGCATTGCTGAGGATTATCACTTTTGATGCAGTTATTTGTTTCTCACTACTAATTTCTTCAGAAACATCTTTAAATAATTCGAGAACTTCGCAGCTTTTTTCAATTAAAATAATATCGTAATTTGTTATATTTTCAATTTGGGGGAAATTAATTGCTATAGTTGACATGAGAGGCTCTTTAACATCAATTATCCTCTTAAACATTTCAAAGGTGGAATTCCATCTTGTTATGACATCCTGCTTGAGTTTGAGTCTGTTCATTTCCATTTGTGACTGAGTTTTTCGTAATTTTTCGGTCGCCTGAGGACTTCTTTTAAAGAACTCGACTATAGATTTCACTTTTTTACGAATGCCATCAATATTTTCCAATGCACCTTGCACGATTAAATTTAATGTGTGTGCAAAACAAGGCACATGACTCCAGCCAGTTCTTCTAACTGCTGCAACTATATTTGCGGCATTGTCTGTTACAACAGCTGTAATTTTTGCAGATATCTCCCATTCATTGCAAACAAGCATTATTTGTTCAGATAAATTTACTGCCGAATGACTTTCTCCATATTGATAGCAATCCAACAAAACTGTCATCATTTTATTTTCATTGTTAATGAAATGTGCAGTCACTGATATAAAACTTTCGGCATTTATGGAAGTCCAACAATCGGTTGTAATGCACACTGATTCAGTCAAATCAAGAGTTTTTTTTACTGTCTCTTTTACCATATTATAAATTTGCGGAATTAATATTTCTGAAACCGTTTTTCTTGAAGGCAATTGATAATCAGGATTAAGAACTCGGCAAACGTTTTTGAAATTGGAACTTTCTACTATATGTAGGGGTAAAAAATCTTTCACGATTAATTCAATAATGGCTCGGTGTATTTCAGAACGTCTTTTTTCACTCATTGCTCGCCTTAGAAAGTTAGTTATCCCTTCTTGTGGCTTGGTTTGCAACTTACTTACTTCTTTAGACGAACCTAAATCGTCATGTAAAAATGTAGACGATGTCGAGGCAATAGCCGACAAATCACTTTTCTTTTCTATTGATTCTACTCTTTGGCTTATGCTTTCAACTCCAGGATGTTTTGACCGAATGTGCCGATTTAAATTAAATGTTGATCCACCTTTAAATGACAGCTTTTGAGAACAAAAACTACATTTTGCTGTATTTTCTCCAATTTCGGTGAAAAATGACCAAATAGAGCTTCTTTTTGGAAATGGTGGCTTAGGCATCCTCTGCAGGGAAATAGTACTGAATAGCAAAAAAATCACATTACATTACGACTTACACTTGAATTATGTATGAAACCTACGAACAGAGAAAGTGACTTATTAATTAAAAATACTCGACACGAAATATTCTAAACACGTCAAAATGCGTCGCGCGAAGAACTGCACAGTATAATATATTCCTCGTAGCAATATGTATGCTGGACCATTAATCGCTCAGAAGATGTGCCGTTTCAGAAAATTCTTGTGGACGCACATGTGCCGCCACCGTCGCACATGTGCCGTGAGCTCACGATACAATCTATGCACAAGCAAGTAACGATGACGTTCATGTGCCGTCGTGAATTTTCATTCAAATTGAGTGTTTTGAATGATAAAATGAATATCGTTCATTTGAACGATCCGCTCTGAACGAATCTTTTGAGTGTGCTGAACGAAATGTGCCAGTATTGCTAAAGTGAACGAGAAACCCATCTCTAGTCTCAACACTCCATTTTTGCGAAAAGGGAGTCAAAACTGGTGCGGCGGTGTATCAAACCAATGTGCTAGAAGGTGTTGTGAAACCTTTATCGTTCATTCTCTTCGGTGGACAACATTGGATCTTCCAGCAAGATTCTGCTCCTACTCACAAAGCAAAGAGCACACTGGAGTGGCTACGCAACAACATTCCCGCTTTTATCGCACAAGAAGATTGGCCATCCCGGAGTCCACATTTAAATCCGCTGGATTATTCTTTGTGGACAGAGCTAGAGAATAAGGCCTGTAGAACTCCCCACCGTAATTTGGACAGTCTGAAAAAATCCTTGGTGAAAGCAGCAAATGAAATGTCGTTGGATACCGTGCGTGCCGCAATAGACCAGTGGCCAAAACGTTTAAAAGCTTGCATAAAAGCAAAAGGAGGTCATTTTGAATAAAGTTAATATTATTTAATAAACAATACCATACTAAAATCAATTTCTTTGAAATAAACATATTAACTTTTATTACTTAGATTTCGTGCTACTTTAAAGTTGTGACAGGATTTATGGCACGACTAAGTATAACGGGAAACCGAATTCAAAAGACATTAATTTAATTTAATGTAATTCAAACGTTTTTAAAAAAAAATATTAAAGATTTTTTTTTTGTTTTAGAAAAAAAATTGTTTGCCATTTTTTTTTGGTAAAATCAATAGTTTTCAAGATAATAGCAATCACTTTACTGTATGATGGTAGCTAAGGTCCGCTACAAGCTCAACTTTTTGATTTCAAACTTCTCCAATAACTTTTTATACAAAACTTGAGTATTTTATTTTTGGGGAAAGAGTTATTAATTTGACTGGACTAGTATAGCCGTAACTTTGATGTTAAACCACTAAAAGCGAAAAGAAAGCTGAGATTGAAACCTTTAGCTGGCTGGTCTCTTTAGGAGGGTCCGTCTACAAGCTTTCTTCAGGTTGGTGATCAGACCAGTGCTGGTGTTCAAGATGTACAGTCGAAGAGGATCTGCACATTTTCATGGGGTTTTACCTGGAGCTGCAATCTGGTGTCTTGCGTGCCGGTGAGACAGTTTCCTCCAGATGCAGTGAGGTCTCTTAATTCTGTTTTAACGTGACAACGGCGGTTTCACATCCAAGCTCTAAACTCGGTGAGAACCCTCTGAACATTTTGGAATTTGATATGCAGTTGTTAAATAACGTGTCGCTCTTAGTAAGAGACCGACAGAAACTTTCGATAAGGCACCATTTGGTCAGTGAGTTTTCTCCCTTTGGTCACTCTGAATGAAACTGGTATCAAACTATGTGTTGAGGGTAGCTTTCTCCGTATGTAATGTAAATTAGTAGCCCCAATTTTTATACCCTTGCCTTGAAAGGACTGTGAAGTTAAGCGCCTGGAAAATACCTTGACGTTAAAATTCCAAAAACGCTGTGAAATTTATCGCACATAAATATCACTTAAATTTCAAAGCATTGTAGAAGACAAACATCCTTTTTCCAGAGCAAAGCAGCTGAACCATGACACATCAAAACCTTTCAACATGAGCTATCGATTATATGAGTACACGTACAGCTCCCATCCATTTTTATCCTTGGAAGTTTAAGTATCTCGTATTAAAAGCAAATAAATATTTTGCTCAGCCAGATGAAAGTAGTGAAAACTTTCTTTCAAGCATTCATTTTTCATATTTCAAAGTTTCCACCAAACTACTTTCTGAATTAAATGGTATGCAATTTAAGTGAAAACTTTTTGACGAGTTTTATCTGTGCTCACTTCAACCTTAGTCCTGAAACTAAATGCGGAAACATAATTTCCATTTGAAAGGACTTCACGAGCTCGTTTTATCTCTTTTCCTGACAATTTTCATGGAAACGGGAACGCTGATGTCACTCTGATAAACGTGCGACCTTCGTTTCTCCATAAAGCGCAATAAGGCGAATGACGCAGATAATCAGTTAATGTTCATGGGTAACGTACGTGTGAAGGGATGGAGGATACATAGAAGATATATGAGCACATTTATTGATTTATTTAACCAGCGAAATAATTCAAGTCACACATTTACTTATGGGAAAGGACACAGTGTGCTCTGGAGAGTGTATAAAAGCTGGTGTATCTAGATATGTCAGCGTATGCATATGTTTTTATGGACACCACTGATAAAAAGTAAAAAAGAAGGCGAATTTATTCGCTGGGTGATATTTTGAAAAATCAAATGATTCTGTTCTTAAAGGTCAATACGCATTTTTTTATGTTAAACCATAATCATGTTCACAGTCAACATAATTTCTGTAGTAAGTTGATACACTGGAGACTGTTAGCATATAAAAAACTGTTTTTGAAATAAATTATAGAAACTTGAAATTGTTGGCTTTAATATTTTCCTATTTGTTTCCTGCATTGCAGAAACGATTTCATATTGTGTTTCATTTTTTTCCAGCTGGCAACAAGATCCATTGAACCATCATTTGGACTCCTGTTCGGCGATTTGCTGCAATCTTTAGATGTCGGGACCACTGGTGCTGCAATAATCATGAGTGCAATGGATGTTTCGATGAATTTTTCGGGATTGTTTGTTGGACCACTATTGAAGGAATTTTCATATCGGAAAGTAGCAGTAGCTGGCTCAATTTTATGTTCAATAGGTTTGGCGCTAACGTCACCAGCCGCAAGTATGGCGCATATTTTAGCAACGTATAGTGTAATTAATGGTGAGTATCTTTTAGGAAAAAATACAACTTAATACTCGAAGGTGTCGCTAAAGAGAATGATTGTTCAAGAAGGATTTTTAAAGAAACGCTTAACAATTGCTAAACAAATCAGTTTTGATTCTTTTAGTTTCTGTAAACCAATTTTAAGTATTTGCCTTTCTGTCACTTTATTTACAGCTGTAATACACCTCTTGGAATGAAAACTATTGTCAATATACTGTAGCCTTATAATTTGGTGGAGATTTGTAATTTTCTAACATCCTTTCGAAAACAATCAATAGATGAAAAATTATATCTTCGTTTTGATCATGGTTTACCGGATATTTTTTCAGAAATATGTATTATTTCGATTTGGTAACGAACTAACGAGGTTGCCTTTTATCCAAAAAAATGTTATTAACCATATCCTTTATGCGGGATCGACATCAAATTTTTGGAATTGTGTAGTCTGTTGATTTGTATCTTTTAATGCTAAAGTTTTGAAGATTAATAATTATCTTAGAAAATTTAGCATATTCGCTTTTTGTTTTTGGATGGAAAAAAATGCGAGGAGGTAAAAGCAAAGTTGGATGCTGTTTATGGGGACACTTCGCCATCTATGACAACCATCAGATTTTGGTTCAACGAATTTAAACGTGGGCGAACATCCGTTTTTGATGAGCAGCGACCAGGACGACCGGCAGACGTGGTTACCGAGGAAATCATTGAAAAAGTCCACGACATGATTTTCGCTGATCGACGAACGAAAGTGCACGAAGTATCAAAGGCCGTAGGTGTGTCGGTCGGAACGGCAATTAATATTTTACATGATAAGTTGGCGATGAAAAATTGTCGGCCCGATGGGTGCCGCGATTGATCACGGTGGACAACAAGCGGATGCGCCTGTTAACTTCAAAGAAGTGTTTGGAGCAATTTAAGCGAGATCCGAAGGACTTTTTGCTTCGAGTTGTCACCGTTGATGAGACCTGGATTCATCATTACACACCAGAAACTAAGCAACAATCAAAATAATGAATTTCTCCCTGTGGATCTGCTCCAAAGAAGGCGAAGAAGGTCCCATCGGCCGGAAAGGTCATGGCGACGAATTTTTGGGATGCGAAGGGAGTTATCCTCGTGGATTTTTTTTAGAAATAGACAAAAAATTAACGGAGACACCGTCGCATTTGGCGAAAAAGAAGGTGTTGTTTCACCACGATAACGCACCAGCACATTCATCCGGAGTTGTCGCCGCCAAACTGCATGAATTGCGTTATGAATTGCTGCCACACCCCCCGTATTCACCCGATGTGGCTCCCTGCGACTTCTTCTTGTTCACTAACATGAAGAAATGGCTCGCGGGAAAAAAATTTAGCTCAAACGAGGAGGTCATCACCGAGACAGAGGCGTATTTTTGAGTGTTCGACGAATCCTATTTTTTGGAGGGGTTAAAAAAATGGCAGGAACGTTGGGAGAAGTGTATTTTTCTAAAAGGGGACTATGTTGAAAAAAAAAACAATAAATTTTTGAAAAAATTGAGTCTTCATTTCTAACACGGGTACTTATTGAACCGCCCTCGTATGTTCTTGAGATATTTTTTAGTCGAATGTTCATTATGCACATGAAGCTTGATGAGACTGTGTTTTGAATCTATTTGAATAAACTCTTCTGACACTTTTTGTGTCTACTTCGTGTTATGGTGAATTCGTACCTTTTTTGAAAAAAATCATTTCTCTATAGATTTACGTATGTATGTATATAAGTATCTTAATCGACTTCCATTAGCAAACTTATCAGTATGCTTACGGCTATAATATTTACAAAAACACTATAGTCATAAATATTTAAAGAACCTATTTCTATGATCACGAATGTTGTTGTACCTAAACAAATCTTTGCATCCATAATATTAAAGTAAACAAACTTTAAACAATATCGGTTTTATTACTAATAATGCAATTAGTCTCAGCAATTGATTTATTTATTATTATTCAATTAATTAATTTTTTTATTCGCTTGTTCGACGTGAGTTTTTTTATTGATTAATTGTTGTGTCACTTGTTGAGAACTATATCATAGAATAAATTTAATTTAATTTTTTGTTAAATTCATGTTGAAATCGATAGAATCAACGATCGTTTTTTGTGGTTGTTGGTTTAGAATGTACACCTCGGATGATGCATAAATCAATCCACCTATCGTACGCTTAACTGATCAATTTGCAGTGAGGAAGAAAAGACGGGTCTAGTTAACAAATTACTATTAATAAACGGCTTGAGTTGTTTTTGATGATTGTTTGTAATGATATTTGGAAAGACTGAAAGGTTGAAAAATGTTTTTCGAACCTGATTGATTAAGTGGGATTGTTTTTTTTTATATTGATATGAAAAAGTAAACTAACAGTTGCAGTTAAGTGAAAATAACATAAATTCTAAAAATATTACATGACGACCTATGCTCGCCATTTCATTTGTTTAGGCTTAAGGGTGTGTCATCTTGGATTCGTTTTATTGAGGTTCTTCCTGGAAGACATGCACATTTCTATCAAAATTATCAAATCATTGGCTTTAACTTCAAAATGATCTGTCAACCTTATGAAATTAGGTGCCATTCACAAATAAATGAAATGTAAATCATTAATCTCGCTGTTCTGTTTGAAGTAAAAGACAAACATTCAATTTCCTTTCCTCTCTTCATTGTCCGTCTCCTCATTTATCCCCTTAGGTATTCAAAGCCTAGAAAAGTCCATTGCATAACAGTTGGCAATATATGTCACTGGTGATATTTTTTCGCACTCTGCTAAGTTTTGCACGTGAAATTAAATTCTGAACCAATCCGTTTTCCGTGATAAAATATCGTAAATATTCACCGAAGATATAAGCTATCACTATACGAAGTTTCATCGAAATTCGTGTTCTACTGTCCATGTGCTGTATGTGCAGACTGCAGAAAGACTGCTAGACAATTCTAAAAACTGTATTTTTTGTTTCTACTGGTTCCAAAAAGTCCTTCAAATATATTTTTTCTTCAATATATTCAATGTTCAGATATGGTTATAGAAATAGATTTGATGAGTTTACATATGAGTAAAGTGTATAGTTTAGTTTATGTACGTGCAACCATATTTTGAACCCTGATCTTGAAGATAGTATAAGCCTGTCAAAACTTCTGAGAGGGACCTCTTTTTCATATTCGTAACTAATTCGTCCAGAAATAATTAAGAGGGTATATAACTCAGGAGATAAAAAGTTTCGATTTATTATTTATTCGCTAGAATGACATACAAACATCCGAAGATTGATATTCCAAAAAGCATCAAAAACAATTTGTTTAAATTTATTTTTGCATCGAAACGGACAACAGCTCAGTGTCGAAAACTTGAAAAGACGCTCGTGAGGGCCTTGCATCAGTCAGAAAAGAAGCTGAGGAGCTAAATTTGAACTTGAAGGAGGTGTTTTATGTGGAATAGCAAAAAAGGGCCAAAAATTCACATACATATACTTTAAAGATTTCATATAATAAAATTTTTAGGAAACTTTAAACATGTTCTCCTCGAAACTATGTTTTTCAAATTGGTAGCCATAACAACTTTAGCTATCTTCATCCGATTGACTTCAAATTTCGACTGTAGCTTCTCGAATAAGTAGTCTAGAGCGATACATGCTATTAATCAACAATTTCACTTTTTATAAACAAATTAACGACGATTTTTTTCACCGAAAATTTGGTTTTGTTCTCGAATTGGTGTTATTTTGCGCAATTTATTAATATATATTTCATAATCACCTTGTTAAAAAACCTTTAGATAGCCAAAAAAATATTTTGTTCAAGGTGATGTTTAAATAATGTTTTGCTGTCCATCATACACGTCGCAGGAAAAAAGCTTCCACGTTCGGTCCTCTGCCACGCCGTCATTTTGCATTTGAAAAATGTTGTGTATACCTAGTAATAAGAATAAACCCTCGAAACATTTTTTCGGTTACTTAATTTGTAGCGGAGAATTTTTTCCCTATAGATAAGCCTTATTTTTAACAAGCTTGAGTGATGTAACGCTCTAAAAATTCTGTCGAGTTGCGTTATCCTTGTTGTTATCAAGTGCTTATGAGGAACTTATGGGTCCAACTTGGCGACAAATTTTAGTGCATAACCTTTTCTGTCTATCATGATTCTGCGAGACCGAATCTAGTTTTTGTGGTATGCCTCCTTGTTAACTTCCCAGTATATGGGAAGTTTTTGTAATCGCCTCAACAATCGAAATTGAAATTTTCAACATTTTTTTACGTTTTGAGGTCTATAGAGTATATATAAAGTGTTTTTACAAAGAGAGATGTACGTACGTGCGTACGTACGTCTGTACGTTCGTGGCCACTTTTTTCTACGAGCATAACTCACGTAAACAAAATCGTATCGACTTCGTTAAGGTGTCAATCGAAGCGTCTTTGCAATCTTAAGAGCTGATTAATTTTTGGAAAACTTCGGTTCAGGGGGGTTTGCTGTTTTGCCCGTTTGAAGGTCATTTCTGCCATGCGTTATATCTCGCGAACCCAACGTACAATTTCCTTGAACAAGGTGTAAATCGACGCGTATTAACATTTATGTAATTCTGTTAAGTTTCTAAAAAAATCTTAGAGGCGTTTTTTAATTTTTTTAAAAAAAAGTGCAAAAAATTGTTTTTTTTTTCAAAAACAATAAATTTTTAACCATATCTTCAAGTCTAAGTAATCAATGTTTATATAATTTATATACTCCAAACAGTTTTTCTAAAAATGTCATCAACATTTTTTCTCATGATTACAAAAAAAATGAAATAAAAAATAAAAAATCATTAACAGTCATCATGATCTTCAAGGTCATTTCTGTCATGCGTTATATCTCGCGAACAAAACATACGATTTGCATCGTTTAGGTGTCGCGTATTAACATTTTTCTGAATCTGTCGAATTTTTAAAAACATCGCTAAAGCCGTTTTTTTAATTTAAGAAAAAAAGTGCAAAAAATTAGGTTTTTTTCATTAACAATAAATTTTTAACCTGATTTGCGAAATAAAGTAATCAATGTTTATAAAATTTCTATACTCCAAACAATGTTTGTAGGAAAACCATCAAAACCTTTTCTCATGAATGCGTAAAAAAATAAATTAAAAATAAAAAATCGTTAAAAGTCATCATGATTTTCAAGGTCATTTTTATCATTCACTATATCTCACGAACCTGATATAATATTTGCATCATTATGGTGTCAGCTGACGTGTATTTATATCTTTGTGAAGTTTTTAACATTATAAAAATTCATTTCAGAGGTATTTTTAATTTAACAGAAGAAAATGCGAAAAATTATGGTTTTTTTCATAAAAAATATTTTTTTAACTTGATTTGCATAGCACAGTGACTCAGTTTATAAAATTTATACATTTTTATCAGTTTTTGAAGAGAAACCAGCAAAATTTTCTTCCATGATTATGAAAAAAACTAATTAAAAAATCATTCACAGTTACCATGTGAAGAGGGTTCATACGAATAAATAACCATAATCATTTGTAATACATTTTACTTTTTACATGCAATTGAACCTATTTTTGACTGCATATACACAATTTTTCAAGACCAAAAAGGCCCCCACCGATTGATCCGCGTGAATATTCAATCTGTCCTCATCGACCAAAAACCTTACGTAATCAATGGACCCTCCCGTAGACGATATGATTCATATTAACTCATTCCTGTTACTGCTATGAATACCTCTCATTGTTATTACTTAAAGTAGTATTATTTTCAAAATTATTATTGTGTTTAATGTTGTTGATGTTTATGTAGATATTACTGGGAAGTTGACCGTGTGGACCTCAAGGGTCGCACCCCGCGGCTTGTTTATCGAATGTATCTTGTTGTAAAAAGTCGTGAATCTCTAGAAAAATAATCCCGTTTCTTTGTTCATTGATATGAATGATCGATAAAAGCATCAAACAATTTTTAAACATAATAATGGAAAACCGTTATTTGACTGTGACACAGATTGCTAAAAACGTTGACATATTTGTTCTTATAGACACAAATTCAACTTATGTTTTGCACGTAATGTTTGTCAGCAAAATTTGGTTTAAATCATTGATTATTTTGCAGAACAAATTAAAAATAAAATGTGGTCTAAGTGCGACCCTTGAGGCCCACACGACTAACTTCCCAGTGGGGTGAATAAAATGCTATAATTTGCTTTTATTATTAATTACTATTATTAATAATTACTATTATTAAACATTACTATTCCAAATTAATATAATTACTTTTATTATTTTTATCAATTTTTTATTTAACCATAAAAGCTTTGGTAGAGGAAGACGTCTCCACCACCTGGTCATCTTCTACCAAAGCCTCGGCAACCTCGTCCTCTTCGTCCTCGTCATCCTTCTTGTCTTCCACTTCGTCCTCAACTTCGTTCTCAATCTGGGCCTCGGAATCCAACACCTATTATTGAGGGTATTTATTTATTATTTACAATAATCATTCGTTATTAAGAATGTTTGACAGTTGCTGAATAATTATAATTGACTTTATATATACAATATCAAATTATAACTAATATTATTTGATTGTTATTAACAATATTAAATTATTTATAACAATATCCAATTATTAACTGCATTAGCGTCTCTACTGCCATTCACCCAAACCTGATAATATAAGTTTGGAATTTCATAAATTAATCTTTTTTTTAAATAACATTTTTTACAAATTTGATCACAATTTTGCTAAAACGCACAATAATAATATTATTACTATGAAGGTATTTGGTATCTGCACGAATTAATGGTGCGTATCAACAGTTTAAAAATAAGGAATTTTTAGTGGTTTTTTCAGTTTTTTCATCCTAAATAAAAAAAACGGTTTAATCGATTTTGCTGAAAAGTCATTCAGTTCTAAGTTACGTAATTACGCGTCGTTTAAAACCGGTCCCACGTCAATACAATCTTTGGTTCTCGAGATAATCGAGACGAAAAATAATTCCGAACGCACATACGTACTTACGCACATACGCCTTAAAATGTGGAGATATGTCAAAATTTGGTATTCGCAAATTCGACCCCATTACAATAACTTCCCATAGGGAACTAGGAAGTTAATAATCCGAAAAGTATCAAACGTATCCTTAGTTGCCAAGAGACATATCGATTTGAAATAACAATAGGTTTCACTCACTGTTTGAACGTATTTATCGAAATTTTGTGGATTCTGAATTCTTTCAGATCGCAATGTATGTGGCTTCCCCACAATCGTGTCAAAATGCTATTTCAAGTTATTTTATTTAAGTTGCTTGGATCAATAAAACAAAAATCAAATGATAGCAATTCTAAAAAAGTGGATATGAAAAGTGCTTCCGAAATGGGATTAAACGTTAGGATAAGTTGGTTGAGTTGAAAAAAACGTCCTTTAAAGCAAAAAAAAATATTGACCACTGAACTTTGCGTATTTTTATGTATTTAAAAATAGAATATGTAGTACATTGAACTGGCTGTTTGCGGAATATAACACAGTTGGATCTCTGTTTTTCAACAATTTATGTGAGATCCTTTTTATTGTTATTCATTACAAAATGGACAACAGCGTTTGAATGGAGTCATTATATAGAGTATAGTTCAAATCACTTTTTTTCAATTTCATGACTTCAACTCCTGAAGTATTTACTAAAATTTCAATGTCAATATCATACGTCTGCCAATTTCACATAAGAAAAGACAAAAAAACATCATTTTGTCGCGACAAGAATATATGTGAATCCGCAGCTAACTAGTAATGGTGACGACATAGAACTATAATATTAAATGGAATTGTATCGCCATAAATTAAATTTTTACTGTGTGTTTAGAACGAACACAGAAATAATCAACGTTTAGCTCGAAATGTTTTGTTTGCAAACTAAATCTGTTTTGCTATTTTTTACTTTGGACTTTAGCCAAAATGTAGTAGTCAGCAAAGAACGTCCTCAAACCAATCAACGACATTTAATTGAACTCTGAAGACTCTACGCAAAAAATAAATTCACTTCATCAGTTTTTCTTTGATGATCACTTGGGTTTTTGCTAGTTGTAATAAAATCAGAAGTATTAAAATAATTCTCATAATTTAGGCTCAATGACACTGTTGTTATTGTCGAAAAATCTGGTTTTTATTTTTGTCCTGCAGCAGGCTGCTAAAAATATTGAATATTTTTTACATGTTCAAAATTTAGGTGAAAGCTGTTTTAGGTAGAGTTAGCACTTTCTTTTGCTATTTTTAACTTTGAATTTTGACAAAATAGTTTCTGATGATATAATATTTTTTGGAGTTGAATTAGGATTTTCTTCTTATTATTTTTGTTTCGGTTTTTGTCGAAAATCATTTAATTATCTCATATTAAATGAGAAAATTTCCTAGAATCTTCTGCAATTAGAACAACAGCTTTCGAATAAGATTTAGATATATGCTCATAAGTTTTGACAAATTGTTTGAACAAGAAAAATATTGCATTTTTATATTGTTCCTTGAACCCATAGTATTTATTTCATATCTTTATTTTTATTATTAGTATAGAGTGTTTTTTGAGGCATAAACCTCTTAACAAATAAAACACATAAATTATTGCAACAGGCACTGTTTTTGGCTTTATTAGCTTGCAAATTTCATGGCATTTTGTGGTTAAAAATAATTTTTGGCATATGACCACCACGACTGCGTTTTTGGAAGGCCATCATGTCGGTCCAATTTTACAGCACTTTTTCTAGCATAGTCGGTTTTATTTCGCGAATGTCGAATGTTTGCTTCTAAGTAATCAAAAGTTGCAGTTTTCTTAGCGTAGACAATTGATTTGACGTTCCCTCACAAAAAGTAGTCCAATGGAGTCAAGTTACATGATTTGGGCGGCTAGCCTGCAGGTCCATTTCTTGAGATAGTTCATTCACTATAGATTCGGCCCAATAAAGTAACAGTTTCACGCGCTATATGGAATGTTGCGCCACCCTGTTGTCCTTCAAATAGTTGGCATTGATGCAAGAAATCAAAAAAATACGAAACATTTGTCGGTAGCGATCGCCATTAACCGCAACTTTGGTTCCGTCTCCAGATTTGAAAAAGAAAAGATCAATTATGGCGCCGGCATATAAACCGTACCGTACAGTGCATTTTTCGGGATGTAGTGGGGCTTTCAAAATCTCTTGTGGATTATCCTCACACCTAAAACGGTAATTTTGCTTATCCACGAGCATATTAATCCAAAAATGAGCCACATCGTCGATTTGATGATAAAAATGCGGTTCAACTCTGCCCATTTCATCGAACAAACGACACAAACGATGGTCCAATAGCTTCAATTGCTGCACCAATTGGATCTTAAAGAGCTTTAGTCCATGATCTTTCCTCAAAATTTTCCATATAGTGGACGGACAGAGGTGAAGTTATTGAGAAAGGCGTCGAATCCATAAATTTAGATCTTCACTACCCTCTACAGCAGCGATAGCTGCCTCGGCCGCACTGTACGAGCTCGTGTTGGATGAAAATTGTCCGACAGAGTATACTGGGAAATAAATCTTTTCATCGTATTGCATATGAGCTGCTCAAATGAACGATTATGAGCACCATAAATTGAACAAAGTTTACAAGTTTGGTGCACAGAACACGAATTTCGGAAATAAATGTCTATTATGTCGATACGTTGTTCTGTTGCAATGGTGCATGGTAATTTGCCAAAATAAATTAAACATAATGTCAAAATAACAGCGAAATCTAACAGCTACATTGACAGATATCCTTATCGGAAATTTTAAATATCCTATATTTTTTCAAAAATTTAAAATCCCTAAACGAAAAACAGTAAGATAACCAGCTTTCCTGTATTACTATCTTCAAGATAGCTCACTTGTTCTCACGTCAAGTTTAATATTCTCTTTTTCGTTTCAGGAATTGGCGTTGGTCTCGCCACATCAGCGGCTTTTGTAGCTTTAAACCATTATTTTAAGAATAAACGTGGACAGGCCGTAGGACTCTCAATGGCAGGAACAGGCATAGGCATGCTGGTGATGCCACAATTAGTGCGAATATTTTTAGAAGACTATGGGTTTCGTGGCGCTGTATTAATTCTAGCTGGAGTGGCACTTCACGCACTGCTCGGCTCCGTGATGCTACAACCGGCCAAATGGCATATGAAAGAAGAGCAAATCGATTTGGAACTGACCGCCGTACCTGAAATGAAAACTATCAAAGAGGATGATGAAGATTCCTTGCCTGAACTCAACACCCTGCTATTCAATCGTGAGAATCAACTGAAGAAAGACAATCAGATGCGGAAGAACTTTTCAGAGGTGGCCATGAGCACTATGAATGGTACGAAGAATGGCATGCCAAAGAGGCCTACGTTTCCCAGGATAATGTCCAATAATGGTCTACTTGGCGTTCCCGAGATGGAAGCTCTTTCCAATGTGGAATTGAATAATCAGATTCGACGACGAAAAATGTCGGTCATGTCGAATCTTTCCCATTTGGATTTCTTCGGGAGCTCCGTTCATGTCCACATAAATGTTGGCGATGAAGAACTGGAACGGCACGATCAGGCTCTTCGGAGAGTCAACACGCATCTGGGAATGTTCAACATGAACCGGGACTCTTTTGCGAAAATGAAGCCGATTTTTGGAAGGACTGAAAGTATAATTGGAACACCGCCACCACCTGTGTTTGGCAGGTCTGAAAGCATAATTGGAACTCCTGCTCCGCCAGAAGAACCACCGGCGAAACTCAGTTTTTGGAAGCGTTTTGCGAATCTAATGGATGTTGGACTGCTCAAGGATCTGTCCTTCTTGAATTTGCTGTTTGGCCTGTCGATATTTTACGTGGCCGAAATGAACTTCAAAATGGTGACACCGTTCTTTTTCTCGAATTTGGGCTACAGCAAAGCCGACGTGGCCTTTTGTCTGTCTGTGACGGCGGTGACCGACATTGCGGCCCGTGTAGTTTTCCCACCGATTTTCGATCGTTTGAATGTGAAAAAGAAAAATGTCTTTTTGGTGTCAATTATTTTTGTGGCGATCACAAGATCAAGTAAGATTCTTTTGAACTATTTGATTAGAATAACTTTGAAAACATATAAAATTATTTCAGTTATGGCTGAACAGACCGAATGGACAATGCTGATGGTATGGCTGTCCATTTGCGGATTCTTCCGAGGTTCGGCGCTAAGTAACTTTACGCTGACCGTTTCGGAGTATTGCTCGCTGGAGCAGCTTCCGTCCGCCTTTGGCTGGCATCTGATTGGCAAGGCGATATTTGTGATTGCGTTTGGACCGCTGATCGGTAATTTATATGATACTTTTGGCTAACTAATTGGTTAATGTCTCGAAAAATTGTAATTTTAGGAGGCATCCGAGATTTGACCGGCAGCTATCCAATCTGCATTCACACGCAAAGTGTGTTCATCCTCATATGCGCCCTTGCGTGGACCGTTGAGTATTTATACATGTATTTGAAAGGAAGGAAGCAGGTTGACGTCGCATAGTCCTAGTACCTATAGGAAACATATACCACCAAAAATTACTTAATTGTGTGATACAAAAACATACAAAAAACAAAAGACAAATTAACTATCTAAGCCTTGCATTATGTCCAGTTGACGTATGAATACATGCGTCCTGTCTCTCATGGAATCGTAGATCGTTTGGTTATCCCCACCAGCCGAATCGTTTTTAGTAGTTGAGCTCAAGGGCACGGATCTCCTTCTTCCAGCTGAATCATGATCGAGTTGATGAGCATCTACGTAGGATCAATTAAATTGTTTTGTTGTGTTTGTTGTTGAATAACCATGCACAGATCAGATTTAGCTGGATTATCCCACGACTACGTGTAAGTTGCTAGCAAACATGACGCAGTGCCCTGCGAAGTACTAAAAACACATGAGTAGAGACAGATTTGGAGAAGAATTATATCTAGATAAGACAACCGAATTCCTATCATTTTAGCAACATCCACGACTATACCAAGAATATATCCAATGATTGTTAACTTCGTGAAGATATGGTGCCGATATTTTAGACGCGAACGCGCCACATTTAAAGTATTGAATTTCATATACAGTATACATGTTGACATTTTACTCAGTTTTTGCTTGATTTGTATAAAAACTATTTTTATATGAGACCCTGTTTAATATTGATATACATACGTGTAGAATTTATGATTAGCCTAAGTATAAATGTAAGTAAAGAGTTTAATAGCAAAATATGTGTCGAATGTTTACAAACAAAAAAATGCGAGCATAAGAAGATATTTAAAAAATAATTGTTTTCATTCACATATAAGCCAGCTTTCTTTGTTGTTGTTTTTTGACACAGGAAAAGCCTCATTTACTTCCTAGAGCATGACTATATATGATTTACACACAAGCAATTAAGTTTGCTTCATTTTCTGCTTATGGAAACCTTAACTACGTGACGATGTCTATATTATTTTTGATTTGCGCGCATAAGGATCCACATATTTTGAATGCACTTCTCGATTCCTAGCCAAGGGAGGAAGGAATAAGGTTTTATGAATTTTCTGCACCGACCCTAAATCAAAGTATACCGACTGAAATTCACGTGGTAATTGAAAATATTGTCCGTGGTATAACGAAGTGTGCAATTACCTAAAACTTGCTAGAAAAGACAGTGATCTTCTTTCATAAACTGGATACACCATTTAATATTACCAGAAAAGAGTCCAAAATAATTAAGTCCCTTCGATTCGGCTTGGTTTATCATCTAATAATGTTTAAACCTTTCAAACCGACTTGTATCTTTAGGAGGATAATACAAACGTTGGAGTTTATTGTGATTGTTATGTTTTTACGGCGAACCGAATAAGGTTTCGACGCAATTGCGAAGAAAAGAAAGAAGAGAAAAATAGCTTAAAAGGATAGAAACGATATACGAAGTGATATGTATTCAACATTTTCGCTTTGCACAATGGGTGAATCTTGAATGTGTAGTCGCACTTATGCTTAGTAAGCTAAGATAGTAGGTTTTTAACAGAAATTTGAGTTTTATTTGGGTGTTTTGAGCGTTTTTGGTGGTGTTTTAAGATTATTGAAAAAGTTGTGTAGTCGTACAAAAGCAGGGTAAACTACCGAGAGGATGGATAAGATACGTAGAAGACTGCTTTGCCATAATAACAGAAGGAGAATTAGAAAAGACGCTCAAGGACCTAAATGACGCCCATAAAATTCACATACGAAATTGAAGTAGAAGGAAGATTGCCATTCTTAGACGTACTATTTACCAGAGAAAACCTAGATACAGTAGAAATATACAGGAAGCCAACAAACACAATGCAAGTTATACCAAACACATCGAGTTACAGCAGACAGCACAAAATGGCAGTTTTCCATCATCTAATACACCGAATGCTGACGATACCAATGGAAAAAGAACAGAAACCATCTTAAAAATAGCAGAAAATAATGGCTACGACGAAAAGGACATTTTCAAGCTAATAAAAAGGAAAGAAAGGAACACCGCAAAAACAAAAACCAACCTCGCGAGAACCGAAACCAAAAAGCTAAGGATAGCTGCAGAGTACAACACTATCACTGAGAAGCTAGCCAACAAAATAGAAACCGCGGATTTGGTGTACACCAGTAGAAGACACCAACTTGGAAATAAGCTAGAAAACGCATAAGATCCTATCGAAAAAAGAGAAAGATGTGGAGTTTACGAGATGAGCAGCAACGACTGCAACAAGAAGTACATAGGACAAACGAGAAGATCTCCAGCTATCAGATTCAAGGAGCACACAAGCGAAGCAATCAGGGCACAAAGGAACACCGCAGCAGGAAAAACAGCAAAAGTCCAATCAAAAGTAGCAGAGCACATGGTAAAAGAGAACCATACCTTCAGCATGGAGAATACAAAAATAAAAAGCAGACATCTGGATGTAGAGGAAAGCATCGCCATCGACAAGAGCCCAAGGACACAGTTTCTAAACACAGACCAAGGCAACGGACATTCATGGCTTTTCAAATACCTGGCTCACAAAAGAAGACACGAATGAGCATCGTAATAAATAAATAAATTAAAGTGTGATGTAGTTAAGATTAGGATAAGATCAGATTAGCAATTAATTAGATCCTAGTGACCTGAATGTTTCGCAAAACTTACTAAATATTTATTCAATAAAATAAACGAAATTAACAACAAAGATTATTTAGAAATACACAAAAAGCAGCGGAAAATGACAAATTCGGGGAAGCCCATTCTGACGCCGATATAACACAATGTATGGTGTATTATTAGTGGAACATTATTTAATGTGTACCCAGCATTAATTTTCAGGACAGTGATATTCAATTGAGTCTTATTGAATGAAGGAATAAAAAACATAATCTTGTGCTTATCATTTATCTAAATTTTTAGAAGCAATATGAGGAAATCTAATAGATCAGACAAAAGAAGAAAGGTAGATGAATCATATATCTCCAATTCTTGAGGATAGATAAAATGCCAAATTGTGATTGAGTATAAAAATCATTGTTTCCTCTATAGTGAATTAGAAAGGTATTTGAAGACAAAAAATCGTTTTGTTGCAGCTATAACTGCGATTACAATTAAGAATATTACTGAATTTTAGATACCAATTATTTCAAATGACAAACTTAATGTGTTCTAATCTTTTAACTAAACTAAAAATAGGAATACATTTAGTACAAAAATGATAAGTTCAATAATAAAGCAAGATTAGAATTTAATAGAAGTGGAAGAATCAGTTTACAATAATTATTGAAAATAGTTCAAACAACAAAATTTTAATCGAGATTCCAAAAAAAACTAATCGATTACAATAGTCTGATTTATTGAATTTATCTCTGACGAGTTTAGTTTCTTGAAATAAATATACATATGTGTTTATTACATGAAATTATAGTTCATGTTTTTGTTCAAGTTTTTGCTAAAACTGTCTTCTCGAGGCATTTTTGTAATTTTTGTGAATCTCAGGTATGACTGTGTCGTCGGGGAGGATTCAAATCATGTGCCGCCTCACAAACATGGGTATTCATGACAATATAAATCATGTCTTGTACAGTTCTATAGTCTCTTCTGTTCTATATAGGGAGGAACCAAGTGAGCCGTACTCCTTTATTGAACTGTGCTGAATATTTGATACCAGTATTTATTGCTTAGACTCAAAGTTAGCACTAAGTTGATTGGATTGTTCATCATACCATCATCATGGTTGAGTCTGATTGGTAGATGACCTCACTTTGTTTTTGGGATGCAAACATAAAATAAATTCAAACTTTTCTTTCACATAGTAGCTGTTGTAAACGTACTTAATTTCATAAGTCTCTGTCCTCAAAAGGGTCAGTCACAAGAAGCTTTTCAAATCTTCAAGGGGAAGTCTAGCTTTATAGAAAATTCGAAGACACAAACCGACAGATCCCTACAGTAATCGAAATTGGTCCAGTTGGTATTAGTAATTATCGACTTGTCGAGATTTTCAGCAGAGAGATAAAAAAAGAGAAGCTTTGAGCGAGAAAGAAGTTAAGTGATAGTTGAGCCTTGACGAAGGAAAGCGATTCGAGTATAAACCGGCTAATATACACGTAAATTTGAAATCGCTTGTGAACGATAGTTAATAATTGAGTGCACAAAGACGAGTGAAAGCTTAAAGTGTACCATGTAATGGTAATCACAATTGAAAAAAAAGCCGCGAGGTGCGACCCTTGAGGTCCACACGGTCAACTTCCCAGTAATATCTACATAAACATCAAAAACATTAAACACAAAAACACAATAATAATTTTGAAAATAATACTATTTTAAATAATAATAATGAGAGGTATTCATAGCAGTAACAGGAGTGAGTTAATATTAATCATATCATCTACGGAAGGGTTTTTGTGGATTTCCAACATTTAAGCAGTTTTTTAATTAACACTAAAACACTGTAAAAACTATTATAAATCTGCTCAAATTATGCAAATATTATAAAACTTGGATTAAATTTACAACAATTTCCTTAGAATAAAAGATATAAAGTAATATCATTCGTATGAACCCTCTCTACATGATAACTTTGAATAATTTTTTATTTAGTTTTTTTTGTAATCATGGAATATAGTTTTGCTGGTTTTTCTTCAGAAACTGATAAGAATGTATAAATTTTATAAACATTTAGTACTGTGCTGTGCAAATCAGGTTAAAAAATTATTTTTTATGAAAAAACCCTAAAACCGTGAAAGTCTAATTTTTTGCATTTTCTTTTGTTAAATTAAAAATCGGATAACATTTTTTTATATAATGTTAAAAAAGTCGCAAAAATGTTAATACACGTCTATTGACACCTTAATGATGCAAATATTATATCAGGTTCGTGAGATATAGTGAATGATAAAAATTACCTTGAAAATCATGATGACTTTTAATGATTTTTTATTTGTAATTTAATTTTTTACATAATCATTAGAAAAATTTTTGGTGATGTTTTTACAAACATTGTCTGGAGTATATAAATTTTATAAACATTGATTACTATATTTCGTAAATCAGGTTAAAAATTTATTGTTTATGAAAAAAACCTAATTTTTTGCACTTTTTTTCCTTAAATTAGAAAACGGCTTCTAAGATTTTTTTCAAAATTTGAAAGATTCACAAAAATGTTAATACGCGTCGATTGACACCTTAACCATGCAAATCGTACATTTTGTTCGCGAGATATAATGCATGACAGAAATGACCTTCAAACGGGCAAAACAGAAAACCCCCCCGACCGAAGTTTCCCAAAAACTAATCAGCTCTTCAAATTGCAAAGACGCTTCGATTGACATCTTAACGAAGTCGATAAGACTTTGTTTACGTCAGTTATGCTCGTAGAAAAAACTGTCCACGAACGCACATACGTACGTACGGACGTACGTACATACACACACACACACACACACACACACATACATACTTCTTTCTAAAAACACTTTATATATACTCTATAGACCTCAAAACGTAAAGAAATGTTGAAAATTTCAATTTCGATTTTCGAGGCGATTACAAGAACTTCCCATATACTGGGAAGTTAATAAAGTGTGATTAGTTCGTTGTAAAGATTCGTATCTAAATGACAAAATTCCCTGACAAACCAAGAATTTACTACAATATCTTTAAAGAAGAAACCAAATATTTTGTACCTCACAATGGGATAAAACACAACTTTAAAAATTGAAATTGAATTGCTTAGCCGAAACAAAGCAACAAAATTATTTTTTGTCAAAGATTTTACAAAGCTTGAAGATTATCGTTTTTTTCTCCAAACCGAAATGCAATAATACAATATTTATGAAATGCTATGATATTGAATCAACACTCGAAATACACACTATATAAATATATATAAAATCCTACAAAAATTATGAAAACTTCGCGACTGCACCACAGGCTGAAAAAGATTAACCAATTTATAAATGGGTTAACCCTATGCATGACACTGTCTTAGTTCTTTTCTTAGATCAGTACTATTTTCTAGTCCATTAGCCAGAAAATGCTATACAACAGCACATTCGCATTTTATTTGAATGTATGATCAGTTTTCTTGTTACAGTTGCTGATATCAGTGCGTATATTATCTTTTATATCGTTCTTGTTTTTGTTCAAGATCAAAATTTAATAAATTGATTACTTGATTTGCTTTAATTACAGGATAAACGATTTTTGTATGCATCATATTTCTGTAATTACTCATTATTTCGACGATAATAACACAAGATAAACTTCGAATAGATTAAAGATAGCATGTCTTCCATTCCATTGGATTTGATACTATCTCTTGAATTATTGAATACATGAAGCCGAGGGAATATTATGATTAGAGAATAAAAAGTCTATTTATTTTGCTTTTTAAATGAATTTTCTCATTAATCTCCCAAACTTACCAGACTAAATAGTGATCAACAGTGGGTTAAGGTGTGGGGTATTATTTTGCTTAGCTTTAGGCGCAGGCGATCAAATCTTTGATCGTGAATGGTTTTTGCAGGTACTAAGAAGCGAAAAGTAGTGCCTGCATTGCAACTCGTTAGGCGCAATGTTAAAAGGATTTTTATATTTTTCAGTTTAATTTAATTTTAAAAAATAAATTGAAGTTTATCTTTTAAGTCTTTATGTTTGAAAATGGATAGAAATAGTGTATTTAGAGGTTTTACTATCTATGTCATCTGCAAAATCTCTTATCAATTTCAGGGCTGAAAAATTTGTTCAAATGTGCAACTATCTATTTTCTATATCAACGGACGAAAAAGCACTTTATGAAGCCAAATATAAAATCCATTTTACAGGAATGACACATTTAATGCAATTCAAAAATAATATCGATTTAACAAACATTTTAAAATAATAATAATGGCGTAACAGCTAAATTCAGCCAGCGTCTTGATACTCTACCATGACTTGACCAACAAAACACAAGAACGTGAAGTGATCATCAACAAGCTCATCCGTGATAATAGCCCTGATTTAAAAGTTTAGTGATAGTCCGACAGAAAATCCCATTTCCGAAAAAATTTTGTCGCCAAGCAGCCTCGAACCTGATACCCGGTGTATATGCAGCTCTAACCACTAGGTCGCCCAGACTACAAAATAAAAATTAGAATAAAAATAATTTTAATGGAATCTACATTGAACATCAAATAACGAAAAAAGTATACATACAGTAGAACTTTTCCACAACGAATTTGAAGAATAAAAACATTGTTATAGAGAGCTTTTATGAAAAAATTGAGAAGCGTACTTTAAAGTTCTTTCTCAAGTATTTTTTTGAATTTAATTTAAATTAATGGTTACGGAGATATTCAATTTGTTTATTAGCAAAAAAATGTTTATTATTTTAAAAAAAACCTGAGGCCGCCTTAATAATCCGATTTTAGTTTTGTAAAATGCATTCAATGCGTCAAGTGCTTTTCTATATGTAAAAAAATTCAAACTTCTATGGGCTTTAGTTTCTGACTTGCAAAATTTCAAAAAAAAATTGAATTTTTTTTCAATAAATTTTGATTGCCAAGCTGTTTTGTGGAACCCGCTGATTCAATTTTGACGAAAACTTTTGTGCTGTTTAATTTCATTATAAAAATTTTTAGGGGAACTATAGAAGTCCTAAATTTATTTGAAATGGTAAAAAATTGAATAAGAAACGGGTTTTTCCCCATTTTGTTTAAATTACTGCTATTTTGCGGCAAGGGTTAAATATTTTAGAATTTGAAACCAAGTAAAGATTTACTTGTAGAAAATTTCATCACGCAACTTTCATTCTCAGGCAACTTTGCTTTGTAATGAACCGTTTTGAAGTTAGGAGTGAGACAAGCAGGAAAAACACGATTTTTTTTTAAATTTTTCAACATTTTGATTTTTTTAATGTTCCCGACTTTTTTGAGAGGGAGAATAGATTAATTATCGCTATACAAGCTATAACACATCTTTTCCTGCAAAAATCAGCGTGCCACCTCTCAACGGTCAACTGAAAACAGATCCGCCCTGGTCTATATGCACATTTGTCATTTTCTTGCAGCGTTTTTTCTTTACGTTGAAAAAAGGATAAGTATTGGCAATTCTCTAAAAAATCCGTTGTATTTTCTTGTGTACTTGTAGCTCCAGTTAAGTGAAATATTTGCAAATCACTGAAACTTTGTACACATACTATTTTAAAAGGATGGTGAAAACTGGCCTAAATTTTCTTTCAAATTGACAAAATGAAGGCATTAAAAGCTTGTTCTCATCATCAAAAATAATGAAGTCCAAACTGAAGAAACAACAAAATACTAAATTAGATTGTAATCGGTTGGACCATCAAAAATAAATCAATGTTCCCATAAACCAAATGTAAATTATTGTGACCAATCTGTGTTTATGATAAAAAGAAAACATCTAATGGTTAATACAGCTTCATGTAAGGTGCCAAATTTGTTTTCAATTGGTACTTTGTCTGCGACTTACGCCAGCACAAAAGATTTTTCAAGGGAATTAGCACAGGTTGTGATACGTCAAGTCTGCAAAAAAAACTTGATGGCTTATGCCTTCAGAATTTCTAGCTGTTTTAGATAAAATATAATGATAAGATGGGGTTGATAACAATCGCACAGATGAAAACAGATACTAAGGACCGCCATATTCAGTTGTGCGTCGTTTTTCAGTCTGGGATGCAATTCGCAGGAGTGCGGTGATAGGATAGAATGAAATCTAGAAAATGTACCCAGGACTATCGGCTAAACGCTCCTGAAGGTGGATGGGGTTACTTGGTTTGCATAGGGATGGCGTTACCATTTGTAAGTGATATATCCCACAATTTAATGTGCAGTATGTATATCTTAAAAATTTGTGTTTTGCCATAGATTTGTGCATTCTCGGCAATACCATGTTTTGGATTGATCTACAAGGACTTCTTGGAGAGGCTTAACGAAGGAGGAAGTGCAGTTACAGTGATTATCAGTTGTCATTTCAGTGCGATGAGTTTCTGCGGTCTTCTTTCAAGTACATTGTTCAATAGATACTCGATGCGAAGTGTCGGCTTGGCTGGTGGATTTATGTATTGTGCGGGGTCAGTAGTTCAAGTGTTTGTGCAGTCAACAACTCAGCTTTTTGCGGCGTTCAGCTTGTTGCAGGGTAAGTCTAACGTTTTTTAACACTCCTGACGTGGCAAGCATGCGTCCAAACGATAAATTGATTTGTAATTTTTGCCATAGGGGCTGCAGTTGGCTTGGTCATTCCCACTGCGTACACTACATTCAATCACTACTTTGTTGAGCGCCGCGTCTTCATGACAGGTGTTGCTCAGTCCTTAATTGGGCTGGGTACCGTCCTCTACCCTATCTTAACGCAGAAACTTTTAGAAGTGTATGGATTTCGAGGATGTTTAGCTATTCTAGCTGCAATCAGTAGCCACATGATATTCGGAATGCTTGTTCTGCATCCAGTGGAATGGCACATGCGAAACATTCCTATTCCTAAGGAGCTGTGTCACACTGGAAAGTCGGACTTACTTCAGCTAGAATCATTAGTGAAGAACATTCCAGCACCAGAACATAGCAATACGTCTTTGAATACTTTTCCGAAATCCAAATTGATCGGTGTAAAGATATCAAAACAACCCCCAACTATTGGCAGTACGGGCAACTGGATGGGACCTGTGATTCTTAGTGAAGCCTTTATCAATGGTAGCAAGTTCACAAATAAATGGTTCGTTATACACTGTCAAATCATCACCAAGCATTTTTACTGAATGCACAGAAATGTTTTGCAGGAAATACCACCCAGATATCTTCGATTTGAAGTTGGTGCGGGATTCAATTTATTTGAATATAGCCCTGGGAGTTTCTTTCGCATTTTATGCCGACATAGCTTTTTTGGCGTTACTTCCATTCTACCTTCTTGATCTTGGACTTTCAGAGGTGAGTCTTCTATCATTCCTTTAAAATAAAATTTGATAGTATTCGGATTTTTTTTATTTTGCCATAGGTACAAACTGCAAATATTATTGCTATGGGAGCCGCTGCGAATTTATTTTCAAGATTATTTTTAGCAGTGAGTAGTACATTTGCAAGCTTTCCAGCAAGATACGTTTACTTGGCAGGAGTGTTGTTTTCGATTGTTGCACGAACCGGTGAGTGTTTTTTGCTAAACGACTTTATGCCATTCAAAATAACGAATTGATACAATGTCTGATATTCTTCAATGATCACTCATGCTGTCATGCAGAAATTCTAGAGTCGATTTAATTCTCTGTACCGAGAACATCAAATAGAGACTGTAATGTTAATTAGTGATATAAAACAATTAAATTTTGAAAGATTAACCCAATTACGTGTTCACACATAACAACATAACAATCTAGAATTCTAAGAAGAGCAATAAACCAGAATAATGTGAATTGATAAAACCGAAATGCATCCTAAAGCTAGTCTTTGTTTTAGATAATATACGGCAGATGGTAGGATACATACGGCTTGTTAAATAGAATATAGCATATTTCAAACAATACTTCCGCAATTATCTTTCATGTGTTAGAATTTTGCCTTGTACTCACTTGCCGCGCAAGTATATTTTTGAGTGTTCAAAGAAATCCTTAGTGAAGTCAAAATTTGGACCGTAGCCTGAATTTACTGGGTAGTTTCTGCATACTGACCGTTTTGCGGTACTGCTAATGTATATCTTACCATAAAAAGTATGTAGCATTCTAATCAAAAAAACCTGTTCTCTTTCAAGAAGGATTTCGAAATACATTCCTTTCTCAGGTTTTACAGAATTGGATAGGAAAATATCAAATCTGACAAATTTCGTACCACGTTTAAGCCATTTAAAACTTTCCGTTGTTGGTCCTGCACTATTTTAACGTTTCAGGGTCGATTTAACAATAAAACTGTTTTCTTGCCTTTTGATATGGGAAAGATAAGTTTCTTAACTTTAACGTTGATAAAAATCATTTTCTTCATCTAAGAAATGCAGTTCACAGTGAGAGTTTTATCTCACCAGTACAAAATATCCAAATCTAATTAGAAATTTTTAAAAGTTTGCAAAGTAGACTTCTGAAAAATATCGAAAACATCGTTTCATAACTCTGCCATTATTTTCATGAAAAACACAAAGTATCTTGCCACTGTCCAGTAGTCAAAACAAATTAGACTCTAAGTTCCACCATCTAATCTTTGTCTTCCGAACAAAGTACTTTGATATGTTAGTAAATAAAACCGTAATACTTTTTGCTGGGACGCAAAGAACTGAGTAGAATAATACTCAAGCTTTTGTTGACTTTGATAGCAGAATTTGAAACTAAAAAACGGTTGCTATCTATCTTGCAGCTTAGCAGACTATTTTAAATTTAATAATAATAATGGTGTCTGGAAAGCACATTAAGTTGTATGAAACATAGCCCACTAAATACTATTAATATTAATAAGGCCTGTAGTATATAAAAGTTAAATAAAAAAATTAAATGCAGCAAATACGTGATGGGTAATGAGTAAAAAGATAATTTATGCTATGCAGACTTATGTCAAGATGTGTCTAAAAAGGTCACTTGCTTGTATTTAATGTTTACATAAATCGAGAATAATTTTTAGATAAAACTGTAGTAGATAATTTTTGTTTCAAGTTCGTGCAACAATAAGATGCGCTTGAAAACATTTCCAGCTCAGTTGCATACTTGATTTTGCGATAATATTTTAAAGAGTGCACTTCATAAAAGTTATGAAAGACGATATGGTTTATTAAGGGTCGATCAAAATTTTCCATTCCAATTCCATTTATTTCATATCAAAGTATTGTACTTCAAAAGTGTTCACACCACATTTAAAGTTAATTCAAGCAATATTAGCGGAGTTATAGAGATTTGAATACCGCGTGGTCGGTACGTGCGCTCTGCCTTATCTAGCGTATTATACGCATGCAGCGCGGTTCTACCGCGTAAAAGCAGCTCCTTTGCTTTTCATCAAACATTACAACATCAAAAGGATGCTCTGAACATCGCAAATGTATGGTACTGGAATCGACGACTCGATCTAAGTCGCTAAAAAATAACTTTAATTCATTAAATCGCGGTAAAAAACTTTTAACGCGTTTTTCTCGAAACTTTGTTTTTCCGTGCGGTAGGCACGATTTCACGAGAACGAATCGACCGATTTTGCTGAAACTTTGCATAGTATACAGTATTGACTCGTGCTCAAACGGGAAGAGATTTTCATTCGGTCGACTCGTTTTTGTTTTATACGAAAAAAATATTTTAAAAACGATGAGAAACGGAAAAATGCTTTAAAATGTGAGACGAAAATTCATTCAAAGCCATTTCAAAACTTTAAATTTTTTTTCAATTCCTTCGTTCAAGTTTGAGCCAAGGATATAAACTATGAGAATTTTTTTGAATTTTTGATTTGAGATGAACCTACACTGAAATATTCTGCGTACCACAAAAAAACGTTGGAGGAGGAAAACTGCAGAAAAATCGACCATTTTCAATGTTTTTAGCTGAAAATTTTTTTACAACTTTTTGAAATGTTAAACTTTTATGTGTGTAAATTTTAAATGAAACAGATTTTCGGTTTTTAAAATACAATTTTTTTTCATTCAAGACCTATGTAACCCCCTTAAGGGCAATAATTTGTACTTGTACTTCACCGTGAAGGTGAAGTAGATGCATTGTGGTAGCGATTATTTAAAATCAAAATTGACTACGTATTTTGTGAAACGGAATTCTACTAGAATTTAATCAAGCATATACATATAAATCACTCATCATTTGATTTGCGTTGAATATTCCTGTTCGACGCAGTACATTAAAATTTTAAAGCTTACTTGGGATTTTGAAAGGTTTAACTCAGAGTGAATAATTTGAAAGTACATGCACTTGCCTTCCTTATCTTTCAACCAATGTATGCTCTTTTTATAGCGCTGATATACTACGTTCACTGTGAGTTCAAAAATAAAAACAAGATATCTAATTGTATCTTTTATGGTTTACTGGTTTGGACCGGTTCATTCGTTTGTTTTCCATTTAAATCTATCAAATGTGATCCAAAATTAATATGACTTAATTAACTTTTCCCCATTGCTCTTGATTTTCACCTCAACATAACACCACCACTATTCAACCAAGCTCCAGCATAAATCACATCCTTGGTCGCCAAGAAAGTCTCCAAAGTGCAACATCGTCAATCATCCAATAAACTTTATTTCATTGCTTTGAATCGTTACAGCATTCCTGTCGGTATTCGATTTTCGCGGTATTGCCATCATGACCATCATAATCGGATTCTTCAAGACATGGCTCCACGTACCGCTTCCTCTGGTATTCTCCGAGTATTTGCCCAAGGAGCGGTAAGTACTGTCCCGTCGAGGGTATGCACATTAAAATATTAAATCATTGAAACACTTAACATTTTTCGCAATCTCCTGATGTGATGCTCCTCGCTGTGCGGTGGCTTATTCCTGACAGGTTTCCATCGGGATATGGGCTGTTTATATTCTTGCATGGTCACATCATGTTCGTGGTTGGACCCATTGTTGGATATGTTCGTGATGTGACCAGGAGCCATGAAGCCAGCTTCCACTGCTTGAACCTCTTCTTGGCGGCCTGTGCAGTTCCGTGGCTAATTGAAATTTTGTTCGTGAAATGCAGAAATCGTCGCAGGAGGCGTTGCGAGTTGGAGGCTGGCCCGGCTGAAATCCAAGTGTTGTGAATAAATTGTATAAATAAGTCATTTTTTATATTTATTTATGGGAGATTAAATTTCCGTCGAATATTAAGTAATTTTTTTGATATTTAAGCTTGAATTTGTTATTCCTTCAAAAATGTATCAGATCTAGGCTAAGCGTCACAAAGACAATTTTTCAAAAGCATAACTACTATATTTTCAATTTTTCTTATTGGACCAATAACTTAAAAAGTTCCTTTTTTTCTGCA
The DNA here is from genome assembly GCA_963942545.1 of Oxycera nigricornis. NCBI lineage: Eukaryota > Metazoa > Arthropoda > Insecta > Diptera > Stratiomyidae > Oxycera > Oxycera nigricornis. The sequence continues at coordinate 29,229,799 of OZ012660.1, forward strand.
AATATAGCTTTCTTTCAATAAACAATTGAAAGAATAAATTAATCTATCTGTTGAAAGCTATGACTATTTCTTATCTTTAAGGCATGAATTATGAATTCCCTGTCCAAAATGTGTTCGTCTTTTGAGGGCAGGAATGAATTGAGCCGAATTGCGATACTCTATTCTGAAGTGAATTGTATTTCAATAAGAGCATTCTGCATCGATCGAAACAATTGATAATCCAAAGGGGCAGGATCTAAGCTATACATTGGGAAAGCTCTCCCGTAATAGATTCACCAGGTTTTAGCAGCTCATAATGGATGAAACCTTTCTAATCCCACCAAATACAGAGCATTATCTTGTTGACCTTGACATTGATGTCCTCGTCGGACAGGCTTCACATTCAATTTTTTGCACTTTGGATTTTCATAACGGATCCATTTTTCATCGTCCGTAACAATACGATGCAAAAACGCGCTCCAGCAGCATTTCAAACATCCAAAATTGCCTTTCGACGCCTCTCGGGTTCGACTGGTAAGGCACTCAATTTCCTTGGATGAATGCCTCTTATTTTAGGCGCTTGGATATCGCTGTTTAAGTCATGCGCAAGCTCTTCTTGCGTTTGACATGAGTCTGCGTTAAGAAAAGTCTCTGATTCGTCATGTTCGAACTATTTTGGCTGGTCCAGATACTCTTCGTTTTCGATGTCAAAATCACCACTTTTGAAACGCGCAAACCACTTCTGACACTTTCCAACATTTTACGCATATTCAGAGTATGGTCTTGAGAGCAAACGATGAGCTTCAGATGCAATTTTCTTTAAATTAAACAAAAAGAATGAGATTTCCCGCAAATGGTATTTTGTCTGCACGTAATTCGACATATTGGACCGAATATAAAAAATCTGTGTGCTCACTTTGACAGATCAAATTTTATGGTATTTAACATAAAACTGCTGTCATTGTGACGAAAATGGCGCATGTGATAGATGTGAAGTAAGTAACAACTTTGAACTATTTAAGTTATTCACCCAATACAAAAATGTTGAATCAGATAATTTCTGTTATCAAATTAGGCAAAAGTTATCTCGGAGCTATACACACATATATCACAAATTTATTTAAAAATTCAATCGATGACTATGATTTTTGCATAAATTTTTAACTCCAATTCAACTTGTTCATCTTTAAAAAGTTTTCGGAATTAAATTATAAATTAAACAAACTAAAATAGATATTATAATTTGTTTTTAAATAAAATGTTCAATAAAAATTCCTCTAATAACACGTGTACCTTTATTTATAATTTCGCGAAACTGAAAAAACAAGCTACTTCATTCGTGCTGCAACACCTTTTATTAAGAGGTCTTCACATCAGTAAAGCAGCATTGACCGTTCTTTGGATAGTAAGGATATGAAAAAGTCATCGAGGCGAGATATCAATTAAGTTTACAGACAGGCTACAAACTCAAGTAGTAAACATGCCTGTCAAATAGTTCGTGAATATGTTGGTTCCTTTTGATTTTTTTCGCAATTTTTTCGAATCGTAGCTGCGTTTTGAAAGTTGCTTAAATTTTGCACAGCCTTTTTGTTGGTGTATTTTGTTTTGGTTTTTTTTAAAGAACAGTTAAAATACTGATGTACTTTTTTTATTGCAGAGCTTTAAGCGACATGCTAACGTGTAAATTAAAAACAAAAAAGGAAAAAAAAATCTTTATATTTTGATTGCAATTTTCCCTTTCATTCCGACATGTAGTGAGTTGCTTAAGTTTTGCACAGCACTGTATGTACATGTAGTTCAGTCAAAGCGTCGTAATTTGAACGTAAAAAGGCAGAATTTTTTTTATTGCAATGCGTGAGGAATGGTCTAATTAGCTTAAGTTCAATTTACTGGGGTCCCCAATGATGGCGTTTGAGCTCCATCTTGAAAACAAAAGAAAGTGGGACACTCTCATATCTCCCAAACCGTGACTTCCACAATAAAGATGTGTATGGCAAACTTACGTAGAATATAATTTTCAGCAAGTCGTCCATACATAACTTTTGCGTCGTGTCAATAATAAAAAAGATACAATCCAAAAACCGTACCCGAAAAGGGGGGAACAACTTTCGGGCGCCACAACTTTTTTAATTTCACGTTTAACGCGAAACACGTTGGGAAACTTTTCTAAGATAATTTTGTCACAAATCGTTTGCGGTATTGATTGTTGCAATCACTGTTCCATGTCGGAAGTTATTGCGTCTCGAAGGGGGACAAATCATAGGAAAAAAGCATTTTAGGACCAGATAAACATATGTTAAAATGCTTTTTTTCGTGTGACTTGACCCTCTTTAAGACACAATAACTCCCGACATGGTACAGTGATCAAAACAAACAATACCGCAAAGGTTTGGTGATAAATCTGCCTAAATGTTATTTTCGGACGAATTTCGCGGTAATAAGGGAAACAAAGAAGTTGTCGCGCGAGAAAAATGATCCCCCCTTTTTGGATGTCGTTTTAAGCTTGTAACTCTTTTATTGTTTAAACCACGTAAAAGTGGTGTATGCACGACTTGCAGCAAATTAAATTTTTCACAAGTTTGTCATATTAAACTTTCTTGTGGAAGCCATGGTATCGAAGATATGGGGGATGTCCCACTATTTTTTGTTTCCAAGATGGAGCTCAGAGGATTGGGGCTGCGACCACAGAAACCTGGATTTAAGCTAACAGTAAGACATACTAAACATTGCGCCAAAAATCCGACTGCCTTTCAAAATGCATCGCGAGTTTTGCCACGGGGGGTTGGCCATCAAAAGCCGATTATTTGGCTTAAAAATGGGGTTTTCACAACATTCATACACAACTTTCTTGTGGAAGCCACGGTTTGGGAGATATGGGGGTGTCCCACTTTTGTTTTCAAGATGGAGCCCAAACGCCATCATCGGGGATCCCAGGAAATTGAACGCAAGCTAATTATACCATTCCCCACGCATTGCAATAAAAAAATTCTGCCTTTTGAAAATGCACGGTCAAACTCCCGAATGACTGGACTAATATACAGCTTTACCGATAAAATTTTTGGAGCTTATTTTCAATTAAACAATTCAAGTAGATAGTTATACCATAATTATCATTTTCAAGAATGTCCTGTTAAAACTTACTTTTTCGGTAAAAATTTGGAAGAATTATTTTTTCAATATGGAAGATTTTTTTTTGAAATAGGTTATTTTGAAATAAAGTTCAAAATATAGTTAATGAATATTTTCCTGCCCGGATTTCAAGATAACTTCCACAAAAAATAACTCGAGAAAAGTGTTTGATGAAATTTATAATGCCGTGTTTTATTGGGACTACTGAGCAAATACGATATTTTTAAATCATCAAAAAAATCAAGGTTTGTGCAAAGAGGCTATTGACATTATACGTACTCTTTTTGCATTAGAAAAATAATAAAGTATTTATTCTGTCGTGTAGGAATAGATTGTGCGAACTGATTTGACAAAAACCCATCTATTTTGTGGTCAAATTGACCAGTAGACATATAAAGCTGAACGGATGATGTTTTTTTCTCGTATGTACTACCAAAAGCTGTTTATTTAGGTACGTCGCTTATCTCCTACTTGGAAGTTAACCTAGGTCATAGCAAGAAACTTTGAAATAAATAATTCACTCAGTCAAATGATAACAAACTTGCACATCTCATCTTAATTTATCTTCTTTGGATAATCAAAAAGCAGCTTAAAAATTAACTCAGTAGTTGATAAAAAGTCGTTAGAAGCTAGCTGTAATAATTGACCTGAATTAGTTCTTATTCCAAATTATACACTCAGATACATAGCAAAGTTGAAACTTATATATTTGTGCAACAACTGTGGCATCCAGGACATCCAAAAATGAAGGCCACTAGCAAAGAATACACTATGGAAGCACCAGAAGGAGGATGGGGCTATTTGATATGCTTAGGAATGGGTTTAGTTTTTGTAAGTTGAAAGTGGCCTGTGAAAAAGGAAAAAAAATCGCGAAAATGGAGTCTTGAAGTATTTGTGCAATTTTAGGTTTGTGCAGGCATCGGAATGCATTGCTATGGATTGATTTTCAATGATTTTTTAAAAAGTATAGGCGTTGGAACGAGTGTTGTGGCTATAGTGAATAGTTGCAGTTTTGGTGCCATGAGTATAGCAGGTATCAATGCTGAACTCATCGATCAGAAAGATGGAAAATGCTAGGCTTTATCTTCTAGGTCTGTTATCAAATACACTTGTGCAGAGATTTAACAAACGATCAGTCGGAGTAGCTGGCGCTGTTGTGTTTAGTATTGGAAGCACTATCCAAATTTTTGCTCAAACATCAGTGGATTTATTTATTGCAGCCGGTTTCCAAGGTTCCATCAAGTATTTCATTATTTACCATCAGTTTTTACTTTAGTCCTTGAAGAATTTTGACATTCAAATGTTTGAAATTATTTCAAAAGTGTTGAAATTCATCTGTTACTGTTTAAGTGCAGAACATTCAATCGTAGGCGATTATGGCGCACCTCTTATAAATTTTTTTGTATGTGTATTTTGTGGTGCTTTTCGATCCCTTTTAAAGTTTTAATAAATGATGAAATTTTTCCAGGTATTGCATTTGGATTAGTCATTCCCGTGATCTTTTCAACTTTCAATAATTACTTTGTAAAACGACGAGCCTTGATGATGAGCGTGACACAATCGGTAATTGGGGTTGCACACATGGTAGTGCCTATCATATTAGAGTTTCTGTTGAACAAATATGGGTTCAGAGGATGTGTTGCAATTATTGCAGCATTCAGCTTGCATTGCATATTCGCCATGCAAATTATGCACCCTGTTGAATGGCACATGAAGAAGGTTACATTGACGTAAGAGAAGATCCAGGAAAAACATGAATCTGAAAAGAATTTAGTTGTTGATGAGATCTGCCCTCATACAAACCCACTTATTTCTCAAATGAAAAATGAAAAACACATGACATCGATGGAATCCGTGCGACGATTGAAATTCGAAGATATGGCTACATCAAGACGATCTAGTTTGGCTAGTTTGACCTATTGGACGGGATCTATAATTGTAACTGAAGCGATGGAGCCACAGCCCAAAACAACTGGCAAATGGTAGTCAACATTTTCGATTGTATGGTCCTTTTAAAAAATTAATTAGAAAAAATTTGGCTGCAGGAAGTTAATTGTTGACTTTTTGGATTTGAGTCTTCTGAAGCAGCCCGTTTATGTGAACATTGTGCTTGGGATAACACTTTCATTTTATGCAGACATCTCATTCTTTTCGTTTCAACCTTTATACTTGTTTGAGTTGGAATATTCTCAGGTAAAAAGAGTTACATAGTATTTGTAAGCTTTAACATGCATTTTTCAGAGTGAAGTTGCGAGAATTATTGCGATAGGAGCAGGAGCTGATCTAGCTTCCCGATGTGTCTTAGCTATTGTCAGTGCAATCAAAAGTATCCCGGCGAGGTATATTTATTTGGTAGGAGCGATTTGCAGTATTTTTGCGAGATTTGGTAAGCATCATTTCGTATAAACGAAACCAAAGATGTTTTCTGCAATAATAAATCAAAAAAAATCTTATAAGGAAGTTAACCTAAAATAAAAAAAGTCTAAAAAATATCGGCGCATAGAATATTTTTTACATAAGGTCTCAAAACTTCTAAAAAGTTCATACAAACAAAGTGAGACACGATCACTTAAAACACGAATAATTTTCGAAGTGCCAAAATATTTTAAATTCTTTAATAAAACCCTGAGTTTGTAAAGTTTAAGGTTATATCTTGAAAAACTCGTGCAGTACGATTAGATAATGTGTAAAAATTTTCGTTTATTCATTGCCACTGTCATTCATATAAAAAATGGATGAAATGTGGAAAATTCTTTATTATCTGCCTAGGAACATGACTCTGTATATTCTACTGGATTTTAGATAAAAGCGGTTTAAATTTCTTATCACTTTCTGGTTTTTTTTTTTGTTTCTATGAAGATAATTTCTTCTGTTAATTAAAAATAAAATTAATTTACAATATTTGCAGCATTTCTGTACGTTCACGATTTCTGGGCCATGGCAGCTTTAACAGCAATTTCACAATTTTTCAAAACATGGATGCACATACCGATGCCTCTAATATTTGCAGAATATTTGCCTAAAGAGAAGTATTGAAATGATGACGTCAGATGTACAAATATAGTGACTTATATTTATTCATCAGGTTCGCTTCCGGATACGGCTTGTTCATGTTCCTTCAAGGGATGATTATGTTTGCAATTGGACCAGTAGTTGGTTTCATACGCGACTCAACCAGAAGCTACTATTTAACCTTTCAGTTTTTAAACGTATGCTTGACGGTAAATGTTGTTGCTTGGCTTCTGGAAATTCTATGGGTGCAATGTAAGCGAAAGAAGCGGATAGAGTTGCAGGCAGATCTATAATTCGAAGATAGTATCCTTCTCACTGCGATCAATTGTTACACCAGTTACGGAAATACTCAATGTGAATATTACCACACAATTATCAAATGGATTGTCCACTTCAAAATGAATGTGATTATATGTTTTATATTATATGTTTTAGTGTAAATACATTGAAGACTAGAATTAATTTGTCAATTATTCAATTGTCGTTAGAAGAATTCCTTCCAGAAACTGAAACGTCGACTTTAAAGCATCTTTAGATACTTTGTAATTTGCATTATTGTTTCTCTGAATTTTTATTTGAATTTACCATATTGATTTATTTCTTAATTGATTCCGCCTGTTAAGTGAAATAAATGAATAGCACATACAAATATGAGAATCGCAATATGTCATGAACGGTAAATGTCCTTGAACAACTGTGTCGCATGGAGATGTATCTCAAAAATAATCATGAACTCATGAAGGAGTCATGTAGGGTCAATTTTTGCGAGCTTTTAAAATAAACTATCAAGGTTTGCGTATACAGCAGCGAAGGGAACCGAAAATTTCAAGTATCTTGCTACCGGCGAGAAATATATTTAAGATGTCGCAATTTTGCTTCTTTCCTTCTCCGGATTTAGAATGTCAACTAAAATTGATTGAAACTACTCCAGTGTTGTAGCAATTCTTTCCTTTTATAAATAATCTGGTCCTAAATTTCTTAATGAAACAATAGTCAACCGGCTTCTGCTCAATGACGCTGCTTGTAAATATTTTTTCATGATAAGTGATACTACTACTATTAAGATGGTAGTAAAGTTAGATGCCATCTTCTACGACCGACAATGAAATGTCTAAAGTGCTTCAAAATACCCAACTTGTAGGCACTGAGGATCTTGCACAAATTTTTGAGTAAATGTAGTTATTTTCAATATAAAGGAGCAATAAATCCGTAGAACTGTGCTTGGACATAATTTCCTTGAGAAAAATTAAAATTTCAGGAAAATTTTTACGACATATTTGATACACTTGATGGAATTTAGCATAATTACTAAACGTGATTCCATTTGATGACACAGAAGATAATATAGTCTAATTGATCACATAAGCTTCAAGATAAAATTTGATAAAACTTTTTGTTAGATTTAAGAGATTAGCATGGTAGCGTAGCTGCTTCTGAAGCGATTGTAATCACATGTAGTCTTGCAAAAGTGGATCATCTGATGGACCGAAAATAGAGGCAACACAAACATTATACATTCACAGTGTTGGAAACTAGTGTAGAATGGAGGTTACCAAGGGACAGGAATATAAATTAGTACCCCCGGACGGTGGTTGGGGCTACGCCATAGCTGCTGGTAAAGTGCTGACCTTTGTAAGTATGAAAATGACATTGAATAGATTCAAATTGATACTTACTAGTAGTTTATATGTACTATTTAAAGCTTTCTTTGTTTGGTGTCATGAGTGGATTTGGTTTAATATTCAATGATTTTTTGAAAGAAATTGGCGTTGGTACAAGTATTGTTGCAATTCTGGGTAGCTTCTCGTCAGGCGCAATGAGCATAGCAGGTAAATTTGTTTTAAAAACTGACTTTTCATGATGGAAATACCGGCACAGGACTCTTTTCGAATGTTCTGGGACAACAGTTTACAAACCGTTCAGTGGGAGTATTTGCAGCGATTGGTTATTGTGTGGGAAGTTTCTTTCAAGTGTTTGCAACATCAACTCTACCCTTGTTCGTTGCATCTGCTTTGCATGGTGACGACTTGAAATTTCCCTTTAAAAACAATGATTTAATATTTGACTTTCAGGTGCTGCAATTGGAATCATGCTACCAATCGTGTTTTCATCGTTTAATCAATATTTCGTTGACCGTCGTAACTTTATGACAAGTGCAACTCAAATTGTTGTCGGACTAGGAAATGTAGGTGCTCCGATCGGTGTACAATTACTTCTTGAGACATATGGATTTCGCGGATGCCTTGCCATTTTGACGGCAATAAACCTTCACTCTATTGTAGGAATGCTTGTTATGCATCCAGTAAAATGGCATATGAAGAAGATTCGGGTAGAGACCGAAAACTCTGAGAAGCAGGAAGGAAAACAGTTTATTAATGGTGAAGCAGATCAGGACGAACCTATGAAACCACTTGTTCTGGAGAAAAGATCCAACTCGCATATGAAGTCACTTACGTCGATAAAATGTTCAAAAGTAAGAAGTACCACCGCCTCCAGGAAAACAAGTTTTGCCAGTATTGCTGATTGGGCGGGATCAGTTGTTATAAGTGAAGCTGTGGAACCAAAATCGAGAGGGACAAGTACATGGTATGACAAAAATTATTCTTAAAAAGTATCCATCCAGAAATGCGTTTTTCCGATTTAGGAAGGGGCTCAGAGATTCACTTGATTTGAAGTTGCTCAAGGAGTCAACGTACGTCAATATAGTTATAGGCATAATGCTTACATTTTACGCGGATTTTTCGCTGATGTCGTTTCAACCTTTATATTTGTTCGAATTGAATTATTCAGCAGTAAGATCACTCTATAAAGTCTATAAGGTCTGATTTGTTGAATATTCTAGGTGGATGTTTCAAGAATTATCGCGGTAGGAACAGCTGCAGATCTTGTGGCTAGATGTATTTTTACTGGAGTGGCTGCCTTCGTTACAATATCCCCAAAGTTGATATATTTTGTGGCAATTATTCTCACAATTGGAGCACGATATGGTAAGTAACAGAATTTTATTAGTAAAATACTTACACGTTTTCTAGAAATATACCTTAAAGAGATAGTGTTGTCATGCCAGCATATCCTATGAGTTCAAAAAGTTAAACAATTAATCACCATGGCTTATAAAGAATGCAATTATTTTTTGTAGAGACAACAAAAGTTAGATAAGGAGGTCCAAAAAAATCCATTTATATTACATTTAATTTTCCTGAAATAGGATTGTTTGATTATCTTTTGATATATTAAGAGACCACTATGTACAAGGCCTCATCTTCTATGAAGCTGAATCTTCTACAAAACATTCTATAAGGAAACATACCCTACCGGTCATGTAAACGGTCTTTCTCAGTTGTTGAAAAACAAATTGGAGTGCATTTATTATGTTTTGGTGTGAACTCTTCGAATATTATAAAGTTTCGCACCTAAAGCTCATTCGACTTCAGCCTTGTTTTAGCACAGAGTTTTTAGTTTCCTTTTCGTGCGGTGCTCCACAAATGCAATACCAGTTGTAATTCTAAAAAAATTGAAGTCCGTGAAAAATGTCTAGCTATCGATGAAAATGTTGGCTAAATATGATAGTTCTTCTTTCTTGAACACTTTGGAAAATCGAAGTATTCAATGGTGAACGAGGGTTACATAGGGAATGTGCAAGCTTTCACAAACATTCTACTTTATGTATTTTGTGTTCAAACTCTTTGAGCTGTGTATTTATCTTAATTTCGTTGTTTCAATATAAATTTCATAAGCGGTCCGTGTTTCCTACCAAACTATACTTAGACAAGCCGCGAAGTGCGACCCTTGAGGTCCACTCGGTTAACTTCCCAGTAATATCTAGATAAACATTAAAAATTTAAACACAATAATAATTTTGAAATAATACTACTTTAAATAATAATAATGAAAGGTATTCATAGCAGTATCAGGAATGAGTTAATATTAATCATATCATCTACGGGAGCATCCACAGATTACGTAAGGCTTTTGGTGGATGGGTGATGATGATTGATTACCACAAATTCAAATTTGATTGAAATTTTGATGGTTTTCAAAATTTAAACCGATTTTTTTAATTAAAAGACTGCAAAAACTATTAAAAATCTGCTCAAATTATCCAAACATTTTAAAACTTTGATTGAATTTACAACAAAGTCTTTAGAATAAAAGATATAAGGTAATATCAATCGGAAGAACCCCTTTCATATGGTAACTTTGAATGATTTTTTATTTTTAATTGAATTTTTTTCAGAATCAGTTTTGGTAGTTTCTCTTCAAAAACTGATAGGAATGTATAAATTTTATAAACATTTATTACTGTGTTGTGCAAATCAGGTGAAAAAAAATATTTTTGATGAAATAAACCCTGTTTTCTCATTTTTTTCTATTAAATTAAAAAAAAACTTCTGAAACGGATCTTTATAATGTTAAAACAATCAAAGATATTTTAAAACACGTCGATTGACACCTTAATGATGCAAATATTATATCTGGTGCTTGAGATATAGTGAATGGAAGAAATGACCTTGAAGATCATGATGCCTGTTAATGATTTTTATTTTTTATTTAATGTTTCTTGTTATCATGAGAAAAAGTTTTGATGGTGTTTTTACAAGCATTGCTAGAAGTATATAAATTTTATAAATATTGAATAATGTCTTGCGTAAATCAGGTTAAAAATTTATTGTCTATAAAAAACCCTAAGTTTTTGCACTTTTTTTCTTAAATTAAAAAAACAGCTACGGCTTTTTTTCAAAAATTTGATAGATTCACACAAATGCTAATACGCGTGTGTGCACATACGTACGTACACACACACATACATCTCCCTTTCTAAAAACACTTTATATATACTCTATAGACCTCAAAACGTAAAGAAATGTTGATAATTTCAATTTCGATTTTCAAGGCGATTACAAGAACTTCCCATATACTGGGAAGTTAATAAAAAAGCATGAAACTTTTCTGCGATTCTGAGAAATTTTTATTTAAATTTTATTACATTCCTGTACGCCATAAGATATAGAAAAATATAATTTAGCTCGTTATTTCAGTGTTTTTCTTCATCTATGATTTTTGGGGAATGGTCATAATCACGGCCGTCATTGGATTTCTTCGAGCTTGGTTTCACGTACCTGTAGGTCTTATTTTTGCAGAGTACTTGCCAAACGATAGGTAAAATTGTCTCGAAACAAGTTTCAAAGTGAATATGACATACTCATTGTATTTCAGATTTGCATCTGGTTATGGACTATTTATGTTCTTGCAAGGAATGTTCACACTAAGTATAGGTCCTTTCATTCGATACGTGCATGATTTCAACAACTCTTACACATCAGTTTTTCACGTCCTTAACATTTTCTTGATAATCAACATAGCAGTTTGGGGAGCGGAATATATAAGGCATCGCTGCCGGAAAAAGGATGGGTCAACTGTGTCTGGTAGCACTTCTAATCAACAATCAACGCTATGAATTAATTATCAGAAAATTAAACAGTATTTCTTAATAAAAACGCCTGTTACAATTCTTAGACACAAATTGATACAGAATATGAGTCTTTGGTATGCATTTATTTGCATCGATGCAGTTAAAAGTTGTATTGGAAGACTACTTACAAAATAATATAATTAATAACTACTTATATTAACATTGTATGACTTTGCTTAAACACTAGGTGGAGATTCTATATCATTGGGACAGTTTTACATTAAAATACGGTTACCATTTCTCTGGGCTCAATTTTTATTCGGAATCCATCAGCTCGTTTTAAAATTATATCAGCTTGCAGCTTGTAGTCCTCCTCTTGTACATCCGATGTAACGTGGTATGCACGAAGTATGGTTGAAATTAAAACTTTTAATTTTAGCATTGCATATTTCCGTCCTACGAAGAAAACAAAAATAAACATTCGAGCCATGGAATAGAACATTTGAACATTGAAAAGCTTTCAATAAATATTTCGCGGTGATGTTGCATGTAATTTTTGTGTTTCAAAGCATGCGCTGCTCACAATGAGAAGAAACTGAGATACTGCTCGAACTTTAATTGAAACTGTTTGTAATTTTTCATACGCTGAACATGAAATTAGATAAAGTCTAATGAAAAAGTAGTGTACTTGCCTACACAACTCCTTGGCCCAGCACTGAACGGAATGTAACTATAATAATGTCTGCTCTGTGTATTTTCAGGCAAAAAGTTATCAGGATTGAAAATTTCAGGGTCTGTGTAGATGTCTCCACGTCTATGAATTTTGAAGGTACCAATGGCAACAGTGCATCCCTTCGGTATGACGTAGTCCTCCGACACGAGTTGAACATCTTCGTTGATTTTCCTTGCAATAAGCGGTACTGGTGGGTACAACCGCAATGATTCCAGAATAACACGCTCGAGGTATTTCATTTCCATTGTATCGGCAAACGTGGCTGGACGGTTGGAGTCACCAAATATAGACTTGATTTCTGCATAAACTTTAGTTTGTACTTCTTGGTAAATACCCAAAAGACACAAAACGAAACTAGATCCAGCCGCGGTTGTGTCGTGACCCTACAAACGATTTGGTTTGTTTTTATGGAAAAAGTCATAAAATCAAAAGTGAATACCTCAAACATAATCGTGTTGACTTCGTCCTTGATTTCCTCATCAGACAGATTCGCTCCAGCTTTCGCGGTTTCAACCATCAAATCAAGAAAGGCTAATCGACGTTTTTCACCTATAATTGATATAAGGCAGATGTTATTCAGATATCAATGCAGTGAATCGAATTTCAGAATATACTCGGAACGCTTGAATTCGACGAAATCAAAAACTGAAAACGATTCGATTGGAAATGCGGAAATAGAATAACGATAGACTGAATAAAATGTCATTAGTCCTGAAAACGCCAAATTACCAGCGAACAGGTGGGCGTGGTTGAAGTAACTTACCAACATCATTTTCATCAATTTCATCCAAATCATCGCGAAGACCTGTATATGACACCGACTTCCCCGGGACCTCTACGTTCTCATCCTCTGCAATAATTTCCGCCAAAGACGGTTTCGGTGCAGCACCATCCAAGTATGTTTTCTCATAGAGCTCATTCTTTATCTTAATGACTCTTTTTGTGAGTCCGTGAATAATACCCAAAAGGCGTTCTTCTTGTTTCTTTAACGATGTTTTGTTGAACAACGTGTCCCAACGGTACAGGATATTATATGTTCTCTTGTGAATTATATCGCACATTTTCATAACAGCCATAGCATATTCGAATCCTTGATTATCTTGAGCGGTCCGCTTCGTGCCCATGGCCGTCTCAAGAAGAATGTCCACGGTGGTTTCACTCATGTAGTCGTGTACATCGAATTCTTTGCCGAGTTCCGAGCGCATCTTCTCTACCACGTGCAGACTGTTGTCGTAGAACGTGCTTATGAAGGACTTTAGTACATTTTGGTGAAAGGCTGGAGCGATGAGTTTTCTGTGGCGTCGCCAATGATCTCCTTTGCTGATCAGTAAGCCATCTCCTAGCCAAGGCTTGAAGAATCTATACTCGTCAGACTTTTCCAAATGGGTTTGACTATTCAATATCAGTTCAACATCGGCTGGGTTTGTCAGAAATATGACCAATTTGTTGCCTAGCCATCCTCGAGCTACGTTTCCAAACTCTTTGCTCAGCTGCAGTGCCATTTCCATGATTTCTAGGAAAACAGAAATTTTTGAATAGTAACCAACTATACGAGTCATTCGAACAAGTGCGATTTCTTTAATTAGTGTCAGCCAAAAATATTACATCGATCTGGTTCTCGAATTGTAACTTTCTTACCATTGTGATTTTTTCCAATGAAGTAATGAGCGTTTCCAATAAAGGGAATAGTTGGAGGTCCAGGTATTCTGTTTCCCAGCTTTGTATATCGCCTGCTCTGCTGCCAGTAATAGGCTACTACTAAGGTGACCGCAGTAACAATCAAGGTCACGATGACGGGGTTACCGTAGCTAACACGTTGCTCGATGATTGACTCGACTGCCATTTTGCAGAGTTGTCCGGTGACTTAAGTGTCGATATCCGAAGTATCACCTTCCGGGGTAACTACGACTCTAACTTAAGGATCCTCCCAAGCGCTTGGTTGTGGATACGTCGACTCAATTATAATCACTACGTTCTTTTTGTGAGGAAAGTCTTTTTATATGCTCATTGAAAGTGCCAAGTCGGGGTCAACTTTTGAACTCAATATTTAAATTTGCTACTTTGTTTTTGGTCTCGATTGAATAATGAACAATGTGGTCGATTACCTACCTACTTGTACAATACAATTCAAGTAAGTGTGGAAAAAATGGATAACTTCTTGGGTTTATTTAAAATCATCCAAGTTATGGATATAAAGGAGGTATTATGTCGCCAGGAACAGATATTGTATAATGCTTCGGCAGTTAATACATTTTTTGTGCATAACAATAATCATCTGCATCCAACAAATGCACAATTACTAGCTGGTGTTCAGAAGGGTAGTTGCATAAATTTACGAGTCAACGGAACTCATTCTGCAAGTCATTTCGAAGAACGCTGTTAGAAGGTTAAGGTTGCGAAAAATGTTAATAAGATTTCTTAGCTTGATGCTAATGTATTTTATAGTTCAAACAAATCGGCCCGTTAATGGGTTCGTAGTTTATGGTTATTCTTTTAGTTATTTATTCTATTGTTTTCTACAAGTGATTTAAGCTCAATGGTTAATTTATAACTCTTGTCAGAAGCTTTCCACCTGAAATAAAAATAAAACAAGCCGCGAAGTGCGACCCTTGAGGTCCACACGGTCAACTTCCCAGTAATATCTAGATAAACATTAAAAATATTAAACACAATAATAATTTTGAAAATAGTACTACTTTAAATAATAATAATGAGAGGTATTCATAGCAGTAACAGGAATGAGTTAATATTAATCATATCATCTACGGGAGCATCCATTGATTACGCAAGGCTTTTGTTGGATGGGTGATAATAATTGATTACCACAAATGCAAATTTAATTGAAATTTTGATGGTTTTCAAAATTTAAGCCGCTTATTTTAATTAAAAGACTGCAAAAACTATTAAAAATCTGCTCAAATTATCCAAACATTTTAAACCTTTGATTGACTATAAGTTAGTTTATTATGGGTTAGAACCTCCTAGTCTAGTCAACAAATAAGTTTTTCTAGTTGTACTTTTGGTTAGCAACTGACTAACACTATTATTGCACATTTAATGGGGGTTCTTAGCTTCCAGATTTTATTCTGGTTCATCATTAATTTGATGGAAAGTGTGGTTTCGGCGTGGCGGATGGCATCCTTTTCAGGTGCTGTCATTTGCCATCCGCCACGAGACAGCACGACCACGGTTTTGATTGACTTTACAACAAAGTCTTTAGAATAGAAGATATAAGGTAATATCATTAGGAAGAACCCTATTCAGATGGTAACTTTGAATGATTTTTTATTTTTAATTGAATTTTTTTCAGAGTCATGAAAAAAAGTTTTGCTTGTTTCTCTTCAAAAACTGATAGGAATGTATAAATTTTATAAACATTTATTACTGTGTTGTGCAAATCAGATTAAAAAAATATTTTTTATGAAAAAAACCCTAAGTTTTCGCATTTTCCTCTATTAAATTAAAACTGAACCGGATTTTTATAATGTTAAAATAATCAAAAATATGTTGTAACACGTCGATTGACACCTTAATGATGCAAATATTATATCTAGTTCGTGAATGACAGAACTTGACCTTGAAGATCATGATGACTGTTAATGATTTGTTATTTTTTATTTTTATTTTTTTATAATCAAGAGAAAAAGTTTTGATGTTATTTTTACAAGCACTACTTGGAGTATATGAATTTTATAAACATTGACTACGGTCTTTCGCAAATCAGGTTAAAAATTTATTGTTTATGAAAAAACCCTAATTTTTTGCACTTTTTTTCCTTAATTTTATTCAAAATTCGAGAGATTCACAAAAGTTTTAATTCGAGTTGATTGACATCTTGACAATGTAAATCGTTTGTTTATCGCGAGATATAACGTATGACAGAAATGACCTTGAAGATCACGATGCCTGTTAATGAGTTTTTATTTTTGTTGTGTCAATTCAATTTGTTCCATTTCTCGATGAGAAATCTTTTATTAGCATGTTGCATACCGTTTTTAAACTACGTTCTTCTACGTACTACATTCTTTACTTATAATTTTATTTCACTTCTCGGGAGTTGCTTAATACCTTATTTTTTGTTTTTAAATATTGTCTCAAATATTAAGTGGTTGTTTTATTTAATTCACTGTTAAAGGATTTTTTTGCATCGGAAAGTCTGTTATTTTGTACAGATCCATATCATGTTGAAAAAATGACACATATTTGATCTAAATATGTCCAAATTGAACATAAATTGGAAATACTTAATTGCATAATCCTAGAATGAATGCTACAAAACTCATTGCATTAAAAAATGCATAAATTAATGACCAAACTTCGCTGAAAATAGAGACTGCTTAAAGTGCAGTAACCTATCCATTTCATATTTTTCTCTTAGAAACAACAGGTCAAAATAATTTTGACTAGTAAATAAATTCATATTAAACTATCAAAATTAGCGATATTTAGATAGTAGCTTGAAGGTGAAAATTGCTCAATTGAAATTTATTTCGTAAAATAAATTAGAACAATTGATTTTTATTTTTGTTTCTAAAATATGTTTTTTTCATGACGTTTGACGTCAATTCAAATCATATACAGTAAAAATTTTACATTGGCATTGTCGACTTTTTACCTGACAACATAGTGGTATTTAAAGATTGCCAAATATGTTGAACTGAACACATTTTTGGCTATAACCCTTGATTATCACCCTATGGTATATCTTATTCCAAGTAATTTTGGAGTCTAGATTCTTTCTGAAGGTGTTCTGTAGGTACGTTAAATTATTGGACCCTGTAGTAGGTGTATTCGTTGATTTTAGTAGATAAGTGTGTGCGTCAAATTCAAGTGAAGTTGTCATTTTTTTAAAATATCATTAGCTTAATTACAATTTCCATAAATTAGTATAAATTCCCCAGTATAGCACTGTCAAAGTTCTTCGATCAAATTTCTGTGATCAAATTTCTTTGGTGGAGCTTGACGAAATTTCATCAGCATTTTTCCTTATCAGAGTTCTTTAATCAAACAAATCCTGAAAGTTGCTCAAAGAAAGAAAAATAGCAAAAGGGGGACAGCCCGATTTTTTTTAAAATGATAAATGGTGAAAAGAAGCATTTAAAAGGTAATTGCGAAAGCTTGGGAGCAAATTAAAGATGTACTCATGAGATCTATATTTTCGACATCGTAATCTTTGGTGTTGAGCTATTCGAATAATGTGTTGTGCACAGCTAGATACAAACCAATAAAACTTCAAATGAGTTAAATAAAAGTTTAGACATTTCGTAAATTTTACTCATTTGAGAAATTAACCACCTAACTTCAAAAAATCACACATTAAAACTTCTTATAATAGGTCATGTCTCCTAAATTATTGTATTTTACAAGGAGTACACTGTGAAATTCGTCCATCAAAAACCGATTTATTGTTTATAATAATGCGAAATAATACTTGGCTTGGCATCAAACAATTTTTATGTAATGTAATATCATCAAAGATTTGATCAAAGTTATTTGATGAGATAATTGAGCTATTTTCGTCAAATATTTGAACACAGAACTTTTATAGTGTAATACCAACCAAAAGCAAAAATTTTAAACAAAAATTAAAGTTTTGTTTGTGAATTACAGACTTATATTATAGCATTCCCTAAAATTACTTTTATCTATTAAATAAAGTAGTTATCATAACTTTTAACAGAAAATATAAAAGATATTATATTTTCGTTCGCTCCCTATTCACAAATATTTGTTGGTGGAACGTTGAGGTTTCTGAGTATGGTGACATACCATTGGAAGGCTAAGTTGACAAAAGATCAAATCAGTCAGAACTGCTGCTGATTCAGAACTGGAAAAAGCATCTTATGAAAACGATACCGAGGAAAAAATAAGTTTGTTTGATCGTTTGAAACTTCAAAAAGACGTTCACGTTTGGAAAACTAGGCAAGTTTTTCTGTATTGGGAGTGATCATAGTACAGATATTCTATTTTCCGTTCTTACTAGAAGCGTTTAGTCAATAATGTAAGTAGTTTTTATTTTTTATGATTGTATTTATCGTGATAACTGTCTATAATTCAATTCATTACAATACTATTCATATCCTGACGACCTGTGTGGATTTTTTATCTTTAACATTTACAAATATTTCTATATTCGCAGTAAGTCGGTTCTTGGAACCAAAATTCTGAAGATGAATTTTTGCAAGAGCTGGCAGTCAATTTTTCTTCTTTTTTTGGAAACATGAAATATAAAAATATGAGTAAAGCGGTGGTTCCATCTATTTTCAACTGATGTCTGATGTCCTAAACTACTCGTATATGCCAAGGAGCCCATGTATTGTATAAAGTAAAAATGACTTAAGATGAAAGTTTAAATAATTTACAAACAACTTTCATATGGATTCCAGGGCGGGATACAGCTTCCTCAACACACCACTAAAATCATTGTGACAACAAAGTTTTCGTTTTCAAATTTTTGTTTTGTGATTTTATCTCTATTTTCTTTCCATTGCACTTATGTATATCTCTTGCATTGGACAGAAAATATACGATATTGTAAGAATCGAAATAAGAACGTACGAAAATTCAAATGAAAAATGTTAGCTGTATCAATTATGCATCTGAAATAAATGTTTGAAAGAAAGAAATGCCTAGATATACCTATTCCTTGGTTTAAAAAATTTCGTTTGTTTTTATAAAAATACTGATTGAGAGTCGCTGTACTGTCCATTGATTCCAGGTATCATAATCTTCTATGTCCAAATTGGTAGTTGATTAATAAATTTCAGCTAAGGGATCATATTCATTCCTTATATTCCCGTCAGGAATAAAACTAATTCCTTCAAGATCAAGAAAATTCTTCAATAAAATTTGAACGTGTCCTTTAATATTAAATCACCAATTTCCAAGTACAACTTAATTAGCCGACAAAATGATCCACTCAAGTGGTCTTGACGGAAATGCTTTAGACGAGCTCTTAAAATTATAATATAGAAAAAATAAACCGTGCCCATAAATATGAAATAAAATCCGAAATCTGGTCTAGCGTGCTGAAGGATTTATTTGGGAGACGATGTACACATGACATGTTTACTGTCGCATGTCTAAGGAACCTCATAAATCTTTCGATGTCGCATCGGTTGTCCTCTTAACTACCTGTACTACTGTTTTAACAGTTTTCTATCTCGCCTGTCGCGCCATAAATCAAATTTTCCAAGCCATCCGTAAATATAGGATCCTTGGGCATAAAAGTAGGGCAGAATGCGTCAATGTGTCCATTTAGTCATGATAGCGAATCTTATCAGAATCATCGAATGCACGCTGAATATTGATTAGGGAAATTGAAATTCAGTTTCAAATATTATATAAGCACACATATAATATAGCTGGATAATATTAGTCCTTTGAGTTTTCTTTGGAAGGAATCATCAACTGAATTCATATTCCTTACACCCAGCTCTTCTCTTTGTTGACCTAAATTAACTTAAGATTCAATTCCTAGGACGAAAATAAACTAATCTCAATCAGGTTATCTGAAAAGATTCAAACGTTTTGTAATCCACAATTTTTCTTAGTGTTTTAAAGATACCGTTGATAAGAATAAGACCAATCGATTCTCATTCTTATCCATTGAAATCAGTAAAAAATTTAATTGTCACTTAGTTTAAAGTACGCATCATGTGACGGTTCCGATTGCCTCATCAAACTACCCAAAACCTTAACAAAAAAATGTCCAAAACTAAGAACTATAAAAACATGAGAAACATACATAAGAACGTCTGGCTTGAGAAAATTTTCGCTTGAGTGTTTGGATAGCACAAATGCAAACTTCCTGTAGTCATTTTAATGTAAGGATCAAATTTCAATGTTATTGATTGTACGTATATTTCATCTGAACGTGGAGGTTCCCATCTGTGTCCTGCGACATTTCAGATAGTACTTGTTGAGTTCCATGTGAGAGATCATGGTGGAAAAATAGTCTACTAGGCAAACTTAGTGAGAAAATTTTGAAGAAAAGATCTTCAGGTTTTCTGATACTTTGATTATTTAACCCATTTTGAGAGAGTATCCAAGCATAACCCTTCAAATAAATCGAGCTTTAATGGTAGTGGGAAAATAAGACATAACAAAATAATTTATTTCTATGTTTTTGTCCATTTCTGTAACATTGAATAGCTCTTCTATGGATGTTTCAGTTATTTAGGAAGCCGTTTTACTAACCAATAAGACACAGATGTAAGTTTGTATTTTGAAAACACGCTGTTGATTATTTTAAATGGTTGTTGATTTTCTGAACAGAACGAATTTTTCAAACATTAATAGATACAATTTAAGACTATAAATTACAGTATAAAAAGTATGATCATTCATTAGTTTCTACATTGTCGTATTATCATAAAATGTTTGTTTTTACCTTTTCAGCTTAACTGTTCGCTAGGACTTTGCAACACCATAGTACTGTGTTGGTTCAATTTAAAAGACTGTGCTATTTTTTCGCAATTCAATACGGTCTAAAGGTTAATTTGTACAATTAATTGCTAGCCGTTATAACATTGGTTAGAAGTGTTCTATTGAAGTAATATTTCACTAATATTTTCACTTGAATAACAAATTTGTAATCTGGTAGCTCTCCTTAACACATTTCCGTTTAATGGGTGAAGTATTCAAATATTTAATTTATGTTTTTACCATGTGATTTGCTTTTTTTGCAGATGTTATGTTCGCTCGAATTTCTTAATAAAATTATTCCGATTATTCAGAAATAAAAAAATCATCAACCCACATTAAAATCTGTAGGAAAAAACCAAAGGAAATATCAGGACACAAAGAGTACATCTTCTGGGAGTCGTTCTACATTTGCGAGCACTGTAAATATCCGCTGTAAGGAAACAAAGGTCTTGACTTGAAAGACGGAAGTGGGCGGTTTTTTGTGGTTATGCCAACATATTGTCCTTTGCTGTCTTCGCAAGAATGTTTAGGTCAGAGCAACTACTGGTATTCATATGTACTCAAGTACGGCACGTCTTGTGTTTCTGATATACACATGCGAGTACTTATGCATATCTTCATGTCGGCATATCAAGTATAGTGTAGTGTCTCATATGTGAAGGATGGATGCAAAACCAACAACCGAACGTGGAGTCGCGTGCCGGACGGGTGTCTTAGACCATGGGTATAGAAGCACTTACGGTTTTTTCTTGTCATTTCCGTGGATTCAGAAAGGTATTCTCTGCAATAAATGATCGAGCCAAAGCATTTTTTTCATGACATTGAAAAAGAATGGAATGCAATTTCCGGGGGAGTTGAAGTAGAGACGAATTTAAATGTTTTTTTTTACTTCATCAAAAAGGTAGGCAGTTTTTTGAGAAACATTCTAGCTTGCATATCACTTCTTTGAACTAATACCATATACCATAGCTATGCTGTAGTATCCTTTTCTGTGCTCTCTATAAAATCGGCAAAGTTCTTCAATATCGATACGCTGTTGAGAACATTTACAAGGCTGTTAAGGGAAATGCCTTTTTTGCCAAAAAACTGCTTCGTCCTTATTATTCTTGCAAATCCTGAACGAAGCTGAATCTAAGCTTATCGTACAATTCTTTCTTACTCAAGATGACTTCAACTATAACATATTTTCCGATAGTAGACCTTGGAAGCAAAATAAAATTCTATTACATAAAAAGTAGTTACATTTTTAAAATCCTGAAAAATCTATACCTCAAAAATAATCAAAGTTTCTACACGTTATCGTCTTTTTTTATATAATTATAAAAGAATAAAATTATGTTGAAGATTTAAAAGAAAATTCAGTCGGAAATGCAACGAATAAATGAATCTCCTGGTTTCACGACATTGGTTATTGACTTCAATGAAAACTGTTCAACAATCAGCAATTTTAATAAACATTCTGCAATAAAAAAACAATTGTAAATATCATAATCTGTTGGTTTTATACGTACGAAAATAGGTGGAGGCCCACTTGTGCATATTTACCGTCTTTCAAACAATCATAAATGAAGGAAAATATGCGGTTTCGATGTGTGGGATGGAATCCTCATCAGGTGCTACCATTCACAGGATAGAACGATCACTTTTTTTGCTCTGTAGGTGGAATAAGCTCCTCATAGCCTGAACTTTAAACTTTTTTATCAAATCTGTGAAATATGAATATAATTTCATGCTCAATATTTGTCACGTATGAAGGCATGAGCAGTCAATTTTACTATTCTTAATTATTTTCGTTATGAAAATTAATTTTTAAAGTAGTGGACATGTAATTTAACTTTGCACGGAGGTTCAAACCCGAAATAATTGTTAATGGCAAACAATCATTTCAAGTATTTAGGTAAAATAAACAGAGATTAATCAAATTTTTTTCTTACTTTACCACTTACTTACTTTTAACACTTTATCGAATTTAATGTGACTTCTAAATTTATGACGAGTACTTTTAATAAAAATAAAATACATTGTTGGCTTAAGCGATATAATTAAGCTCTAAAATTTTGAATCTTAAACCGAAAAATTTATTTTTATTACATTTGAGTATTAGAAATTTATTTTTTATTTCAAACAAACTGACGAAAACATCATTTTTATGGGCATATTCGAGTCAACGTTGTTTAGCAACAACCTTTCGCAAATTAAGGAAGACAAGACTGCATTTCCAAGAACTACAACTTAGTTGTTTTAGTAGCACTCGACTCATCTACATTTGAGTCAAAGATAGAGTGAAAATGCATACAGTCAATAGATACACTATGGGCCGAATGGTGGCTGCACAAAGTGTTTCCCTTTCGATTTAATGAAAATTTATATTTTTCAGTGGCAGTTTAGTATTAGTAGATATGAAAAAGCTTGTTCTGTCGCTCTCCATCTTGGTTGCATGTGTACAATTTTGAAAAGAAGACGAAAGCTAAATCCCATATTTTTAAGAAAACCGTGGTGCAAGCTTAAATGTTGGATATGACAAAATTGTTTAAAATTCAATTTCCAGCAACTTGAACATGGATTGTTTTATGTGGTCGAAATATTAAAAAAGTTTCGAGCTGAAACCACCCGAATTCTTTGTGGCTCCATAACTTCTTCGTTTCGTACCACAAAACCCATTTCAAACTTACTTTTCCAGTCAAATAAACATCCTGCAAGTGCAAATCACTTTCTTCGCAAATTCACCGAGCGTTTAGTTACATAGTTAGACGATTTTCCCCCTAATGTCCTGGCTCAACGTTGAACTTAGATTCAAATTTTTGACTATTTGGTCACCATATTCAAAAGAAAATCAGATTGAATCACTCGCCAGGTCATATCAGGGTACACGGTAATGATAAGAAAATTTTATTGGAGCTGAATTATTCTGCCCCCATTTAAAACCATCAACAGATATGACTTGGATAATGGGAAGACGGAAGAAACAGATCGTCTGGAACTACAGTCCTAGAACAGAGGCAACCTAAAATATTTCTTACGAATTCAAACAAGTGCTTAACCTCAGTAAATCAGAACTGAGGACAAAAGCAGTGTTTTAAACTATAACCAAAACGTTGGGAAAGTTTCAGACGCTTGTCGTTTTTGCAATGAAGATGCTGACATGGCTGAACAAGGGCTGTGAAAATGTCTAGCAATCACACATAAACAGATCCAAGTCACCTTCCTGAAGTTCTTAGAAATTGAAGAGGGTTGAATAGTTAAGTTTATAGAGGATTTTCTGTCTGACTGCAGTTAACATGCTGATTGCTTAATCTAATTTAATTTGGCTATTTTAAAAGTCAATAGAGATTACGGGGCTTTAAGATAACAAATCTTCAAAATTTTTGATATAATCGTTTTGCTTTCACGCTTTGTTCGTTTCTACAATGCAGTGGGAAAAATATAACCTCAACCGGGTAAATTATGAAAATATAAAATATCCTATAGTTGAATTGATGCAGGGATAATTATTTTTTCATGGCAAACGATTTTTTTCTGTCCTGTGTACACTTTTAGTAGTATGCATCTATGCAGTTTTAGGCCCTAGTAGAAATCCTTCCTCGATAGTGCAATGGAATCATTAATTAACCCAAGGTAATATGCAGATCAGAGGCCGAGGAAAGTCATCTCACACGCAGTATCAAACAACAAGTCCTAAAGACAAATTATAATCCTTGATCCAGAAATTATTTAAATTAGCAGTTTCGCTGAGGACTCCCCACGAATTTCTCACCATATACCACCATTAACCGAGGTAAAGATTTGCTTATATGATTCCGGAACAATCCGATGACTTGCGCAACCTTCCCAGGGCATTTTGGGTTGATTGTTACTAGTGCGTTTTCACGGAGGAAAACGAAAATATGTAAAACGAAAATGCAAATTTGAATTAACTGACGTATATTACGCTCTTCGATCAAATAAGGTAGCCATGGTAGTGTCTGCAGGCCGGAACTCAGGCACAGGAACCATACTGTTCCGTTGGTCGGCGCTTAACTTATCTTTCAGTTGTATCTTTTGGGCTCGCATTCACTATGGCACATGTGTAACCGACCGTGAACATGTTTCACAATGTCGAGAACCTTCGGCACAATTTGCATAGGACAGTCCAAATTTTGTGTTATTCTACAGTGACTTGATGAAAATGGTTACTTTGTTGATTAAAAACCATTTGGAAGCGTACGAAATAGACTTCAACCTTTTGGTTTGATATTTTTGGCTCATGATTGAAAGCAATAAGTTTTCGGTTACATATTTGCGTGCATGCTAGTAGTTAATAATGTATTTCAGATTTTTAGAACTCTTAAAAAGAAATTTGCAATAGAAAAATGAATTTGGTTTGACTATCGCCCATTAAAAAATACTATTCATTGTGATCAAGCGGTATGGGAGGTAATTACAAGACTTCAAATTATCAAGCAGACACTGATATAAAAAAAATCGCACTAAAATTTAAACAAAAAATTCAAGCGATTTTGATGCAATTCTAAAGCATTTTGATCATGAAGTATGGTTCTACTGTTGTGGGAGCTGGAAGGTTATTCCCATAGTATTTCCCCCCAAAATTTATGTGTAAATGTTGCTTTCCTTACTCCTGCGAATTGCTGATGAGTCGATTATTTTTTTGATTGAAAAATGACATGTGTTATGCATTTTTTCTAAAGCATCTCTTTGACAATCAATTTTCATAGTCACGTAGAGTCCTTACTATTTCCTAGGTTAGGAATTAAAGCTGCATTTATTTTCAAATGGGATTTGGCTGCTCCATCAGAAAAGAAGGGAATAGATTGTACGTCTGAAAAGTTTTCGAGATTAGAGCCAGCTCCAAATAAGGCAATAGGTGGTGGTCTCACGTAACACTAGAAGAAAACATCTAATTGTGAATTTTTTAGTACAACTCAACTATTCAGAAAATAAGAAACGTTTTAGTCCAAACTCGGTTCCGCACATATAAAACGGTCATCTGATCTGTGCTGTGATCAAGTGGATATACATACGTAAGACACATTGTGCGAAGAAAGGAAATAATTGGAATGGAATTTGTAAATATTTATTGCAGTTAACAGTCAAAACCAACTACAAAGTGAATCGTAGCTTACGAATAAAATTACAAAAAAAAAAAACGAAAAATAAAAATTGTACAGTAATTGAAAAGTTTTAGAAGATTCAGAGCTCAGCGATTTAGCATAGCAGGCAACTTTGTTTTGAAAGTAAAGATCGAATGGGGTTAATAAAATAGCTGCTGTAGTCAAAACCCATAAAAGAATAATACAAGACGGTTAAAAAACAACTAATTACTGGTCATTTGCCAACTATGGTACATTGGAAGACGTGACAGTGGTTGCACGTGTATGTAAATCAAGAACTTGATAAGAAGTACTATTAATTTCTTCGTTTTCTCGGAGTTTTTGCGTCATTTCAGTAATTTATTTTAAGTAAAACTTTTCCAAACGCAAATATTTTATATTATAATAACATATATATATTTCAAGGGTGAGAGTTCTCTCTTCTTCAGTAAAATAACACTGAAGAAGAGGGAACTCTCACCCTTGAAATATATATATATGTTATTATAATATAAAATATTTGCGTTTGGAAAAGTTTTACTTAAAATAAATTACAATTGATTGCCCCATATTTGTTTTTACAGATGAAACAAATTTTTGGCTCTGATTTATGTATTGCTAAAACATTGACTTCCTCAGCCATTCAAAAAAGTATTATTACGGATGTGACTTTGATATCTTGTTCTTCTGGTTCGAAATGGTTTTTTTTTCAACGTTGGGAGGTGGAAATCTTCAAAAGATACCGATCTGCTCCTGCCTCTCGGCATGCCGGATTTCTACCGACTAAAACCACCTCCATTTCCTTCAATCACTCTCTCCATCAAAATATTAGTAATTCTTCGTATTTAAATTTTTAGGACATAGTACCTCCCAGACGATAAGTATCGGCATAAGGAATAGTACCAAATCTGTAAGTTTTCGTGTCCTTTTATTTAGATCAATAGTTCAGACTTAATGTTTATGAATTATTTCCTGTTGATTATATGTTTTCTTGATAGTACTTTTCTTTCGGTGCAATTGAAATTGCTTATTCTAATACAAAGCCCATAGGGAAGTAAACGTATTCTGTTCGGTTATGAAACAACAACACAATGATCGATTTATATTTAAATTTTTTTATTTATAACTTTCAACGATAACATGAGCCTGGCGCGTGTCTGTTATCGGATTTAAGGATATTTTGTGGTATAAATGAAGAGCAACGTGAAGTCCTTGCTGTTTTTACTAGGCCATCTATATATTTCAATCTATTTTCTGTTCATAAGAAAAAAAATTTCCTCTTCAACATGTCAGTGGAAATTCGATTATCGGTGCCTTTTGTTTTATATTGGAACCATGTGGTAGGAATTTTAGAAATTTAGCACATTATATTGTAGCGTATGAAAAAAACCGTGATTTATTGAACATCTTATTGAATAATTTCATTTCAAAACAAAAAAAATTCAGCCTATGTTCTACAAAAACCAGGAATCGAATATACCATAACGTACCTGTACATGTTAGCAAACATTTAATAACAAAGACATTTTATTTACTGGCAAAAATGTCGTGAACTATTTACACATGCTGTGTCTATCAATATGTACATTGTGGCTGTTCATCCATATTCAACAACCGGCGATTCATAAATGTTTCATGAACGCGTAACTTTGTACATAAGCAAGTGTTTGGTGGTCAAAGACAAAAGCACGATTGCCCTCCGAGAATTCTGGCACGATCGGTATATGAAAATGCGACTATAGAAAATCAATTTTCATGAGAAAACACCCATGACTGGCCACTGCTTGGATTAACTCATCAGACTTTTTAATGATGCCGATCAGGGGCGATTAAAGTGCATTAAATTTCCTTTTGAATAAACCCTTTGGCACTCAGATCGCCCGGTCGTCTGAAACTAACAAATTTGAACAGAAAGCCCCAGCAGGAGGTCTCAGAAGAATAGACTTTCACCTATGGTCAGCATAGGCTAGTTATTTTTTCTATTCAACACTTTCGTGTTAGCGTGAAAAAAGAACGAAGAACAAGCCACTATAAATAAAGTCCTTACGTGAATTGGTTTGCGTGGTGTCATAATATTGTGCCATAAATTCAGATTATCAGGAGTTGAGACGGGGCAGACACTGAGTGCAATTGATACGTTCCAATTGGAAGCGATTACTTCTGTAATTGAATACAAAGACTCGGGTCCACCCGCTTAAGTTGATAAATTAATTCACTTGAGTGGAATTAAGATCGGGCGGACATCGCGCTCAAGGAGTACGCGCAGGAGTCCTGGGCGCAGAAGTCGTGACAGGTTGTTTCATTCATTTTTCGTGGACTTAGAGCTATTCAACTCTGATCGACTTAAGGCTTCCACACCATCGACTTGATTGATGACTATGTCAGATTTTCGAATATGAGTACCCACTTGTTGGATCGTTTGCAGGAATGTGTGAGTGTTATTGAGTCAAGTGTAATCGCATACCGTTTGAAGATATTTTCGGGTCCAATAAAGGAGTTAGTTCAAGTGAATGTGCTGACAAATTGACACGCAAAGCCTTGTTAGCCTCAAAGTTTAAAAAGTTATGTTTAAAAATTGCCAGTTAGCAATAAAATAATAAAATGTACGTACAATTCAAATTTACCCTTTTTTAAGTATTTAGGAATTCATTGCATCGAGTACAGAGTGCTCAAGAAAATCATAGAGCTCTGCACTAAAAATAGCGAGAGAGCTTCAATTTGCAGATATCTGAAACCATAACTACACAGCCTATGAAATTCATGGTGTAGAATTTAATCCCAGTGGAACGATTTTAAGACCTTCTTCAATTTCGATGTGTTTCAGATTGAAAGGAAAAGGATCATGCGACATCAGCGGAAATAAGAAATCCTCTAAAACTACTTAAGAGGACATTGAAAAAATAAATTCGATTTTCAGTGATGCAATTCGTTGTACCATACGTGCCAGTTCAATTTACGTGTCACATGTTTTCATAGAATTTCGCTGTCGGCTTTTCCCATGGGCATATGTTGCGTCGCCAGGATCATTTCATGGTTCAAAGAATCATAATGTCAGGATGGATGGTAATGTTATATGAAAATATAGTTGTTTTATTTTTCAGTTACTGGAACGGTATGTGCGGTGTTCTTCAAGGTATTTGAGCATGTTGCGCAAGAAAATGTTCCATATGGTAGCTGTTTTGCGCCTCGCATGGACAGTCTTATATTGAAGTGGAGCTAAGTTGAAAGTAATGGTAAATTAGTTTGGCTATCGCAGCACCATGCTTGAGCGGATTTGTTTCATCGGTATTTATAAGCACCTATCATGTAGGTTCTTTTCTTCTTTTTATAAGGTAAAATATAAATCGGTTGCATGAAAAACACATCCGTAAAATGAGTATGATTATACTTTTACAATGTTCCTTTATCAATAGTTTTGTCGAATAAATGAACAGAGATACCTTTTTAACGTTCAGTCTTTATTTTACTCCTTTCATAATCTGAGAAAGGACTTCAAGATCATTGAGCTTGTTCTTATGTTATTAGATGAATATAAACAAAAAAGAAAACAATATTTATTCTCATGCATATTTCGCCAACTATTACTATATTACCTATTTAGGTTTTGACTTCTGCTTGGAAAGTCTGCTAATAAATTGTGTATGAAAAAAAGAAAATAAATAAACTATATTTTTCGTAGAAAGACGTCTCGGCTCATTGCTGCTTATTGAATTTTAATAAATCAAGAAAATATCCATAGATTGCCGAATACATCATACGAATAGTAAATAGCCATGCTAAGAGAGTCATAAAGCAATGATGACTTACAACTCTGCTGGAAGCCTATGAGTTAACATAATTCAAATTACGCAAAATGCAGAACCGGTGTCGATTTACGTAAGTCAAATTTCTGTGAATGAGCATGGAACTTCCCGTCAGATCATTTGTTCTTGGAACAGAGGGCTACCTAAAACAATAGTATATACGGAAAATATGCTTGGATTTGTCATTATTATTCCTGTTTATTACTGCAGGTCACATTACGCTAGATTGTTCAAATGTTCACGAAATGCAGCAAGCTTCCGACGATGTAACGATTTTTTCTTCTCAAGCAGAATCTGTTCATAACACGCTAGTAAGTTTTTTGTCTTGTTTTGCAGAATCTATATTTTCTGAAATTTTCGATTTAACTGAGCTCTTTCTTTCCTGTTTAAAAAGTTTTTTTTCTTTCCATTTGATTCGAGTTATTAGGAGCAGATAAGAATCATACGTGAGAACTGTAATGCAATATTCTCTGTTCTCTCTGTTTTATATATTTAACAATGCCTTCGTTTTCAGTTTCCTAGTCCGAGCGTTTTGCTGGCGACAACGCCTTTGAACGCATCATTTCATCATTGAGTAGGATAATGTCCAATTCAAAACAATGAAGTGCCTGGGATTTTTGAATCGTTGTAAATCAAACAAGGCTCATATCAGACCTCGATTAGTATTTAACTCCTATATATGGGCATGACCTGGTATCATAGCACTGTCTGCGGTAGACAAAGACGTCTTCCAAACTCATTACCGATAAAACTGTTATCTTCTAAATTGAAGTCCTTGCGTACTGATGTCATGTTAGTTCTTTTTTCCTTCAATTGCAACGTTGTTGTTCATCGTTGTTCCTCGAATGAAATAGCTAGTCTAATGCCTCGTAGAACTCCTCCTGGGCACAACACTCAACTAACTAGTCGCTCGAATCCTTATACTCTTTAAGTTAGTACTAGTTGCGTCAAGGTATGTAGACATGAAAGGGTTTTTTGTAGTTGCACAGTAAAATTTCATGAATTTTTCTTCCACCGAGCATCACAGAGCTAGTCAGAGGCTTGCAAAGTAGACAATTTGAAAAAAAAACATTGAGCTGTCTATTACCAAAATGGTTAAATATACTTCAAGCAACTGAAAATTACAAATGAATTTATTGATTCTGGACAAAGCTACACATGAAATCGATTGATTGGAAAAACGCTTTACTACAGGATTTTATTTGTTTTTAGTTCCTTGTTGCAAATAAGTCTGTGGGGTAGTTTTCACGCCAATATACAGGGTAGATTATGGTCGAGGTATAGATAAAATGTTAAACATACAATTTTCAAAATGATCGCGTATAATTTCAAAAAGTGAATTCGGCACATACAAACACAAAAAATCATAATTGATTCTTTTCAAGACTGAACCATTTCTTGTGCATCCTGTACTTACTTACATCGAAACGAATAATCCTTCTTGTCAGATGTCCTTAATATAAACTGTTTACAGGCATACAGACATAATGTTCAATTAATTCTTTTCTTCTTTCTAAATTGATTTTTTACGGAAGCTGTTCATATTTGCATTTTGTGTATATCCTTTTACATGTAATTCTCGGGTAAAACTATTTTGAGTGTGCAGACAAAAGCAAAAAAAAATTTGCAAGTTGTATCCCTTACAAGTGATGTTCACCCATGCATGACAAAATGTTGCATGGCTCGCGTTCATATGTAAATGCTTGTTGAAGCGCTACGTAAACTCCCGAAATTGTTTTTTGTATTTAGTGATGAGATTATTGAATGTAACGAAATTTTGATTAATTGTGTCTCTACATCGAAAAGTTGTTACCTTCTCAAGAACATGCAAGCTCCATCCACTCGGAAGGGTTCGATGATGTCATCTCTAAATTATTTTGTCACATACATACGTGCCAGGCACCGTTTCAAGTACACTTTCTCAAATTGACACGATTGAGTGATCGGTTTGATTATGCGCAACTTGTTATGCATGAGGGGTTGCAATGGTACATACTTCCTGGCTACCTCCTTTTGCCAAGAAAATTGATTTTTTTTATTATTGTTATTGTGTATGATCGGGATTCTATATGAAACGTTTTTTATATAGAAAGAATGAAATAGTTCATTTTTGTGAATGATTGCAAATCGAGCGGATGCAGAACAATATTTATTTTCATCTATTTGCAGCTTACGAACAAAAATATTTCAATCTAGTTGCAATGGCCATCATCCTCCATATACCCTTGCTTCCTTGTCCATATATCATTGGATTTATCGAATAAATGTTCAACCCATTGAAATAGAATCCTTTCCACGAAACATTCGAATGTCACCATTGAACATTTTCAATTGTTCCGCGAATAACAGTAACCTGTAACGGTCGAGGTTTCCCTGTTTGTAATTTCTTCGGTTACAGCTCATCAGTTCGGGATTAAAAAAGTGTCAATCTCATTTTTTTTCAAGCAAAAGAAACCGAAAGCATTTCCGCATCCAAGGATTTCCGATCATATGACAAAACTAATTGCCAATACACAATCCTTCTCGTTATTTAAGGGTTCAATATGTCAGGTAGAATAGACTGCATTGCTATCATGTGGTGCTCACTATATGCTTCTTTGAACAAGGTGAAAAAACTATGACAGCCCCTTTCGTTTTTGGTATCCTTGAATAATTGCAAAAAATCCGGAAGATTGCGTAAACTTGTTTCTAGTTCAGAACAAACCACGAGTCCATATTCACTGGCTTACGCGCTTAGTCACCTTGGGCACATTTTTAAGCGAAGGTTATAATGTGTCTGAGGACTAACGACTTTGTTGAAGGGCAGTGCTACTACATCTTTGAATTAAATCAAATCCTTCGCTGATTACGAATTTGTTAGCTTGTTGCAGACAATTTGCATCTTTATGGGCTTTTAGATTTTAATATACTCTGGCTTGAATAAAATACAGAATTAGATTAATAAAAATCTAAGAAGCTTGTATAAACTTACCAGTCAATAATGAAGGTGTTTCAAGGACAACATCGGTAACCCTCACTTCACCACTGCTTCATTAGAAGGTCCTCGTTTCGTTCGCAGTCAAGACCTTCGCCTTGTGCCGGAACAAAAAGTAAAAATCGAAAAAATCAGATCCCGAATCAAAAGTATTCGCTGTAGAAAATAATAACGTCTGGCTCGACGGGTCTTCTTTCATGCACGACAAAGAGACTGAGCTCACAGCATTTTCATTTTTAACATTTTCAATTCTCCATAGTGTTCGTGCATTGTGTGATCCAGGATCTTGAAACGGAATGCGAGCATCGAGACAACTGCCAAGGGAATGTACTCAGCAAGCAAGACAATAACATCCCGACGTATCAGGAAAATGAAAAAGTTTTTCAATTCTGTCTCACAACCTCCATGGACCCTCTTGGCTGAAGAGCGTTGTTGCTTGTCAAGGAGTTGCCTGGCTGCTGGAGCTCGGCACTTTATTCAAATTTCTATGTTGGCTTCCAGGCTGACTAAAATCAAGACCCACTCACTAAGGAACAGGCATTTTATGTACAGGTACCGCACAGAGCGAACCTGAGAACCAATTGTGTGGATGGCTTTGTTCTCAACGTTGACGTAAGGACTTTTTAGACTTAGAGGACCTTACGCATTGTTGCGCCGAACGTCTTACAGTTGAAAGGGAAAACCGAGCTCATATGTGACATCAGCTGATTACCGGTTCCTTGTCGAGGCTTTTAGACTTTCATGACCGGTCTTAATGTAATCGATTCTGTTCTTCTGCTTTTCTGGTTCTGCAAGCCGAAAGTAAATTATATGTTTTCACACCAAGGATAATGACACTCACGTTCGGGTGGACTTTACACTTGGATGCGTTTTTCAGTCTTTGAGTAGCCTTCCTTTGTTCGAATGGAAATCGATGAGGTGACAAAGTAACTACTTTCGTGCTGGACAATTGCTGGATTGAAAGATCTTCTGGTTGCCAATAGTTATGTTAATAATATTTTTTACTCGAAAAAAATCCATATATTTTAAGAGAATCATGCTGCGGATAGATCTAAAGGTTATAGCGATTAGAGTCTGTATTCTGAATGTAATTTAATTTTGATGTCCAGTCAAAACGGTTTTGTAAGATTTGGCCAGTTCACGTGATCAAACTGGGATAATATTACAACAAATCAAAAAACATTTATACATTCGTCTATAAAAATGTACAACTCATTGACTCGAACAACAATGGTAAGTAAAATAATGAATTTTAGAGCAATGTCAAAATGCATATAATAAAGAATCACTCATATGAAGGTCAACACGTGAATCACGATTTTAAGAGGATCCTTCAAGAGTGGACAATTTCCGAACTATCTAAAAAATGCCAAGGTAATACCCATATTTAAAGGAGGGCTGGAAACTGACCCAAATAATTTTCGACCAATAACATTATTAAACTCACTGAGTAAAATCATAGAAAAAATATTAGCTTTACGAATTAAAGAATACTTAATGCAGAATAGGATTATAGATAGAAAGCAGTTTGGGTTTCAGGAAGGTAAAGGAACAACAGACGCGATTGTAGAAGTGATGAGACATGTATCAATACACAACTGGATCAGGGAAAATACGTTGCTGCAGTTTTTATCGATCTAAACAAGGCGTTTGATACGGTAGTGCACGATATATTGATAAGTAAACTTGAGAACTTGGGAATTGTTGGTATGCCAAGAGAACTTATGCGTACGTATCTGGCAGAAAGACTTCAAAGGACTGAAATTGGAAACGTTAACAGTGAAATAGCACAGATTACTATTGGCGTACCACAGGGATCAATACTAGGACCGATTCTTTTCCTGTTATATACAAACAACTTGGTGACTTCAGGAATCAACGGGACAGTTGCGATGTACGCTGATGATACGATACTGATTTACTCAGGTAAAAATGAAACTGACTTAGAACAAAAGATAAACAATGACTTAGACAAATATTCCCAATGGCTCATACAGAACAAATTGACATTAAACACGAACAAAACCAAATACATTATCTTTAAACAAAAAAATAAAACTGATATTGAGCCACTGATAAAAATAGAAAATAAAACTCTTCAGAGAGTTAAACATATGAAGTACCTTGGACTTACAATTGATGAAAAACTAGCGTGGACACCGCATATAAATGATATGAGGAAAAAAATAGCAGCTATCGTTGGTTTGCTCCATCGTTTCAGCTATTTCTCAATTAAAAATAAAATACAAATTAAAAATGCATACATAATTTCAAGAATTACATACGGGGTTATAATTTGGAGCCAAACTACCAAAAATAACCTCATGAGCATGTCACGACTACTAACTAAAGCATACAAAACCATATATAACTTGCAAAGGATGACCGCTACATCTGAAGTATATAAAACAGCACAAGAACTTAATGTAGACGGACTGATTCACATGGAAAAAGGAAAATTCATTTTTAAAAATTTACGCATTGAACAAATGAAAACAACGAAACTAGACATAAATGGGAGAAAAAACGACTACAATATGGGAAACGCAAATGAAATTTTAATAAAATTTGCTAGGACAGAGCGCCTGAGGATGGATCCGATTAACACCGCATCAAATTTTTACAATGAGCTACCTCAAACAATAAAAGAAGCGCGTAACATAATGACATTTAAAATCATGCTACGTAAACATTTACTGAAAATTCAATTTGAATAATTAAGAACGGTAATGTTTTTTTTATTATCATTTTTTTTTAAATTTTAATTTTAATTTTTTTTCCTTGTTCCTTTATATATATATATATATATATATATATATATATATATATATATATATATATATATATATATATATATATATATATCTTTTTTTAAGAACGCTAATATTTTTTTTCCTGCTACAAATGTGAAACAAAATTAGATATATTGAACTCTGAATAAAACTTTTGAGATACTGGTACTATCCCTTATACCGATATACATCGTCTGGGAAGTACTATTTAAATGAACAAGCTTTCAGAAAATAAATTGCACACGGACAGTGCAAGCAATGAATTATGGAGTAAAGATTTTTTGGAGGAAACGGAGGTGGTTTTAGTCGGTAGAAATCCGACATGCCGAGAAGCAGGAGCAACTCGGTATCTTTTGAAGATTTCCATCTCCCAACGACGAAAAAAATAAAACAAAAACTGCGTGAGTATTTAAGCAAATTTATAAGGGTGAACAACAATGTAGCCGAAAAATTGTATTTTGACTTTTTTTCATGAATAGTCAATCAAAACACTACAAATACCAAAACTAATGAAACTGGAAAGAATTTCTGCTTTCGTTTTAGTTTGGGTTTACAAAGGCTAAATTTACACATATCAAAATAATATTATTGGTGCATGTTGATAAGCAATTCAATTCTCATTGAGCTGAAAGAGTTCCAGCATATAGTCAACATTTTTTTGAAAAATTAATTAGAAAATGTTCATAAACATATTGGATGTTTTTTAAAAATTATTTCCTATTTGTCATCGTCGTAACTTCATCTTGATATAAAAAAATGTCAAACAAGTTACTGCAAAAACGAAATTTAGTGTGAAGATTATGTTGGCTTTTTCGATTTGCTGACAACAGCCAGGAACTCATTGAGTCTTCGAAACGATATTCAAAGTTCTATTGTGAGGAAACTTACCAGAATACTATTTTTACGACGGTATGCAATTAAATGATGAGATGATGATAACATTCTGAACACATTTTAAGACAAATCGCGAGATGCGATCATTTAGGTCCACACAAACAACTTGCCACTAATATCTACATTAATATTTTAAATAAGAATAAAAGCAATGAAAACAATAATAATGACTAGAATTCATTACAGCAAGCGGAATGAGCTCATATTAATCGTAGCATTAACGTAGGGAGCCTTCATTAATTACGTAAGATTTTTAGTGGAAAGGGTGTGATTCAATCCTTACGTGGAGCAATCAGAGGAGCAGGAGAGTATCCTCAACGTTTCTTACATAATTGGGTATTTTCACACCGATGCATGGAAGACAAAAGGGACTAGTAGAACATTTTGGCGAACTTTTTCTAAGGGTACTGATTGCAGTTTTTATTGTTAGACTGACAGAACTAAATTGTGTCGAAAATTTTCAATAAACATTGTTCATGTACTATGAAACCAAAAAAAAATTCACTTAAATACTTATAAAATATGCACGATACGAAAACTAGTGTAATTTATTTACTAATGTAAAAGTGTTCAACATGATTATTTTCATGCGGTTCCTAGTAAAAATCCAACACTGTAGTCTCTCCAAGGTCAATTTCACAGTTTACTCTGTTTATTTTTACAAATTTGGCAGACAAGAATAAAAAAATTGAAACAATTGGATTGTAGACGCGATATAAAGGACATTGCATGGGTTTGCATTACTGAAGATTTAACTCATCAGCTTTTGTTTATCGTGATTAGAAATTGATTTTAGCACCTCGAAAAGAATATCACAAGAGAACCTTGATTCTACTATGTCACGCTTATTAAAAAAGACACCTTTAGCTCCAGTTTCTTCATCGAAATTTCCAATTTAAATGCCATCAAAACTTCAATAAAAGGAAACATATTCACATCATAAAAATACCCTTGAACAATGCATTCGAAAATTATGAAATAAAATCAGGTCGTGAAATCTTAAATCAAATAGAGCCCACCATATCCTGGGCGTGTTTATCTTTTTAATATTCCGCTATAAATTTGAATCATTCAAAATAGCGTCGCTCCCTATGAAAATCTATCATATAACGGGGCTCATCAATAATATATCGTATTTCGAACATCCCCTTCCTGAATATTTGATTCCGACATCATAACCTTTTCGCTTTACATGCATGGCATAGTCACATTTCCCGCTATCTAAATAGTGCATCCTTAAATTACCTTTTGATTTTTTGCATATTCCGTTAGACAAGATACTCTCCTCAATGCTAGTAATGGGAACGGTACACTTTGACCCAAATCAATATTTCACGAATTCGATCCTTTATAAAGTTGAGCAGGGAAGATTGAGAAATGCATATAAGATGGTTTTTATGCAACTGCTCTGTCCTGGGATAACAATGACTTATTTCGGCCGACTTTCAATCGAAATGAATGGACGACGACAAAAGACAGCACTCGTCTTGCATCAGAGCTATCTATTATCTGTGAAGTGCAGTCTTCACGATCTGTGTATAAACTATTCTAGGCGAGTGTAATCTGAAATCGGAAAATCGCAGTTGCCTTGAGCAAGTTGAAGCCGAACAGGTTACGCTATAAAATCTCCGCCAAATATTTTCACACTTATTTAAACGTTTAATTGCAGGAGTATCTGCAACTTTCAATTTTGTGCCTTGTATATTCTCACACTTCCGATTTTTGAGTCTTTTGCACAAACTAACATTCATTTATGCAATTTTTCTGAATGCGATTTTTGCACTAGATTCCTTCAAACGAAGAAAAATACCTTGAGTGACGAGAAATCTCGATCATCATCATATTTCCAAGATCCTTTGGAGAGCCAACGTAAATCGCATTATACAATAGAATTGAATTTTGTATGCGCGCATGAAATCTGATTTTACCAAAGTCCCTTTTCATTATCCTCTCCACCATACCATAAGATACCGTCCTTCGTACCTGGGCATTGGAAAAACTACAGTTTTTCAGTGGATCTTTGTAGGATGCGATGCAGAATGCGTTTCAGGTACACAATTGATCTATGTGTTTACTACATAAACTATAAGATCTTTTGAGATTCGACGAGATAGATTCCCCGTCTTGGCTTCTAGCAAAATTGTTGCTGTGATCTATTCATCTTTTGCATGAAGATTCCCACGACTTTGATGGGATGGCAAATAAAGTTGGATTTCTTGGGACCTTTTCTTTTTATTTATGTCTTCACGTGTCCTCTGGGCTTTTGAAATCATGCTGCCGCCATCGCCTGGCGAATCGGCCCAATGTTGTTTTGGGCTTGGCTGCTGGAATTGAACGTTAGGAAATACCTGATCGACAAGACAGGGGAACCCGCTACTGGCTTTGCAGGGAAGAGCATTTGAATAAGTCACAGCTACCCTCTGTTTAAGGAAGTCCTAGGTCCTGAAGCAGGATGGGCCGGATAGCAAAAAATGACCCTTGTCTATAGGTCATCGGAGATGTGTTTATATTTTTTTTGATTATCATGAAGCGAAGGAAATGTTAACGAACTTTTTGATGCAAAGAATTTTTTTTGTATTTTCATATGATTATTCATATGAAAATTGCTTTATAGCAAACCTTTTCTCATAGTCTCAGAATTGGCTTCCACACATGTTGAAGATCGTAAATCTTTGCTGAATCAATAGTTGCACCAAACATGGTTGCCAAGAACATTCTGCATTTCCCAATTGTTCCTTCAGTAGGTCTCTTTTTCTTGGTCCTAGAAGTAATAAACATGTCTGATACGATTACGGTTGAGCAACCTCAATTCTCTAGAGGGCTGTCAGCTAGATGAGCAGAGTGGTAAATACGGAAGATATAAGCTCACAAAATACTGCGTGAAGCTAAGAGAAGCTTTACTTGGGTTCTTGGTTTAACACTTCTCTATCCGATTACTGAGGAAATACTCAGCAATGAGAAAATTTGTGAATTACTTTTGTTTAGAATTTGACCTTCTGCTTAAAATAAAAAAAGCTGTCGTGGAATTGAAGCTAGCTTTGAGTGACTAATATTTCAACTAGAATTACTAGACTATTCAAGGAAAATACTCAAATGCATTCAATTCGAACCGATTAAAGAAAATATCGCAAGGATGTGCTTTCCTTTTTCCATGAATGCTCAGCGGCTACCACACGTACAAGCAGCTCTTTAGGTAAGAATCTCAATAACGTTGATACTTTAGCAAGGAAAATTTGCTTTTAATTAGAATTTAGTATCTGATTAGAAGCAGGCATTGAGCAGAAACATCAACTTACTTCAATGAAGACCCAAGAGCATTGTTTTTAGTTTCATTTTGATAGGTTGATGTAGATCAACGGTTAAGTATTGATGATCATCTTTGTCAAGGTAGTTATATGTACCATAAGCAGCTGAAGATGTTGAGAATTTTGCAAAATATCCTTTGCTAAGCGCTCATATATTGATTATATGCGTTTTAACCCAAAAACCGAATAACGATTTTTTATTGATTGAATTTCTTCAAAAAGTGAATTAATTTTTCCATTAAATTTACTATTATATAGAAGACCAAAATATATGGCTGCAAATGCTTATCCGATTAATTTTGGGATACTGGATATACTTCAACGATGCAGAAGTAGAAATACACTATTTCCGCCTGAAGGCAAATCAACCAGTAAGTTTATTTTGGATCTTCATGTTATGCGGTTGCCATTATTTGAAAGCCAAATTTTCAAAATTGTTATTGGTATGCCCAAAACGTTTTCGTTTTTAGGAAGGCACTATGTGGAAAGTAATCAAAGATTTTAGAAATATCGTGATACGATGAATCTCAAAATGTGAATGTTTAAAATCATTAACATTAGATGAATATAGATGATCGAGTTAGCTTAAATATTTTAAGCAAGAAGTGTGAGTCCTGAACAGATAATTCCGACTTTCTCTTTAAATTTTTCATACGTTTCAGGAGACGATTGATAAAAAGGTTTTTTTAATTAATTATTCCCATTCAAATATCGTTGAAAATTGGATAGGGAATCAGAATCAGGTTCTCATGAAAATACGATCATGTCCATGGTGAACACAGCTCAACTACAATGCTGCATTGTATAGGCCACATTTCAAAGTTGCATGAATAATTTTGCTAATTTCCTCCGACGCAAGCATCCTTTCAAATAATTTTTTGCTAAACTACACTCCAGTGGTTATTAACCGATTAAAAAATGCAACAGTAACGGTCCAATTTCAAAAACAACTTGATTTTACACTGTTTTCTTGCATAAGCACTCTAATCAGTGAGAATTCAAAAATCAGTGAGAATTCAAAAAGCCAACCCTCAAGAATTGACGAACAAGTTTAATTCGTAAACAAAGTGCAATTGCACGAACACACATTCTTCGACAATGAGAAATAATGTCATAAATTCACAATACTATCCACCCCTTCTGCAATTAAGTGCAAAATAATTTATACTCAACGAAACCCTTTCGAAACGTTAAGCATGATCGGAGCTTGTTTGAAGCGTTCGGGAAATGGGGTTGAAATTAAAGGACAAACATGTAGGCTTCTGAAGCACGAATATCTGTGGTACCTGTAGTTGTTTAAAAAAAAATACTAATTTGGAAACTCTCCACTAGCGGTCGGATTCGTATGAGTAATTCTCAAAGGGTTGGAAATTATTCAACTGAGTGTATATAGAAGTAGTTGCCTTGCAGCGAATCGTTATGTATGACCAGTTCCGGGGGTAGATTTTCCATTTGTAACACATAGTGTCCTTTAGATCGCAAAACTCTCTTTTTGATTCAACTAAGTCTGTGACGCAGGGTTTTCGGTTACGAAAATTGAGATCCTGGCGCATAAGTACACACGACGTTATGTACTCGAAATCAGCCATCCCTATCTCATGTCGTTGGGAAAATGGACTTTATAGTAACGTTAGTAAAAATCGTACAGGCGCTTGTTTAGAAGTCATATTAATGTCAGGTATGAATGCAGTTGAACCGTTTTCACTCGATTAAATGCCACTAGAATGTAACTAGATGCATTTTTAGCGAGCTCTAGCGGATTAAGTGATTGTCGTATTAAGAGTTTCAATGTATCCAAGCTAACTTTACTCCATATCGTCTATGGTTGTAGCTTTCAATGCTCGTCAATTTCTTGGAAAATTATGGCATCCAATATAGCCACTAGCCAATAATTTTAAGCATTACTATATCTATTCGGGACTACAATTATTATAGTCTGGCATTTTCAATATAATAGTACCTATAGGCCAAGCATATCTCCCTTCGCCTGTGAATTCACATATGATATGGTGCATGCGTGTGTGTTGTATGTGCGCACCTTTCTTATGATCACCTATTCCCGTTTTACCGAAAAAGACATGAGGCACGCGACACAGAACTAGAACAGCTGTCCTTCGATCCACACACAACACCGTTGTCCTGAGGGAGCCGGTAGCACTGAACGTGCTGCGTACTGAACGAATAGTGCTCTGTGTTTGTTCCCAGGGTTCCAAGACCCGTGATTGTCTATTTAATTATATATTTGTGACCGCAAAGTTTTGTAACGAACTTTTTCTTGATACAAGATAAGCTCAGGCGGTGGATCAAGCGAATGTTTAGTAACTAATTAATTAATGATCTATTGATTGTGGCTTTTATTGTGCGCGAAAGTGTTAAAATGCAAAAGAAGGGTATCTAAGGCTGCGAGGTGTGTGAAATAGTGGTGAGGCTGCAGAGGCAATGGCAACAATCGGTGTATTGACTTACACCTTGCCTCCTGGATTGAAGCTGAAGAACACCTTCGACAAGATCCCAACCACAAATAACAATATTTTAGGCCTGAATAGCCCCAACAGTATCGTGACGAAAATCGAGAATATCGGCATGATCGGTGGTGAAGTGGTCGTTGTTCGAAAAAAGCAGCTACCCTTGGCTGAGTCGAACGTTGCTAATATACAGCAGATTCACTCGCAAAGTCAGCTCCAGCAACCCCTTGCCAAGCGGCCGAAGTTTACAACGGGCGAAATTCCGGCTAGTGGTGGCAAGAAGTCTACACCACAACCACAAGCTGTGGCTCGTAGGAACGCCCGCGAACGACGACGAGTGAAGCAGGTAAACGATGGATTCACGGCTCTTAGGCAACGCATCCCCGAAGAAGTGGCGGT
Source organism: Oxycera nigricornis (assembly GCA_963942545.1). Lineage (NCBI taxonomy): Eukaryota > Metazoa > Arthropoda > Insecta > Diptera > Stratiomyidae > Oxycera > Oxycera nigricornis. The sequence goes on from OZ012660.1 coordinate 29,272,211, forward strand.
CGCGTTTGAGGCAGCTGGCAATGGTCGGGGATCCACCAAGAAGCTGAGCAAGGTCGAGACTCTGCGCATGGCGGTGGAATACATCCGAAGTCTGGAGCGGCTTCTTGAGATCGACACCAGCGACATCTACGCCCACCTCGATCATTCTGCAAATACTGTGATAAAAACTGAGTCCTGCTCGCCTACCCTTCGTGTGGGCGACGGCCAATGCTCCGAAAGCAGCTATGATCCTTCCATTGATGATTCGGCCACGATCTTCTACGCTGACACACTGCCCGACATCACGACGCTGAATGGTCAGCAATATCTGCGCATCCCCGGAACCAACACCTACCAGCTAATTACCGCGGATGTTTTCGAGAACGAGGAGAACATCCAACCACCGGCGGACACCACCTGCAGTGGCTATACGCGTGCCGAGGTCACTGAACAAGACATCGCGATCGCCACCGCGTCTTCCATCATTGCACCTGCCCCAATATCATCGCCGCCATCGGCGAGTGATTACAATGACAGTGGCGCGCCGCCGCAATCGATATCACCTGCCAGCAGCATCTTAGACCATCACCATCAGCAGCAGCACCACCACCAGCAGCAATGTCTGCGCGATCACCTTTTGCCGCAACTGCAGCTCCAACGGCTCCGCAACGGCGTGGGTGAGCCGTGTGAGCTGCGCATCAAGAGCGAAGACCATTCTTTTCATATTTACCAAAGTCATCTAGCGCCAAGCTCTTCGCCGATCGCCGATGTGGATGCCCACGGCTACATTGACGCGCAATTATATGAGGGCGGGGGTGGTTTGATCGCTCTGAAACGGGAGATCAAGGAGGAAGACGATATGGTCGTCCTCGACTCAACTGGCGCCTGCCTGTCCGAGGAGAGCATGATGGACGCAATTGACTGGTGGCACAGCCACACGCCCCAAAGTGACGACTCCACCATTTTGTCGTGAATATTGAGGGAAAACGTCCAACGTCCACCCGGCACACCTTCAATCGTTCCCGTTTAAGTGCTATAGAAAATTTACATCTTTACATAATAACGTAAATTAAAAAAAAAACACTCAAAATTGGATGGATGGATTCAAAGTGGAATTTTAGTTCGCATTTAGGCCTTATACACTAAGTACGTCCTTGTACATAGTAAATAGTTAGTGGAAGACACATAGAAATAGAATCGACGAATACGCTTAAGAGTAGAATTAAGACTAATTTACATCAAACTGGAAGACACGGCTATGATTACATTGTATTTATGATAAATTTTATGCAGTAATTTATATTTGTATTATTTTTATTAAAATATATTTTTATGCAAATCAGTGTTTAATTTGGGTGTGATTTTTAAAGGAAAATGTATATTGGTGATCAGTTTTGACGGTAATCGTAATTAAAGTCTCCCAAGACTTACTGGAATCCTCGAATTAAATATTTAGTTTTTGTGCGTTATCGGATTTATTGATTTTATAGTTTTTCTGGTTCCTGCGTAGAATAAGACAAAAATTCTAATAATTTGTGTTGTTTAGATGAGGTTTATGTACGTTACTTAAAATGTAAAGGATAAGAGAGGGTTTACCTTAGAAAATTGAATGTAGTTCAATTTCTACCAAATGTTTGTGTGACCATGAATCAAATCCAAGGATTGTTTTATATTCAAGGTAAATTTTTTTTTTTTTTTTTTTTCGTCGTTGGGAGATGGAAATCTTCAAAAGATACCGAGTTGCTCCTGCTTCTCGGCATGTCGGATTTCTACCGACTAAAACCACCTCCGTTTCCTCCAAAAAATCTTTACTCCATAGTTCATTGCTTGCACTGTCCGTGTGCAATTATTTCCTGAAAGCTTGTTCATTTAAATAGTACTTCCCAGACGATGTATATCGGTATAAGGGATAGTACCAGTATCTCAAAAGTTTTATTCAGAGTTCAATATATCTAATTTTGTTTCACATTTGTAGCAGGAAAAAAAATATTAGCGTTCTTAAAAAAAGATATATATATATATATATATATATATATATATATATATATATATATAAAGGAAAAAGGAAAAAATAGAAAAAAGAAAAAAAATTAAATTAAATTAAAATTTAAAAAAAAAATTAAAATTAAAATTAAAAAAAAAATTGATAATAAAAAAAACATTACCGTTCTTAATTATTCAAATTGAATTTTCAGTAAATGTTTACGTAGCATGATTTTAAATGTCATTATGTTACGCGCTTCTTTTATTGTTTGAGGTAGCTTATTGTAAAAATTTGATGCGGTGTTAATCGGATCCATCCTCAGGCGCTCTGTCCTAGCAAATTTTATTAAAATTTCATTTGCGTTTCTCATATTGTAGTCGTTTTTTCTCCCATTTATGTCTAGTTTCGTTGTTTTCATTTGTTCAATGTGTAAATTTTTAAAAATGAATTTTCCTTTTTCCATGTGAATCAGTCCGTCTACATTAAGTTCTTGTGCTGTTTTATATACTTCAGATGTAGCGGTCATCCTTTGCAAGTTATATATGGTTTTGTATGCTTTAGTTAGTAGTCGTGACATGCTCATGAAACATTAGTTCTTCTCGATTTTTTTCGGTTGGTTTTTTTCATATTCGGGTGAAAATTAGACATAGAGTTTTATGTCGAAGCTTTTTGAATTGCATCAAACGATTCATTTTCTTAGCATAGTATGACACGACGTAAATTATTATTTGAAATTTACGATTTTTGTTTCAGTAGAGGATAGGCTGATTAATTTTTTTTTGGTCCATTCTTAAATCGCATAACTCTTCTTTAGTTTAGTCAATAAATTTTGTAAATGGTCATGTAATTTTAATTTTTAAATATGTTGATTGAACCCAAACCAATAGTGAAAAATTAAATTGTTACTTCGAAAGACTTGTGCGAACTGTATAGTAGCAGAAAAACAACGTCATTATGGAAATTTTTTCATGTTTTGTTCAATATCTCTTAAGGCGTGAGTCAAACTAAAAGTGTTAAGTTCAAGTTTATTAAATTAAATTTACTACAATTTTGGACCCAAGCAAATTCTGTGCTTTCTGTAGTTTCCAAGACATTGTTTTTCACAGAATTTAGAACGTGATTTTTTTTGTTTCGGTCCCTACATTTTTCAAGTATGGTCGAAAATACTCATTGCATAACAAAAATCATATATTAATCTTAAATTATATTTATTAAGCTTTTATTTAAACTGTAACGGCCACCTGTATTTCAATACTTCTTTTAAATAAGCGAAATTTTTGAAAAATAAAATTTGGGAAAAATTAATGAAAACAATCCACGAAGTATAACAAAAATCTTGGTTTATTATAAAGAGAAAATTTTACATTTAGAAGAAACAAATAGATAATAGCAACATATGTCACCGTAATTTATGATAATTTATTTTTTTTCGAGAAATTTAGGTACCTCTGAGGTGAATGTAAGCTCATGAGAGGAATCATCAAATTGAACAGCAGGTGCTCTTCTCGCCATTCATTCAATGTAGGGATGGAGATGTCTTCTACATCATTAGAATCCTCGTAATAATAGATTGCTCTCACAAAATCGACATCAGTTTAAGCATTTCAGCCCAGCTTTGCGGCAACTGCTACCGCTGCTTTGAACTTTTTTGCACTTGCACGTAATCAGGCGAAGCAGGATCTAATACGCGGGATTCATGGTGAGGGCGTTCGCGGTAAGTCACTGATTTTGTCTATTAGATTTTCCTAGGTCTCCCAAACACTTTCAAACTTGGTAGTAAGATCTGTAAGTATGGTTGTGTGCAGAATCCTTTGCTGGGGGTAAGTGAGCAGGATTAGTTTTGTGTTGGCTACAAATGTAACAAACATCGGGTAGCGGACGCTATTCAAGATGATTGTAATGAACCCAACCACCCACATAAAACATCACAAAGAACTTCATCCCAACTTTTGCTATGAATTTGCTATATGAAGCTGCAGGAAACCTTTATAGAGGACGTGGGGATCTACATTTCCTTCTTCTTTGATCAGCCGGTCAATTAATGGACTTTTAGGTACTACCATCTCAATGATGTGTCGATCAGTGTCCTTTTCGGCTTCTTTCATTTGTATGATCTGCTGCTCAAATGAATCCCAGTGAGACGCCTCTTGTAGTCCTTATTTGCCAATACTTAAGAATATTTTCTTCCAAAAATGTATTCACGCAATTTTAATTCTTAAACTTTTGCTTCCAAAAATAGAGTTATAGTGTAAAGAGATTTTTAATTAAATATTGTATTAAGTTTTGTAAAACAATTTGCTATCAAAAAGGGAAAATTGAATTTTTTTCTTACAAATAAAATTTAGAAAAACTTTACTGAAATTATTTTATTTTAAATAGTTTGAAATAATTTCCTCCACTAAGGTCACGATTACAAAAATTGTTGTATGATTTTAATTAAAATTAATTTTTAAAGGCCTCAAATACTATTGTTTTGCAGAATCGATGATGGTTTCCTCGAATTCATACCCTTGTTGAATGAAGACACCAAACTGTGAAAAACTTCACAACATTTCTGGCTACCACATGATGATATATTTATGTTGCAGAATTCTTCGCGGATTTTTGAAATTATTGCTCAACTTCCACTACGCATAGAAATGTGATTCATTTTAAGCCACTTATTTTTCTAATTTGGTTTCTTGAAAACCTCCAAAAGTTTTTTGCGGTTCTTCAAAATGCACATTCCTGTTAATTTTTGCCTTAACCTATTCTTCCATTAATCCTTTTATTTTCTTTTCTTTACACCTTTTTGATAGATCATTCTGAAAATCCATTTTACTGTGGAAATTTTAAGATTTTATGATAATCAATATCAGATACAAAAATATTGATCATAGATTCGAAATTCGTTAATAAACTCAATAGAGATTTCAAATTTGTTGAGAGCTTTGTTGCTGCGTCTGCAGCTTTGATGCTCTGCCAAAATAGGAAGCTCAATACTTCATATGACGAAAATGCGGAAAACTTATGTTTTTTATTCTTTGCATAGCAAAAATGTAAAATTTTTGTAAAATGTGTAAATGCTTGTACGATTATTTAAAAGTGTGCCCAAAGGCAAATTTTCGAACCAGATATTAAGAGCTTTCAAAATTTGTAATTTTTCAACCAAATTTTACAGATCGTATTTGATATTTGAAAATGTACATCACATATCTTAAAGGTTTTAACATCAACTTTTTGATTGAACATTATCATATTTGAATGTTTTCGCATTCAACCAGTTAGTTAGTCAAGCAAACTATTTATTATTATTCAATTAGGCATATATTTCCATCCCCATTCTAGGGTGTGAGATAGATGATCAATTATTTTAAGGAAAAATGTAAATATAGATGATTAATTAACTGAATCAATCTCACATGTCACAGTAAATAAATTTTTCAGGAGACGAAAAATTGCTATTTTTGATAAACAAATGTTCGAATAATTTTGTCCCGAGTGAGTATTTTAACATAAGACACTTGGAAATATTCTCTAAAATTTTTCAGAAAGGTTCGATCGTTAAACAAGTATTAAAAAGTACTTCGAAAGTCAAGAACATATGGTGTTTTTGCAGGTTTTGACTAATTTCAATAGACGTGGTGTAGAAACTTCATGTATAAAATAACACCTACAGAATCTTTAGCATCAGAAATTTCAAATGCAATATTAAAAGTTAAAATTCATTAGAAAAACACTTTTCCAGTTCAGCTTTTTTTATAGCTGAACTGGACATGAACATGTCCTAAGTCAATGTATATATGCTGTTTTCTCAAGGATTCTAATATAACAACTTACTTTGGAGCACTGGAATATGTGTGTCTCTTGTCACCTGAAATTTTCAAAACTGATTATAACTAAAATACGGACAAAAATTAACATGTGGGGTCTCAGAAAAGACTGGTTCACCTAATGTTCGGGATCTATACGCTACTACGCTCATTAAACCAATAATTTATAATGTTGTTAGTATGTGTTTTTATCTTATGTATCAACGTACAATAAACAAAATTTGGAATAGCGTATCCTCACTGCACTTAGTCACGATAATTTCAAGGATAAAATTGTAAACAACCATTTCTACCTAAATAACTCGAATTCTTTGCGAAAACAAAAGCTTTTTCGTTCAATAAAAATCTCCCTCGATCATACATTCAATTCAATGTAGTGTAATTCACCCTTAAAAGATCCAGTTCATAATAAAATGCGTCCCCTGAGCCATTTATGCTGCTGGCCTTGGTTTTACTAAAGTTTGCTGCCAAACGGAAACGCTAATGTCTATCAGGGAAGTGTCCTGGATTTATGGCGTTTTGATTTTGACCATAGGTGAGGCCCTGGTCGTAATGATTTGGCAAATTTTCTCAATTAAAATACGTTTTCATAAAATGATTTTTTCCATTTAGTTGAGTATCCTTGCATTTTATTTTCAAATGGAGAGCTTTTATTATCTAAGTTTTTTTTCATTTTGTTTGTGTAATTTGGAGATAATAGAAGCATAGGAATTATAGAAAACGAAGATCGCTCTGCAATACACGGAAACAAAAATGAATACTATATATTGACTCAACATTCTCCTACCATTGCGAAACTCTTGTTTACATTCAGAGTCCTGGGAAATCGTATCACATGTTACATTGAAATCTATAACCAGTGGCAAGTGATTGCAATGCTGGAATTAAGTTTCACTATCGCATTGTGTTGATTGACACGTCATGCGTTCGATTTCAGGGCAACAGGGTATCCTGGTGACTACTGTCCCAAGGGCTCATGGTCCTATTTATTCCGAGCCCGATATAATCCCTGTCAAGTAACGGTTGCGCCATATGTTCACTTTCCCGATGCGATTTTGGTCACCGCTAGCTTCCATGCGATCGTATAACCACTTTCTATCTTGAAGTGAAACCACTTCAATTTATGGACCGATCTCTGATTTCAAAGCTAATTGCTCAAGAAAGTGGATCAAGGATCGCTGGCGGAGTTAATATGTACAAGTATGAACGCATATGGTGCATATGTGAGGCTGTGCCTAAATGAAAAAGTGTCGTCAAAGATGTTAAGAGTGTCGTTTGCACGTGTGCCGCCATATCTCGTGAGGTAGTGGCTGGCGCGACATTTCACTTGGATTCGTCTTGCACGGATTCGTGGTAAGTGTGAAGAAAGTCTGGACGTAAAATCTATGTCTTTCGAAACGGTGAGCATCGGATTAGGATGAAAACGGCGATGGCAGGATGAGGATTAAGCAGGATATAAATTGAAGAATTTCCTCAAATCGCGATAAATCATAAACGTCTGAAAGTGAGCAACATGTGTTTGATATATTCTATGTATCTGTTTTAATAAATTACGGCTGGTGAAATGAGAACATTTTGGAGGAGCATACAGTTTAAAACACTATTATACCTTGATCTGGAGAATAATTGAAAATCAGTCTGCCAGAAGTCACACCGTTAATCCAATAGTTAGGCGTGTTTTAAAATTAAAATTGAATAAAAAATTATTCCGAGCAATTTCTTTAAGGAATCAAATGTATTCATTTATTTATTATGTAATTCAAATTTGGTGAGAAATGGCATAAACAAAATAAATAACAAAACATTGTGGTTAATTTCCAAACAAACAAACTATACAAGAATCCAGAAAGGAATCTAGCGAGTTTAGGCTTCTGTTAATGCTAATTAGATGCCTGAGCATTCAAATCAGAAGTTTCTCGAAAGATAGATATGATTATCCAATTTTAAATTTTACAACAATTTTATATCTATTTTTATAAGTTAAGAAGCTGCATCCAACAATTGAAACTTCAAACGTATCCTGCACATTGTGGTTTTTCCAACCTTAAAAATGTTTCAAGCCAATTAAGAAGACAGTCAAATTTTTTCTAGCAATTTATTCGTTTTAAATGAATACTAGATTGAATCTTACTGTCGAATGTGTCCTTTCAAATTGACTAACTTTTATGCTTTGACTGCTAACGGAATAGTTTGCTTCGGTCTCAACATTTGATTTGTGCTACTACTGTAGCGCAAGTTTTGGTTGAAATATTTTCATTAAGATTAAATTTGAAAAATTTAATTGTAGTTTCTTTCAAAGTATTTTGTGATGTGATGAATACTTGAATTAAAGTTTAGGGCGAAAATTTTCTCGACGAAGTGATTGTTTCAACAGAATACAGAATTCGATCTGTGTTAATTTTACCATCGAACTTTCTAAATATTTGTTCTGACTTTTTCATTGAATCAACTTGCGCAGCAAATTAAGTACCTTCTGCAATCATCAATTTTTAATTTCTGAGATCAAAAGAACTTCATTCAGTAGAAAAGGTACAGAGCTACTGAGATACTGAGCAGCAGTGAAAAATCTTGAAGTCGACGGGATGAAAATGTCGAAGTTTTTAAAAATCTTCTTGGAAATTGAAGACTCTCTACATTGATTATGACTGGTTGTAGAGATGTATGAGTGTTAGTGAAACTAAATGGCAATAAATTTCATACGGTTCAACATTTAAATTTCACATTCCCATTTTTTTTCAATTTTTATCATATCAACAGACAATATATTTTGGTTTTAGAAGGAATTCTGAATAGTCCCCATATTAATAAGCTGCCATTGTGGTAAAGAATTGAATCTGTTCAATAGTGTCAGATTATCAGACTCAACTTTTCAATTCGAAACAAAAACTTGATTTTGTAGACTGTTTTCGAACAGTAAACAAAACCAAGCTTATTTATTACCAACGAAAACCTATAGTTAATTTCACAATAACTCATAGCAGTGTAAAATTGCATGTAACGACTCGGCAACAATTTTTATACGATCAACTTAATGACTAGAAACCTTTTATAGTCCTAGTCAAATGTTCTGATCAAGGAAACGATCTCTACCGATTTAGTCGCGTGGAATAAGCGTGGCTCGCACAATAAAAGGACAAAAAGTCTATAGGAAAAAAAAATTATTCGTGCACATTCACTATACTTTCAAGATCATTTCCACACCCCGATCAGTCATTCGTACCTCCGTTTGATATTACGTGATCGTCGCTGTTATATCTGAGCAGTGATCGAACAAAAGATCGTACAAACAATAGGCTCGTCGAGTCCTTTCAGTCAAAAGAGCTGGAAAAGTACCCTGCGCCTGCGCACGTTTCCAGACCGGCTTATTCGCCCGAAACATCTGCCCTTGGAACGCGGATTTATACATTGACGTTGACTTGCTATGTACGTAGGCTTTGCGTCAAGGATATCTGAAATGAAAATTTCAATTTGACATACACACATGAAATTCGCGTCGGGGTGAGACTTTTGTTAGAATTGAATCAGAAATTCACTTGGCTCTACTGGGCACCGGATTTACACTCCATGCCTGCACGATAGGGGTAACATAAACTTGCCCTGATGTGATGAGGTAGTTTGATTCGAACAGTTGTAGTTATTTTATTGGGAATTACGTGGAAAGCTATGTAAACTGAGTGTAACCATTCGGGTTCTTTGAAATACTGGACTGTGGAAACATGTAATCAAGTTTGAAGCTAACATACTGCAAAACCGGAGGATATAAAAGTGTTGACCTTCATTAGAGTCACCCTTGTAGACGGGATGATCCTCATTACAGAAGATGTGATCAGCTTGTTTTCAATCAATATGAACTGTCATTGCAAATTTATTGTTTTCTAGTATGTTCATTATATAACCAGGAAAAAAAACTCAATTCAGAAATGGATTTACTTTCACAAAAGTTTTGCACAAATGAACTCTGAATATGAGGGCTTCTAAATAAAAAGTCTATGATATTTGATGATTTTTTACGAGTTAATGTTGGCAAATTTTTTGAATTCATATGTGAGTAAATATAAGAAACAAGAACAAATACTTATGTGTTTTAGAAAAGTTTCATTTGTGTTGAATCTTTTTTTTTAAAAAATGTGTCTCAGAATTTTTCCTATGCTTATATTTTCATCGCAATATAAATATACTTTTGTCCGTAACAATATACTGGTCAGGAATCTCGAAACTAATAAATGAAAGTTACACCAAACTTTCAGCTAATATGGTAATTTAGCCATCATCATCTATGGCTCATCTAAATGGAAAATCCTTCTTTTTTAAGTCAGTCAAGAAGGCCAGGAGAATTTCATTCATTTCATTGTGAAAATTTACAGGAAAGCTTAATTTTGATATGAACCTTGTTACTGTTGTATTCAACAAAATCCGAAAAGTCCTCACCGATTCGAGCTAAACTACAAATTTTAAGTGAGGTCAAAAATTCCAAATCGATTTTTGGCGATTAAATTGTCAACGGCCACTTTTACGGAGAAAATATTTCCATTGAATCTGTAACTGAAAAACTTGTCTGTAATTAGCTTTCGAAGAAAAATTGATTTACTAAGTTATAACGTTCATGATTCTCACGAAACTCTCACTACGTTCTACACCACCTTCAGTGTAGAGTACAAGACGATCCTTTTCGTGACATTTCTAGTAGACGTCTTTTTAAATTGTTTAAACATGAAAAATATTTGTTTTATATGAGTTTTTCAAGAGTCAAATTAGAAATTTTTAATCTTGATAAAATTAGTGGCCGTTGCAGATACATATATTCACCAACAACCAATTTTGTGACCTTTAATCTAGTTTTCCTACGGCAGAAATAGCGAGTTTTGGCATTTCGTAGTCTATAATATTATCTAGATCCATACCAAAATCCAGCTGTTTCAGAATTTGGCCTGTGAATTTTTTTGAACTAATAATATTTTGGTTCAAAATTGGTAAATCCGTCCTAAGATTGGGCTTTAACCTATGTCTTTTTATTTAAAAGTAAGATCATCTATTATTTACTGGCAAGTGAAATATAATCGTTTTGTCATTTATACATATTTAAATGAACAATCGACCCTAAGTAAATGTTAGACTGCGATTTTTTTTTAAAATTTTGGAATAGGAATTGTATAATAAATTAAAGCAACACTAAAGTTAAATATTCTTGATTTTTATTGGTTGAAATGTGTATTGAAGCTATTTGAAAAATGAAACTCATTTTTTGAAATTTTAGAATTTAAATCGTTATATAAGAGAATACAACCTTCGAAAAAAGCAAACAAACCAAGCATTGATATGCTTAGATGTTTCAGCTTAATCAAATAATTTTAATTTTGGCAACATCATTGAGAAAAAATGTTGTCGTAGCAATAGGGGCAAAAATTAAAGATGAAACATGCTTACAGCCTACGAGTTTCGTATCTTAGTCAGGCCAACAAGAAAAATATTTGCACAATAGCTTTATGTGTAGCTATCATATTTAGAAAAATAAATTTTACGTGCTTTGAATTCTATGAATATTGCATTGATATGCTATGATATGATATACAACTATTGCCTAAATTTTTTGATGAACTAAAAACCTATTCAGTTCACTCAATCTTTCAATTCATAATTTAGACAATTTTTGATTAAATAATTATTTGCTTCAAAAATTGAGAAGAATGTATAATGTAGTTAAAGTTTCGGTATCGGCAACTATTATTATGAAATAAAATACTTTTAAACAATTAGATTGTGAAAAACGCCTGCAAAGTTGCTCACCAAAATCAATTCAAATTTATTTTACTAAATGAAATTTATGAAAAAATAGCAATTGTTTCGTATTAACTGTATTTAATGTAATATTTTATTAAATGCTATTCGTAACTGGTTTCAAAATTATTTTTTCATTTTATAAACAAAAATGCAATCTGCAATACAAATTCAATCTTTTTGACCACATTTTGATCGAAACATTCAGGAAAAATTAATAAATTACGATGTCCAAAAATTAGAGAAGAAAGTTTTGTGGGAACTTTACTAAAAACACGTTTACTGATATTAATATCTAAAATTCAGTAAATTTTGTGGGTTTTATGCTTCAAACTTATGTAAGAAAACTTTGCTAGCGTAAACCAAAGTAAATATTGGACTATGAAATAATTTAATAAATATTCTGCGATTCAATTTTCCATAAATGCATCGATGACAAAAAAAATACATTTAACGAGCAATGAACTGTAACCCTTCAGTTCAGCTTTTTTATATTTTTTGGAATCTTTTGAAAATTTGATACAATCATACAAATATTATTACGCGTTGGGGAAACTCAATGTAAAAATGAGAAGAAACCACAGCTACAAAACAAATTTTTTTTCATAAATAAAATATTTATAAGAAAAGTCATAATAACTGGAAAGTTAAAGATAGCAATATCTATCGATAAATTGTGTGAAAACTTTTATTCCTAAAATAATGGATAAAAAATGTCATATTTTCAATTATTCAGTAATGATAACATGAACAACACTAGCAATAATTCAATGGATAACAATAACATAAAATTAAATGACAAAAAAATTTAAACTTCGTAAAAAGCTTGCTTCATCCATATAACCTTTAACAAACTGGAAGATAATTAAGTTCTATCGTCTTTAAATGTTTCATTGATAAACTTAAAATTGCTGTATGAATCAAAATGATTCAAATATGTTTGTTTCGAAAATTTTCATTAAAGCATTTTAAAAAAAATATTTCAAAACCATTTTGAATTTCATATGCCACAATATGTTTCAATTTCCATATTAACGATTTGAATATCATCTTGACGTTTGAAAATATTCTAAACAATATTTATGCACATCAAGGATATAACGGCAAAGTTACGATGTTGAATTGTTTTTTGACAAGCAGAAGACATATTTTCTAAACAAATTGAAACGAAAGACTCTGTAAGGAACCTTTATCAATTTGTCTCCATTTTCAAAGATTATTTTGTTTAAATTCGGATAAAACAGTTGAATTTTCTCTGGATATGACTTACGAAAAAATGGTAAGTACGTGTTCAGTTTTATGAAAAAATCATCGCGGAAAATCAGATCAAAAGAAATGATCAGATTTTAGCACCCTTCACCATATATAGGTCAGCTTCATGAACCATGATCAGAACCTCATTCAAAATCGACTCCCCATCTGTATCAAAATAAAGACGACTTCTTTGGTACTTACATATTCAGAATGCTGAATATAAAAATTCGCTAACAAAGGTTCAAGAATTAATTTTCCCACGTCTGCATAGCGATTGCAAAAATAGGATCATTTTTTTGAATTGGTTTTTCATAAACCACACAGTAGATACCTCCCAGCATATCAAAGCCGTTCAAGTATCTCAGATAAAGATGATTACCTGGTAGTAATGAGTAAGGACCTTCACTGCACAGTGCTAACAAGAATGCTTTCACATGACCTAAAAGGGTTGCATGCGTACTTTGATGAAAAACTCCACCTCAATAAATCCAGAGATTAAAATCCACAAAAACTTGCATTCGGATGAAATCCATTTTTTTTTCAATGACTAAATGCATCGCACTCTAGATGGATCGGATCAGGATAAACAGGAACCTTTTCCAACCTTTTAAATATTTCTTCGTAGGATAATATAATGAAACTCGTTCTACGGATGGGTGATTGTGGATGGGTCGGAGTATGCATTCGTTCGTCATAATTAAGAAAAGGGTGTAAAAGGCTTGAGGTTTTTAAGGATTGAAAAACGTGATCGACAACTGATTGCTCTAGTTTGGCGAGTGGATTGTGTTACCAGTTGGATCGTGGGTGAAAAACCACATGAGTGCGCTTATTGTTGAAATCTATCAGCAACAAATGCTGCTGAGCCATTTGCAACTGTTTGACTATTCTATCAACAGAAATCTTACTAGCATCTTATGTTAAAGTTTGATAAATAAACGAAACTCCTCACATACCAAAAATTTGGCATAAATGATTTTAGTTCAAAATATAATATCGTAATTCTGAATATTTTTGCTTCACAGTATTCACAGAAATTATGCGTTCTTAACATGGCAAGGCTTACGGAATTAAAGTAGCAGCTAAAGGTTTATGTACGTAGTATTTGTCCTTATATTTTATGGTACTGGCAACACTTTTTCCAGGCGTTGGTGACTTACTCTAAAATGCGTTTAGGTTCGTGTTGAAAATGACTAATGAGTTGCATGGCTTGCATCCAATCAAAAAAGGGGTGCGAAAACTTTATGAAAATCTCATCACATAAATATCCGATTTACTATTGTCTTCTCCCAAAGGAGTCCCTTTTCGTTTAGAAGTGTCTTTTTTCTGCTGCCTTATGAAAAATGGGCGATAAATTAGTCTTAGCATTCAACACGATTTTGATTTTTTACAATCAAAAAACTTTAACTTCAGGTAAGACACCTTCCGAAAAGGACAATATCCGATCCTTTTTCAAACAATGAGCAAAGAACTGACGTTTCTTTGTGCGTTGCCATGAGGAAAAAGAATTATTGCAAGTGTTTACTTTCGATTGAATACATTGCATAGCATGTATTTGCGGTTTCGGCAAACATCCTCGCACGACTTGCTTCGGGCAAGATTTAATGGAATCACCGTATAAAGTGTTTTGTGCAATTTTTGTTTGGATTTCAGATAACTAAACAGCATGACGGGATCAAGAAGCAACAATGAAAAATCGTTTTCATCAAAACGGTCTTGTGCTAATATTTTCCCAAGTCGAACAAAGCGTGGAGAATACAGCGAAGACATTTTCAAAATACAGAATTTATTTTATACGTTACGCTCTGTCAACAGGACATTACTGCTCAAAGCATTCCGGGCATTATCCATTTAAGACGATACTTTAAGAGGACTATTGTGCAGCAAGGTTCTTGGACTTTTCACTTGCGCATGATCGCATTTGAAACGTAAATTTATCAAATGTGCCGAATCTATTGCAGCACTGATAGATCAAAAAAGTGTCTAGGGCTATTTCAGGACAATGGACAACTCTGCTCGAAGCTAGATTTCACTGAGGGCCCAAGAAAATTCCATTCAAATATTACCAGTGAATACAGCATCACTAGATATGATTTGAAAATTTTGATGAAACAAATGTAGGCGAAAACACAACATTAGAACACAGCACGTGGGCACGATCAATTAAAATCAATGAACTTGACTAGCAATAATAGTTATGGCCTTCAATATACCCTCGATTTCCACGAAATAGTTAGCCATGTGATGTTATGTTCGGCAGCAATTAAATCATTTAGACCTGTCGGCAGGTTGTCAGAACATTTAAGGATGGATCTCCAGCAACAACATCTTGTCGTCTGCTTGTTTACAAGATAAGCTAAGCTGTCCCTTAACAACCGCACTTTGCTCAAAGGACAATTGAAGGAGTGCGTGCGCAAAACTCCCAAAAGAAAGTCAAAAACTCTTGAGTAGGCTCTTCAGTCCCTTAAGACAATATGATATGGCGCCGTTTGTTTTTATGCACTGGCGTGAGGTTGGCTTCTGTACACATTGCAGGTGAATAGTGTGTTTGTGTCGATTTCAGGATCTTCTTGTCACCAAACACGGTCTCTTTGATATTGTTGATAATGTTTGGCCATTTCGCCGATAAGTATCATCATAAATTACTGATGTTAGTCTACTCGAACGTAAAATGTATAACCGAAAATTAAGGACCTGTTGAAATCCATATGTTCAAGGGCTCTTCTGATGCTCGTAAAATAAATCAGCTAGCACAAAATGATTTCAAGGCAAAGCACTTCACAAACAATTCGAGATTAATTTTGAAAAGGATGCAAACTGTGTTTCTAAGGCATAATCTTATTGGAATAAAGATGAATTTGAATATTATTCGAATTTGAATATTCTTCGTAGCAACAAATTTCGTATAAATATTGTTGATTATCACAAAGCAAAAGAGTTGTTCGAGTTTATGTCACTGCAACACCGAAGCAAAAAATAGTGGCAATTGAAAGTTCGATTTTATAATAAAGTTAAGTGTAAGAAAAGTTATGAACCAATTCAATCATGAAGCCAAGTCAATCACTGGACCTTTATAAGCATTTACATATTCATTCAACAGATATCCAAAATTTCGATTTAATCATGTGCTAGTTCTCTCCTATTTTTACATTTAAACAATGTAGAAAAAGTTAAGGTATTTTTGGACACTGTGCTCTCTATGTACGAAGGAAAGTCAATTTTTTGATGAAGGAGCAATAATAAGAAAGTATGAAATGCACAAAGTGATGAAAACCCACACTGAGAATTTTATCTATTTAATTTCTTCGAGATCGTTCACTATCATTGCAAGATAATGGGTTTAGTAATTTTTGTGAATAATGAAACTCAAACTTCAATCCAACGAACATTTAAGCAAGAAATAAAGAGCTAATTTTTACGGTATGTTTTTTTTTTATTTGAAAAGAAAACAACCAGATCTATCCATCAGTCCCATTTTAACTTCCTGCAACCAGTGTACACTTCCTTAAAATCAAGGAAATATTCGATAGGCTACAATGCTAATGATAAAAACTATTTAATAGGTTGGTAGAAAATTCTCAACTATTCAACAAAAAAATATCATTTTTCTCCCAAGGACATAAATTTACCTGGAGGACAAGGAAACCCCGAAAAGGTAGATATTTATCGTTACATGTAATGAACGAGTCCCTAACATCAATCAAGCACGGAAGGTATTTGATTCATGTCCTTTCAGCACATATCGATGGTTATGTCGAATGGAGGCTTACAATTTCGTGGGAATTAATTATTTCGGCAGGCATCGTCTTGCAACAGAGGACACTGATTTGCACTCTTGTTAATCATTATTGACGGAAAACACTTTTCTTTGCAGCGAATCCACCATTTCGATGTATTGATATCATGTTGAGTTTTCAGCACATAAATTAATAATTCAGTGAATTGAAACAAGAAACAAGAACAAGATTTTTTCAAGCCGAACTAATTAAGTCGTTTCGATCGTGCTGTGAAATTAACAGTGAACATTTCCACGATAAATTGACAATATTTTACTTAGGAATCAATATGTTACTTATGATAGGAACAAATGCTATTAAAATAAAGAATCGATAGATAAGACTAATGATGAATGATGCAAGTAATTTATTTGGTTCTAAAGATCAATTTTTCGCGCCGTACTTTTAGTTTTTTCACAACACACCAATTTATATTATGATTAAAACACAAATGATTTCACTTCTCGCTACTATAAATATCGTAGTTTCCCAGGAGTGTTTTCCGCACAGCGGTTCAAAATATTGAACCGCGAAGCAATCAGCATGAAATCGAAAATGTTTTTCGACAATTATCGATAGAAGCCCTGATTGGGATATAATCGCAAGTTGAAAATTTATCGAAATTTAGTAAGCAATTTTTCATTTCGCTTGTTAACAAATTTTCTATTTGATTTTCTATTTAAGAGTTTGTAATAAGCTGCTTCCGAAAGTGATTTCGATGCAGACAATGTTGGTGGTCTTAAAATCGAAGACAAATATTGATTGATTGATTTTATATCTCATTGCCAGACGTTTTCATATAGAGAAGGAACAAATGATTTGACTTCAATATCTGTTTAATTTGAAATGATCCATTCAACACCAAATAATAAGCATTTATGAATAATTCTGAAAATTCCAAAATTACATATTCAGACTGTGAAATAGTACTAATATCTATATTTGCAACAAGTATTTAAGATAGAGTTGATAGCACTGGGTGTGCAACGCCATATTTAAATTTATTTCCAAAAATGCATGTCTTGCATGTTATTTAATAATTTTTTTCTACTTTACAAGAACTTATAACACCTCTACAATGGAGATTTCTTCAGTGGCACTTTTTAAGTTTCCCTGGATTTTTATGTAACGTTTTTTTCAATAGGATTCAATGCTACGACCAGTTTTTTTGGTGGTAAAAATTGCTGCTCCGCGAGAAGTTTGGATATTCGTTATTTTGATGAATAGTACTGGTTTTTGTTTGTATTCAATTTCGTTTGAATAAATTTTGGTTTTAGAACTTATTATCAGCACAAGGATTAACATCTTAACACGAATTGAACATCAGATTTCAATACGCGTCACTCAAACTTATATTGTGATTTTTAACTTCCCAGTATATGGGAAGTTCTTGTAATCGCCTCGAAAATCGAAATTGAAATTTTCAACATTTCTTTACGTTTTGAGGTCTATAGAGTATATATAAAGTGATTTTAGAAAGGAAGATGTATGTGTGTGTGTGTACGTACGTATGTACGTTCGTGGACACTTTTTTCTACGAGCATAACTCACGTAAACGAAATCGTATCGACTTTTTTGAGGTGTCAATCGAAGCGTCTTTGCAATCTTAAGAGCTGATTAGTTTTTGGGATAGTTCGGTCGGGGGGGGGGGGGTGGTTTGCTGTTTTGCCCGTTTGAAGGTCATTTCTGTCATGCGTTATATCTCGCGAACCCAACGTAAGATTTCCTTGAACAAGGTGTCAATCGACGCGTATTAACATTTATGTAATTATATCAAGTTTCTAAAAAATTTCTTGGAGTCGTTTTTCAATTTTTTTAAAAAAAGTGCAAAAATTGTTTTTTTTCAAAAACAATAAATTTTGAAACTTATTTCCAAGTGAAAGTAATCAATGTTTATATAATTTATCTACTACAAACAGTTTTTTTACAAATGCCATCAAAACTTTTTCTCATGATTACAAAAAAAAAATCAAATAAAAAATAAAAAATCATTAACAGCCATCATGATCTTCAAGGTCATTTCTGTCAAGCGTTATATCTCGCGAATCAAAGCTACGATTTGCATTCTTTAGGTGTCAATGGACGCGTATTAATATTTTGTGAATCTGTCGAAATTTTAAAAAAATCTTGAAAGTTGTTTTTAAACCTAAGAAAAAAATGTGCAAAAAATTAGGTTTTTTTCATAAAAAATTAATTTTTAACCTGATTTGCGAAATATAGTAATCAATGTTTATAAAATTTATATGCTTCAAACAATGCTTGTAGAAACACTATGAAAACTTTTTTCCATGATTACGTAAAAAATTAAATTAAATATAAAAATCATTAAAAGTTATCATGATTTTCAAGGTCATTTTTATCATTCACTATATCTCACGAACCAGATATAATATTTGCATCATTATGGTGTCAGTTGACGTGTATTAATATCTTTGCGAAGTTGATAAAAATTCGTTTCAGCGGTTTTTTTAATTTAATAGAAGCAAATGCGAAAAATTATGATTTTTGTCATAAAAAATGTTTTTTTAACTTGATTTGCACAGCACAGTGATCCAGTTTATAAAATTTATACATTCTTATCAGTTTTTGGAGAGAAACCAGCAAAATTTTATTCCATGATTATGAAAAAACTAAATTAAAAATAAAAAATCATTCAAAGTTACCATGTAAAGAGCGTTCATACGAGTGCTTTTACTTTATATCTTTTATTCTAAAAAAATTGTTGTAAATTCAATCAAAGTTTTAAAATATTTGCATAATTTGAGCAGATTTTTAATAGTTTTTAGAGTCTTTAAATTAAAAAACTGCTTAAATGTTGAAAATCAGAAAAATTTCAATCAAATTTGCATTTGTGGTAATCAACGCTTGGAATGGTGAAATATTTTGTAGTCAATACTTTGCAAGATCAGGTGCTTTGAAAAGCTTTCATCGAATAAAAAATTGTAGTTTTTAGAAGATTCATTCTTAAGTAATCGTAAGATTTCAATAACCATCATCATTTGCAGTACATTGTACTTTTTACATGTAATTGAACCTATTTTTGACTACATGTACAAAATTTTTCAAGACCAAAAAGGTCCCCACCGATTGATCCGCGTGAATATTCAATCTGTCCTCATCGACTAAAAACCTTACGTAATCAATGGACCCTCCCGTAGACGATATGATTCATATTAACTCATTCCTGTTACTGCTATGAATACCTCTCATTGTTATTACTTAAAGTAGTATTATTTTCAAAATTATTATTGTGTTTAATGTTTTTGTTGTTTATGTAGATATTACTGGGAAGTTGACCGTGTGGACCTCAAGGGTCGCACCTCACGGCTTGTTTTTACAAATATTGATGTATAAAAGAAAGCAGCCTTTTATTTTCCAAACCTAGTTCCATAAATTGAGTTAAAAATAATTATTCATCAAATTTAGTTATCACTTGACAAAAATATTTTACCATCTACAGTTTTACATGATAGCTTATCAATGAATTTATTGCATTAAACATTTTTTTTTTGTAAAATAATAATTATTTTTAGCCAGAACCAATTCAAGAGTGTTAGTATTGAATCGATACGGACCATTATCTTATTTTCTGTGCACTGCACGGCATTGGAACAGCAATCGTATTTATCTTCTTGGATGGTTAAGAAATGATGTACAATCAAAGCCAGGCCTCTGGTTATTTTTGATTCTTAACTTTATCCATCGCATCAATATACTCGTAATTCGAGGCCCGATATCTTCCACCGACACCGCAAATTTAAAGATCATTGCTCGCAAAGACCAAGCGAAATGTTCGATCAGCTCGTTCGCCAAAATGAATTATGGCCCATTGTTTGACTGAACTATGGCGGCAAATGCAACACTCTCTGCCAAACGCTGCTCCAAGGATTTCATGTGTGTTTTATTGCATTTTGATCCAAATACGTGCGTCATATTAGCCTGGCTGCACTACATAGCTTTGGGTATTGCACCGGGAGGTGACTTTAAAAAACCGATAATGTACAAGATTGGCCCGGGACGAGCTCCTGCGGTTTGATGCGATAACGCGGCTCTGGATCGCATTAGACCGCGGGAATGGGTTCATTTTGGAGACTTTATCGGGATGCATCTACCCTATTATCCAGTCTATATTGCTCCCTGGCATTGCCTACTGCACCATCATTTGCGTCCCTATCAATATAGACTGTCTTTTCAGGACGAGGCGGCTCCCGCGGTGGTAGGCCGATAATTTACGACCACTTTTGAAAATCGCTCAGGCTTATTTGGTTCATGTTGCCACCGAGTTCTCGAAAGATAAACAACAAATTGGATACACGAAGATACTGGACGTTTATTATGTCTTGTTTATATCATGACGACATTCCAAAGAAAGAAGGAAATTCTTTGTAAAAGTGTCCTTAAATGATCAAAGTGAGTTCCAAATGAAAGCGAACAACATTTGAGATTACAGTTCCTTGTTAACGAAGAATATTTTTTTAAATTAAAATTGACTGATGGATTGCATCACATACATAGCTTCAAATATACAATGTTAATTATATAGTACTATTTAACTATAAAATATAGTATATTGTGCTGTTCAACTAAAAAAGCCTTGAACTAATAATTGTATCACGTAGTGTATCTAAATTTATATCATTAATGAAAGGAATCTCTATAAACTGCACATATCCTTGGCTACCTACCGCAACGGAAAACTAATCATTTTATTCGACTCATTGTACTGATCCTTCCTTGACTCATCCCTTGCTCAAATGTGATCCTTGAACACACAAGAATCGTTCGCATGTCACTTGCATTGGTGCTACTGTGAAATTATGACATACTTTCATTCGCTGCCTGATGCGTATCAACAGTTTTTAATGAGTGAAAGTCGTGTTGTTGGTGTCAAAAAGGTTGTTTTACAGAAGTTCCAAATATTGCTGGCAGCGGGCAGGCTACCGATTATTAAAACTTAATGAGATGAAAAATGAAGAGTCGTAACTAACTAGGAAAACTATTTTAGAGCAGATGTAACATTTTCCTCAGGTCGAAAATGCACATCAAAAATATTTCTTCAGATCCATATTATGTTGGGATAAATATACGTAAAACGTGGAAATATAATGCTGCTTTCACTTTGAAAAAAAAAACTATTCTAAGATGATATCTGCTGATGCTGAAACTAATGATGATGGTTTTAAGTAAAATTTTTATTAACTTCCCAGTATATGGGAAGTTCTTGTAATCGCCTCGAAAATCGAAATTGAAATTTTCAACTTTTCTTTACGTTTTGAGGTCTATAGAGTATATATAAAGTGTTTTTAGAAAGGAAGATGTATGTGTATGTGTGTGTGTGTACGTACGTTCGTGGACAGTTTTTTCTACGAGCATAACTCACGTAAACAAAGTCCGATCAACTTGATTGAGATGTCAATCGAAGCGTCTTTGCAATTTCAAGAGCTGATTAGTTTTTGGGAAACTTCGGTCGGGGGTGTTTGCTGTTTTGCCCGTTTGAAGGTCATTTCTGTCATGCGCTATATCTCGCGAACCAAACATACGATTTTTTGAACAAGGTGTCATCCGACGCGTATTGACGTTTGCGTGATTGTATCAAATTTTCAAAAAATTCTTGGAGCGGTTTTCAAATTTTTAAAAAAGAGCAAAAAATTAAGGTTTTTTTTCAAAAACAATAAATTTTTAACCTGATTGTCAAGTTTAAGTAATCAATTTTTATAAAATTTATGTACTCCAAACAATGTTCGCAAAAACTTTATCAAAACCTTTTCTCATGATTACGTAAAAAAATAAATTAAAAATAAAAAATCATTAAAAGTCATCATGATTTTCAAGGTCATTTTTATCATTCACTATATCTCACGAACCAGATATAATATTTATATCATTAAGGTGTCAGTTGACGCGTATCAACATCTTTGTGAAGTTTTTAGCATTTTAAAAATTCGTTTTAGCCGTTTTTTTAATTTAATAGAAGAAAATGCGAAAAATTATGGTTTCTTTTTCATAGAAAATATTTTTTAACTTGATTTGCACAGCACTGTGATCCAGTTTATAAAATTTATACATTCTTATCAGTTATTGGAGAGAAACTGGCAAAATTCTATTCCATGATTATGAAAAAACTAAATTAAAAATAAAAAAATCATTCAAAGTTACCATGTAAAGAGGGTTCATACGAGTGCTATTACATTATATCTTTTATTCTAAAAAAAATGTTGTTAATTCAATTAAAGTTTTAAGATATTTGCATAATTTGAGCAGATTATCAATAGTTTTTATAGTCTTTTAATTAAAAAAATTTGCTTAAATTTTGAAAATCAACAAAATTTTTCAACACCAAAAAGGCTCCCACCGATTGATCCGCGTGAATATTCAATCTGTCCTCATCGACCAGAAACCTTACATAATCAATGGACCCTCCCGTAGACGATATGATTCATATTAACTCATTCCTGTTACTATTACCTCTCATTGTTGTAATGTTGTTGATGTTTATGTAGATATTACTGGGAAGTTGACCGTGTGGACCTCAAGGGTCGCACCTCGCGGCTTGTTGTATGGGAACAGGGACTCGTATGAGTAAATTAATGTAGCAAATGCTTGATAGATTGTGTACAACAATGAGACTGGAGTATGAAAGCTTTATTGCCAATCAATCCTAGTTGAGAAACTGCAAATTAAATTATGAACATCAATTGAATAATGAATGAAACCTCTAAGCGAATAATAAACTCTCAAAGGCCACGTAGGATTTGTAAACAAGGAAGTCGTTAAACCATCAATGGATAATTATAGATAAACAAATTAATGTTTACTCACATTATAGCCACGCGACCACCGCACAAAACTTGTTAATGTGGTCAAATACTAAAGTAAGTAATTTAGTTCCTTGTGGACAAGATACAATGGAACAATACGCGTAAACGTCCCTTCAGAGCTAACTTCTGGAACTTATGTACATATGCGTCCTTCGTTCCTTCCTTATCGTAAACATCCATCATCTGAGAGTGATTGCCCCGAATGTGAGCTGATGTTAAACTCGAAACAATTGCCCGAGTAATTGTTAGTAACCATAGCTTGAAATGCCCAAGAACCGTCCCGGCACGTTGGTTTGGTACTTGAACCTTGCACGGAAGGGGTTAATCCTCGTAGAGGTGTGTCACCGTCAACAACGTCGTCAAGCAGTCAAATTGCACTTAACGTGTGCTCGAGATGAGGGCGAATGGGTTGCTGGAGATTACGTTTTATGTTAGCGAGAAGGCCTCCCTTCTCGCCTAATAACTCCATATCTGAGTCTCAGCGGACCTTATTGCAATAACAGGCAAGTACGTTTGCCTGCGTCAAAAGTACCCGCATGTGAAACGATATTTTGATCACTTCTTCGCCATATACTTATTTTGCAGACGGATTGGTTACAGCTTCCTCTAAGATGGCTAATTAAAGCTTGCAATTGGCCGTAGACAACAATATAGACGGAAAGACGATGTTGTGACTAATAAATTATTGCTTGTCTTCTTGTTTGGAATTTGAGTTACGCGCTCACTCGAAATTTAATAGGTCATTAAAGTGCAATATATACTAACCTACATGTATGTAGTATAAAACTAATAAATACAAGCTAATTATCCAGTCAAACAAGACGAAAAAAATCCAGGCCTGGGAAAACTCGCACAAAGGTAGAAATTGACTAGTCGTTATTAATGAAATTTTCCCGACTATCTGAGTTACCTTAAGGTCCGTAAAATGGCCTATTTTCAAAAAAAATTACATGACAAGCATTATACCAAAATCATGAACTTCAGATCTGTCGATCTTGTAATTTTCGTCAGTAAAAGTTTGAGTGTTTATGTTTTTACGAATGATAGTTCGTGAGATATCGCGATTTGAAAAGTTGAAAGTTGAGTTCTCTTATAAAAATTACAAACTTCAGTTTTTTACAAATATCGCCTGAATCATGATTTTCAAACCTGATCGTAGATTATGTCTATGAAGGATTCCACTAAAAACATTGTACTTCAAAGATGACGGCGTGGAAATACATAAAGTACCCCACACTAGTACTCGAAAAACAATGAAACACTTTTTTTAAATAACTAGTCAAAAGACTTTCAAGTAAAGACGTTTTGAAAAATTATTAATTTATTAATTTTCCTATTTTCCTTGAAATTGCACCGTTCAAATTGGAAGCTTTATTTTGTGAAATTTTTTTCGATGGATTTTGAATTTTTCTTGATAAGTTAGGCTTCTATTTTTCATAGTAACAAGCTTATCTTTTCTCTTGATTAATTACGTATATAAAATTCATCAGATGCAGCTCACCTAAAAAATACAGTACTTTAAGTTTAAATTAAATTTAGCTGTTGTGAAGCATCTAGAAAATATTTCAAATTATGAGTCGGTGAAGAAAAAATCGAATTTTCCGAAAACATTTATAGACCAGGGCGGATCTGTAAAAAACGACTACATTTGGTCATTGAGGGGGAGGGGGAGCGTGCACACTGAGTTTTGCAGGAAAAGTTGTGGAATAACTCGTATAGCAATAATTGACCTATCCTCTTGCTCAAAAAAGTCAGGAATATTAAATAAAATCAATATCTTTGAAAATCTAAAAAAAATCGTTGTTTTCCTACTTTTCCACTCCTAACTTTAAAACAGTTCATTTTAGAACAAAGTTGTGCGAAAATAAAAGTTGCGTAATAAAGTTTTACATAAAATAAGATTGGTTAAAAATTTTAAAACATTTAACCCTTGCCGCAAAATAACAATAAATATAAAAAAGGGAAAAAGCCATTCTTCTATTTTTTTACCATTTGGAATGCACTTAGGACTTTCATAGTTCGCCTAAAAAATTTTACGATATAGTAAAATAATACATAAATTTTCATTTAAATCGATACAGTAGATTGTTCATAATAATTGTGCAATCTAAGTTTATTGAAAAAAAAATCAAAGCTTTCAAGTCAGAAACTCAAGATTACCAACGTTTGACATTTTTTTCACATATAAAAAAACACTTCACCTATCAAATCCAGTTTACAAAATTAAAATCGGATTATTAGAGCAGCCTCAGGAATTTTTGCTTAACTTGGTAATAGACTAAACCAGTGCTGTTTTAGAGTTTATTACCAAGTTTAGCAAAAATTCCTGAGGCTGCCCTAATAATCCAATTTTAATTTTGCAAAGTAGATTTCATAGGTTAAGTGCTTTTTTATTTCATTCAAACTTCTGTAAACTTAAGTTTCTGATCTGCAAACTACCAAACTTTTTGTAAAAAAATTATGTGTTTCAATTTTTTAAACATTTCGATTTTTTTAATGTGCCCAACTTTTTAAGAAGCATTCCACAACTTTTCCTGCAAAAATCAGTGCACCCTCCTCTACGGCCAACTTAAAACAAATCGGCCCTGGTCTATGGCTATGATAAATTGAAGAGTATTTTTTAGGTATCGAAAATTATCGTGTTATTCCAATAGTTTTTGTGAACCACTTGAAGAAAAATGAAACGTTGGCGAGATGGTGGTGTCGGAATAAAGAGTAATTTAATATGGTTTCCACAAAATTCATTCTTAAAACACGGTCCTAACAGGACCTGATTTGGACACACTCTGAATTCATAGTACGAAGAATTTTTGAAGAGAGAGTCTGTTAACTACCAGCGTACAGGGCTGATGATGTCACGTAATGTATACTGCTATAAGCATCACGTTGCTTCCGCAAGATAATCATATCTTATCGAGAATGGTAGTATCCCACCAAAACCTCCTCGAACCCATATCACCCATACAAACCATGTGGCAAGGATGCAGTCGGAAGGGTTGCTTTGGTTAAAACTTCTGTAAGCAAATGGCTTTCTCCAGTTTCGTGCTTTTAGTGCGTGAAAATGACATTCCCAAAAGTTTTACAACAATCTGGCAAGATAGACAAATGGTTGCTCTTTTCTGCCCAGCAGATGCTGCTATCATCATTGTTTGCATCAGATCTGGAAAAACAACAACTTCAAAACATTGTTCACTTAACTTATATCAAAAGTTAACCAAATTATCCTCCGTCGCAATGTTCTAATATTTATTTATATTTTTTGGCAAGCTACATACTCTAACATGACCGGCGATTAAAAATTAATTCAAATTCAGCTTCAGGATTTCATGTAGGTTTTCCAAATGTTTTCATGCGGCAATCGTTGAACATATGGATATTCAAAATGTCCGATATATAAACTATTGGGAAAATATCCAGAAAATGTGCAGGTTTACATTGTTTTTTTTTAATCCAGCAGACATTACTACGGTTGGTTTTGAGGCACCAGACACCATTGGGAAAGTATAATGAATATAGTTGGTAATGATTTTGTCTTTCAACAAATATTTTATGTAATTTAATAATACACTTTCAATAGCTTTCAATTATTTGGATTCAAAGATCAAATCCATCAATGTGCAATAAAAACAATAAAAGCGGCAATAAATCACACACTTCGTGCCCATTCAAGCCCCAATAAATTGAGGAGCACTCGTTACGCATGTGGTCGTTGTTAATGAATGTGTTCTGATCCACGATATGCGTAAATATGTATAATTAGGCCTCCCAGATTCGTTTCACGAAGGGAAGCCACCAACCAAGTCATCAGATCATCTCCTCGTGTAACTCAATCAGTTTGTGATGATCGTGAAAATCTTTGGATTCCGGATAATTTTTTCTTTGACCGATTCGCGGCGCAAGACAATTCCATCATTGCCGAAAAACCATTTGTGCAACTGATCCAGCGTTTTTTGCAATTTCGTTGTTTGCAATTTTATTTGCAACTCCTTAGCGGGCATATTTATTGCACATTTTCTGCTTATACGCCTAATTGAGAGAGGGGTTTTTATTTTATGTGATTGGTAGCGGAACCGAGCGCAGGACAAAAAGGGCCCGCCTGGCTCCCAACGTACATGATACCACTAATGGTATGCTCCTTTCGCCAATTTCCATGGATTCAACAAGGCGAAATGAAGAGGAGACTCGAGCTGATCGATGTGGACAATCGGACCACCCGACGAATGTGTACAATTGATGAAGTTGTTCCGAATGGTCAATCTTTTTGGTGGTGAGCTGCAATCAATCGGTTTGATCTCGGTTGGATTAATTAAGATCAATCAATGAACTGATCATGTTCGAAAAAGAATGGTCTATAGTGTAGAAATTTTCGTGGCCAACCTGTTGTTTGCAGGAAAAGCGATTTATGTTAGAATGCGTTTCTACATGGACCTTTCTTGTTGAAACTATGAAAGACTGGGTCGCATTTGAAAAAACATCAGGAAAAATGTTCTATGATTTTCCAGAACTGTGTTTTACGACTGATTATTTGTTTAAGGCGAACTAACTTCAAAAGCTGTTACCGTGTAATGTGTAATTTTTTAATTTAAAATAAATAATCGCAATATTGTATTAAATTTCTACATATGTGACAACCTTTTCCTGAAGAATAAGCGTAATGGTTACCAAACTCTCATACATAGTACGAAAAAGTTGTGACTTGTAACTAAAATGAATTTATTGGCTAATAGTTTATACTTTCTTTTGTTTAGATAACCAATTGCGGCCAAAAGAAAGGAAATTGAAAAATACTCTGGGGTGTTTATATTCTAGGAAAAATGCATTTTCACAAATTTTTATTTAATCATTTTAAAGTACCTGTTACCAATTGGAACTGGAAAAGTTTTTACTTGTTATGTTGTCACAAATCAATGTTTGATACAGTTTTGTCTGATATCGAAATTCTTTTCCGGAACCACCTTGGATTTTCTTTTGCAACAGCTTATTAACAAAATGTAAAAATAAGGAAGTTAAAGTCAGCCACGCACAATTCTTTTGCAAAGTTCAGAACATGCTTATAAAATATCTTGACAGAGGTTTGTATTACTTTATGTAATAGATGACAAAAAGGTCAAATAAAAAACGCGCTCCTTTTAAAATCGATATATTTGATTTTCATATGAAAAGATTTGGGGACGGCAAGTTCAAAATAATTATTTTCAGGAATCATACGTTTTGCCAATATTTGATAATAATTTTTGAACTGGTTAACTTATATGCAGTTAACTTTTGGTAAAATAAATATTTTTTTGTCGGAAGGCCGATGCAAATTTTAATTTAATTTCATTCACCCTTAACAGCCTTTCAAGACAGACAGTTTGTTACTTATTCCTGAATTTAAAAAAAGGAAATACTTAAATAAATGGACACAGTAATAATACACTAAATAATGATCTGGCTTTAATATTTTCATAAAAGGCGATGTTTGTTGTCAATGCAAAAAAATAACACATATTAAAAAAAATATTACAGCGAATTTCCAACATACAATAATGAGAGAGAAAATATCGGAAATAGCAAAAACTTTTAAATTGAGATAATTATTTGCAAATCTTGACTACCATTCAGTTTGAAGCAATTACAATAGGTTTGCTTCCCGTCCGTATCAGATGAAAAATAAGTTTTTGGCTTTTCTTTTTATAATTCAAAGTCAGATAATCACGAAAAAATGATAATTTTGGTTAGTATACACTATTCATACAAAAGCTGCCTCTAATCGAAACGTTTACATGAAGACGAGAATAAATTAATTCGATTCTTTGTTGAAGAAGTTTTACCAATTCCAAACTTTCCCCGAAACATATTTTTCTTAAACCAGATAATGATCGTTTATTGCGAGGAACTGAAGGAACTGGTGGAACTGAAATCCAACTTTCAAAGTGGTTGGAAGTCATTTCTGCATTGCTTAGCAACCTTCGTTGATACTTTTCATGTATGAGCAAGGAATTCCTTGTCGAACTGTTTTTCATATTTTTTTATTATATTAATCATTTGAAATGAGCCACATCGCTGAAAACAATTCGACGATAAAAATGCGGTTCAACTTGAAACTCATTCTCAACCAATTCACCGAATTTACGACGCAAACAATGGTTCAATGGCTTCAAATACTACACTAGCTGAATTGTATAGGGCTTAAGTCTAAGGTCCTTCCTCAAAGCTTTCCATGTAGTAAACGAACAATGGCCAAGTCGTTGAGAAAGGCATGAAGTCGATAAATTTGGATGCTCAGACACAACACCCTTTAAAGCAGCGATAGCTGCCTCGGTACGCACTGTACGAGCTCGTATTGGATGCAAATTGTCCAATAGAGTGTACAAGAACATAATTTTATCGTATTGCGTATGAGCTGCTCAGATGGATGATTACGTGCACCATAAATTGGACAAAGTGCTCTATAAGTTTGGTGTATAGAACGCAAAGTTCGGAAATAAATTTCGACTATTTTTAAACGTTGTTGGGGTGTTAGTCTTCGCATGGAATCTGCCAAAGTAAATGAAACATAATTTCAGAACGACTGCAAAATTTAACGGATACAATGACATATATTCCCATCAAAAGTTATATACCTTCAAAAAAACACCCTATACTTATATATTGATTTTTTTTGGATAAGAATTCCATTGTTTTGACATTACTTCGGATTTATTTCAACCGTAGCTACTCAGTGTTCTTTTCGAACATAGACAAACTATCACGTTGGCTTGAGTGTCAGATCTAATATACACTAGATTCATTATGCAAAGTAATAACAATAATAATAAATCACACTATTTTGTCGCTGCCCAGAACTTGGTATAACAGGTATTAAATGGATTCATCGTTTTAACTTTCAATTTTTCCGAAGCTATCTAATTAAGTAGGTTTGAAAAGAACAAGTTGAATTCAAATCTATTTACTGAAGAGATAGATTTATGGATTCATTTATATGAAAGTTGATTTTGAAATAATTGCAAAAGTTTTTAGTTAATTTAGTAACTAAAGAGTTCATTTCTCGAATCAAGTTTCCATATTTTGTTTGTACTCGTGTTTTTCCTGAAAATAAAACTAAAATGTAAATGCGGATTTTCACGATATCGCACCATTTAATTAAAGAGCTACTTACAATCACGGTCAATTTCAATAATTTTTATGCTTTTCATCCTTAAACAAATTATTCAATTAAACCACAAGAGTCAACCAACAATTCAAAGATGCAATTGCAAGAATACTATATTTTTTTTGGGATCTGAAAAGCTCGTGAATTGATCTTCAATCAATGACAGTGATCAATTTGAGGCTAATAGCATTGTCTAAGGCGGGAGCCTCTGAAAGACAGAATTGGAGCGTCTCTATTGTGCCCAATTAAGCTTGACTTGCTTTACATCCACTTACGCCACCATCAGCATAAATTATCCCTGGAAATGATTGGGGGCGAATCCGCGTCCCATGATAAATGCGAGGCATCAAAAGCATCACCGACTGGCATCATCCAGCGCCTGCAGCCACATCTGTACACAAATACACTTTAAGCCGAGTGGACTGTGCCTTCAGCTGTGGAAAAAATTTAGCCTGCGCATAGAAAGATCGTTAATCTTCGACAAGATCCTACTGAAAATCTCCGCAACTGACGACACGCAGCACAAAATCAGCCAAATCCTATAAATTTTATCGCCGATCTGATGTTTACTTATTTACATGTGCTTTGCATATCTTACCGTGCTACGGGGTCCGAAGATCGGCCGGCTTAGCAGAAGTTGAATATTCGCAAAAATCGCGAAGATCTTCAATGAGGCGACCTCTTCGCGTTCACTGCGGATATTCAAATGTGAACTTCCTTTGGGACTTTCCCATGGCGGAGGAGATATGCTGTGCCGCCTTGGAAACGTCTTCAGTTGCGTCTCACTAGCTGATTAACTTATGGTGGTTGTCAGTCTCCTCGATGTCTATTCACTTTTTACCCTGGCTATTGCTGGAACGACTACATTATTGGCTCGTGATCGCCACGGAACTGTATTGTTATGAGATGGATATCCTTTATAGAAAAAAGTTGCATCTCAAACAGCTTGAAAGTGAAAATAATGCTATCTTAACGAACATACGTAAATTATGAGGAAAAACTCGAAATTACATTTTCGCTTAGTGAATATTAGTCAATATTTTGAAGAAAAAAAACAGTGGGAATAAATTAAACCAATCAATATCGAACAGCATCATAAAATAATAATAAATTTAAAATATCAAGGAATCAATGATACATAAAAGTTTGCAATGATCAGATCCTAACTAAACAAAATTGGAGATTAACCGACTTTAAGTTGACCATGAAAACTAAAGGGGAAACAAAAGCAGTTCGCTGATATCTTAGAGGTATTGAATTTTGAAATTAAATAAACCTATTTACTTATCTCCAGTATACTAGAATATTCCAAAGATTCGAATGTTGTTCAGCAATATCGCACCAATACTTGCTTTTGACGATGAAATGCATCGTTTGCCTTTATTACCGACATATGTCGAAAGTATTATTTCTACGTACCGAGCTGTCACGTATTATATGCAGAGGATGAGGATGTCTACTCCTGAAACAAACATGATTGTAGTATTTTCTATAAGTCAGTTTTATTTGGAATTTGGTGATTCTTGTTTCTATCAGCTTGGTTTTTCATAATTATTTCAGTACTACACATCATCATCATATAAAGAAACAGTATTCAATTTTAAAATCAGAAAGCGTCCACTGTTACTTTGGTTCAATATGTGAATCATCTCGTGCAGCTACATGATACTCGTTTATTACTCAAAGGAAGAAAAGCGGAATAATTTAAAGTTTACACGCCAAAAAAAATTCGTATAATGTTGATGCTTTAAAGTTTCGATTTTTTACACAGAGCTTTGTGCAAAAAATAGCATTATGCTGCATTTAATAGCTATAATTCTTATGACTTTATATGTCCTATTGTAAACGCTGGACAAGTACGACAAATGGTTTTCGGACTTAACATGGAAATGAGAGAGCTCACGATATACTTAAGGGGAACCACCACTGTAGGATTTTCAAGGAAGCAAAATTGTTTTTGTTGCTCTAAAGTATACCTTATCATCATAGAAATCATGTAGCAAAGTTTCATATAGTGGAAAAATTCGAAATTTTAAATTAGCGCGGCGTCTCTCACTGCTCTTTCGGAGCGCGCCGTTGGTATTGAAATTTAGAACAATTTTGAATATAAATTTCTTAAAACTGTTTTCGTGCTCTGTTAGTTGCACGCTAGCAGAAAACGCTGAAGTACGTATTTTGCAGACTAGAGATATATCAAATTCATTAATCATTTTTCTATAACTTAACCTTTAAACGCGTTTCTCCCAGATCAACGTTTTTCAAACTGGGCGGACTCTTTTCTCAAACAGTTTTTGTTCGATTTACTTGAAATTTTTGTAATATGTTCAGAACTAGTGTCTGCATGGAAGTACGTAAGACAATTTTATATGTTGCATATTTCAATTGTTATTAAAAATTTCGATTGTTTTTTCCGTTTCTTCTACATTTTTTTTAAAATGATGCCATTTTGTCAAAAATCAATTTAAAAAAAAATCCTACATACTTCTCTGGCTGTTATTTTGTTTTATCGACAATTATTTGTTTGATAACCATAACCTTAACATTCCAGGAGAAAACGGTCCGACCGCGAAGCCATGAAAAAATAAGGCGTTTCTGGAGAAATGCTAGGGAGCCGCCATTTTGTTTTTTAAAGTTCTGAAAAAATTCGAAGAGGATGTCAAATACTTGTACAATATAGATCTTTTTACCAAACTTCGATATAATGTTTGTTTTTTGAAAAAAAAATTCCCAAAAAATGACTTCTTTTTTTACCTCTACAGTGATGTTCCCCCTTAAAGATTGCAAATTTGTATAAATTTCTTAGACTTTTAATCGGATGTTAAAATAAAATCATTTTGAATGCTCAAAAATATACTGTAAACACTGAAAATAGAGGTAGAATAACAAAATTTACTCTAAGTGGTGAACGGTGTATTCTAAGATTGGCCAAGAAAAGCCTCTGTATAACTTCTGCCAAAATAGAAAAAGAGCTTGACTTAAGCGTAGATACATCAACAATTGGAAGTAAGCTAATTGAGAACCATTTGCTTGCAAGAAGTCGTAGCAAAGCACCACTGTTGAAAAAAGTTCACTAGTAAAAACATAAGAAATTGACACAATATCATTGAATTGGACGTCCTCTAAATGGCGTAATATATTGCGAACGGATGCGTCAAAAGTTGTAGCAGGATATATGTTCCTGGTAGTAGGACATATGTTCAAAGACCAAAGAACCAGGAGTTAAAGCCAGAAAATACATTGAAGACCATTTAAAAGCAAATGCATGACGATGTGTCTTCTATTATGGTACCTACTGATTCCAAAGTTCAAATTAAGCCTCTTATTACCACCAAAAATGTATGTTAATAATATGCAAGGTAACAGACTTTATGCCAAATAGAGTATTCGCTCTCATATGTGTCTTGCAACAGGATAACGACCAAAAGCGTACGAGAAAATTGGCTAAAGAATTTTTCGCAAGAAATAAGCTTCTAGCTATGGAATAACGGGCTGAGTCTCCAGATTTGAATCATTGAAAATCTTGGGACGGATGTCAAGAAAGCCGTATTCACTGCAAAACCCATAAGCATTTCACAGTTATGGGATGCTGTGCAAGCTGGGATCTTCCACTTCAACGGTGCCAAGCATTAGTTGACTATGTCAACATGTTGCCTCTCTGTGCTTAAAAATAAAGCCAATAAGATCAAATTTTAAGTAACTAATAAAAATGCAAAAAATTTATCAAATGCACTGAAGAATGCATATAATTTTCAAAATTTTATTCTTAGTAGGTACTAAAATTTTACAAACCCTGAAAGCTATATTTTATGCTAACGCGAATGTAATTTTATTATTTTGGATTATGACAAAAATCTTGCCATATTTGAAAATTATTTAAGTGAAGTTCATAAATTGCTGGTGCTATTTTTTGCACACAGCTGTATATGTAACAAAAAAAAATGTCTTAGAATATTTAAAATGCTTACTGACTTCGATCCTAGATATTCATTATACCTAATATTATAGCTTTTACGATGGACTCTGGGGTTTTGTTGTAAATATTGCGTAAAAATGTCACCCACAATAATTGAATTTATCATACTTTCAGTGTTATTATTTGTATTTAAGTTAATTAACATTTCAGTAAGTCAACCTAAACTACACAATTTGTGTTTGTTTTTTAAAAAAGAAAAATTTCCTTATAATTTTGTGTATCTTTATTTGGATTCGTAATCGATTTTCGACCGTAACCGTTCGGTCTTACTCAGCGATCGCGAAGTTTTTTTTTAAAAGCAAACACACGTAGTATTTTGTGAAGATGAAATCAATGACTAATATACAATTTGGTTATAAAAAATAAATTCGATATGTAACTTTTAGAATCTAAGTTTATATAAATCAATTGTTTTGATTTTAAATCACATTGGTTCTTTCTAGACAATATTTTTTGACGACTCATGATAGTCCTCGTTACATATTTGCCAAATAAGCATCGTCTTGTATTTGAACAACAAATAAATGCTGTTTCCACATATCTACATCCCATATCACGACAAAGACCATGGTAAGCGCAATGATCGATGTATCAAGCATCATTGTCTGCTATTATTAAGAAATTACCTCCGGGCTCGCCGCCGATACATCCGTTGTACCAATCTGAAAGCAATAAACACTTTTAACCGGGCCACACTTCAGCAGCGTCCGCACAGGAGTAATCTGAATTTAATTAGCCATTAAAAGACACGGTGGACACTATCTTAAGACATTACAAGAAATGCTGGAGTCTGCCGCCATCATCCATGCTCCGAACCACAACAGCGGGAGTACGAAACACATAATCGAAGTTGAGGCCGAATCGGAAATATATTGACATCCGTTTCCATTGATTGTTAGGTTCTTGGACTTGTGTCTGGACTCGGACCTGTTTTCTGGTTCATGTGAATGAATGGATAAATCTTGCCGTAGGTTGAAAGCAATGCACTCAACAAGCTTCTTGGTAAATGGTTCGGATGTGAAGGATGCAGTGGTAGACTGTGATGTGCGACAGTTCTATTCGTCGTTGTCCAAGTTAGCTACACTCGCTTCTGGATGCAACAATCTAAGATACTAAATATACTTATATATGTACTTATGCATACTAAAAGAAAATCTTTGTTTGAACAAGAAGCTAGTATTTCGAGTGAATATTTATGAATCGTGAGATAGTCATATTGTTCATTCGTAAAATAAAATATTATCCATAGTAAACGCAAAGAATGAATCAGGACAGTTAGGTTCTGCTCGAAAGTTATGTTCTAGTTTTGATGGAGTGCCACGGAGAAATAAATTGAAATATCCCAGTCTGATTGCTGACAAATTAAAATCCGAGCCTTCCGACTAACTTTTTAATAGTGTTCGATGAGCATCATGAAAGTCTCCCAATTTCACGATACAAGAAAATGATGTGCATTTCTCTTACTTCAAAAACCCGCAAAGCTATTTAAGTTTCTTATCCAAGACCATTCTCATCTAAAGGCAATCATCGGTGGCTAAAGATTCTGCAGTGCCCACTTGACAAATGATCGTTGTCATTAAATACAGCGCATCTCTCTAATTAACGAGTGTCTGCTTTTAATTATCCTGATGCAAAGGTGATTCAGTGCATGCCCTGTGGTAAGGAAGTGAAATAATACGTGCAGTAATTTGTAGCTACCACACGGACGCCTTTGTTTGTTTTTCGCGGCAAAATAATTGGCATGCTCGCTGGCTCATTGGGATATTTCGAAATTTATCCATTCGTTATCTACGAGATCAGAGATATGTAATTCATATTTGCATACGGAAGAGGAATATCATTTGAACAATTACGAGAAAATTGATATTTTAATAACGTTCATTCGCACAACACGCAGCACTGAATTACTATATCGCAGCACACACAACGATTCCAAACATACTATTTCGAAGAAATTTATGGGGCACCGTGGGCTAAGTCAAAACTGGTGCATCCACCGCGGCCATGGACTCCAGAAAACCCCCGAAAACGCTAAGCAATTCCTATAGAAAACTGTTTTCGTCTTGTAGACATAAATGAGCCCATTCATAAGTTTAAATTGTCCGTCGTCTGTTCCTCTGAAGGATTGATTAGAGCGTTAGCGCCTTATCAATTTTCAGCAAACAAACGAGGCAAACACATAAGAGTATGAACGCGATACAAATGAGGGGCATTTTTTTCTGGTGGGTACGCAGGAGTGAAATAATATACAAAAAGTAGTGATCGTTTACACACATGCTTCACATGTAGGTAAGTGGAAAACGATCGGTAATCGCATGCGTGGGCGGTTAGTGGCTGTACGACACGCTCCGGGAATTTATTGGCTCGGATATGGATTGCACTATCAGTGTCAATATTGGATTAAGTCTTGGCAGCGCATGCCCACTTTCAAGCACTTTAATCAACTTGAAGGATGTTTTTTTTCCTGTGGTAGACGTTGATGTGATATGAATGAATTGATCGGTTTGTTAAGTTCAACTGAGACGAGTGCAAATGATGGTGAATGTTCATGAGTCGAAAGAGTATTTGTCTACCGTACAATGTAAGTCCCAATGCAATTTGAATAGAAAAGTTCGATAAAGACCACGAAAGAGTGAAGTAGAGTAAAATATTTAGGGTGATGATTGATATTTCGCCGATTGCATTGATTGTCGCGTGCTCTTAAAGTTCAAAAACTCTCTGGATATATTCAGAACATTACCAAAATCTCCTTCTTTGAAAAAAAACCCGTCATTTATGCAAATATTAGGCCAAAGATTTCATGTTTGAATAGTGCAACACTAATCCTTTCTGGGCAATTTTAATGTCTTTAATAACAATATTTTTTTATACTGGTCAAAACATGTCTACCATACATTATTATTTAATATATTGAAAAGAAAAGCAATTATTCGGAAGTATTAACGGCTGAAATGTGGGAAACATATTTTTTTAAATAATAATAATAATATCAATATTTTTATAATCTTCGAATTTCGCTTCAATATAATAAACGATTTGTTTCAGTATGATTCAAACATGAAATCTTGGCGTCTAGCTTGGTAGGTCAGTAAAGATTTACTTCTTAAAACTATTCTTGAAATAATGTAGTATCTGTTCTTGATACCAGAGACAGGATAAACTTTTGATTAAGAGCTATGCAAAATTGTCTACATATACCAATATGAACGTGGGATTGTTAACTTCATGAAGTTCTAGCCGAGGATTTGTTTATCGTCAGCAATTTTAAATAGACACTTAAGTACGTTTCAAACATCAATGGGGACTAACAGAGAGGTTTCGTTGGAATTGTTTGTGTTTCTCATTACAATCAGTGGACAAAAAACAGTGCGAAAGCTACGATATTATATAGTATATTCATCTCCATTGTTGCGCAATGCCGAAAGTAATAAAGAAGGACGATCGAATTTGCGCTGAATTTTAGTACAAGTCAAAATCAATTAAGAATAAAGAAGATCTGCTGACAGATTTGCTGGCCTGACTACCCAAGAATTGACTGATGACGACTTGAAATTCTGTTAGTTAGAAATATGTCAGAAATAAGCACGATCTAACTTTATTTAAAAAAATTGGGACAGTACTAAGAGTCTTCATTCTATGGTTAGCTAAAACAATTGAATTTAAGTTAACTTAATCAAATGACACGCAAGAGTTTTGGTAGTACTATCCTATTTCTAAATAATTGAGAAAATAAGTAATGAATCTTGGTAGTTCCTATGCGTCCACTAAGCAAAGTAAATACATAAAAGATCAAGACAATTGCTTACATCTTTTCTTTATGTAGGACTCTAGCTGAACATCAACTACTTCCAGCAATATTAGACCTACTTTGAAAAATTATTTACCAACCATTGTCACGCGCTCGCTATCTGATTTACGCTATCTCTATCATCACTGCAATGAAGCTTTAAATCATTTCCAGCAAAAGGGGAATATTTTTTGGATATATTTTGCTGAAGGTAACATCCCCTGAAGAAATGTACCAACGACCTGAAAATATCAATTTTTAAGATAACAGGGAACATGGAAAACGTAATGATGAAATTTCCAACAATTATTTAAGAAAACGTTTGAAACGACTTTTTGTTATTAACAAAGAATGTTGTGAGGTAACTTCTCAAATATCACAAAATAACTTTGTCATGAAAATATGATATAAATTTTTTGCATTGAAAAAAAAATTCTCCTTAAATGCTACAAGCAAAAGAAGCGAAGAGAGGACACAATATATTTCAAAACCATGGCTTAAAATAATTTCATCTAAACTGCTTCATAAGTTTTATATCTGAATTTTCACTTATTAATTTCTGCACGGAAATTTTTTTTAACGAAGAATTACTATATTGAAAATTTTGCAAATGCTCAGCAAAAATTAACGGAAATTTTGTCAAAATTAGAATTTTCAAGAAATTTTCTCCAGTAATTATTTCGATTCATTTGAATAAAATGTTTTAATTAAAATGAAAAAAAAACCTTCCACACAAAGTTGAACCTTTGGATTATTCTTACATGTAAAATACTACAGAACAGATTTATTTTAACAAGCGATATTTATTTATAATTAAAGTCGGAAAATCCATTCGAAATCGAAAACTGATGTTCAACTGAAAAATAATAAATACCGGTGAATTTTCCTGGTCAATGGTAACCAAATTTCCAATTGTTGATAATTGCATAAGGTAAAACAGCGAAAATATCAATAATTCAAATTATAAGATTTTCTTTAATTGGCGTCATTTTGCATAAGCCACATATCCTTGAAATTTTTAGTTTTTGATTTTCGTTTGTATTTCCTATTTTCCTGGTAGTGTTGAGGTTCATGTTTGAATTTTTCACTTAGATGCGTTTTATGTTGGTTAAATATGCTTCACTGCCAAAACATGATTAAAAAAACAGGTACAAGGAAGTATGCTAACGTACATGATATTATATTAATGGATTGTAATCACTTCCTTTTGCTAAGCGCTGATCGATTTTGTTCTTATTGATAATATTAGCCTTAATCTCCATCAAGCAGTTAATAAACGTTCTTCATGATGCTGTCGGGTGAACAGGCTCTTGGCTGCACGAATTCATCCGTCCAAAAGCAGAACGATCCATCAGCACACCCTCGTCCAACTTTCTTCCAATAAATTCATCACTGATATCGTTTTCTCCCGAAATTAATTTACCATTTGATAGGATTATCGCTCAGCACGCGAGGCTGGACGGCGCACCATATGTGCCGTACAGTGAAGTACCTGAAAGAGTACGCAAGGAGTGAAAAAACCAGGTCTGGCATTAAGTGATTTCAAACTGGTTTGATTAATGGCTTAAGTACAGTACCTCTTGATCCAGTACAGAGTGGTGTACGCTATCTTGCGCTGCTGCGAGCCGTGCAGAAGGGCCAAACTTCCGGTCAAGACGTGTAATCTTCGCATGTTCGAGATTTGGACAATAACCCATCCCGCCGAATAGTTCCTTGGATAGTGCACGGAACAGCGGTACGGTACGGCCATCGGATGTCCGGGCAAAAATCTTTTGAATTCACGTCTAGAATTTATGAGTCCTTTTCACAAAACGTCCCTTTGAATGGTTTTTTTCTATACATCTCCTCACAATTGTATTCGTTCCTTTCTGCAAGCCGCTCTTGATAAGAATTATGATACTGTCGTTATCGACTGAAAACCTCAGACTTGGAAGGTAGCCCCGAGGTGGTTGGTGGTCGTTCTGCTCACATGTTGAGCCAATTGCGAAACTCTTTAAAATCCATCAGAATCTATTCAACAAGAAACGCCGATTTTAAAGCAATTGCGCTACAGATTCTCAATCGAGCATGAAAATTCTTTGTCCTGTTGACAAAGCGACTGATAAAGGACTCATTATCACTTTGGTCTTGCGCGTGTGCAACCTTTGTTTGAGAGTGTTGTGTTTAGCCTTTTCACGCATTTGGTTCGCTGTTGAGGGTCAGTTGAAGGTGCGAGGTTGACGCAATTAAAATCGATTATAAACGGCAATATTTCAAATAAGAATTACACTGATTGAAGTCAACGCCGACCGATCAGCAGGAGCTTGAACAACTCACAGGAACGAATTTAGTATGCAGTTTAGTGAAAAAGTAGAAAGTTTAATTTATGGATTGTAAATGTTAATAGGTTCAGACCACTTCCTGAAAATATTTTGTGACACTAATCACTTCCTGCTTTACGTTGATTTCTTTTCAACCATGCATAATTAAAGCGTTTTTATTCAAACAGTCCCTTACTTACTTATCCTTGAAAGTGGTTTAGTTGGATTTCATGAAATTTATTATGATTATTTCATGGTGGGTAATATTGAAATTAAATAAAAATTTCATGTCATTACAATAGTTCCAAGAAGTATCAAAATTAACTTCGACGATACATTCGGTTTGGATCTAACAAAGCTACATTGTAGCGGAAAGGCAGTTTTGATATTATTCACCACTTTAACCGTCAATTTATTTATCTAAATATAACAAAATATTGAATATTCATCCAAAATATCTTCATTAAAATGTTTCTGAGAGTATATATCCTATTAATATCTTAATCTAATTCTGAATACTAATAGGTCATTAATAACCTGAGGCAGTTTAAATTCACAACATTCTGGAATAAAATGTTGCAAATATTAGCTCAACTTTTGCTGCGGGAACTACAAAATGTACATTATTTACTTAATATCATCGTGCTTTCAAATAATTTTGAAACAATCGAACTGACTTGTAGTAGTCGAATGAACATAAGCTACAAAATTTTCTCGTTTCTCAAAACTATCCAGAATTCCACAATTTATACTGAAATCATTTGTAATGAGTTACAGAGCTTCCTAAAAAAAATGACGTAAAAGTAAACTTACAGCGTTTTTGATATAAGACAAAACACGGTAAATGTGTAGAAAGTATTAAAGTTTTCATTAACGTTGAGTAAAAAAAACTATAAGCTGAGCAAAAACATATGCATTTGTGAATTTGTTAACTATAAGGTGTTTTTTTTATTTTTGAAAAAAATTCTGTCATTGAAGTTGCCCAATTTCCTTGTCATTTTGGCATTATGCTTCATTTACTTTAACAAATCGACTTTCACCCGAATAATGTCTCGAAACAGTGAAAATTTATTTCCGAAATTTGTGTTCTGTGCGCCAAACTTATAGAGCTCTTCCAATTTATGACGCTCATAATCGTCCATCTGAGCTGTTCATACGTAATTTGAGTGAACGCATCTATGTGGATAATGTTTATCTAACACGAGCTCGTACAGTGCGTACCGAGCCAACTATTGCTGCTGTAGATCTTGTGGTTTAAGTCTGTTGGGCTACTTTTTGTGAGGGTATGCCAAGTCACTTGTCTCTACTGATAAACCATAAATTATTGATGGCTTGGAAGTCATCGATTAACGCGTTTTTGGCGAAATAAGGCCAGCTATGCTGGAAAAAGTTTTGCAAAATTGGACCGACAGGACAGACAGCAGTCGTGGTGATTATATGCCAGAAATTATTTTAAAGCCGAAATGCCATGAAGCCGAAAAATTGAATAATTTACCTGTGTTTTTTATTCCATGCTCCAATGCCTGAAAAGACACCCTATGCTTCTGATGTAGTAAGGCTGGCTTATTTCAAATCCTTAACCTGCATGTTATCGCTTTAAAATAATATCCAATGATACTTTTTATTCAAGACAATAATTATACAACAACCTCTAACTGAATTTGTCGTACTCACACTGAACGAATCGTATATTATAAGTACCATAACAACTCACAACTTTGTCAGAAGCTTAGCATTTGCATTTTAATTATAATCAATAAATAATACACAGGTTAGTATCATAAAAAGAATCTATAAGAAACAACTAATAATTCAAGAGCTAGTGGACTCGATAACATATTCATTTTTACGAGGCTTTTAATGTGCAAAAATTATAGTTGAAAATTTCACAATTAAGACATTTCAAGTCTGACCAAGCGGAGAAAGAAAAGTTTGGAACTATGGATCATTAAAGACGAGAAATAATACCCATATACTTCAGTAACCGTGATTCCCACAAAAATGTTATACGAGTTGCCCTTTTCGAAACGGCGGCCAAATGGACTAAAAAATGCATTTTTCATATGACTTTGCCCACTTCGAACGGCACTATCTCCCATTTGGGTGTTTTGTTTAAAATAAACGATGCCAAAAACAATTTATGATAAATTTATATTAAAGTTTTTTCTTATTTTTCACGGTTAAAATCAAAACAATGAAGTTGCGGCCCCCGAAAAAATGTTGTTCTCATTTTTGGCACCGTGCCCATCATATTTGCAAATTTTCAGCCGTGTGAAAATGGGTATGTTGTCCAGTCCACTTAGCTCTGAACATTTTCACAACTAAGGATACAATGATTCAGATTTCATAATCCATAAGAATTGATTCCAATGATAGTAAATTGACTTAAACCGTTGATTTTTATATAAAACCTACATTTTGTGTAGATAGGAAGACTTAATGGTGATTTTACACTGTATTGCTTTACCATTAAGTCTTCCATATCTACACAAGAAAAATCAAATAGCAATTATTTATTGAAATTTTTACATTTTTTGTTCTTAAAAAGGACAATATCCATGTTAAATTAATTGTAAAACACGATTATTCAAAGTAAACATGAATTACCTCAAAGAATTACCATTTTATTGACGTGATTTATGTTTACTTTGAAAAAACCGTGTAGTACAATTAATTTAACTGATGTACTTATCCCAGCAACCTATTGACAGTTCATCTCATCAATTCCAATTTATAATCAATTCAAATTCCACATGTCAAAATTCTTAGTGCAGTAAAATATTCTAACATACATAAAAGTAATATTTTCCAATTATTTTTAACAATGTTACGGTACCGTTTATATCGTCTAAGAGCAGCTCTTCACAATTTCTTTTTAAGCCACTACCATTTCATAATTATTACATCGACGATTATTGCTTCCGTAACAGGATATCTGCATCTTCAACTTTATTACTACGATCATGACTTCTTTTACTGGTACAGCTCCATTTCGGAGCTCTATCGTCGCTACGAGTTTTTATTTTTGGCTACATTGGCGACGGTCCTGTTGATGAAGATTCTGGTAACTTTCCTACTGTTTGCTGTCAACTCTGGTCCAATGGATTGGTTTGACGACATGACGAGGCTGGAGGTGAAGAAACGATATGCCGACTTCTTGTTCATTCGACTGGTAAGTGAAATCAGTCAAATCAAGGAGCGTGAATTGCGAAGCAAGGCAATCATTTCGGTTGCCAGTTTTATTCGGGCACATGAAGAAATCCAAGAGAAAATCGCGCGTTTTCGCAAGGATGCCCGAAAATTATTTCAACCCAACGAGATTGAAGCCTCCTTACCACCGGAGGAAGTCTATGACACGGACGAGGAGCAATTAGACGATAGATACGCACATTTGAGTATCGAAGAAGACATTATCAAAAAAATGGTGTATCCTTGAGCTGAAAATGGAATACTGGTGGAGAAATATAAAGTTTTGGTAACCATTTTCTATCAATAAAAAAAGTAAAACTATAGGATAATCGGTTATTGGTTCGATACATTTCTTTCATTGTTGGAAGCTCAACCAAATCAAATCAATCAAAATATATTCAATAAGTGCCTATTTAATAGATCAAAGTTTTTTGTCAAACTATTTAGGTACTATACCTTATGCCGCTTTCAATATTTCGTAAATTCATGAAAAATTGTTGAAGAGTGGAATTTGGAGTTGATTTAAAGATTTTCACCTCGCAACGTTGAAAAAAATCCATCTTAT
Source organism: Oxycera nigricornis (assembly GCA_963942545.1). Classification (NCBI taxonomy): domain Eukaryota; kingdom Metazoa; phylum Arthropoda; class Insecta; order Diptera; family Stratiomyidae; genus Oxycera; species Oxycera nigricornis. The sequence goes on from OZ012660.1 coordinate 29,316,555, forward strand.
TCATTTTCTTACACGATACTAGGTCGATTCAACTTATTCAGTTTATTTATTTATTATCAGCACAATTTACAGAGTAAGCTCCAATTACAAATTGTGTAACCGTAAAATAAATATAAGATTACAAGATTAATATTAAGATTAAAAAAGTGAAAATAATTAGTTAAACAGTATATTCACTAAGTTTTGCTTAAAAGCGAGGGAAAGGTCCAAGCTGGAGTCTATCATGAGATCTAGGTAGACGTAGTAGAGTAGAATTAAAATATATCTCTGTTCTGGCAAATGGTAAAGCAAATATATTTGTTGATCGTGAGAGCCTAGAACTATGTCTAAAGAAAACTAGATTGTCAATGTCGACCTGAATATAATTATGACAAAGCTTAAAAAGTAGGCATTGATCGAGATAGATCCTTCGTGATTCCAAAGAAGGTATGTTAAGTAAGAGGAGACGTTCATCATAAGGAATATAGGGAATTTTAAATTTTAGCAGGAGAAAGCGAGTAAATTTACGCTGAACAGATTCAAGGAGATTAATTAAATATTCAAATTAAGGTGACCAAATTTGGGAAGCGTATTCAAGAATAGGACGAACGATACTTGAGGATTCGAGAGAATAGTGGAATGTCTCAACACAAAACCCGATAGCTTGAGGCTCTGGTGATGACATTTAGAATTTAAACATCAAATTTTAGCCTGGTATCAAAAATGACACAAAGGTCTTTAACTTGATCAACAACACTTAGAGGAACAGAATCAATAAGATATGTAAATTGGAAATGAGAAGTTTTAAGGGAGAAAGTCAATGTATGGCACTTAGGAATGTTTAGGGAGAGGGAGTTTGCTTGACATCAAGAACTCAACGCGACTAAATCTTCTTGGAGAGCTTTGCAGTCATCCAAAGACCGAATCACTCTGCATATGTTGAGATCATCAGCATAACTTCAAAGCTAACCCAATACAAACCATTTATGCGATATCTTCTACACTGTATGAGTGTACGCACTGGTGTATTCTGTGGTGTAGTCTGAATGTTTTTAAATGAGTTAAACGTTTATAGTCAGACTAAACACCTTGCTGGGATGACTTGATATTATGGCTGCTATCCAAAAACCTTGGTCCATATATAAATTTCAGTTAATTATTTTTCTTTTATAAGTAACCTATACAGTTTTACAGTTTGATATGGGAAGTTATATGCTTTGATATCAACAATACATGAAAATTGATGGAGAGAGAGTGATTAAGTAGAGATGGAGAAGTTTTAGTCAATGAAAAGCTGGTTTGTCAAGACGCTTGATCCAATTGGTATCTTTTGAAAATTTTAACCATCTAATATTGAAAAACGAATTTCAATACAATCGCAATCAAACAATTCATCATTTTAATCAGTTTCACAAGACAACTTCTGTTAAATTTTCACGGTTGAATTGGGAATTCCTGGTTTCCTTCCAGTTATTGTTGATCTTAAAAAACTGCGAAAATCACTCGATGAGGAGAATGTGTCGAATTCTAAATTTTGTTAGAAAAGTGCATTAGCTGTATGAATCCTCTTTCTTGCTGGTAGAAAAACTGGCAGTTCAATGGTAAACTATAAACTGTATTCATAAACTTAATTAAGTATTCGAATAATATTGGCGATTGACTTTTTTGTCTTTCTCGGATCTATACCGAATTATTGAAGTATTTCTTGGAATCTGTCATAATTAATTTTTTGTCAAATTGTAATTTCACTCAAAATTTTTCACAATTTTTTACATATCTTGTCATGTTGCTTCATTGAAAATAAGACTGCTAAGGGAGCTGACACTCTTGATATTGAAAAAAAAATTTGTTCTTAATTTTTGTTAGGAATGAATATTAAATTTTTGAATGGCTCCCTCTAAATGGCTAAGGAGAGCGATTTGGTTTGGATAAAACACAATGTTTTTGGTGGACTCGACAAACGGACTCATTTTATACAGTCGAAATGGAAGGACGATTCTTGGAACGAAATTTTTATTCGTTTTCAAACCATCGCCACAAAGAAAACCGACGTTCTCCGTCCAATCAATAAATTAAAGCGTTCCTTAATCCAAACCATTCAAATAAATCTCATAAATTTGATGTTAAACACTCAATGCCAAAACGATTTCGGCCTCAATTTCCCATCAATTTGTTAATTTATCGATTTCACAACTCGCTGTGAAGTTCTTAATACCGCAAAGTGTATCCTCGCAATGTTAATGCCATCACTTCCAAGTAATTGTTTGAACCTCCCTCTGTGCACTACAATAGGAGACAACTGACCTCTTGACTAAATACAGTGCCAAAAAATGAAGGCGGCATTTCAAACATAAAAGATGAATTAAGTGATCGTGTGGTTGAACAATGGTGAGCCAGGATTGTAAGGTCGTTCATTACTCAATTAGACTATTGTTTTGTCAAATCGAAAAAAGTGCGGTTGCATACACCGCTCGAAAACAGGCATCCTTTAGTACACAAAAAACAAAAGATACACACATTTCATCATAGAGATATGTTTGCCAACTCCCGTAGAAGAAATATTTTGCAGGTCCTGGAGTATACCTGTTTTTGTGTTGCATGTAAAACAACAAGAATTGTGTTTGTTTGAAGGCGGGATAAAGTTTTTATACAACAAAATGAAGATGTCCGAAATATTATTGACTCAAACAGGTGAAAAAATGGATCTCAGGATAGGCTCAGGATGTGCATGAAATATTTTATCCATTGACTTTGAATTAAAACTTGAGCAAATCAGACTATAAATAAATTACACTGGACAACAAAAAATTTATTTATTTTTTTCCCTGGTTCGCTACTGGTTTTATTTTATACCTTCGCCGGAGATAACTTAAATTATGTGTGTGAAAAAATTGAAACACTCATCTCCGCGAAAATAAACATTTATTTAAAAAAAAACTTATTTTTTAAGGGAGTCAAGTTTTAAAAAATTATTCTGTAGGTTTTTTTGTTCGTTTTGCTCGTCTCTTATAACTATACGATGGATAATCTCGTTTTAATGTCCAACTAAATCTGCACGCATACTCCGCGACCATTTTCCTTGATATCGTTTTTCCATTGTCATGATGTCTTGATGGAATCTTTCTCCGTGGTCGTCGCTCACTGCACCTAAGTTTTCGACAAAAAGTCGAGATGGGAATGAAGGAAATGATTCTTTAAGGACATATTACATCCTAAAGCGTTATCATCCTGTAGTAGTTTAGAAACCATATTTTCATAGCTTGCAGACTTTCCATTTCCCAAAAAATTTGTCGCCACTTCAACAAATGAAAGCCATGCATTTTTTTCTTCTGTGGTTAATTTTGCAATAAAATTAGAATCCTTCATTATCTCCCTTATATCTGGCCCGACAAAAACTCCTTTTTTTTAATTTAGCTTCACTCAGTCTAGGAAATAATGTTTTTAAATACAGAAAACCTTCTCCATTTCTATTCATGGCTTTAACAAAAAAAATTATGAGATATAATTTGATGTGCAAAGGTGGCAAAATAATATTGTTTGCTTCTACTAAGGGGTTTTCAGTCACATTCCTTTGTCCTGGAATTAAATTAGTCCTCATTGGCCAATTCTTTTTTATGAAGTGTTGACTTCTAGCTCTACTGTCCCGTTCACATAAAAAACAGCAATATTTTGTGTAACCTCCTTGCATCCCGAGTAATATTCCAACAACTTTGAGATCTGCACATATTTTCCAAGAATGACGTTGGTACTGAATTTTCTCGAGTAGGTTTTTCGTATTTGCATAAGTTTCTTTTATGTGAATGCCATGTGCTAAAGGTACAGATGAAAGAACATTGCCATTATGCAGTAAGACTGCTTTTTAACTTAATTTTGAAGAGTCAATGAAAAGTCTACATTTATCTGGTGAATGTTCATAGCCATGTAACACAAGTATCAGTCTTATTTTTGTTACTAAGGCCAATTTATGATACTTTTTTCGATATACCGTCATAAATTATGTCAAATTTATGGTTTATTATTTATTTAGATATTTCGATGTAATAGATTTTTTAAATTATCTTTTTAACTTCCCAGTATATGGGAAGTTCTTGTAATCGCCTCGAAAATCGAAATTTGATATTCATCATTTCTTTACGTTTTCAGGTCTATAGAGTATATATTAAGTGTTTTTAGAAAGGGAGATGTATGTGTGTGTGGACGTACGTACGTACGTACGCATGTACGTTCGCGGACACTTTTTTCTACGAGTATAACTCACCTAAACAAAGTTCTATCGACTTCGTTGAGGTGTCAATCAAAGCGGTTTTGCAATTTTAAGAGCTGGTTAGTTTTTGGGAAACTTCGGTCGGTTTTTAATTTAAGGAAAAAAGTGCAAAAATTAGGTTTCTTTCATAAACAATAAATTTTTAACCTGATTTGCGAAACACAGTAATCAATGTTTATAAAATTTATATACTGCGGACAGTGTTTGTAAAAACACCATCAACACCTTTTGTCATGATTACAAAAAATATTAAATAAAAAATAAAAAATTATTAACAGTCATTATGGGTCATTTTTGTCATTCACTATATCTCACGAACCAGATATAATATTTCCATAATTAAGGTGTCAATAGACGTGTATTAACATTTGTGATGTGTTTAACATTATGAAAAAAATTGTAATGGCAAAAAGTCGTGTTGTCCAGTGTTATTCACATATTTTTGCTTTATAAATTTTGAATAACATTCGATTTACATGTTATGTATTATCATAATTCAAATATACTTTTTGTTCAGTAAATAAAGGTCATCAACGGAGAAAATATTTTCAAGTACACAATTGTGATTTACACAAATGTAACCAACCTCAAAAATACTAACACCAACTAAAACTAATTGAAATAATCAAAAATGCGCCTAAAAATATTTGATAAATTTTTGTGGACGCAACCGCAAAATAGTTTGGCATTAAGTATATCTACAGGATAAGCGGCAAAAGCATCTCACAGCAATTAAAATCCTCCGAAACCCGTTTGGAAACTATTAATAAAATTACCTTCAGCTCTCGACGGTGTGTGATTAGTTGTAGATTAACTATCGATAAGCATCCATTTTTGTGCATTATTGATTTCGCTGCTTGGACAGTGTCTGTTGCTTAAGATCTTAATCGAAAGAAATGGATGTGAGACCACACACATGAAGAATTGCCTTGGACGCCGTTAATGGGTGCCCAAGATGCAGGTTGTTATCCTTATCTGAGCTCTTGGCCAAAACTGTCCTGATATTTTATGATGGGTCGTGAATTATGAATCTGAAGATGCAAACGAAAAGATCTATGTATGTGCCAAACGCTGGTATGTCTGGCTTAAGTTCGCTAGCAGCGTGCATATGGAAATTAGTTGGGAGTTAATGAAGTCCATTGGGGACAAAACGATGAAGGCGCGCAAGGCTGGAGACAGTGCGGTCTCAATTAGCGGCATGTATCTACTGCTTCAGATAAACCGCAACCAAGCATCTTCGTTGGGCCAGAACCGGTGTATCTTCTTAAGTGGCAGAAGCGCGACAAGATTCGTGTACCTGCAACTCGTTGTAGTGAGCTGACTCTATCGCGTGGCTAAACTCCATTTATCAAATAGACAACACCTCGGAATTAGATCTGAACAATTAAAAACCAATGGTCAATTTATGTTTAGTTTCGATCGCGTGGAAGCTGGAAGTCGATTCATCAGATTGAAATTGAGAAATATGTCTTTGGTCAGCAGCAATTAACGTTATAATGCAGATGGAATTACATTTCTTATGAACAGTTAAAAAACCAATTCGTTTGCATCATATTTCGTACAACGGTAGTATAAATTATAATGTTAAGCAGAGTAAAGTTGCAATAAAATCACTGCAAATATAGTTCGCAAGATATTAAGTTAATATTTTAACGAAAATTTAAAGTAATGCAGCATATACAAAAACATCTTCCCATATCATCAAAAACACATTGGCCAGAGTTTTTGAAGTCTTTTTCAGTGCAACTAGTTATTGTAGGGTATTTTTTGAAACTACGCTGCAAATATTACATACGTTGAAATGATATTCGAAAAAAGGAGACAACATATTGATTGATTCATACTGTTGGATCGAAAAACCATCGCCTTCCTCTGTGCATATTTTAAGGCAATTTTATTCGATTTTCGTTTACAGATATGTGGCTTTTATTCACTATTGTGACTTTTATTTATTATTTTATTTTTCTTCAGTAACATGCATGCATGCATTATACATATTAAAATATTTAAGAAATCTTGAGATTAAGCCTTTCATCGATTCTTGAGTTAGAATTGTGAAATATAAGATGCCCATCACCTACAATAAATGCATGACAATATTGCTTCCTGAATTTCGAAATGAATGGTCCATTAATACTGGAGTGTAGTGATGAAATTTCACTAAGCAAAAATTTTCATCGATTTTAAAGGGCAAAGGAGTTTTTGATTACTATATGTCCCTTGTGGTCTTGGGTCTGCATCTAATAAACTGCTCACGAAAAACTGAAATGTTTGACCACAAAATAAATGTTATAAGAAATTCTCTTGGTGTTGATGTCAAATGTGTACATTTTACGGTTTGGGATGAATATTGAGTCAAACATCGATCTCTGAAACGAAAATATTTGTAACCTAAGGAAAAAGCATTTTGTTTTTCTCTGTAGCATTTGCATTTTCAGAAATTTCATTTACTGCAAACTTGTGCATATTGCTTTGTAGAATATGAAAAATCAAAACATCTCTCTGTTTTTAGATGTATGCAATTCCATGCAAATATACTTGATTATATAAAGTTCATTGTTATAGAAAATGGCAGCTTACGATGATGTACATGAGGCATTAAACATTTCAAGAAGAATTATCAATTGTCCTTAACATTTTGGAAGCTGATTCGGTATAAATCAGAGAAAGACCAAATCATCAAACTTATCTAAGAATTAATGTAAGCTGTAATTTTCATAGGATAAATCTGTTAGTTATTTTTGGTAACGTCAATTTAAAACCATCATTCATGATAGTCTTTTTTTTTACTATGTCGGTTTCTGATGGAACTGATGGTTTGCTGTGTTTTGAAGCAGTTTAATGGAGACTTTAGTTACTGGAAAAGATTTTTTTATCAATTCCTATAGTTCATTATTTTGATGGCCTTTCTATGTTAGTTAATAAATAACAGCGTGATAAAATTATATAAAAATTGCAATTGATAGGCATTATAATAAGCAGTAATCGACATCCGAAAAGGACGTTCGCTAAAATTCAAAAAGATTCAGAATTCAATTTTGAACCCGAAATTTACGCATTTTTAACGATAGCAAAATTGAAAACAACATTTTATACTATTACGGATATCAGAATGACATTCTTTTATGTAAGGGGGCAGAAAAGGGTGGCTGTTTCCTGAGAACTTGAGAATTAGTCAAGTGAACAGATCCTTGAAGCTCATTACTAAGTCAATATTTTTCGTTTCATTCTAGTTATTAACAAAAAATTTCTGTGCTTATTAAACTTTTGAACATATATAATGCTGACAAAATATGCGAAATAAAAGTTCGTTTAATTAGGTCCTACCTTCTTTGTGTGGGACTAAACACTGTAGCAACGAACGTTGGAGCTGTTTACTGATAATAGAAGAGGTCCTCTGGTATGTCAGATTTTAAATCTGACCCGTTCTGATCGGAGGTTTTAACTTCGGAAAGTTCGTTGCACTTCACGTTTTCATTGATTATTGTGTTGGTTTCTTTATATTATTAATTAATTACCAGTTCGATCCTTGCGAAATTGGTCTCAAAAGAAAGAATGCAATGTTTGCTAACTGTTTACAGTTACAACAGTGCCAGCAAAAATCCAATTCCATGCGAACAATCGAAAGAAACTGAAAAAAACCCAATCCGGGTGATCGAGCGCAGACCCTCAATACTAAAAAGTGAATATAAATGATCGTCAAATGATTTTTCTGCACAATTACCAGCTCGATCCTTGCAAAATTGGTCTCAAAAGAAAGGATGCAATGTTTACTACTAAGGATATTTGTTTTTCCTGATTGCATATATTCTGTTTTGTTCTGTTCTGTTCTTAACTTTCATAGATCTTCAATGGTCGGGACAATGTTGTGTTCCTCTACCAATCCCTTTGTATCCGAGACACTTATATCCAATTTCGTTTTTTGCATATGCACCTAATCAAATTTACAACGTCACCTTTATTTCCAGACTCTTTCACGGAAGTTTATATTGACCATAATTTTTCAGGCAGATTAGAGTATCCTTTAAAAAATTTCTCATACTTTGGTAATGAATGTTTTTTTCCAGAATTCCTTCACGGTTTTCGGCGTTAGTGGTAACTTTGGAACAATTCTAGAAAAAACTTTTTGTATAAACCCGCTTGGAGTTGGTAATGATTGATTCATCGAATGTAGTAAGGACGTGGTATTAGGTAACATGAATTTAATTTTAATGAAGTATAATTCATCAATTTAATCCTCATTTATGATAGATGTGCATTGTCGACAAGACGACCTTTTTGCTTTACGGTGTTAGCAAATGCCTTTATAATCCACTCAAAGAAGAATTTTCTAGTAACCTTATATCGGATGTTAGCTTCTAACACAATACCAAGTCTAAGTTTTTCAACGTAATGTTTATTTGAAAAGTTGAAGTTTTTTTGATAAACGAATAGAAATTTGATTGTCGCAAACAGCAGGATCAAGTATTCCGTTCAAAGACTTTTGTGCTGGGAAATCTGACTATTCCTTAGTATTAAATGCTCGTCAAGCCTGCATTTTCAGAACAGTCCAGTCCCACTTCAGCTGAAAACTTATTTCAAACTTTGATTTTCTCTATATAGCTTATGTTGGATTTCCAAAATGTGTTTTTTCGGCAGAATATTTTTCGGTGTAGACCCTTTTCCTCGTCAAATATCATAGTGAATTCTACTTCTACTTTTAAATTCACGTGAGTGTAATTGCAGAATTTAGTGTAGTTCTTTGTCAAAAATTTTAAGAAATCTTTTATTTTTGAACGGATAGTTTATGGCTAAATTATCTCTTTTCATTTGCATGCTGCTTATCCAGACAATAAGTAAAGTTTTTGTTTGCTTCATGGCTTTGCTTCGGCGAGATGAATTAATGCATTTTCCTCTGTCAACATCCAATTTTTTATGGAAATCTGTTTTCTTGACGATTGTGCCTGAAATGCACGTAAAATGAAAGCATTTCTTTGAAAAGTTTGATTTGTCATTAAAAACTATTCACTATCTTTTTTTAAATGAATATTCGGAAAATAATAACCAAATTTTCCTAGATTGTTGCATGCTCTAAAGAAGCAGTTCGTATCTCGAGACAAACACGGTTGTTGCAAAAAGTTCGTTCATATCTCTAAACGTCTACATTTGTATGTTAAGACACCATTGTACGTGTATATTGGAAGAATATTTTTAGAGACCGAATCTCCATTCAATTCTATCTACAAAAATTTTGTTCATCGTTATAAAGAGCACACATAATCCTTCGCTTCTTATAAATAAATCATTACTCATATATTAGGTTTGATTTCCAGAAACTTTTTCTAAAGGAATTGGTATAAACTTTAATAAGGCGCATAGCTATCCAACCGAGGTATCGATACTACTCTTACAATTCGTGAAGAAGCGAACATTTGAATTTGCGGAATGAATAAAATCTCTGGATCATTTTCAAACATTACTAACAAGTGTTACTCGTTTATGAATACTTAATTTTATTGTAATTATATTGTGTAGCCATTAACTACTGGTTGGACTTTACATCCTGATCTATGCTAGGTTTTTCAAGTTATTCGAGATCATTGTTTATCGCTATTGATAGTGAAAATTATAGAAGTTTCTGTAACAAAATGTATTTTGTTAAGGGTTTGTTTTTAGCTGCAAAGTGGCTAAATCGAATAAATTGTCAATTGATGATTTGCTTCGTTGATTTCTTTTGTTGCTGCAGTCAAAGTTCCAATTTTAGTTTCTATATTTATGGGGTTGATTATTTGGTCATGGAGATTACAGTCCATCTATCTCATTGAAAAAGCAATAAATTTATATTTTTCAATACCACTTTAGAAAATTTTCGTCATACATATGCCACAAAATCAACTCCGTCTTTTTATGTGTATAAATATAAATGCTTAAAATGGAATTCACTACAATTATTCAACTGTAGTATAAAAGGTCATTTACTGGACAGAATCTTTTCATCGAAAACACAATAACTCTCAACGAATATGTTGAACCATTCGATATTCTGTAGATTCTGGCCGACATGATTGTTGCCGCGTTCCAACAACATGCTCTGAAAACACTGAAATCAATTTCCAGTTCATCATCAGTGTTGCATTCACTAATGCGCCGTTTCAGAACTCGGCTTGCTGCCATTTCCACTCATTATATGGTCAAAATACGCGACGAAAGGATTAAACATATCGCGGATGGATAAGACAGCCACGTAGTATCACGCTTCAGCATCACTTCGTGTAACGTGAGCTCCTTGGCAACATATAGGATTGCGTGCTAAGCTCTGATTTAATTCCATTTAATTTTCGGGATGAGTTGTGTTCTTCCGATGTGTCGTTGCTTCCCGCTAAGCCTTCTTCTTAACATAATCCACTTACTTGATCGGCAGTCTCGAGGTGAAGATACCTAGTCCACACTCCACATATGGGTGAAAAACAATGAGTGCCATTTGAAAAAGAGTTACCGGCTACGATATCAATATCAAACTGGAATTAGAAGAAATTATTCTCGGTTGCCATACAATCATAGGCTAGATTCCATAGTCCATTCATTTTAGTTTAAAGGTAGGTTAGCATATGAGCATAGCGTGACCAACATAAATATCCCGAAGTACCATGAGTTTTCAGATTCGTCATATGCAATCCAGAGCATGACAACACGGCGAAGAAGCTTCTGACCGAGTGAAGTTCGGTCAACTAAGCCTGCCCATATTCGCGGTAAGCCCGTCAAGTGCACTGAGGATCACTGATCCTCGGATGCAAATTGTAATTGCAGCTTGATACGAACGTAATTACCGCAGTTCGTGGACTAAACGTGTGGCTCTCAGTTATTATTTTCCTGTTTTCACGAAATTCTTGACAAGGCAGCTCAGTGAACCTCGTGGTTCCCAAATGAACGAGTTCATTGAATCCTTGTGGGCATGGCATGCTCAGATCACCCAATTATGAGATATCTAAGATTCAATGAGCGGTTGAAGTTGCATAATCACGTTTTCAATTTTCGGCTCGTAATTGTTTTGTGTTTCGTTTGGAAGATATCTCTGTTGTTTTATGGCACATCCTTGACGACCTCAATAAGTTTTTATTCATAAATTATTTATTAGGCATAAGGGTGTTGTTCAAATAGCAACCATGCTTCCAATGTGCTAGAAACGAATACCATCAACATAATCATTTCCCAGATGATGTTCCTTCTGATATTGAATTCATAACTTTTTTGTTTAGTTTCCCATGAATAAAATAGTGCATTTTTATAGGAATCATAAAAACCCAGACAAGATTTGATGAGGGACGATATGAACATCTTTTGATGGCATTATTTTCACTTTTGTGGCACCCGACGCCTGTTTGTGTTTGATGAAGATGTTTCGGGGATGAAAATGGTCAATTGGGCTGTTCAATAGCATTGTGACTAGGCTGAATTGTTTGAACTGGTTTGCCGATAATGATTGAATTTTTATTTTATGAAATTATAACAGGAAAATTAAGGAAATCTCCAGTACTACAAATGAAATCAGTAACTTTAAGAGAATTATTTCTAAATTGTTGAAACGGTGCAACAAGCAATACTGACCCATATTGACCCATTACCCGATGCGAGGCTTTTTTTTTATATTGTACCAAATATAAATGCAATTTTTTGCGATTAGTTAAGTTTGAAGCAAAAATCACTTTCATTAGATATTTTCTTGAATCAAATTTTGCAAACAGTGTGTTTTTTGTGTAGCCGCTTGTATGGTACCTGGAAAATATTAATAAAAAAGGTTATCACCTCTTGTAAATGCAACTTGATGTAGCATTTGTTCTAGTTATTGGAATAAATAAAAACCAACGTGCCAAATGAGGTGCCCGCTGAGTTCCACACGACAAGCTTCCCAGTTTTACATCTATATTAAAATGAAAAAAAATATAATCAAACTTTTAGTAAAAATAAAAATAATAATAAGAGCTTTTTAGAAAAACAAAAATTAAACAAGCCGCGAGGTGCGACCCTTGAGGTCCACACGGACTACTTCCCAGTAATATTTACATAAATATTAAAAATATTAAACACAATAATAATTCAAAAATAATACTACTTTTAATAATAAAAATGTACTTCTCATAAAAGTTATTGGAATGACTTAGTATTAATCGTAACATCTACGCGAGCGTCAATTGATTACGTAAATATTTTCGTGGATTGGTTTGATTTAATATTCACGTGGATCAATCGGAGGGGTGACAGGTTAAAAAGCCTTTTTTACGTTATTTGTTATTTTCATATCGATGCTTCAAGGACAAAACAGCGCTAGCAAAAATGAATGCAGTTTTTGTTATTACGACAACTGAAGAGATTTTGTCGCGTGATGGCCATTTTGAATAGTTGCGGTCAAAGCTGCTAGCACTTCGGCATAATCACTGAATTTGAATTTTTTCACGATTTTACATCAATGAAACTAATAATTATTTCTTATTTTCTGTTGATTTTGAGAAACATTGATTATGCAGTCAAAAATAGGTTCAATTGCATGTAAAAAGTAAAATATATGTATTACAAATGATGACGGAAGTAACTGAAATTTTACGAATACTGAAGAACAAAACTCCTAAAACTACAATTTTTTATTTGATGAAAGCTTTTCAGTGCATATGATCTTAAAAAGTGTTGACTACAAAACATTTTACCATTCAAAACGTTGATTATCACAATTGCAAATTTGATTTGATTTGTATTGGTTTCCAAAGTTTCAGCAGTTTTTTTATTAAAGTTATAACACGGTTCTGTGAAGACTATTGAAAATCTCCACAAATTATGCAAATAATAATAAACTTTGATTGACATTACCACAATGTCTTTAGAATAAGAGAATTAAGGTATACAAATTCGTATGAACCCGTATGGACCCCTCTGAATGATTTTTTTTATTTTTAATTCAATTTGTTTTGAAATCATGAGAAAATATTTTGCTGGTCTCTCTACAGAAATTGATAAAAGTTTATAAATTTTATAAACATTTATTATTACGATGTTTATTTTATTAACTATTAATTAATTTGTTTATGAAAAAAAACACTAATATTTATTATTTTTTTATTAAATTAAAAAAATGGCTTTAAAGATTTGTTTAAAAGTTAAAAACATCGTTAAAATGTTAATACGCGTCGATTGACTTCTTAATGATGCAAAGATTATATTTGGTGCTCGAGATATAATGAATGACATAAATGACCATGAAGGTCATGATGACTTTTAATGATTTTTTATTTTTAATTTAATTTTTTTGTAATCATGAAAAAGATTTGGTGATGTTTCACAAGAACTGTTTGGAAAATATAAATTATACAAACATATATTACTGAGTCTTTAAAATCAGGTTAAAAAATTTGATGTTTTTGAAAAAAACCCCAATTTTTTGCACTTTTTTTCAAAAATGAAAAAACCGCTGCAGCGAATTTTTCAAAAATTTGATGAAATTACACCAATGTCAATATGCTCGATTGACGTCTTAATGATGAAAATCGCATGCTTGGTTCGTGAGATATAGTGCATAACATGGTTGACCTTCAAAGGGTTAAAACAGCAACACCCCCTAGACCGAAGTGTCCCAAAAACTAATCAGCTCTTAAAATTGTAAAGGCGCTTCGATTGACATTTCAACAAAGTCGATACAACATTGTTTACGTGAGTTATGCTCGTAGAAAAACTGGCCGCGAACGCACGTACGTACACACACACACATATACATACTTTTTTCTAAAAACACTTTAGATATACTCTATAGACCTCAAAACGTAAAGAAAAAGTTGAAAATTTCAATTTCGATTTTCGAGGCGATTACAAGAACTTCCCATATACTGGGAAGTTAATAATGTTGTCCCTAATGTCCCATTATTTCCTATTAATGTTAATTGTTAATTGTATTGACAAGAATATGTTTTTCAAATTTGATGTTTTATGTGATAGTCGTTCTTAGAAACATCTTATATTTCTACGCATTAATTGTCAAACGTGCCAATCTGATAACCAAAAATATATATAATAAATTCTATGTAATAATATTTATAACAAGTCATTTTTTTGAAGTCTAAGGAAGAATAAATGTTCTCAATAAAATGTAAATAACATTCTGATGCATTTTATTATATGTGCTATATATAAATATATATATATATATATATATATATATATATATATATATATATATATATATATATATAGTATATATATATATATATATAAACTTGAACTTGATAAACTTGAACAAAAATACAAGGCTATCTTTATCATAATTTTGGTGTGATAAACCCGAAAATGAGCTAAGGCCAGCCTTACATAGCAAGCTAGAGCTAATGAAACAATTTATGAACGCATTAGACGAAACATTTGAAGTTGTTAGACATTTTTCGGAGGCAGCAACCATAGAGTAAAAAATTATCATAATCCAAAATAAACGAACGACGAAAGCTTTTTAAAGCATATGATCCAGCAAAGTATTGACTAAAAAACATTTTACCATTCAAAGCGTTGATTACCACAAATGCAAATTTGATTGAAATGTTGTTGGTTTTCAAATTTATGCAGTTTTGTTTAATTAAAAGACTGTAGAAACACTGAAAATATATTTAAACTTTGATTGAATTAACAACAATCTCTTTAGAATAAAAGATATAAAGAAATATCATTCGTTACATGGTAACTTTGAATGATTTTTTTTTTAATTTAGTTTTTTTATAATCATGGAAAAAAGTTTTATCAGTTCCCTTCAAAAACTGATAATAATGTATTAATTTTATAAACATTTATTACTATGGTGTGCAAATGAGGTTAAAAAATATTTTTTTTGAAAAAACCCCTAATTTTTCGTATTTTCTTCTATTAAATTAAAAAAGGCTGAAAATTTTTTTTATTATTGAAAACATTGCAAAAATGTTAATACACGTCTATTGACACCTTAATGATGCAAATATTATAGCTGGTTCGTGAGATATAGTGAATGATAAAAATGACCTTGAAAATCATGATGACTTTTAATGATTTTTGATTTTTAATTGATTTTTTCACGTAATCATGACAAAAAGTTTTGAGGGTGTTTTTACAAAAATTGTTTGCGATATATAAATTTTATAACATTGTTTACTATATTTTTCCAAATCAGGTTAAAAATTTAGTGTTTATGAAAAAAAACCTATTTTTTGCACTTTTTTCTCTTAAATTAAAAAAACGGTTCCAACAATTTTTATGAAAATTTGATAGATTTGAGCAAATGTTAAAACGCGTCGATTTACATCTCAACATTGCAAATCGTATGTTTGTTTCGCGAGATATAACGCATGACAGAATACCTTCAAACGGGCAAAACAGCAAACCACCCGACGAAGTGTTTCAAAAACTAATCAGCTCTTAATATTCCAAAGGACGCTTCGATTGACACCTTAACAAAGTCGATCGGACTTTGTTTACGTGAGTTATGCTCGTAGAAAAAACTGTCCACGAACGTACAGACGCACGTACGTACGTACGTACACAGACACACATCTCCCTTTCTAAAAACACTTTATTTATACTCTATAAACCTCAAAACGTAAAGAAATGTTGAAAATTTCAATTTCGATTTTCGAGGCGATTACAAGAACTTCCCATATACTGGGAAGTTAATAAAAATGCCATTATAATTAATAGTTATAAAATCATGCGGTGAAAAGTGTACTTTTGAAATGAACGTAGTCTTGGTTGGCTGAGTGGTTAGAGCGCTTGTTGTCCTGCTCCGAATACCAAGTTTGGGGCTGCTTGTTCACAATTAGTTTTTGTAAATGGGATGTAGTGCGGATCATATATGTTTCATTCAGCAGATAATAAGTACCTGAGTCAAATAAGGATAGTAATCAAAGATGACCATTTCACTTCTGTGTTCAATTTTTCAAGTAAAATAATTAATTTTAACAATACTACAAGGTATTGGCTCAATTTGGGCAACTAAACTTTTTATTATTATTATAACTTTCATAGCATACTCAAAATGACACTGCAACCGTTTTCGTCAATATTTTATGCGATTCGAATTCCGATACCAAGGCAATAAAATGATAAGTTTTGAATGTCTACTTATCAGATGTCTAATGCTACAATAAAATTAATCTTTCAATAAGTAGCACAAGTGAATTTTGAACAAATTTCTTAGCTTAACCTACTTTTAAATGAAAATATCATTGGTAGTAGCAGTGCTGGAAAAGGAATTTTATATTTTAATATGCAAGCAAAATTCCCGTGAAGTTAAGTTTTTCAGAAACACCTATGGTAATTATTCAAAAAAAAATCTTTCAGATAACTTCAATTAGTACATGTTAAAAATAAGCCTTTGCTATTTTCAGATTATCGACAGTTACCTGTAAGATCATATTACTTAAAATTATAAGTGTTAAATTTTAAAATAGGGCTAAGATACTAGTGCTCCAAATCGTATAATTTTCTACTGAACATACTACATTCATTCGTACATCTGCTGATTGGTTTTCTGCGATGGCGCCTACTTCATTTATCAAAAGCAATTGTCAGCTACAGAGACCCCATCGAACGTAGAAGATTTTTGAGATTCTTCCTCCCACAATTTGTACAGTACACTACCATAGATGTCAATAGCATAAAATACAAATATTTGATTAATAGAAATGAAACAAGTCGGCAAATATTTATGGAGAATCGTTCATCTATTCAAACAGCAACTGAATCAATCGATCGATCATTTTGCGAGGGCGGACGTCTCCACTCTGAAGACACTGAAAGGTGGCTATATGATTGCCTTCCAGCGAAAACGCATGGCATCTGGCCCAATAACTTTCTTGCAGAGTTTTATAAGTACGACAACCAGGCCCTCCAACAAAGTTTCACCCCGATTGCTAGATATGCCACCCTGAACGCGAACACATTAATACAGCCAATAAAATTCAATCGAGTCAAATTATTGAACAACTGGCCCACAAAAAATCTGTAAGATGTTCAACAATCTGCCATTCCAACTGCATCCTGTTGATATCAAACTAAAATTTGAATAAAATGTTAACGGTCATAATTTAGGCATGATGTGAAGCATTGAAATTTCAATCCAATAAAAATCCAATTCATAAAAATTTGCGTACGCGGCGATCGTAGGAAAAAGATTGACATGATCCTGATCGTAGGATGGCGGCTCGGCGATCAGCCTCCATCTCCTTGTCTGATCCGACAAATTAAAATAATTGAATATTTTCGATTTCATTCGATTCTCGGGCCAATTTGCATGTAGACAAAAAGCCAACCGGCCTCGATGGTTGAAAAGATCGTTGACGATCTGTGGATGATGATCCGCAGTTCATTGATTTGTTTACAGCCCCCATGATGTCCTCGTAGTGAAGGCAGAATGTCTACATTATTTCATATATGTATGGTGTGTTGAAATGTGTCCGACGTTTTGGCGGTTTTCTTGAGGCTTTGAGAGTAGCATTTATCAACTTATTAATACAATGTTGAAATGATATGAGGTAATATAAATTGAGATTTCCGACAAGGTAGCAAGGAGTTCAGATCACATCCATTCAATAGTATTTAGAGTACCTTCACACTATGCTTCCAAATCAAATGTGTCCTCATGAGGTTTTATATCTAATCAGGTTTGCGACTCCGTAATTTTATGGTGGTCAACAATCGGTAATTTCTCCTACATTTGTCAGGCGTTTCTAACGTACTCACTTTCGGTAATTAGCCTGATTCTCTCTTATCCATCACAGTTCGATAAAGCATTTTTGTTCTTAGCTCAGCATTATTTCATATTAATTACAAATAAATGTTTGAATAGGAATTGCTATAAACTCAACATAATTGGTTCCTTCAGTGTTGCATTGAATATGTAATTATCTTGACTAAGTAGATTTTTTCGTCACATGTTTTCCTTGGAATTTTACTCGAATATTTTTCCAATATATTCCCAGTATAAATGTTGAAAAATATTCCTCTTTTGCATTTTTTGCGGCAGTGTTGAAAATTTAATTGAAATGAAAAAACAACAACTAAAATGTGGTCTAAGTGCGACCCTTGAGGCCCACACGACTAACTTCCCAGTGGGGTGAATAAAATGCTACATTTTCATTTATTATTAGTTACTTTTATCAAACATTACTATTATTAAACATTATTATTCTAAATTAATATAATTACTTTTATTGTTTTTATCCATTTTTTATCTAACCATAAAAGCTTTGGTAGAGGAAGACGTCTCCACCACCTGGTCATCCTCTACCAAAGCCTCGGCAACCTCGTCCTCGTCATCCTTCTTGTCCTCCATTCCGTCCTCAACCTCGTTCTCCATCTCGGTCTCGGAATCCACAACTATTATTGAGGGTTTTTAATTATTATTTACAATAATCATTCGTTATTAAGAATGTTTGATCGTCACTGAATAATTATAATTGACTTTATATATACAATATCAAATTATTACTAATATTATTTGATTGTTATTAACAATATTCAATCATTTATAACAATATCCAGTTATTAACTGCATTAGCGTCTCTACTACCATTCACCCAAACCTGATAATATAAGTTTGCAATTTAATAAATTAATCTTAATTTTTTTTAAATAACATTTTTTACAAATTTGATCACGATTTTGCTAAAACGTACAATAATAACAATATTATCATGAAGGTATTTGGTATCTGCACGAATTAATAGTGCGTATCAACAGTTTAAAACTAAGCAAGTTTTAGTCGTTTTTTCAGTTTTTTCATCCTAAATAAAAAATCGGCTTACCCGATTTTGCTGAAAAGTCATTCAGTTTTAAGTTACGTAATTACGCGTCAAATGAAACCGGTCCCACATCAATCCCATTTTTGGTTCTTGAGATAATCGAGACGAAAAATTATTCCGAACGCACATATGTACATACGTACATACGCACATCCGCACATACGTACATACACACTCACAGACATCTCTCTAAAAACGATGGATTTGGATTCTAGAGACCTTAAAACGTGGAGATATGCCAAAATTTGGGATTCACAAAATCGACCCCATTACAATAACTTCCCATAGGGAACTGGGAAGTTAAAAATTACAACTATAAAATGCAAAGGTTATCGGTTTGAATTTGGCTGGATGGAATTTTTATGTATTTTAGCTTTGCGATGACCTACTTTTGCCAGGAAGGCTTACAATATTGAAAGCGAGTAACTGTTATTTTACAGCTTATGATTAGTGTGGCTTTGTTAAAGAAAATTATCTTAACATGTTTTTGAAATTCCATGGTATTTTTTTAAAAGATTTGCAAGAGTTGAATACGCTCCTCAATACATCAAATTTAAGTTTAGGGGTGGAGGCAGCTGATGGTAGAGACAGGCCAAGAATATGAAATTGTAGAAGCATTTGTACAGTAGATGATGTTTCAAAATTCAAAACAAAATTATTCATTAAGACATGATTTCCAAAAGATTGCTCTGTGAAAATATACTATCTTATGTTTATTAAAATAACTTGATTGAAATTTTTAGTCGGAATTATGACCAGTTTTTGAAATTTTAATTTAAATAAAGGGTACTTAGGGTACAGTTCGATCTGAGACACATCCACTAGACATACTTAATCATTCATAATGACGATCAGTCATAAGAATATATTTAGATCGAGCATTCACAATTCCCACGTTACGCTGCATTGCTCAGCGTAATGCTCTAGGTAGTTCATGGCATATCAACGAATGGACAAGTGTAAAAGGATCATTTATGACACAATAAACTTGAATTATAAAAACCACGACTATCTGTGAGAACGATGACTATCGATTTGTTAAAGAAATTAATTAACTTTGGTCACACATTTTGCATTTCCTATGCATGGGTATGTAGATTTTAATACTGTACATAAAGTTACATCCCTACTTTTAATTTTAGAGTAAGATTTTTGTACATAGATTTTAGGATAAAAGAACTGTAGAGTACGAAATAAAAGTAGAGTTAATTCTGAAGTCTTACTGCCATATTCGGCAAGCGTTTTAGTCCAGAATCCTCTGTTGCCATATTCGGCAATTGTTTCAGTCCAGAATCCTTCTCATATTTGGCAGTACCAGCCTTAATACAAGGGTTTAGAAATATAGGCATTTTGCGTGCCATTGTGACTAGCACTTGCCGCTGCGATGAAATGATTAGAATTCAAAACGTATTACAAAAATTACTGATTCCAAAATGACTGCAGTCAAATTCTTCTATCAAAATTAAATCAATATTTATAAGCTATGTATTTAAATAAATCAAATTTATTTCCAAAATCCAGGTGTTAAATGCAAAGAACAACATATCCAATAACACTAAATATCATTTTTGAAACAAATTTCATCAGTTTGTTGAAATTTCTTCTCGCTTTTCGCAAAGCTGAATAAAAGGCTTTTGATTTGTCAAGTAGTTATAAGAAACTGCAAATAACTATAACCTAGATGATTTTGTATTTGCCAAAAGTCTGGACCAATATTATTAATGTTTTAAGTCAAACAGTATTAGTATGTCACAGTTTCTGACTAACTATCTGGGACTGTTTTGTGGTATGTAATTTTTTTACAAAATTCGAGATTGACACATGATTTTCCATTTTCTGCGCAGCTCTTGCATCAATTCAAACGTACTGTGAGTCGATCCTTTATCAAACACCCAATTCAATCTGATTTCTCTATTGAAACAGATTACCCGTGAGTGATGGCCACCTAAGTCAATGTTCCACGCTATTGTACATTCAGCTCATGGGGATTTGAAGATCATCATCACGGGCAAATTTATTCCGTGATCAATCAACTTCAAAATAATAAACGTCAGAAGCCATGAGAGAAATGCTGTTTTAATTTAATGTCGGGCATTGCACGTCGTTGTTTTCGAATTTTTTAGTGAAAATGAAAGGTACAGATATGCGTCGACGCGCTTTCCGTCAGAGATGCTGCACGGAAGATCAATTGCGACCAGTTCCCGATAAAATGGCTCGACAATCCGGCTTGTACTTCACCTACATACATACATGTTTAACAAGATTGTGGACAGTAGTTATCAAAAGACAGGTATTGTGTAGTGAAGATGGTAGGAGAGGATGTTGTGTAAAGCCTGAGCCTGGAAAATCGATAACCATGCTCCGATTTTCTACATCCATAGATGCAAACTTTTCTCAAAATTTCAGCGTTTAAGCATTTTCTGCATTAACAAATAACATTTACTGTCTTAAATTATGATCGATATATGTTTCAATTCCTTTCTTTCTGATTTCACGGTTTAAGGAAACTATTTAGTGGATCGAATATTTCCAAGATTTTCGTTGAATTTTAGCCGCAACATCATGCGCTACACATCCTTTCAGCTTGTAAACTAATATCCAGAAGTTAAAGATAAAAATTCACTTTTCCATCCATTATGATGAGCTGGATCTTTTAATACGAGCCGATCAACGGGCTGTTGTTTGCGCCAACAGTAATATTGGACGAAGAGCTGTAATTTAAGGTAGCATCAACCGAAAGATATAATCCAGATTACTCGGCATGCTAAACCGCGATTTGCGATGGGCTGAAAAAGCTGAATTTAATCGCATCAGCAACTTCTGTCTGCCGCTAAATATCTGGATGCCTCCCATTTAAGATTATGCTTTTCAACCGCGCCGGTCGCCTCAGGTATACTACTTACTTAAACTTGCGATAATGTCGTAATATTGCAAATCCGAGGGAAGAAGTTGCCACGTATCGTGGTAAGGCACTTTAGTTATTGGAGCTAAGGAAATTATAATGAGGGAAACTTTCATATGTATATTAATGCATGAGGACGAAAACGATCTTTGACGAAAGCCTGTTCATTTTTTTTTTTTTTCAACGTTGGGAGGTGGAAATCTTCCAAAGATACCGATCAGCTCCTGCCTCTCGGCATGCCGGATTTCTACCGACTAAAACCACCTCCGTCTATCTCAATCACTCTCTCCACCAATTTTTAGTAATTTTTCGTATTTAATTTTCAGTACATAGTACTTCCCAGACGATAAAAAATCGGTATAAGGGATAGTACCAAAATTGTATCCTTTTAGTTAAATTAATCGTTCAGACTATATGTTCATTAATTATTTCATGTTCACTACATGTTTGTCTTTGACTTTAGTGGAGCTGATTGTATTTGTAATTTACTTCGTATGTTGTTCCTGAAGGAGGTATTTTTTTAGTGTCGTTTTAAATGAAGTTGGGTTCGCTATGTTTTTAATTTTGTCCGGTAGTGTATTGTAGAAATTAGCTGCCTTGTTCAAGGGATCTTCTTTTAGCCGATCAGTTCTGGCAAATGCGATAGCTATATTATTCATGTTCCTCATTCTGTAAGTGTTTTTTGCCTCAATTTTACCTAATTTCACGGTGGTGTATTCATTACGGTGTAAATTCTTATGTATGAATTTAGCTCTTTCCATGAAGATCATGCCTTGCAAATTCAATTCTTGGGCTATTTTGAAGACTTCGCTCGTTGGAGTTTGCATAGGGAGATTGTAAATGGTTTTATACGCCTTCGTTACTAGTCTGGAGATAATCATGAGGTTACCTTTAGAAGTTTGACTCCAATTTAAGATGCCGTAAGAAATTTTGGAAAGGAGATGCGCATATACAATTTGGACTTGATTTTTCTTTGGAAAGAAGTGGAAGCATATGTACTTGCAAAGTATTGACTACAAAACATTTTACCATTGAAAGCGCTAATTACCACAAATACATAATTTGATCGATTTTTTTTGGTTTTCCAAATGTGAGCAGTTGTTTTATCAAAATTAAAACATGGTACTTTGAAAAACCTGCTCAAATTATGCAAATATGAATAAACTTCGATTGAATTACCAACAATGTCTTTAGAATAAGCGATGTAAGGTAATATCTTTCGTATGAACCCATTTTACATCGTGACTTTGAATGATTTTTTAATTTCAAATTTTTTTTGTAATCATGGAAAAAATTGCTGGTTTTTCTACAAAAACTGATAATTTTTTTTTAAATTTTACTGTGTTGTGCAAATCAGATTTTAAAAAATTTATTTTATCAAAATCCCTAATTTTTCGCAACTTTATAAAAACGGCTCTAAAGGTTTTTTAAAATTTAAAACCAGCACGGAAATATAAATACGCTTCGATTGACACCTCAATGATACAAATATTATATTTTTTCACGAGATATAGTGGATGATATAAATGACCTTAAATGTCATGATGACTTTTAATAGCTTTTTATTATTAATTTAATTTTTTTTGTGATCATGAAAAAAACAAGCCGCGAGGTGTGACCCTTCAGGTCCACACGGTCAACTTCCCAGTAATATCTACATAAACATCAAAAACATTAAACACAATAATAATTTTGAAAATAGTACTACTTTAAGTAATAATAATTAGAGGTATTCAAAGCAGTAACAGGAATGAGTTAATATTAATCATATCAACTACGGACGGGTTTTTTGGATTTCCAACATTTAAGCATTTTTTTTATTTACACTAAAACACTGTAAAAACTATTAAAAATCTGCGCAAATTATGCAAATATTATAAAACTTGGATTGAATTTACAACAATTTCCTTAGAATAAAAGATGTAAAGTAATGTCATTCGTATGAACTCGCTATACATGATAACTTTGAATAATTGTTTATTTAGTTTTTTTATAATCATGGAATATGGTTTTGCTGGTTTCTCTTCAAAAACTGATAATAATGTATAAAATTTATAAAAATTTATTACTGTGCTGTGCAAATCAGGTTAAAACATAATTTTTTATGGAAAAAAACCCTAAAACCCTAAAAGCCTAATTTTTGCATTTTTTTTATTAAATTAAAAAGTGGCTGAAACCATTTTTTCTATAATGTAAAAAACATCGAAAAAATGTTAATACACGTCTATTGACACCTTAATGATGCAAATATTATAACTGGTTCGTGAGGTATAGTGAACGATAAAAATGACCATGAAAGTCATACTTTTAATAATTTTTTATTTTTAATTGAATTTTTAACTTTCTCATGAGAAAAAGTTTTGATGTTGTTTTTACAAAAAATGTTTGCAGTATATAAATTTTATAAACATTGAGTACTTTATTTCGCAAATCAGGTTAAAAATTTATTGTTTATGAAAAAAACCTATTTTTTCCCCTTTTTCTCTTAAATTAAAAAACGGCTCCAACAATTTTTGTACAGATGTGATAGATTGGCGCAAATGTTAATACGCGTCGATTGACACCTCAATAATGCAAATCGTATGTTTAGTTCGCGAGATATAGCGCATGACAGAAATGACCTTCAAAGGGTCAAAACCACAAAACCCCCCAACCGAGCTGTCCCAAAACCTAATCAGCTCCTAAAATTGAGAAGACGGTTCGATTGACACCACAGCAAAGACTATAGGACGCTGTTATGTTCATAGTAAAAACTGTCACGAACGTACGTACGTACACACACACATATGCATCTCCCTTTCTAAATACATTTTAAATATACTTTAAGGACCTCAAAACGTAAAGAGATGTCGAAAAAGTCAATTTCAATTTTCGAGGCAATTAAGGGAACTTCCCATATACTGGGAAGTTAATTAAGCAATTTTTTTTCAAATATTTCAGTTAACAACGTTCTCCAAATGTAATTTTACTTCACTTATGCTCTTGATGTGAAAGTTTTGCCATGCAATGATGTATTGTTAATTTTCCAATCAAGCAAATTCATAAAATTAAATCACAAATATTTTTCTTGTTATCATCCTTTCGGCGTCAACAAACTATCTTCTTGATTGCAGCAAGAATGATAAAAATACTTTTGTAAAATCAACATCTGCTTTTGTCGTATCAAACAAAATCAACAATAAATCAAATCTAGATTAGCGATGTGAGACGTTGTGGTTTGTATCTACTGGAAAATACATTCAAATCTTTTGTAATGAAATATCAGAGCAAATTCAGTGTCTTTCATTTTACACACACTGACAATTCAATGTTCTGAACAAGGATCTACAAACCAAATGTATTCGTTCATCAACAAACGACGTAGCAAAAATAAATGCTGGACGGGAAAACCCAACAATAGGGAAGATGACCACTGTCCAAATGGTCATCATATATCAAACCGAAATAAGAAACCACACAACAATTGTTAGTCAGAAAGTGCAAAACGGAAATCATGATGTTTTGTATGTACATACATGTTCATTTAGTAGTTTTCGGGATATTTATTGAGAGCTACTGATTTCCGAAAAAAAGAGAGTCGAAAATGGATTTGAAAATACCGAAGTGAACAACTATTAAAATAGTTATCAGTTAAAGCTGATCCTTAAGCAATTTTACTTACGTTGCTATTCATTACGAACAAGAAAATAAAATCAAAGTAGCACTTTTAAAGAAATGACGCATGTCTGTTAGTTGTTTGTAACGACACATCCAGTTTTTGCAGTTTTTAAATACCCTCATCCAATAATTATTGTTCGCAGAACATCGATTAGTAGACCACCTCAATGCCGTGTCACTGGACCCCTGCAAAGACAAAGAAGCAGCATAAAATGCTTGCCAGCTCGATAAGTAATACTTCTTAATACACCTGGCGCCTGATTTGGGTGTCATCTAATTATCGCAAAAGAATCAATGAAACAAGAGTTTAAACACTCAGCATGTCCCAAAACACTGGTCAAATAGCACCCGTATTAGTTTTGCAGATAAATGACACGAGGACACATTTGAGGCAACGTCTGCATTGGTGTGAATGATGCTGGCACTTATGGATTTTGGAAATGTGCTCGCCAGTTCCAAGCAAAGAAGATTTTATCAACGCTTTGAGCAGATTTGGATTATAAATAAAAAGGAATCTGGCAAATGCATTGACAACAAGATTTTCAGTAGTGTTCGCGGTATCAGAGTGAATTTAATGCCACTCGCGCTACATTCTTTCAAAATCCTAAATCTCTAATCCATGGCCATAATTGCATCTATTAATTCCGTATCGAAGAACCGAGATTAGAGGCGCCGTGTCATTATAAATCAGATCGACCGATGACCTTATTATTAATTTCATGAATTATGAGCGGAAGCCTTTTGACTAACTAAGGCCGCATCAGATGATTGAGGTGGAAAATTGGCCATCTCTCATTTAATTTGGTGTTTTGGAAGGCCATAAAAATGATTTAAGCACTTCCGTAAATTTGAAGGGAGACTGTGAAACGGGGGTGGTTTATTATGGGTTGTAGTAGAGAAAATGACTATTGTTTCATTGAAATTATTAGAGGCATGGTGGAATTGGAAATTCTAGAATTAAGATTTCCGATTGTGTATAATTTGTCATAGGCATTATTCTACAAAATGGTTTTCTTCTTCTTCTTATAAATGCGAAGACGAACAAAAGAACGCCGCTATTTATTTACTTAAGTTTGGAAGATATTTTAAAAGTTCCGAGATGTTTTATAGACGTTACTAAGAACTGAAACTCTTCTTGTTGTTTTTATATACATTCAACCGATATTTTGCAACACTAAAAATGTTTTTTCGTTGATTTTGTGTACTAAAATCGATGCATCATTTTAGTATCCAATTTCATACTTTTATGAATTCGCATCTAAGCGACTGATTCAAAAAAAATTCATGGAACTTATGCTCTGCAGAACGAATTTTCAAAGAAAATCTTAACTGAAAGTACTTCTAGAGTATTTTTAAAAAAAAACAGATAATTTTATATATATTCGAAAAAATGACCAGCTTTTAAAAAGCGCTTAAAATTCAAAATAATCTTATTTACGAGAATAAAACTTGAAGAAATCAGGACTTGAATTAATTTAGATATACTTGATGTAACTTTCCAGCTAAATAATTTTCAAAATTAACTCAATATCCCACTAGGAGAAATGAGTATAACAATTAAATAGAATAAACGTTACTAGTAAGTCAATTTTTTTTATCTTACTGTAAAACATTGAAGCTACATAAATCATTGTTACATAAATCCAATTAAAAAAAAATTAAAAAACCGTGCAGATATGAGCCGACAAGAAGTATCGTTTTCAAAAAATCTTGCCGATGGTAGTATTTTTCCTGACAAGTTGCGATCAAGAATAAAATAAAAACCTGAGACTATTTTGTTCCAAAGCCTCATAGAAAAATTAGTGTCACGCAATTGTTTTTTAATTTGTTTTTATGGAAATGTAAGTTGCCAAACTTACAGGTTTTTTTAAAAAAAATATTGAGTTTTGAAAATTTACAAAGACAAAGACAGCATCCAGAAACACAAATTCCATGCATATTTTGAGCTTTTACATTTTTGACTTAATATAGAAACAATTTCCATTTTTTCAAACGATGTCTGATAGAGAAAGTTGACACATTGACCAGGATTGCGTTCTACTTTACGGCTGAGTCATCCAGCACATTTTTTCATTATTTTCTGGAATGTGTAAGATGATTCAAATAGAATATTGTATTTGTATAAAACAGGATTTTTTTTATTTTTCTGGATATTGTTTCGAGTACCGAGGTGGAGTTACTCGTTAAATAACAGACTATTGTTAGCCTGACAATAGACTATATTTAGTGTGACTGTTAATATAGACACTATCTTATATCATCACATATTATAAATTGTTTTTGTGAATAATCCGTGGTTTAAAAATTCATTCATTGAATTTGATACACTTAATGAAATGAAAAATAAAAACGTGTACTAAATGGTTGCTCGATTTTTAATACAGATTATGGTCATCAGAAATATTTTAATAAATAAAAATGATTTTTTAGTAACTTTATACTGTTATCATTATTGCGCGGCATATGTGTCGTGAAATTATTGATTTTAATTTCAAATTCTGAAGTTCAATGAAAAAATAGGGAGTCAAACTGATGACGAATAAAAAATCTGGATGGTCTTTAGAATTGAAAATTTCAAACGAGGGCAAGAAAATCGTGTTTAGTGTTTAGAACTACTTTTCTCAAACTATGATGCCTCGATTCATATCAAAAAGTCTACAATAATTTCTATTGAAAAAAAACCTCTTAAAGAACCTCGGAATTTGAAAAGTGATCATTTCAAACTTTTTCAAATAGAATTGATTATTTTGGATTATCATAATGCTGTTTTATATATTTGTTGGGTAGCAGCTTACAATCACAGAAATAGTTGACTGCATCTGTTTAGTTTTGTACTTGCATTCTTCACTAAGGGTTGAGAGCTCATGTTTTTGATTTACGGTATTCATAAAATTTCCTCGAAAACTGTTTTCCAACTTTGTACTCAAATTTAAGTGTTTATTGATTTTTTTCCGTTAATTTCTCAATGTTTGAGTATTCATAGTAATTTAATTCGATGATCATAGACTATAAACGATGTATTCTAATATTTTTTTTATCAAACTTAGCCTAGACACAAAATGTATTCCATTCAATTGGCGGTACAATGCATCTGATGCAATCTCTTGTATTGCTTCATGATGAAAAAAATAAGTAGAAAAATTATTATGTTGTAAAAAATTATATTGAATATTATCTAGGCTGTTCAAAATTATATTTAGTATTTTGTTTTTAGGCTGAAGGCAAAGTGAATGAAATCAAAAGGCGTTTAAATTTTGATAACATGACATATCGTTGCAATTAATAGCCATAAAGTTTTCAACAATATTACTGGCCTAGAAGATTGAAATGTGTACATTGTCAAAGACTATGGATATTTATTTAGTTCGGAGTAGTTAATATAATTGAAGGACACCAATGGAATATGTATTTTGGGAATATTTGTACAGTGGTTCGTCGTTTGAGATCAGTAAAATAAATATGAAAATTCCTTCAAAATATAATCGAGTATCATTGATCACTCTCAGAATGCATTTCTTTGGAAATATAAATAGTTCTGAAATTTTAAGGATAATGAGCACACGTTCAACTGCAAGCGTACACAGGACAACTGACCCAATCCTTCATCAATATGATATTATGTATGGGCGTGGAAGCAAAACACAGCTAATCCACTTAAAGTGCTCTTCGTTACAATGCAACAGCGGGTGCCTGTCAAAATAAATCAAATTCCTGGTAAGAAAACACTCACAATCAGTGAGCCTTTCAACTTCCGTATGTTGTGACCACAAATGTGACCTTCCGACGGAAGTGAACCCTTTTTCTTCAAAACTGTCCATTGAAATCTGAGCGTTTGCGGTCAAGGATTAGCAGAAATGCTTCTCATCACTCTTAATGAGTCCTTGGAGTTTAATGAGATGCGCATGGTAACAAAAATACAGAGCATTTTCAAGACTGGGCGTTAGTTCTTTTGAATGTAACAAACATACAGCCAACTGGAGATGAAAATCAGACCTGACTGTACATTTGCAAGGACCAGAAATCCATCAACTGCAAAGTCCTTGAACAACAACAACAACAAACTCATCATTCATCATCTTTTCGGGCATTTAGTGGCCGTCATCATGACTGACATAAAGCCGCCGATTACAACGAAGATTCTACCAAAATATGGAAAAATCATTTGAATATTTTTTCCGTTGCAGACAGACCCAAAGGTCCTTTATAGCAGCACCGCTCTGCCCGTCAGTCGGACAGTGAAATGATTTAAGCCTAATGAATTTTTCATACTTTTCGAATTTGAATTTGTAGATTTTCGAGTCGGGTCCTGGGTGAACTAAGGCTACAAACAACTGAGATTCGTGGCCTGTAAGAAGAAAATAGCGATTTCTTAAGAATTTCTTGCATAATGATGTCGGGCCTATTCGAGCTCAACTAATAGAGACATTTATCCGGGGCTTTTGTTACGTTGCATAATGGATGCTAGCAAAAACCATTGATTGTATGCATTGAGAGCTACGTGACGTGCATTCAAACATCATCTGAATGCAAAATGCAATCTAATGAAGTCTTCAGATACACATTTGCAACGGATAGAAACTAGAAGGGAAGAATTTTTGTGAATGCTTTGAGTATAAAACTGTCAAAATCTCCAGGGGCTTAATGGTGCTTCTCGAGCTACGATATGTACCACCTACAACGCTGAGGGTGACGGCCGTTGAATGCTGCAGAAAGTAAATATGATAATTTAAAATTAATGGGCTCATTACATGAAAGGTATCGAAGTTGGATCAGTCAAGATAAGTGGTAAAGTAAAATTATTGCTGGCAGATTGGTTTTGAAAATGTTTCGTTTTAAAATAATGCTGTGTACACTAGTCAATATTGTATTGCACACGAGTTTCTTCAAGCATTTAATGAATATCACAAAAAATTAAAAAAATTAAATATTTTGGTGTGACAAATGAGAATATGTCCGCAGTACGACCATGACTGCGGTTTTCTCGCAGCATGCCTACAGCAGGGCTGTACTATGTCGATGGAATTGCATTCTTCAGCATTAAATCCCCATCAAACCCACACCCCGTATATACCAAATATTCGAATATCAAAATGAGAGTGCAGACGTGGTGCAAAAAAAGTTTTCTAAGCCATCTTTAGTGCTAATAGTATTATAATTGCGTTGATTTTAGATGTAAGTTCAATTTATCCACTTGCTACATGCATGATTAGTTTGAAGCACTCAGTGTCCAGTTAAAGTGTAGCAGCCTGAAGTTCGATGCCTGTTAACGGAACCTTCACGTGACAAATGGACTCTGGCCGGATAAAGATATTTTATCAATGTGTATATCTTCAAACGAGACTCTCAAATGATTAATTTTCCTATTATTTTCATAGACAGACACCATCACTTGCTGTCTCGTTTGACTGGCATTGGGTATCTTCACTATGGTATTTCTTTGTCGTGTGAAGGCGTTCCAAACGGGAATCGAACCTCCGACTGATACACTGAAATTGAGCGCCAACCGTTCCAACGTGCTGCAGACCCGGCTCCATCGAATGATCGGATCGTGCAGGCCCGTTACAGGTTATGTGTGGGCGCGTTTGTTAAGAATACAAACATGGTGCGGGCGTGGTGTTGACGTACCATACAAATGTTTTCAGGACTGCTGCGGGCCTTGGAAATTTTGAACTTGGGAACTTGGGAACTTGGAAACTTATCATACATTACTATGAGATTTCATTCTCTCTGCTGGTTTTGACTGTACCCTATGGAAATTAAACTAAAATCATATGGGTTTGAAAACTTTGGCTCATATTACCATGCAGCTGATTTTGAACGGTTTTGTCTGTGACAAGGAGAGGAGATTTTTTGCTGCTTGATAATAAAACAAATTAAATCTTTATTATTATTCAAATGCAAACTGATCAGTGAATCAATTTTTGTTTTCAATCTACACATTACTTGCTTTCAGATGAGTATAAATTTAATCTTTTTGTGGTTATTATCAGGTTTTTTATTTCTAGAAATGCCCCGGCTTTATCTTATAAAAAAATTAACAGTATGTTACTTGTAACATTCAAAATGGTCTGCATAGGAAGAAATTTTCCTTTTCAAAACAAACTACTAGCCAATAAAACTTTGAAATAATTTTCATCAAGAAAACTAGTATCCAATGGGGTTTGATTTTTAAAGTATCTCAGTTGCGAGCATTATGGTACTTGGGCAAAAATCGAAAAAATCCTTTTGCTTTTTCCAAGCAAAATTAATTTTTATTTGTTTATTTAGCATCTCACTTGCAAATCTTGCATCTTAATCTTGCGGCAAGATCAGTTGTCGGAATCGTTTGTTCTTACCATTGATACTCGGTGCGAATGCAAGCAGCTTCCCTTCTTGTATTTTATCATCGTCATTGGTCTGATCAATACCGTAAATAACTCATGCCGACTTGTAACCAACCGAAATGGGAAACATTTTCTCACAATATATTTCGGCAAGTCTTTTTGGCAATTCCTCTTTCGGAAAAAATCAATACAGAAGTCGTCGGCAAAAAGAGCTGACAATGAGCGGATGCATATTTCGGTGGACATTCCGATTGTGTGATATGATTTAGATAAACGCTTGTTGGAAGCATTGTGGCAAATAATATTCGTTCGAGTTAATTAAGACTGAAGTTTACCAATGCTCCTCACTTATGCTAAATATCTTTGATTAAAGTAATGATTACCGTTGTCTAGATGCACATTCGTAGTTTGGCATTATTCAGCGAGTATTTTAAAACTTTCAAAAATGACTAATATCCAAGAGTAAGAATCATCAAAAAGTAAAAAAAAATTCAAATGGATTCATCGGAATATATTACGATGAACTGAATGACGATCAAAAATCTTTGAAACCTAGATCTTATGACGATCAAAATGGTATGTCTCAACAATCTTGCATTCAATATGTTCCAGCCGGAAACTTTACTAGAAATTGTTACCGGCAACACGTTGCTGAAAAATGTTGCTGGAATGCTGTTCAAATCGTTCGAACTTAAAATTAATAACTATAGAAATATTTGAGTGGCGAAATGCAATACTGCCAGACCCTTGACTAAGTTTAGATTCATAACTCTGATTTCACTTTTTTCTACCGAAAATTTGTTTGCTTCTGAAAGAATAAGTTTGCGCTTGCTTGTGATTGCTTGCACTTGCTTGTGCTCGTTTTCGCTTCCTTTCGCTTATTTGGATTTGTTTGGGCTCGTTTGCGCTTGCTTACGCTTGCTTGTTATTGTTTGCGCTTGTTTGCACTTGTTTGTGCTAGCTTGTGCATGTTTGTGCTTTTTTGCGTTTGTTTGTGCTTGCTTGCGCTTGTTTCTACTTGCTTGCGCTTGTTTGTGCTTGCTGTTGCTTGCGCTTACTTGTGTTTGCTTGAAGTTGCTTGAGCTAGCTTGTGCTTGCTTTACTTGTTTGCGCAAGCAAATAAAATTTTTGCGCTTACTTGTGTTTGCTTGCGCAAGCACTGCTTGCGTTTCATTTATGCCTACGTTTTGATATTTGTGGAATATTTTTGAACTATACAACAATTGAATTCGACCACATCTTCATTTGAAACACATATTCATATTCTCCGAGAAAGTTGAAAAGAGTTCTGATGTTTTACTGTGAATTATAGAATGTTTTTAGTACGGAAGCAATTTGACTAATTTTCCGAGCTTGTAGTTTAATGGAAATAATTTACCAGTTATCTTAGGTTCAACATCAATCGTTTATACTCTTTGTGAATGATTTTCCTCTTATTCGTTAGTCTCCTTGCCTATTGTACGCTAACGACTTCAAAGTTTTTAAAACTATATCCTATGTCAATTGTCATATGAGGAGTGATTTTTCAAAAGGGCTTATTTCCACTTACGACTTCGAACGAACCTAAGAATTCCATCGCCATTATCATGCTTAAATGTATCGTCTATTTCCAAATCCATTACAAAGAAGGAATTTTTCCAGGAAAAACTCGTGATTAAAAATCACAGTTTCATACAAAACGGCACATTTCCACCTAATTTTTGTGACATGGTTAGACACTTTTAGAGTTTGATACAAAAAGAAGTATTTCCTATAGCAACTGAAGAACGATTCATTAAATTATTACAATTGGGACATATTTCCGCTTAATTCTTGCTTCTTGACAATAAAACTACTTGTCGGTCGTGAATAGGAGCGTAAATGTAATGATATTTTTTGTATGTATTTTTCTGGCGTGGCAGCACTATTTGCCCACAGACTCCTTATTAGTCATTTGTCCAAGTGTAAGTGCAGTTTGTGCTAATACGTTCCGCGCATGTATCATTAATATAAAAAGAAAGTGAATTTTTTACTGTTTCCGATTTTCTTTTGCTACGAAAATTAATGAAAATACTGTTAGTGATATCAATAGTGGAGGAAGAAAAGCAAAAACGCAAATTTCAAGGCCAAGGAAAGAGTAAGTAATCAGAAAGTCACTCTTCATTTGACTGTAGACGTTACTGGGCTTTTAATTTTATCTAACTAATACTTTGTGTCTCTCGTATCATTTTAAGGTACACGGATAAGAATCCGCCTGCATTAAATTTTAAAATTCCTTGCAGACACAAGAGTTTAAAATCTAAGTTTCGTTGTGCATCTGTAACCTCGGATATCATTCTATCGAACCGTAAACAGTTTTTTGCTAGCACTAGCAAAGTCAAGCAGAATTCGTTTCTTTCGCGCTTGTCGTCACCATATGAACCTGAACGAAGAAACAAGGTTCCATTAAAAGGCACCAAAGTACGGACATTGAGTTGTACTTACAATCTGTTTGCTAAGACAAAGAAAGCAGTTCCTGTGTGTAAAAGACTTTTGATAGCTACCTTTAATGTTTCGGAAAAGAGACTTAGAAATTTAAATAGCGTGGTGGGGATCATCGTTCTCAAAAATCTATTGGAAAAAAGAACAAGTTAAGAGCTTTCATAAATAATTTACAAGCCAAAGAGTCCCACTACAATCGCAACAAGTCCCAAAGGATTTATTTATCTTCTGACTTGATTTTCCATACACTGTTTTATTTTTTAAATTTTACAACAAAAGGACATATTTCCAGGCTTAATTTCTGTAGTTTCATTCAAAAGGGCACATTTCCAAATTACTATTATTTTTTCCAATTTTTACATATATGCTAGAATAAAAACTTTATGCAGATCAGAATTCTACATCAACACACTATTACACTAGAAACATTTAAAAAAAATTAGTTACTGTAAACAGCTCTTAAAGGTTTTTTCTCCTTACTGAAATTTTGTTTAACACGGAAATAAGCCCTTTTGAAAAATCACTCCTCATATCTTTGAAGGTGATCTGAGTATCTTTCTATCTTGGTGTGCCCTTAATAACCCAATTATCAATGTTTACAAATACTTACTTAATCCGTCCAAAATATTACTGTTCCGATGGTCGATCATTATATTGACCTGGAAGTTATTTTTGACCAGCACATTGACAGTGTTATGCTGAAAACACCTAAACTTTGTTGTTTCTTCTTGAAAAACTGGACTTCCTTTTCTAGACTTAAAACTAGTATAAATCTGCTCAATTCTTTCGTACACAATTTATGCGAAAACTTCTCCTCTACATATGTGATCCCCAGATATTATGGGCGGGAAAGCTTTGATTGAATCAGTTCAGCAAAAGTTTACCCGTAGCTTGCTCTATAAATTCGCGATCCCTATGTTTTCTATAATGAATGCTAAATGCTTATCTAGTTCGTAAGTAATACTGTTAAGACAGTTAAAACATTATTTATTATCGTTTATATTTTTTTATATCGTACATTCATTAGCCTTACATATTTCTTCCTACTGTTTACCCCGTGAATCTCAATCTTCAATAAAATAGCATAGTAAGATATATCCTAATTAATTCGTTTACCAGCACTGTGTGCTAAGAATGTTGAGTACGTTTGCCGTGATACAAAACGTGTTAAAGGTGATATATTTCAAAACGTTTTTCCCCTATATGATGTGAAAAGAAAAATTTCAAGTAATTTTGCAAAATGAAAACCATACAATTGCAAAGCGACTAAAAACTTAAAATTACATACATCTTTTCAGTATTGTATTTTACTGCTGGCGTTTGTCCGTAAATTATTTAGATAATGTACTTGTTCAGTAAAATTTATCTACTCGCGCACATCTCACTTGGATGTCTTCACTTTGGGTTCGAGTTGTTGCGAGATATTTTTCAAATCACCAACCATTCAACCAAATCGTAGACAATAGTTTGTTTTGCTTCGAATGGATTTGCTATCGTAAAATCTCCTGCTGTTCATGTTTATCGCTTGCAACAATATTCACGATACCCTGTGGGCAATTTTTGGTAACAGAAACAATATCCTACAAGGGGGTGATTTTTATCCAGTTTACAATCATTCAACTAGACCTCACAACGATACCTACGAAAAATTGTTTTCATCTATTGATGCTGCCACGAGTAAATATTTTCAGATATTTCTATTAGGATAGCACACGACCTAGCAGGATCTTCAGCGGGTGGTCATGATGTGTCTATTCACCCTCGACATCAACCATTGCAGATCTCACCTCGTTCTACAGTCATTCAAACCTCATTATCCACTATGCATTTCTCCACTCTGATTATTGAATGGAAGCCCATCATTGTGAGGCATAACCACATGCATGCTCACCTTTTGGAAACCTCTGCAAACACTTGGAACATCTGTGCCGCTATCGTTTAGGACGATTCCTTTCCCAACAAATCTGCATAGATTCACATGTAAAAAATTTCGAAGCTGCCAGCAAGAGTCTCAGGGCAATTAATCAGGATACGAGATTAACAAACAAGTCTAATCGAGGCAGCAATTTGTTATGATTTCGCCAAATTGCCAAGCCGAATTTGGCGTTGTTGAGTCAAGTATATCCGCTCCTAACTCGTTGATGAATTGCAGTTGGGTCACCACGACAATTCACACATTTAACCGGATTAAAGAAGATCAGCGGTGGATCGGATTTGGTTAATATACAAGACAGATAAGCGCTACCTTTCATCTTGTATCAAATTACGTTAACAGTTTCAATTGTGTATTGAGATTCATTTTTGGCCATTGATATCGGCTGACAACATTAATCTGAATTTATTCGGTTTATTCAGTTTCCCTTGGTAAGAAAAGTCTAGTACCTTTAAGGACATGATTATGATTATGTTGGAGTGACTGCAAATAAAGAGGCATACTTACTGCTAAATCAAGATGCCAAAATTTCAAAATGTTTTAAATAATTCAAAAAACTTATAAAATTAATCGTTTACGCGCATTTGCTTGAACGGGAACTCATTTCAGGTAAATAGCTTACAACTGGATAACTGCTGCTGGATGAATTGGAGCTCTGAATAGTCCTCACAAATTTCAGTACGTGTGTGGCCATAATTTTTCGAGATCATCACTCTAACAATCATATCGTTTCTGAATGGCCTCGCCTGTTGTCTACAACTGACTGAACAGTAGCGGTAGTCAAATGAAAGACCACCCTCGGGATTTTTATTGATTTCGATTTTCCACTCTGACCTGCTTTCTGGATTAAACCTGTGACAATACGAACACCAGAAAGGCAGATTGTGTCGAGATCAACCCCTTGACTCTGATATACCTTAATGAAACGATTGTCCTTTCGACCGAACCAAAACGAAATCGATCCGAAACAATTTCTCTGGCATCTTGAAAACTTAATTGGAAATTAAAATACCGTGCGGAGGTGAAGATTGCGATCGTTTGGAAATTGTCGCCTTTTTGTCTCGCCGCCACCGAACAAATAGAACGAATGGTGCAGGCGTTTTAGGTAGATGCCGGCCACTTGAAAAGGTAGCGATACACTTTTCGATCCTGTAGGACTCTGTGATCGGTTAAATTAAAATCCAATAACTTGAATGCCAATCAATTGGCTGGTCATGGTCGAAACAGTAGCAATCGATAATCCAATCAATAAAGCTGCTTCAGCAGTTGGATGCAAAATTATTTACTTTCTCAGGATGGGAATATTTTTTCACAATATTATCCAGGCTCATGGGCTAATCAAATAGATTGTAATCACAAGAAGGCTTGCAGAACATATCTTTTGTTTGTGAGAAATCCAAACTGGTCAAAATTTTCAAAATAATTTTCATTACTTTTGAAAAACCCAGCAATTTGAACAGCATGCATTTCCCGATCAATTATTGTGCTCTCTAGTTATTCATCGCAGTGTGCATTTCCGATGCTGATAGCATTTTTCCTTGCAAAATACCCTATAATCAAAATATACACTTGAATGGTGAGCACAGTTGAAAAAGACGGAAACAAAATTGAGACATTTCCTGCATAGCAGTAAGAACTCAAAAAGGACGATGTTGCGTGTGACATACACGACCACCTACATCTTCGTCATGGATATTTTTTGTGTACTTTCTTCGTTTGTCGTGAAATGCAAAGGGAAAGTGTCAAATTCAAACCGTCTAGGTGCAATTTTTTACGGTCACAAATTGTGATTTAGACGGGGATGCCAGATATGGTAGGGACATTGAAGGTGCGTGGGCAATTATCCATGGGCGGCTTTGAAAGTGAAAGTTAAATTAATTGGCAAGA
Source organism: Oxycera nigricornis (assembly GCA_963942545.1). Classification (NCBI taxonomy): domain Eukaryota; kingdom Metazoa; phylum Arthropoda; class Insecta; order Diptera; family Stratiomyidae; genus Oxycera; species Oxycera nigricornis. Next base: position 29,354,737 of record OZ012660.1, read on the forward strand.
CAAAAGATCGTTCATTAATTTGGATTATAATAAGAACATATGCTGCTGCCTAGTTTTAATTGGTTTCGAGAGAAACCTGAGGCAATATAAACACATACATATATCTGCATTCAGTTATATGTGCATTGAAAATTCTGTTTGCCTTGCAGATCAAAATATGTGTTGATTATAAACTTAATAAATCTTAAAGATGTTTCGAAGTGGGTACATTATAAATTAGAAAATATTTGACCAGATGAATAAGTACAAGATGTCTAAAAACTAACAATAGTAGTGGAGTCATATTAATGTTAAAAAATATAAAACATTTTCACTATTTGTTAACTTCCCAGTTCCCAATGGAAAGTTATTGTAATGGGGCCGATTTTGTGAATCCCCAACTTTGACATATCTCCACGTTTTAAGGTGTCTGGAATACAAATCCATCGTTTTTAGAGAGATGTTTGTATGTGTGTATGTACGTATGTGCGGATGTGCGAATGAGTGTTCGAAATTATTTTTCGTCTCGATTATCTCAAAAACCAAAGATCGTATTGACATGGGACTGCTTTTATTTGACGCATAATTATGTAACTTCAGCAAAATTGGTTTAGCTGTTTTTTTATTGAGGATGAAAAAACAGAAAAAGACAAAATAGCCTTATTTTGAAACTGATTATTCATTCGTGCAAATTCGAAATTCCTTCATAGTAATATTTTTAATATTGTGTGTCTTAGCATAATTTTGATCAATGTTATGTTATCAAAAAAATAGTTACAAACAAAAACAAGATTTATAATTTATAGAATTTCAAACTTAAATTATCAGGTTTGGGAGGATGGCAGGTGTGACGCTAGTGCAGTTAGTAATAGGATATTTTCATAAATAATTTAATATTGTTACTAATAATCACATATTGATAGCTATGATTTGATACTGTTAGTTATAATTTGATATTGTAAATACAATATTAATTATAATTATTTGGTAATGATCAAACATACTTAATAACGAATGCTTTTTATTAATTAAATACCTCAAAGCGAATAAAAATTGCTGATAATATCTGAATATTCTTTATCACAAAAAAACGTCCTTGTTAATGAAACGTGCTTACAATAATGTAAGCTAATGATATTTCGAAGAAATTGGATGTGAGGATATTGTTCAATATGAAAAAATCAACAATCTTTTTGCGATTTAAGCTTCGTATATTATTAAGCAAATCAAACAAAAATATTATGTTTCAAACAATATTCGAAAGCAATAGTATGATATACATTTAACATTTGAAAAAAAAACAATGACGTAGAGCCTGATTGTAAGTAGAAGTTGTTGCCACACTATTTTTAGTTTTATAGACACATTTAATTCGTATTTATGAAAAAATATCAGTTATTTCTTAAAAAATATCAGTTATTTCTTAGTATACATACATATGTACATTTATTTGCTAAATGTAGTTGACATGTAGGGTCAAATAGTGGATCCATTGTTAGACACATCTGCAGAGAAAAGATTACATGAGTAATCTTTCAACGTAACCATAATACGATTTTTGCCTGGCAGAAAGCTAATAAAATGCATGAATATTCTTCCACTTTCAACATTTCCAACTTCAATTGCTGCTGGTGCCTTCAGTTGATGATCTCAAAGAAAAATGAGCACGGTATTTTTGCATGAAACCATGAGTGGCATTACCTCACCTATATCTACGGAAGAAACGCTTATTAAGATTATTTTTAATCCTCCTGTACATAACATTGGCACGTGCTCACCAAATATTTGATCAATCTATACTTCAACAAAACTGGACTTATAAAAAGCCAGAAGTACTGAGCCGATATTCTCGTTAAGAATGAAGTAATCGGCCTAAAAGTTGTTTGTAATGTGTCAATAAAATTACTGATCAAATTGAAATCAAAGAATGATAGTGTACTGATAAGATCCGTTGACCACGTTTTTAATAGCTTTTAGATTTTCAAGAAAATTCCATCGAAAGTACAATCTACGATTGCCAACTTGAGACCAGAAATCGCCTATGCATATTTTGATGTTGGACTTCAAAGAAAAATGCTAATCAGACTATTTTCAAGCTTATCAACAAGAACTGTGAGTGTGGATATGTTGTTGACTATTTTACACTTGGGCGGACGTTCCATGAACACTTTTCAAGATAGGAAGTTGTTTACGCTCAATTTAAGGTTTAAATCAATAAACCATGTCCATCTATCATAAATGTGATGTGATGCATGAATTACTAAGAAATTTCTATTTCAAGCATGTAAATGCTATCTTAGGATTGCAATGTTAGCCAATATACTATCTTCCACAGGGATCAATTACGTATTTGTTACATTTTGCTTGAAAAGTCAGTGAGAGAATGTATGTACATACATATATTTTACAATAACGACTTGTTAAGGTATGCTATTTTGAACGAATTCAAAATTTCCCGTCGATTGAACATCCAAACTCAATAAACCATAAAAAATATTCAATCAACAAATTCCGCTTCATATACAGCATGCTGAAACCGTATAGATCAATGTCACAACATAAGCTTAGGAATAAAAATAAATTGCATCTTACTGTTTGTCAACTGAAAACTAAGAAAACGAAAGACGATGTATTTATGTAACATAAGAAAATATAGTTCCATCATTAAGGAACAGTTTGTATTTCACGTTTGAGAAAATGTTTCTTATGGTGTTTTCATTCGATTTGCATTTTTTTTTGATTACTCATGCACTGATTGAGAATTTTGTGCAGCAATGCTAGGAAAAAGATTTATCTGCTTCACAAGTTTATTGAAGGAAAAAATGCAAACGTCTTCATCTAAAATTAAAATTTATTCATTGTTCTCTAGGTTCGCCTGTTTCAGATTCTCCGCATTGAAATTAACGATACAGAGGAAAAACCAACTGCTTCCAAAGAATCAAAAATGGGAATATAATGGAAGTTTTATTGATATTCTTGTGGCTTGTAGTGTAGCAAAGAAACAAAGAAAGGAGTCTTAATATCTATCTTTTGCCGGGGAAAACCTACCCAGTTGCATTGATAACCAGGAAACTGTTAGTTAGTTTTTCTTCTGCAGGCTTCAAATAATATTTTCAAGAACAAGATGTTACAGTTGCTGAAAGGAAATATAATGCCAGATTTTCATTTCTCTTCCTTTTCTTTTGATGGAATAATATTGGATTTCCTCTTCAATGCGGGTGTTTCTCAAGTTAGAGCAGCTATTTTCTAAATTAAATTAGTGCCTTATCAAATCAAAGCAGTGCTCTTTGTATATCGATTGCAATGGGAAAGTTATACTTTGATAAGAGCGATTCCATGTCATGTGAGACAACTTCGGAACTTGACTTCTTTCAATTTGGCTGAAAATTTACCCACTTGTTTTGTATCTAAAGCCATGAAGATTCCACAAGTTTCAGCTGAAAATGTGTAAAACTGCGACTGAGGTGATTTTTTAAAGTTTTGACTGTTTTTTGATTCTCAAAGTATCTTCTGCATTTTTTTAAGGAAAAGTCTAATTTGCTCATAAAATATCTAAATTAAGCTTCCCGACGTCAAATAATTGGCTAAACATGATCCTACAGTCAGAAAAATTCCGAAAAATCGTGAAAAGCCGGAAAAGCCGTTATACATGTAAAATTTCGCTTAATTTTCCAAAATTTTCATTTAATAGAGCTTTTTTTTAACTCAAGCATTATGTTTGATATACAAATTGCTTACAGGTGAGGAAAATGGTCAAAATGTCATTTCTTCTGGTAAAACTGCAGAACAAATCCGAGTCTGTGCTTCGAATTGAGTTTTCAGTTTTCGACTTTTTGAACGATTTTTCGTATTTTTTTCGCTATAGATGTTAAAATAACCAACAACAAATTACAACATCTTAAAGTAAAGTCCATTTCGCAACTTTTGACGGGCGTTAAACTATGTTTGCTCCAATGTAATTTTTACTATGAATTTATCAAAATTTTACCTATATAACAGCTTTTCCGGGTTTCCACGGTTTTTTGGATTTTTTCTGACCATGGTATCCTATTCAACTAATCATTTTACGTTGAAAAGCATTTTTAAATGGTTTTTAAGCAAATTAAACCTTTTCATAGAAAAATGCAAAAAATACTTTGAAAATCCAAAAAAACAGGCGAAACTTAGAAAAATCACTCTGACAGCAGTTTTACATATTTTCAGCTGAAACTTTAGTAATCTTCATGGATTTACATACAAAACAAGTGGGTAAATTTTCAGCCAAATCGAAAGGGGTCAAGTTCCGAAGTTGTCCCACTTGACATGGAATCGCTCAAGAGCCCCAATTTCATTTGGAGAATTACCGATTTGATTTGCGTAACCAATTCGATCTACAAAACTCTTAAATTGGAAAAGAAATGCTTTACAATACTGATTTGGATTTCTTGCAACACAGCAATTTGTTAAAAATATTAATTTCACCACAACAGGCTGTATATCCTTTATCTATATTTGAAAAATTTGCCTGAAATGGTGGCCAAGAATTCTGAATGAGAAAATATCGTTCACCAATTTATTGGGGTTCAAATCAACATATTATCTTCTGATTTGAAATGAAGGCATAATACATTTCTTCCTTATAAATTAAAATTGTAGTGAATGGTTGTACAATGGGCAGCTCTCCGCACTGTATTTTCTTGTAGCAATCTACTACGCACACAACTGGCTATCTTTCATTTCCATGCCTACCACCTTGACATCTCGTATCATCATATGCATCCCTCGATAAATATTTGAAGTAGTAGCTTCAACGCCTTTCTAATTAAAAGCATTCTCCAACAGCCCCGGACAATCAATTCCTTGATAAGAATTTCGATTCAAAAAAGTCGTCTGCTCTAGACATGTGTCGGCAATGAAGGCTTCAGAGCATGCAGTTATCTAATCAACCCTTTACTAGACACCGAATTTGTCTTACAAGTCTGCGAGACAAAAGAATGACAAATTAATTCCGATCCACCACGACGTACGACGTCTGATGGACATTCTATTCAAATAAGGACAAAAGGATTTGTTTGTCTAATTACCTCTAACAGCCCGAACTGGATTGAGATTTTTCTTTAAAATCTGTTTTTTTTTGTGTGTGTAGAAGATAATGCACCGGTATTTTTATGGGTGGATCATAGGTATTGTTGAAAAGGACATTTTTTACTAGAGAATCTTGCATCGAATAGATAATACAATCCATTACGGAAAAGCCTTAGAAGAGAACGTTGCATGCATCTGAATTATTTAAAAGCAGAGAAGGTCTATTGCAGCCTTGACCAGCGTCTACTCCTACTTATGACTTCAGAGTGCAACAAAGGTTTTCCATTTGCCTCGAAAAGACACTGTGACAATTTCACGTTCAAGTGAACATCGGTGACCGCCTTTTTACGCTGCCGTGGGTAAATCAATTACTGAATGCTCGGACCTTGGGCCAAGGACCTGCACTAATATTGCAGAAAGTGTTGGCATCTTGTAATGCATCTTACGGATACGGTTCACGTAACAATGTCCATCTTTCCGATGCTGATTGATCGCACGCTTTGTGGTCGTCGTAAATGGATTCTCTTCACAGATGTCTTTGGCGGTGATTTTTGGGTAAGAAAAGATGGAATTATCACAATTCGTTATGATGGACTATATCGGAATGGCGGCTATTTGAATTTTTCATTTTGTATCTGATGGTGTATCATCAAATTTTAAATTCGTCTTTGCAAATGTTTGGGTTCATATTTTAGGAGGGTCGCGATTACAAACAAGCCGCGAAGTGCGACCTTTGAGGTCCACACGGTAAACTTCCCAGTAATATCTAGATAAACATTAAAAATATTAAACACAATAATAATTTTGAAAATAGTACTACTTTAAATAATAATAATGAGAGGTATTCATAGCAGTAACAGGAATGAGTTAATATTAATCATATCATCTACGGGAGCATCCATTGATTACGCAAGGCTTTTGGTGGATGAGTGATGATGATTGATTACCACAAATGCAAATTTGATTGAAATTTTGATGGTTTTTAAAATTTAAGCCACTTATTTTTATGAAAAGACTGCAAAAACTATTAAAAATCTGCTCAAATTATCCAAACATTTTAAAACTTTGATTGACTTTACAACAAAGTCTTTAGAATAAAAGATATACGGTAATATCATTCGGAATAACCCTTTTCATATGGTAACTTTGAATGATTTTATTATTTTTAATTGAATTTTTTTCAGAATCATGAAAAAAGTTTTGCTGGTTTCTCTTCAAAAACTGATGGGAATGTATAAATTTTATAAACATTTATTACTGTGTTGTGCAAATCAGGTTTCAAAAATATTTTTTATGGAAAAAACCCTAAGTTTTTGCATTTTCTTCTATTAAATTAAAACAACCGCTGTAACGGATTTTTATAATGTTAAAATAATCAAATAGATGTTAAAACACGTCGATTGACCCCTTAATGATGCAAATACTATATCTGGTTCGTGAGATATAGTGAATGGAAGAAATGTCCTTGAAGACTATGATGACTGTTAATGATTTTTTATTTTTTATTTAATGTTTCTTGCTTTCATGAGAAAAAATTTTGACGACGTTTTTTTAAACAATGCTTGAAGTATATAAATTTTATAAAAATTGAATACTGTCTTCTGTAAATCAGGTTAAAAATTTATTGTTTATTAGAAAAACCTAATTTTTTGCACTGTTTTTTCTTAAATTAAAAAACGGCTCCAACGATTTTTTTTCAAAATTCAAGGCATTCACGAAAATTTTAATACGCGTTGATTGACACCTTGACAATGTAAATCGTATGTTTGGTTCGCGAGATATAACGCATGACAGAAATGACCTTGAAGATCATGATGCCTGCTAATTATTTTTTATTTTTTATTTAATTTTTTACATGATAATGAGAAAAAGTTTTAATGTTGTTTTCACAAACACTGCTTGAAGTAAATAAATTTTATAAAAATTTAATACTGTCTTCCCTAAATCAGGTTAAAAATTTATTGTTTATTAAAAAAAACTTAATTTTTTGCACTTTTTTTTAAAAAATTAAAAAACGGCTACAGGAAATTTTTTAAAAACTTTATAGAATCACATAAATGTAAATACGCGTTGATTGACACCTTGATCAAGGAAATCGTATGTTTCGTTCGCGAGATATAACGCATGACAGAAATGACCTTCAAAGGGGCAAAACAACAAACCCCCCCGACCGAAATATCCCAAAAACTAATCTCTAAAGCTAAAGCTAAAGCTCTTACGACTGCAAAGACGCTTCGATTGACACCTTAACGAAGTCGATCAGACTTTGTTTACGTGAGTTATGCTCGTAGAAAAAAGTGTCCACGAACGTACGTACACACACACACACACATACATCTCCCTTTCTAAAAACACTTTAAATATACTCTATAGACCTCAAAACGTAAAGAAATGTTGAAAATTTCAATTTCGATTTTCGAGGCGATTACAAGAACTTCCCATATACTAAGAAGACAAAAGAAGTCCGTTGATTGATTCAAAAATCAGATTGTTTGGCTAATAGGACAACAATAGGACAACATTGAATAGTTTCTACAGTACAAAATGAAATATAAAGTGACTTTTATTCAAGCATTGTATCGCAAATTTCAAACTCAGACAAAACGAATAAGGGGAAAATTTTATATGAAGTTTTCTAATTATCAATTGTACATATCAATCGTTTGAATTGCTAAGCTAGGCTGAATTTCAATCTTATTTGTAAAAAAAAACAATTTGTTTTCAAATGTTGTCCTTCAAATGATTGTTATTTAAAATGATTAGATTTATAACTTCAAATGATGGATCAATTCGTATTACAAAAAGATTAAATAGTTTGCAGAAAAGTGACCTTAGAAAAGAATGACTCGTTTTTCTTTTTAATATTAAAATAGTTTTCTTTTGTAAATTGGATCAGAGATTTTGAGAACATTCTCCAGATATAAGTTGCACTTTGATTAATGAATTACTTTCTTTTATATTGCATAATTATATTTATTTGCATGAAGGCTCTCTCTTCGAAAGGAGGATTTTATATCAATACCACGATTTTTGATGAAACGAATCGGTCTCAAAAATCTTTCGGAGACTCTTAAGTTTACAATCACATAATCAAAAATATACTGTGTTACTTTTAATGGTTTTTAAGATAAGTACTGATCGAATATAATTGATATATTTCCATTCCAGTCCGCGATTATATCATAGAAATATTAATAATATATTTATTAAAACCCTTTCTGCGCCCTTTTTGCACCCTTTCAGCACGCTTTCTCATTTTCTGAAAGTTTGATTCCATTATTTTGGTCTTTTTTATAATATGTGTATATAAACTGCAATTTATTTGTTCATTTTTTTAAAAAAATATTGATGATTTTTTTGTCCGTAAATTTTTAGCGAAATTTTGCTTTATATCAAATAATATCGAAAGTATTATAATTTTAATACATCGATATCAATCCATTTTCAAATGAATTGTAGGTGGTTTTTTTTCCAAAGTGTCCACATAATTATTTTTGAATCAAAATTTGAGGTCAACAAAAAAACAAGACACGTAGTACATATGTTATATTGAAAGTGGATGTTTTTTTTATTCGGCTTATAAGATGTTGAATTTTCTTGTTTTACAGTTTGTGGCTAGGTTGGTTGGTTGTAGTGACAGCCTCGTTTATCTAAAGAAGGCTTACTTAGGTCACGATAGGCCCATTGTGATACCACACAAAAATTAGGACGGCACTAGAATCTACGGGATGACGAGAACTATTTAGATTCTCGTATGAAACTGGCGATGCAGCTAATGTTTAAATTAGCTACTTCCGTTAGATTATCTAGGAAGAATTAGCTTAGAGTTTGCATGCGTTTCCTAGATAGTGCTGGCCATCCGCACAGAAAATGTTGGATGGTTTCCAGTTTGAGGCTAGGTTGCATATAAAACTGGGACATTTTTACGGAAGTTCGTCGAACGCTCACTTAATCGAAATTAAATATTGTGTCTTTACCAATGTTTTTTTTTCAAGTTTATTAATAATAGTTTAATCGTGCAACAATAGTAGTCAGTTGAATGTCGACATACTAACTTACATACTAACTTGCTCATTTAAATTGTCAAGAATATTCATCTTGCTTGCTAGATTGTTAAACTTGTCCTATAAAACGATTCAATTTTCAAGTATTGCAATATAGGAATATCTATGATTTCTTGTGCATTTAACCAAAGTCTAAATAAACAACTCACCAGATTACTTTCGCAACAGCTCTTCTTTAAAGCTTTGAGTGTAGCCACAGATGAATTACTTCCTTATACGTATTGTACTGTAATTCATTATTGAGACATGTACAAATAAATACAAGTATTCTGTAAAAAAGATTTTTACGAGAATGGGGAATATGTAAGGCACGATATGATAAAATACAATCGCGATAAACGGCTTTCCATTTCTGAGCCTATGATGTTGATTTACAAGCCCAGTAATTTGCCTCCGATAAAAGTATTTCCCTTTAACAAGTTTCGCCGCGATAAATTAATCAACAATTCTGTGAGGACACCAAATATTCGTATATTTACTTAAATTTCCCACACATTATTTCCACGGCTTGTTGCCTGGAAATAAAACTCGAATAAAAATTCAGTAAATTACATTCGTGTTTACGACCAAACAACAAACAAAACGATGAACCATATGCCACCAACAGTTTCAGGTTGACTGGTTTCAGTTTTAACTACCGTCCGGGACACATCTTCAGTATGTTAATTGAGTGATAATAATATGGTCATATGGCACCCTGCCTGATAACTTGCATTTCGGATTGGCGGCGATGACGACGCCAACAAAGTGAGCACCTACTGTGCAAGCGTGGGAACCTGGGATGCAACCGTCGCGTATCCTCATATCTGGCCATAAAACTGGACAATATCTTTTCACATGTTACACTTAAATCGCGGCATCTTCAGGTGAATCAATTGTTCGGATCAGACTGATCCGCGCAGAATCAACTGCTTGGATACCGATGTTGTAAGAATTGCCAGTTGAATAAATTTAGGGGAACATTTTTGCACTCATTTCTTCGTAAGCATATTCCGGAAAAAAAGGAATTTCGGGTACAAGTTTCTCTTAGAGGGTGTAAAATTATTCAAGAGCAACTTTTATTGCGGAAAAAACTGATTTAGATAAAATAACTTCCATTAAAACATATATGAAAAACTACAATCAAATTAACTTAAACAAATCAGCATCGTCGAAGCCAGGGAGAAATTTTCTATCGAAATTTTTTCGGATGGGTTTATTATCGAAATAGTTTCGTACAAAAAAATCAACTATCTCGTATAGTATTTTGTTGTAAAAAAATAAATATCAGAAAAATTTTACTTTACCGTGATTTTATCTGAGAAAAATTTCGATCGAAATTAACGGAAAATATCTATAAAATTTAGGGTAAGAACCTCTAAAATAAATTTGATTGGAATCACTTATTTACAAGTCAAAAAATTTAAATACATTTTTTGAATATGAAATAACTGGTATTGAATTATTTCTTGCAAAATTGGCAGCACTTCTGCCCGTATTCTGCTGTTCGCAAGGCGCAGTTTTATCCCCAAAACAGCGAGTTTATTGTCTTCTGGTGTCGGATGACCGGTAATGATCGCAGCATTAATGCATATAATCAGCATTCGCAATTCGCGGATTTACTGCAACTCTTCACTCGACCCAATCCAGCCCGGCCGCCACCACTTGGCAATCTTCTGAGGTGGTTAACGCCAATCAGCGATAAACCGACACCGGCAAAACCGCGGGCGTGCTTTACCGTCGTCGCGGATTAACTCTTCGGCGAAAATTTAACCGCCTTTCGCGCCCAACTACATCGCGGATTTGTGTACTTTTCATATTTATTCTGGCAATTATTCGTTATTAGTCGGATTTATGGTATTGCGGACGGTGTACGAACAGTTTTATGAGGCGCGGTATCAAAGCGTTCCGTTGGCTGTTACGCCGGGTAAACAAGGCGTGGGTGGTGGAGCTTTCCACCAAGGATGACGAGGCGCCAAAGCGAGAGGCGAGTCTAACACTTCAAGCGCTATCAATTTTGCAATATGGCCTCATCGACAAGTTTATTGGTATTTTGTGTGGGTGGTTTCTGAGGATGTTTTTTGCCACGACTCGACAGTTATGACTTCTTTAAGTCAATATGATGTACGAACTCGGTAAAGTTTTCAGTGCAATTTCTTCACATACGTTCATATCATTATTAGATACTGGCAACCGTTAGAGATTAGGATTGCTCACTAAACAAACTACGAGTGAACTTCCCATAGTTGAAGTGAATTGAATTAGAGGAAACCGAACCATGAGATAAGCCTCCTTGGCAATCACATCACATAAAACTCAAATCAACTTCCCCCAATAACTCGAACCCTTTTCGTTGTCGTCAAATCGAAGCGCAGACTTAGTTATCCACCGATAGGTTCGTATTTGAAGTAGTCTTTACAAATATACGCATATTTCATCAAAATTTATGAAAGTAGGCTGTAGTTTTATTAGAAGAGAAGAATTAATTTTCGTTATCAATGCAAGTTTCGAGATTTGTTGGTTGTATATTGTGGCGTTTATGTTTCTTGGATCCTTTAATGTCCTCAGCACTATTGCGAACCTTAATATGGCTTTGTCCTTTTTTTGTAAATTATATTTATATATAAAACTGACTGTTCACTTTTACCATTTGCACCTTCAGTAATTATTACACAATGAATGAAAATCCATATTTCATACTATGTGGTAATATTTCGCAAAAATAAATCAGCACTATTGATTCGTTTTTATATGATTTCCGGAAACCGAGGCAGTTCACGAAAGTTAATTCACAGGCGGTCATTTTTCAAGCTTCTTCACCTTTCCAATTTCTACCAAGTGATGGTTTATAGTTGTTGCTATAAAGCTCCTTCAAAGTAGGCGTCACCCAAAATATTCTTGAAATTTTTTGTCGTTAATTTTCTGAATAGAAATCATCATTTTAAAACACGATCCGGGATTCTTTCTTCCGTCCAAGGTACCTTGGCGATTTCGGAACTCATTATGACATACGGGCTAATGAAATAGTGGAACACTATGGGTCGCTCATTGTGTTATGTCGAAATGACACGTAAAATTGCACCTGATTCGTTAGCTTTGCCTACAGATGGCACTTGCAACACCAAATTTTTTTCTTCATCAAACTTCTAATGATGTAGCTTCTGTTTTGTTACGACCAGCTCATTAAGTATCAGATTTAGCTCATAATGAGCACGTCTATTGAGTCACTAGTGTTATTAACTTCCCAGTATATGGGAAGTTCTTGTAATCGCCTCGAAAATCAAAATTGAAATTTTTTACATTTCTTTACGTTTTGAGGTCTATAGAGTATATATAAAGTGTTTTTAGAAAGGGAGATGTATGTGTGTGTGTGTATGTACGTACGTACGTACGTATGTACGTTCGGGACACTTTTTTCTACGAGCATAACTCACGTAAACAAAGTCATATCGAGTTCGTTGAGGTGTCAATCAAAGCGTCTTTGCAATTTTAAGAGCTGATTAGTTTTTGGGATACTTCGGTCGGGGGGGGGGGGGGTGTTGTTTTGACCCTTTGAAGGTCATTTCTGTCATGCGTTATATCTCGCGTACCAAACATACGATTTGCGTGTTCAAGGTGTCAATCGACGCGTATTAATATTTGTGTTAATCTATCAAATTTTGAAAAGAATCGTTGGAAGCGTTTTCTAATTTAAGAAGAAAAAGTGCAAAAAATTAGTTTTTTTAATAAACAATAAATTTTTAAGCTGATTTACGGAAGACAGTATTCAATTTTTATAAAATTTATATAGTTCAAGTAATGCTTCAAAAAACATCATCAAAACTTTTTCTCATGATAGCAAGAAACATTAAATAAAAAATAAAAAAAACCATTAACAGTCATCATGATCTTCAAGGTCATTTCTTCCATTCACTATATCTCACGAACCACATATAATATTTGCATCATTAAGGTGTTAATCGACGTGTTTGAAAATCTCTTTGATTATTTTAACATTATAAAAATCTGTTTCAGTGTTTTTTTAAATTTAATAGAAGAAAATGCGACAACTTAGGGTTTTTTTCATAAAAACTATTTTTGAAACCTGATTTGCACAACACAGTAATTAATGTTTATGAAATTTATACATTCCTATCAGTTTTTGAAGAGAAACCAGCACAAATTTTTTCATGATTCTGAAAAAAATTCAATTAAAATAAAAAATCATTCAAAGTTATCATATGAAATGGGTTCTTCCGATTGATATTACCTCATATCTTTTATTCTAAAGACTTTGTTGTAAAGTCAATCAAAGTTTTAAAATGTTTGGATAATTTGAGCAAATTTTGATAGTTTTTGCAGTCTTTTAATTAAAAACGGCTTAAATTTTGAAAACCACCAAAATTTTAATCAAATTTGCATTTGTGGTAATCAATCATCATCACCCATCCACCAAAACACTTGCGTAATCAATGGATGCTCCCGTAGATGATATGATTAATATTAACTCATTGCTGTTACTGCTATGAATACCTCTCATTATTATTATTTAAAATAGTACTATTTCCAAAATTATTATTGTGTTTAATATTTTTAATGTTTATCTAGATATTACTGGGAGGTTGACCGTGTGGACCTCAAGGGTCGCACTTCGCGGCTTGTTTTTTAAGGGGTCGTCCAACAGTTGAATGGTTGAGCATTTTTTATCTTATCTTCCATGTTTTGATAGATTCAAATCTTGAAATTTTATGTCAAGATTGGAATTAGTTTAGATTTTAAAATGAGTTATGTTAGAGTACCAATATCCTGCTTGAATTATGTTGCAAATTTAAATACATTTGATATGTCACCACGTAGAGTAACTTTGAGAAAAAAAATTAAACTAACTCATATTCTAAGATAAAAAGCGTTATACATTTCAAGAAGTTATTGAGCATATTTATTGAAATGTTCAATTCTGTACAATGTCTACATCACAATGAAGATAATATATTATGAATTTTTAAAGGGGCTGTTACACCACCTTGATATTATCAGGAAAGTGAATTTTTTTGGGGATTGACAAATTGTTACGACTTTTAAAAATATGCAAAGTTTTTAATCATTTCAAAATTTCTACTCAAATCTCAAGTCGCGAGAAAATAGGTGAGAGCAGATAGGCGTGAGAAGATAGATGGGAGTGGACAAAGCCGTGACAATTAGATATCCTGAATCAGTCTTGTATAATAAGAACTATTTCCGGAAATTTTCGTAGCTGAAAATAAAGCGGGTACAGAAAGTTAGAACAGTCAACATTACAGAATGTGTTTGCTTATTTATGCAGTAGAATTCAGATCGCGACGGATATTTCAAAAATAATATTTCCAAAAAAAATTAATTGAAAACCATTCGAAAAATATCGAGAACAATTTCTCTTGACAGAAAAACCAAATCGAAAGCACTAAGACGTGCCGATGAAAATGGCAAAAAAAGATATCATCAGTTGCATCGCCATGTAATGAATATCGAGAAAGCTAGCATCCGTATTTTGGCTAAACAGTTCAAGAACGGTTCAAAATCAATCAAACCTTTCTACGATAAAATTGTGCATGTCAGTGCTAGAAAACTAATTGGAAATTTGAACTAGGAGTACACGCAGGTTTTCGTCTATTTGAGGTATTTTGACCCTAGTATCATTTTTCTGAAGAAAAATTATTGACTTTATTGTAGCGACTTCATACTGCAAAGCACTTTTAACTGAGTATTGCGAAATTTCAGAAACTCAAAATTGGAGTAAAAACTGATTTTTTTCAAACAGCTGACACTTCTGCAGCGAAAATTGTAAATTTATTTTGTTAGAAGTCTTTTCTGCTTGCAGCATTTCTTGAAAAATGAATAAAGGAATCAAGATTTTCAAGAGAGGGTATGATTTGAAGATTCATTTCTCCGTCATTTTTTTCGTATTTTTTCTTGCTTTCGTTTTTCAATTGTAGATAAAACCACACTGTATTTGCTTTTTATAAAAATTGTTTTATATCTTCCATACGTAGTTTTTGTTCTTCAATATTTACCCATTTACCCATACCCATTTTTCCATATAAGCAAAGATCTGTTTTCGTGTGAAATATTTATGGTTGATGGTTCATAATAATTTGACGTAGATAATTTCCAAACAATACCGCACATTATTAATGATCACTATTAAATACAAATAATCGTGTTGTGAATTTAAAAAGTTACATTACTTTAAATTTCCGCGTTGGAAAAAATAGTTTAGTCATTTTACTATTTTCATGTCTCATTCCGTCATTCCTTTGAAAGCAATATCACCCTAGACCTACATATTACCTGTTATCAAATTAATGCATTTAAAAAATGAGCGTGCTTCAAATTAATCAAATCCGTCCCATTTCCTCTTTACTAACCCTGCAATGTATGCCAGTCAATAATGATCGTGGCTATTATTTCCTTTACTCTTGTAGTTTGTCATGAAAACATCTTATGCAATTTCCATATGACACGCGTTTCATAAATACATAATATTTTACGAGCACTTACCTAGTGGCAAACAGCTAGAAAAAGGGTAACTCTAGCGACTCCGGAAGCCTTTTGGCTTCCAAAATGCAACGAACAAAGTAAAAATGGCATGGAGCTATAATGGAAATATCTGTTACACTAAACCCTTTTCAATTTCGAAACTAAACTATTTCCGGCAGGCTATCAAAATCACTATAATTAGATACATGGGTGCGAGTTTATTGTCATACGTATGTAAATTTTTGCAGGACGTGCGTCGAGCGTGCGTTCAAGGTAAGCGGTCTAAGTGATCGTATGACAAAATTGACGATTTGAGAAACTGCTATAAAATATATTACGAGTAGTACGAAGCAATTGCTTAGAAGTCCTTTGTTGAATTTTTATAAGAAATTTTACAGTCGTTGCCTGAAAACGATTGTGACTATTGCCATTGGCGAAAGGCATTGAAGATATCAAATTTAGAATTTTTTTTGCTAAGTTTTGAACTACGTTTGAATTAAAGATTACTTCATGAAGTTCGAGATTGAAATTTTAGAATAGTCGCATTTCTACATAAACGATGCTTGCTATTTATTTTCTGCACACATCAATCACGTATGCAAACGAAACTCGTACTTCTTAAGCGAACTTGTCCCTCATTATCATTTATGCAAGAAAACTTTCCGGCACGCGACCGAGGAAGTAGGAGGACATCTTATGGCAATGCAACAAGGCGTCACATATCGGATTGCATGGTTCCCTTGCGACTTGATACTTTGATAAGATGTGTGTCCTGTTGGCTATCGCATCTACACGTGTATAATGTAGTGTAAAATGAATATTGGTGGGACTTCCTTCCTTCCTTCCTACATTGTAATTATTGCTATTTCTTCAGGTCCGAACCAGTTTCCTTTGAAATGTTACTGCTATTTTTTCGGATCTGGTTTTGTTAATTTTTGGGCAAAGGGGAGGACATTTTACGATTCGTGGAGATGAATGTCTGTATTCTTTAGTTTTCCGGGCAAGGGAAGGATGAGGCGTGTGAAAGAATACTATGTGTCGCCTCTGACTATTTTACAAAATTTGATTTGACAATTTTCGAATGATTCATTGCAATTTCGGTTAAAAGAACTACAAACTGTTTTGTGGTAATAAGATTTCCAAATAAATTATTTATTCAGCAGTTAGGCTATTTGACATTGACTCAGAGCAGTTTTAGATTTCGGCTTAATGATTTAAATTTTCTGGGCTACTCCAGTAGATATTTATTTCAAAATGTTGCGTTAAAACAGAAAGAATTTCAAAAAAAAAAAATCGGGAAAGTGCCTGGAAAATTGTACGATGTAAAAAAGCATTTTAACTTTCTATGAGACGCATTGGATACAACAAAGACAGCGAACTCTTTTATGCTTGGCAACGTTCTAAATGAGTTATATTTTTTCATGAAACTAAAAAGAAATTGATTTAAGGCCATTCTCTTTTCATTTATAAAACGTTTGTACTAGAAGTTACGATAATCATCTCAAAATTGATATTGTCTAGTACACGGCGCCCGGACGTGTTCGTTTACCTCCTTACAATTCGAAAAGCTTATTGTTTGCTGCAAATTATTTTATAAAATAAATGCAATAGAAACAAGGTAGCAAAACAAAATTAACGTTCCTAAGAATTTTTTTCTTTGTAGTTTCGTGATAGCTGAAAGTTTCAAAAAAGTTTATGGCGTCAGTTCTCCTGACCCAGCGAAAAAAAAATCGGATAAAAAACTCAGGACATGTTGAAAACTGCTTCGATGAATCTGTTTGAGAAGCATATTCATAATCTTATTTGAAGCTATGCTTCAACTTTTCGAATATATCTAATTTATGTTTTTTGAAATTTTATTTTATAACAACTTCAAAAACAGAGTTTCTTCTAATCAAAGTAAAGTTCTTATCAGCCAAACTATATATTTTTGAAATATGTGTACTTTAAGTTAATTTTTACATCCATTCCTAGGTATTTAAGAAATATTAATGAATGCTGAGCAAGGTGGACTCATACTTGCGATTATGAACTTTAATTTTAATTTATCTCAATTCCATCTAAGAGTTCGATTTAAATTTACAGAATTCTCTTTCGTGCTTTGTGAGACTGCATTTTGAAAAAGGCATGTAAGTCACGAACCATAAGAAACCTTTAAGGGGGGAATACCTTTAGACACTTTTTAAAATCGATTTTTTTTAAATTGTTTTAATCGATAGATACATCACCAAAGAATATCATGTCAAAGTTCCAAAAGTTAATTCTCAAAATTGTGGAAGATATGCATCCCGGATGTGTCTGGCGCCGAGTTCTTGTTCTCTTGACCACAAACTTTAAACGGCCTTTTCTCGAAACCATGTTTTTTAACATTGCGTAAGTGATAATAAAAAAAACTAGTGAATCTAGCATTCATTTTAAAGAGCATAAAAAACTGTTCTATATAGACTAAAGATTAAAAAAACAAATAATTTTGGGACTATTTTTGACTGGAAGTACAACGAAATTTTTCGCCAAAATCGTAATTTGTTTTTTTTTGCACCTGTTTTGAAGGGTTAATTTTTGAATTTCGCAAATATTTTAGTCTATCTACTAAAAAAAACCTCTCGAGTAAGAAAATGTTTGGTTTGTTGATTTCAGATGAAAATTGCAGCCAGCATCGCTTACGCAATTTACGACGTTAGCGACGACATGGCTTTCAAGATCCTTGAAAAATTTGTTAATTTTCAACTTTCACTTTTGTAGAATATGTTTTTTTTTCAACCTCAAACATCGCCTAAAATAAATATTATAGTGATTTAATAAGAACTGTCTTCATTTCCCCACAAATCAGTTGCAAAAAAGACCTTTTTTCGGCCTCTAAAGGTACTTCCCCCCTTAATATGCGTCAGTTCTGTAAAATGTTTTCAAACATCTGGAGAAAATCAACAACGTTTTAAAAAACATGGTTTAACAAACTTCTACTGTAGATTTAAATTCCGGACTATTTTCATAATTTCTACGGAATTAAACGGCTAATATGCCATCAGTTTTTATATCACTTACAATTGCTCCCGAAAGATGTCCTGCAATAACTTGTACTTAGAAGAAATTCCTAGAAGATAGCTTTAGATTCACTTTTCTTGACATTTTGTTTCAAACCATAATTTGGAATATATCTACATGTAGCACAAAATTAAAAATTAATTCCACTCCATCTTCGAATGGACGTAAATAAGCTAGTCTCTGAAACAAAAACAAAAAAAAAACCCAAAGCATTATTTTATGAAATGTATTTTAATATAAAATAATACAAGTTATATATTTTTGAAATACATTTAAAGAACTGGCATCGATTTTTCGTATTATCAACTAAAACCTTATCAATTTTTGTCTTCCATTTTTAAATCTAATCTAAGATATTGTGGGTCGTAAGTATATTTTACAAATATTTACAATAATAGTGATAAAGTCCATCCTTAAAAATCATTGTCTTCCATAACAAATGTATACATAAATTGTAAAAAAACTTGATTAATTCAAAATATTATATACAAAACATTCTAATTGTACTTTTGTTTTTGTAAGGCACTCTGGGTATGCTCTGAGTGCGAGTCACCAATAAAAAAAATCGCTGGGATGATGTGCTGATTATTGCAAGGAAAGAAGAAAGGATTACCCGAAACAGTCAGTACCTATGTCTATTATTTACAGGGGATAGGCAATCGTCCTCGTTGCTTGTTTCTTAATGTGGGTATGACTAGATGATTTCATGGATCGATTTCTCGAGAATTTCAATCATGGCAACTGATCACTGGGGGCAGATAATCACTTTACGCCTTCGCTAATCTCTTGTGACGTCCTCAATCCAATTAATTGAGCTCCTCGGTGTTTCGCGCTGCCACAAAAGATACTCTGCTTACACTTACGCACAGAAGTGCTTTTTGTTAGGAACTCTGAGATCTCCTTGAAAGTTTAATGATCAGTCCACACTGCTTTCAGGATGCTTGCGGGCTTCTGTAAAAGAAAACAGGAATTCGTTAATAATTTGCGGTAAAGTAGAGCATCTGAAGATGGGCTGTAGAGCATATGCACTTTCTTGCCACGAAAGCCAATATAGGCATCCACTTGTGGTATTCCCACATGATCAATTAATAAGATCAGTGGTAGGCATGAACTGGAAGCTGCATCAGAAGATGTAACTGATGACTTCGCTTCTACCATGCATACCAGGGATCGGTTTTTATTCAATACATTTATTAAGTCTACAACAATTGAAGCAGCGGCCAAAGAAGAATAGTGTGCACTCGGAGGGAAAACAAGATCTTAAAGAAACCTGATCATTAGCTTTGGAACGATCACGGGCTTGCATGTTTTGTCTTCATTTAACCACAAATCTCTTCAACACTTCGAACTTCATTCGATTGCTGAGGAGGAATTGTTTCGAACTGCATCTCGGTGAGGTGCGAATTTGCCGTAAGATGATCACTTTCTTGATTTTCGCATATCTAATATCTAGAAGACAATTATCCTCAAAAGCATCAAACCGAGGAAAAATCCTGTATGTCATTTTGAGAAACAGAAATTTGCTATAGGCTTCCACCGTTGTAACGAAAGTGCAAACGTTCCCTCACGACATTGAATTTCGTCGCGGCTGCTGCAAAGAATAGACTAAGAATACCTGCTTCTCAACAATAGCGTGCTCGACAGTTCTTGAACAAGTAAAAAGGAAATCCTTAACAACAGGAGCAATTCAGATCCTGTCAGGTAGAAAAATTGAACATAGTCCCAAGAACCGAAATTTTCATTTGGATCATTTTTCAAGATCAAGTTCAAGGAGTCGAGGTCGGTGTTTTCGAGTTGCATAAGGCACACCGAGCCCAAGATAGAACAGCGAAGTGCTAGACAAGAAATATAATACGTACCATATTTTCGCTTCTATTGCTCCTGCCACGACGAGATGTAGTCTAGCAGCTCTTCGTCCTCCGGCTTCATTGCGCTGTAGGAGTCATATTGTTCGAACTTGAATTGAGGCTCGGATTGGACAAAGTTCGAGTTGCTCATTGACATGTCTGAGTTGTACGAAGGAGTTGGCGAGGAGGATGCTTCCGAGCAGGGTGTTTGCACTGAAAAGTGTTCAGGACTCGTGGGGTAGTATGAACACGGCGACGAGGATAGTGGAGGCGAAGAGCTTTGGCTGTTTCTCGAGCTGGATGCATCCTGATCGGATTCGTCTAGGATTCCCTGGAGTCGACGGATGTATTCAACCGCAATGCGTAACGTATCGACTTTGCTCAACTTTTTGCTGGCTCCTCGTCCCCCGTTCGTCAACGCAGTGATGATCTTGTCAGGGATGTGTTCACGTAAGGTGTTAAAACCGTTGTTCACTTGCTTCACGCGATTTCTCTCGCGGGCGTTTCGACGGGCCACCGACGGTGGAGGCTGCCCGTACGGCATGTTCGTGTAGTTATACTTCCGCTTGTACTTGGGGGTGGATTCCAGGGCCCCCACATTAATCCCATTCATGCCCAAGACTGAGGTCATAGCACGGTTGTTGTGATTCGGGGGAGCTGGTGCGATGTTCTGCTGCTTCATCGAGAGCTGCGTCTGGGGATTTTGTTGCTGTTGGGAGTGCTGCTGCGAGGACACAGGAGCGTAGTTCTGCGAGCTGATAAGAACACAGTTTTGTGGCATGAATTGCAAGTTCTGTCCTAGAGTCATGTTACGAACGCACGCACTAGTCATGGAGACTATACTTTCGCACCAATGGCCAGCCGCGGATATCAAAACTGACAAAGTTTGTTTTAGAACGATCGTCTTCACACTTTCAACGTCTTCACACTACTATGTCTCTGATGAACCTCGATCAACGCGAACACCGTGTTTGCACTTCTTCTGCTGATTAGGAAAACGCTTCGCACCGATATGGGTGAACCTGAGCGAACTACTGGAACAACTAGTGAGGTTCGAGCAAGGTAGATAGAACACTTATGCTAGGATTGGTTTTGGGTCGGATGTTTTTTTCGAAGGATGGTTACTCGGCGGAATCTTATCCCGGAATGAATCCCTTCGTCCTAAACCTTTCCGTTTTGTACTTTTCCCACACACTTCGCGGCAGAGACGGTGCGTACCTGTCCTAAAAGGTTCCTCCGAGCGATCGCGCAGTGATATCGAGATCGCGCTGCACACATTTTCTCATGGTTTCGGCTGGGACTTGATTCCCCACCCCTAACTTCCTATCAGAACCTGCTCCCTACCACTCGCTGCGCCGTACCTTCTGAAGGGTACAGACAGGTTGCGAGGTTGTGTGCGAGCGGATTGTGCATGTGCAACCTCGATCCGCGGGCGGTATGCGCACATGCGATCCGAACCGGTGCTGCGGTGCGTCAGGGCTGCAATCCGACGCACATGCCTCATATGCTTCCTGCCGGCGTCGCGCAGTCACCACCAGCAGCAACAACAACGATCCTTGCGCACACCGGAGCAATCCGTGAGATTCTTAGCGTGTGCTGAGACCTTAGTTGCCCGCGCGTGCCGCAGACATGGACTGCATGTCTTAAGACCCTCACCGGCCAGCAATCTGCACAGCTTACGCACCTTGGAAGGAGGACAGATTCGCCGGTTGTGGCTGGTCAGAGCGGGAGGCGAGGTCTTCTTGGTCCTCTCACTGCACATTGTTGAGGTTGAGTCGCATCCGAAAGAAGGTCTTGTGGTGCAAAAGTGCGTTTGGAGAGTAGAGTGCGAATTCCAATTTAAGGGGGCGCTTTTCGATATTAATTTTAGCATATAATATGCAACATGGTGGCCTATTGGAACTTTTTAGAAGCAAATATTTTAGTTGCTGGGGTTGGGTTTTTGGAGCATTGCACACATGAAAAATGCAAAGGACACATGCGAAGTGAGTTTGGTTCCAATTTCGAACCAAACAGAAGTTTTGAACAATATAGTGAATTTCTTAGATGGTGAATGTGGATGAACTGCTGAAAAAGAAATTATTCGGGAAAAATTTTATGAAATAAAAATCAGAAAATATGGAGAGATATCGATTAAATTAATTCAGATTGAAGTGAAATTCTAATATATTAAATTCTGTTCAAAAACTAGATGATACTTTCACAAAATTTTCTCATTATTGTTGTTCTTCTCAAAAATATTACTCAAATTAATTCAGAAACAAGATTTTTTTCATAAAATTGTATGAAAACTTTTTTGTTTAGTCCATTCAACGCAACAAATATTTAATCCTTTTCCAAGTATATAATCCATGGAAATATTTTTGAATGTTCAATCAATTTTATTTCGTTCATTTGAAACTAAGAAGAAACTCCATATTACATTGCGAATGAGTGAGCTTTTTGGTGCCTCGAAATTAATTTTATAATCTTCACTTCCTGGGTTTCGTTTCATTCGTTTATATTTTATTAAGCACCCGTATGAGAACGATGTGCAAAAGGAAGGTTTCAGATCCTCCAAAAAAAGCTAAAATGTCATCCAGGATAAACTCTCGTACTTTTATGGAACCCAGCTATATCACTTGCTTCAAGTTTCGATAATAAAAGACCTGGGAAGAAAAAGGTACCCCGCAATGCTTGAAAGAACTGCCATGATTGATAATTTTCTAGTGGTGAGTTTTAACTCGTAATCTTTCGGGAAAAGCTAAATGTATGAGCGTGTCCTTAAGTTACCCTTCAAGATTATTTTGTAGCTCTAAGCACTCACAAGCCAGGAATTTTACAACCATTAAAATTATGCAAAGATTTATCTGCATTGCCTTACTGAAATAGTGGATAAAAACAATTTCGTGGTTTGTATAGCATAAGTTTTATTCTAACACAATTGAGATTGATAGTATCAATTTTTTGTTAACTTTTATAATTCGTTATAAGCATCTAGTTTATTAATTTGTATCAAATAAATAAATGGGTAAATCAAAAAGAAATAACGACTGAGTCAAATGAATGAACTTCTGATCAAATCGTTTAAATAAAAATAATAAATATCTAAAAACTACAAAAAAATTCAAAAAAACCAAAAATTCAGGTTATTGTTAACTTCCCAGTATATGGAAAGTTTCTTTTTTTTAATCAACCAGTTACCAATCGGAATTCATTTAAAGTTTTTACTAACGCCTGTCGCCAAATTGAATATGGAAATCCCATTCATGTCTTCCACAAAATGTTAAAATAAAATTTAACTTACACCACTTTTTCATTTACATTCGCCGTAGCATGGATTTGAAATAGTTTTTTAGTGAATCTGTGGGTGTTTTTGTGTGAAAATCTACGATCCTGCAAAAATTAAATTAGTTGGATTTCAAAAATGCAATCTGTAGAGTTTATTCTGTGCAGGGTGAAAAGTTCTTTGAATCAACTCGCGGCAGAAATTTATAGTTGAGATGATCCACGTGGTTTGAAGTCACGCAAAATTAGGTTTTCAGAATTTTCTATTGAAAAATTCTTTGAATTTCTAATATCAATACAATTTTTTGAATATCTTTAATGCCTTTTAAAATTGCAGGTTTGATAATAAATGTCGTATCATTTCATTTGTTATGTTGAACTAAAACTAAGGACTTTTTATTTGTTTAATAGAATACTTCAAGACAAAATAATAAAAACGAGAATTTTTCGGCACATATTACCAACAACGAAAAACATTTAACAAACAATTTACGTATGTTTATGTATGGGATATCTTCATGGATGTATTCAGAAGCCAATTACAGTGCTTATAGTCAATTTAATGATGCACATACTGAGCTGTTGGTGAACAGAATATTATATGGTGGTTTCGGCTTTTCCATTTAAAACCCATTATAAGGGAACCTATAGGTATAGGTGTAGTGTAATACAAGCCACAACAAACAAAACAATATTCATACATTGCCATCTGATAGCCCGGCACGAGTCAAAACTTTGTGAGTCAGGCTTTGTGGGTATATCCCGAGTCCAATTACAAACAATGAAACTAGAGCGACTCAGCAAAACAATTGAAGACTAACAATGTGCACTGGGAACAAATTCAGTATGGCATAACAATGAAAATGATCTGGGGTTATTGGCATTTTATTGCTTACATCTGCAGTAAGGTTCTTGAAGCCAATAAACTACACTTTATTGCTTCCACTTGCATTTTTAACCATGGGAAAATATTAGAAATAGATTTAGGTCAGGAATATGTAAATAATATTTGATTAGCTAGTAAGTTGTACATAGGGAATATTTTAGGATAAAAGAAATGATAATCAACGAATAAATTAACATTCATACTAGAGAATTTGGACTGCCTACATCGGCACCCTTTTCTTTTGTTTGTTCATTGCGGCGCTTGCGCTGTTTAAGAAATATAGGCAGCTCACGCATGCCAACAGCTTTGGCGCTAGACGCCGATATTCAGGTGAGACCCTCTTTCCTCTTAATAAAAACAATGGCCCCTAACGAAGCGTATTTCATGGCGATCATGCCAGGATGGCCCCTAACAAAACATATTTCACTAGGAATTCTCATTGAAAGTTTTGTATCCTTTTTACATCAATGTATAAGATCATCAAAAAAAAACTACACATATTTAATAGAAGATACGGTAGGAATTTTTGGAGCTACTGTAAGTAAGTAAGCAAGTTAGCATTTTATCGTAGAATTATAAAATGACGAACAGCTTCTAGAAATCAGTAAAATAAATTTGTACATTTATTTATTCATTGAATTTTTCTGGCATTACGAGAAATTTATGGTCGACATGATCGATCAACAGAAGTTGCAATTTGTAGTTTTGTTGAGAAACTACTTCCAAATGAAAATGTTTGAAACGTTATGTGTTTGTAACACAACAAAAATGTAAACATTAACCCCAAAAAAATATTGATGATGTGAAGGAAAGTGTGAGTTAGAAACAACGATCAATAGTCGTTTGCAAGAACTTAGACTGTTTGAACGTAACATATGGAATATCATTCACAAAGATTTGGATTGAAAACATATTTGGATTAACCGAGTGACAAGATATGGTCAAATGTCCATACATTCCGTAAAAACTTGGCTGATTCGGCTTTAAAACAGTCTGCAATACATCCATGGGTGGTTTTAAAATGACCTGCAATAGTGGCGACTATAACATCATTAGATTTATTTATCTTGGACTAAATTAAATCGTTGGCATATTCTTAGAAGTTCTGAGCATTAAATTATTTGAAAACTAGGATATTTTGTGCAATTGACAACATAAAAGCAGTTTAATTGAAAAATTGACTGAAAAATAGTAATACATATGTGTTTCTAAAGGGGCTCGGAGGCAGTCATTTTAAAGAAATTATTTTCTAATCATAAAGGGACAATACATTCAAAAACTTCCCTAATATCTATGATAAAGCATACATAAAAGTGAAACACATTCGCCTCCAAAATTTCAAGATTATTTTCAAATGCCTGATTTGTGAAAATTTTTCTATACGTAGAACCCCTTAAATTGTTACATCCAAGAAAAATGTGAAATCTGTCGCCAATCTAAAAACATCCCTTGAATCCGACTCTGGCATCCTGCGTGGATGCACCCACGTACACTACAGTGAGAAGATGTGCGTAAAGACTGGAGGGTTATGGGCACGCAGAGTTGCAGGTTACCATGATCTGAGGAGGTGTTCTTGGCTCGGATCAGGGGAAATTTCGGACAGGTACTATACGAAAAAGAGGCTCTGTTTCTCCAGGGCCATGATCAGGTAATGGTGTACCCCAGTGTGCGAAATATATGGACCGATAAGAGATCTGTGCAGAATGTCTTGTCTGCGAAGGCTCTGATCAGCAAAGAAGACAGACCCAAAGCTGCGTTGGATCTTTTTAATACGATCTTTTCAGTTTTGTCCCAGACATCGGGCAAAGCAGTGAGATTCAATGGAAATTGTTCACTTCTTAGCTCAAAGAAGATCTTGAATCGAAGATGAGTTTTCATCAACTGAAAGTGATAAACTTCATATCAGATGAAGCCTCATTTCTGGAATTATTCACACCCATAACTTTTTGAAATGCATTTATTGCACAAATTTATTATTAATTAGCTTGCATTTTTATTTGAATTTTCTCAGTTTTACTGTTTCAACTTTTTTCTAGTTTAATTAAATTTTATATTCAAAACTGATAATTTTCGATCCTATTGCATATTTTCTGAACAAAATCTTTTTTGCACATTATAAAAAAAATAAATCGCGAGGTGCGACTCTTAAGGTCCGCACGAACAAATTGCCAGTAATACCTAAAAAGCTATTAAGAACAATAATTAAAATATTAGTACTATAAATAATAATGCTCATTATGTAAGTGGATCACTCATTACAGTAAATGGAACGAGTGAACATTAATCGTATCATCCTCTTTTTCATTATAATATTTATCGTTTTTATATGAATATTTCTTTGCCATTAAAACAGCCGTACATTTTCGTTCGATGAGAACTCATTAAAGCATTCAATCTTCTAAAGCAAGTGGTACAAGTGCAAATCAGATTGAAAAAAATATTTAGAAAAACATGATTTTTTGCATACTTTTGTTAAATAAAGCACATGTGTTCAAATTTTTGGAAAGGTCTACCAAATTATACAAATGATACTACTTTTTCGTTGAAACCACAAATACGAAATGAGAATAAGTCAAATTAGGGAATAGTATTCGTATTAACTTTTTATCCAGTATAACTATCAATGGTTTCTTATTTTGATATGTTTTTTTGCTATTATGAAACCATTAATTTTGATGAAGAAATCATCTTAAACTTTTTTTCAAAATTATCACTTCAAAATGTAAAAGAACCTTTGCATTGACTTTCTTCAACCTTTTCTAACTTATTTTGTGTATTTGCCACTCAACAGATTTTTAAGACGATAAAGGTCTGTAACAATACAATAGAAAAACTTGTACTCAATTGTATGAATGTATGTTTTTCAGCTTCATCAGCATATTATTCATGTGTTATGTGAGCAGCTCATGAATCCGATCAACATAAATTGGGATATCAAATTTTCGTCTATACTGAGATTTAAGTTAATGGAACGTAACTAAATCAACCACTTATATGGCATAGAAAAGACTTTGGAAAGTAACAAATGGTAAAAATTGAATTAAAGAAATTTAACTTCCATTGCATGTATGTATATGGAAGTTAAGATTGTAACTTTATTCCTGCACATTTCTTGTCTTTGTCTATGTACGTTGTTTCGGAGCTTTATAAATTTAGAAACTTAAATTATAAAAGCCATTTAATTTACTTATTAAATCGAAGGTTGCTACTTCACAAGTTTAATTAACATAACATATACTATAACTCGTAATGACGTTTTTGATCCTTTTTTAGGTTTATTTTATTAATCTCTATAACAGTTTCATTGCTTCGCCACCAAATGTTCTCAGTTATTTTATGCATATTTGAAAACCTGTCGCAATGAAAAGCTTATTCCCATAAAATATTTTTAAATAAATAAAATATTATTAATTAAAATATTTTATAGTTCTTTTTTCAATAGTAGACTGAATAATATAAGGATTTCTGGTGCTTATATAGGAGGTAAAATGAATTAAAAGAATTTGAAAAGCATCAGTCATCAATTATTTATATAATGCACATAGTCTAAACAAATTTATGTGATTTTTGCAAAGAAAATTCAATGTCAATTACAAATGTTTCAATAATTAAGCATTTAAAAAACTAAAATGTGGGCAATATGATTCCCATCATGTCAATTATGAAGATCTTGAAGCGTTGAGCGGAATAGAATTAAGAACTTCAAGATTATAATATCAACAAATGCTTAATAATTAAAAATTTAATTTTATGTGTACCCGACCGATACCAAAAAAGGTTGTATGACTTTATCGTATCGTCTGTTTCAATTCAAATTTACAATTCTGAACTTGAATTCTTACTCCACCGTTTCTTAAACCCAAGCGCCATTTGCATACTCATAAAATACTGAGGATGTCCAAATTATCGCTTAATAACGTCTTCAGGTCCTGCACAGTCGATCATTCACACGTCAACGACCTATGAAATAATTAGCGACATAAATTACAGCAATATACACGAGGATACCACGTTAGTGCTTTGCACACTCCAATTATATTTTTCGCGAGTTAGCACCTCTGACAGAGTGCCAAAATCGCGAGGACGATTAGGAGGAAGACACCGCCAAAAGTGCGATAATGGTACGCTTCACGCAATAGCGCTATCCGCAATCTGTATATCTTTGCACATATTCACGGAGACGTGCATACCTATGTATATTAGGTGTTTATTCTCAGGACGAAAAGATAAGAAAGATCTTTTCCTTGAATATTTTTTAATTTGGTATAATTACAGCATCGCAGTGTGATATTATAGCACCTCGATCAAGTATCACTTGATCTTGGCGCATCGGATCTGTGAGATTTGAAGCTGTTGGCCACTATCATCCAGTCAAAGATACATATCTTGGCAAAGATACAGGGAGTCAAAAAGATGATTGCATTTTCAACACCTCAGAGCAATTTCGATAATACCGAAATGTACTGTAATTACATACGTGATCAATGTCGAGCGCGGTTAGAAGGAACAATAAGTAGTTTATCAGATTGCGATAGCCTCGCTATCTTTTGCAGCAGATTTTGCTGTTTGGGTTTCGAGGGTTTGCATGAAGGAGGGTTGATTTAGTGGAAGTGCAAGGAAATTACTTACAAGGTCCGACCACAAACCGTACGGGGCATGGCTTATTGAAAATTTACTGTGTTGTGTTTGACTTTTTGTGTGGATTTATGATTTTGGATAATAGATGATTACTGCAATTTAATGCGTACGCGCCTCTTGTTGAAAAGCACTTCATCGCGGTTGGTTTGTTTGAAAAGCAGAATGGATTTTGGTGCATTTGGATAGTGAAAAATATTTTGCTTATTGAGGATTGTGGGGGTGATGTAATCCAAGATATCTTAACTTCACATAGCATCCTTGTACAATTTCAAACATATTCTTTCGGTTGACCTTTGTGATTCACTTTTTGTTCTTGTGTTAATTATTAACTGCACGAATAGTCGTAAATCAATCAGGGAGCAAAGCTATCACTTAACCCTTTTTAAATCAAAAGTGATATTTTGATGGAATTCCGGTTGATTGTGACCGATTAAAAAACGTGTAGGTGGTGATTAGAATTGTCTGCACCCACACCGATTGGATACCTTTTTCAGGCGTTATACTCACATCCTTGTTAACGCAGCTATTTGCCCTGTCGACAGATGCGTCGAAAGGGTGTTGATATCGTGTTGATGGG
Organism: Oxycera nigricornis; assembly: GCA_963942545.1. Lineage (NCBI taxonomy): Eukaryota > Metazoa > Arthropoda > Insecta > Diptera > Stratiomyidae > Oxycera > Oxycera nigricornis. The sequence goes on from OZ012660.1 coordinate 29,384,575, forward strand.
CCGAGCGAGCCGTCAATATATCACGCGATCAAAATCTATCTGTGTTTATTCACGGCTCGCCTCTTCTACACAAGCTGAAGTTTGATGAATGCCTAATAAAGGCCCATATCATTATCACTTCTAGACAAACCGACAATGATTATGGGGTTGTATCAATAAAGGATTATGAATATGAATGTATAACGCTTGTGGCGCAGGCAGTGTGTTCTATTGGAACTATAGCACCTGGTCTAACCGCACGTATATTCATAGATCCTTGAAATTCTATTTAAAATCGCTCAGACATAAGCAGTCGTCTCAAAGCTTTTGGTTGGGAATAAAAATATTTGATATGGAATAGTGCATTTCACGGTTTCCATATCCCAAAATTTCAAAGTGAATACGAAAAACACGATTGATTTTTGAATCAAGGTTGTGTTGATGTGAGACGCCTTCAAAAAGTTGTTAAAAGAACGTAAGAAACGACATGCATTTCGTACTTTTACATAATAACTCGAAGACAATTATATCGAGAGTGGATATTTTACTTCCAACATGGAAGAAAATTCCCGATTGTTCAGTCTTTTGATCTCATTCTCGATTTGGCAAGTAAAACCAATTGCTGATTTCGCGCTTTATCTTACCAGATACGATTTATCGAATTCAGCAATTCAACAATACAAATTAGAGCATGATTATGATCAGTTTCTTGACGAGTAGTACCGAAAATTTTATTTCATCGGATATGCTTGGTTGTCCAATTTTGCAAATTTTCTAGATTCAGATGACATTTTCGTCTATTATTAATAAAACGGCGAAAATTTTAGCATTATGCTAAAGTCAGTTAGATGACTCAAAATAATTTAGGGTGGTTGTTTGGGAAATTAATTTAGCTGAATAGAAACCGGCATAAAAAGCATCGATTTGTGTCATATTTATAGTTCTTCAAAAACATACGAATTCATTATTAGGACAACTGTTTGGATATCACATTTTAGTTCTTAAGGTAGCTCAATCAATCTATTAAAAATATTCCTCCAGGACTCACCAGGTTTGTGTTGCCAAAATCGCTGGAAGTAAAATTGAATGGCAAGAAGTAACATCAATTTAACAAGTACCTAGTTAACCTCCACGTGAGTTCAGATGAGGACAGGTAGGAAGGATCAGTCAAAATGCCAGGTAGACTTACAAAAAAGGTATAGTACCCGGACAGTATCTGAGCTGTTTTATATCTATATAGCTGCTAAATTACGGCGAACTGGGTCTGGCAAAGTGGTCCAGGCTCGACTCGGAGCAATTGCGGTTAGCTCACATTATACATACATTGTTTTCCATGTATAACTTTATTTTGTGGGCGGACAGGAATTTGGCGGCACCGAAAATTGCCCAAAACAAGAGAACATTGTTCACCAACTGATAGTGGCAATGTCAATGGTTCCTGTTAAGATTTATGGTTGGCTGGTAAAGGTGACTTCTTGAAACAAACGCTTGTAATTTCAAAGCTAAATGGAAGTATGAAGATTTATTGGGACTAATTGGAAGATTTACTGATCAAGGGAGACATGTGAACCGTTTATGTACGCGATTGATTTTGTGTCAAGTGCAATATGATGGCACATTCGAAATGCCTAAGTATGGTGGAAGTTGGCTCGAATATTAAGTATTTTATGCTCAGTTTGATTATCTTAAATTTAAATTATAACTTATGCTCATACCGTCAACATTTTTCAAAATATATCATCAATAAAATTCAATTTCTTAAAGGTTCGCATATCCCTGCACGCGCTGAAAACCGAGTATATCTCAAAACTATTGGGAAGGGTATATATTGAAACAAAAAACAAATTGTTGATTCCACATTCTTGATTGCAGTTTCAACTATAAGAAAACACACGACTTACTTCCCAGTGGGGTGAATAAAAAAGCTACAATTTGTTTTTATAATATTTATAATTGTGTTCATATTTACAATATCAAATAACAACTAATAAAATTTGATTGTTATTAACAATATTAAATTATTTATAACAATATCCAATTATAATCCGGATTTAGCGTAACACGTACCAAACCTCATAATATAAGTTTGGAGTTCTATAAATTAATCTTGACTTGTTTTTAAATAACATTTTTTATAGCATTGTTAAATTTTTTACTAAAACACACAATAATAATACTATGAAGGTATTTGGGATCTGCTCGAATTAATATTGCGTTTCAACAGTTTCATAATAAGAAATTTTTAGTTGTTTTCCAATTTTTTCATCCTAAATAAAAAGCGGCTTAACCGATTTTGCTGAAAAGTCATTCAGTTCTAAGCTACGTAATTACACGTCGTTTGAAACCGGTCTCAAGTCAATACAATCTTTGGTTCTCGAGATAATCGAGACGAAAAATAATTCCGAACGCACATACGCACATACGTACATACACACTCACAGACATCTCTCTAAAAACGATGGATTTGGATTCTAGAGACCTTAAAACGTAGAGATATGTCTTAATTTGGGATTCGCGAAATCGACCCCATTACAATAACTTCCCATAGGGAACTGGGAAGTTAAAAATAAATTGAAAAAATTATTTTAATATAAGCATTATTTTTGGCGTCTATAAATGGACTGCTAATGGAAACTATGGCGCCAACTTGTCGGCATAACAACTTCACCAAAAATTATGCAATCTGCAAAACTAAAAAAAATATTTGAAAACAATGAATTAGAAAAAATTCTCACCAAAAATAAAAAAATGGCAGAATTTCAAACTTTAATATGCAATTTGTTTAAAAAAAAAAATCTTTAATAATTGGATAAAATAATAATTTATAAAAAATAGTCCAACGAAACATTTTAAAAAAACGTCTCATTAGAATATAGAAAAAATAAATAACAAGAATTCGAAAAAAAATATTGAAAATGAAGCATATCAAAGAAAATTTGGAGAAAAATGCGTTTAAATTTTCTTGTAGATACAGCATGTACATACGGCTAGTTTTCTTCTCCAAATTCGTACTATACAACTTCTCCTTCTTGTATCGTCGTGGTAATTCTGGTTTTCTGCAATCTCTTGTCGATGCAAGCCTCTTTTGTGGATTGAATTGATTGTATCCTGCCGTACTTCAAACGGTTAGCATCTTATGGGGCGCGGCAAATAGACAGAAAGCTGTCCGGCTACATTGCCTTAGCCTTTGCATCGGAATTTTCTTAATATTTTTTTTGAAAATTTTTTACAAGTATGAAAAATAAGAACTGTCAAAAAACATTTTTTTTAAATTCAAGAGGTATGTGAGCCCTTAAACAATATTCATGTGAACTCACAATGATTCCAGAGCATACAATTTTCGATAACGTAGTGCGGTAGAAAAATATTTAATACGAAGATTGTAAGCTTACCAAAAATATTCTGGAACGAAAGATGGCTCTTTTTTATTTCCCGCTAATATTATTTTAATTCTTATTGGTTTTTACGCTTAAATTGAGAGTACGTGTCAAAGCCATGTCAAAATTTCGAAATGTTACGTTTCAAAGAAATTTTAAACTGACTGAGTTCTAAGTGATATAATTAGCATTAAATGTGAATTTCTTTCTTTTCTGTTAGATATCAATAAAACAGGACATCCACTACAGCAATACTTTCTAATTTTTGAAATATTTAAAATTTTTGGTCGGAAATCTTTCCTATGTTGGAAATTTTGTTTTCTCGTGAAAATTTTTGAACAAATAGTTCCAAAAAATTCAATCGCATAGCCTCGTGTATGTCTATGTCTTAATGAATAAATGTCGCAATTGCAAGACACTTTGAAATATTAAGTACGCTGAGTTCTCTAAAACAATGCAACTTATATTCAGCTATAATTCAATTCATCTAATTGAATGCACACAATAGTTGATAGTAATGCATCATCTCAAACACTTTTTAATACGTATACATACACCAGTTATCAAATCATTTTCCAATGAAACTATTTTCAAATTTTAACGAATTATTATTAAATCAAGTTTGCACCACATTGTCGTGAATATGTTATAATATACAAATATTTCGTAATAATTTTTGCCAAGTCTGTAATTAAGGAATCATTCCTTTGTGAATTAAAAAACACTTGAATATGATTGATGAAAAATATCTTATTAAATCCTATGATAATGTTTTCTAGCATGATAATATTGGAACAGAAAATTGAAATAAATTATAATTATGGATTGTTTCCTATTAAAACAGGCAAACAAAGTTTTTATAGAATTTTTTTAAACAATTTAAACAAATACTCTCGGCAATTTAAAATGAAAGTGCTTTGAAGAAAATAAGCCAAGAATCATTTTTTCAGCAAATTCCGATTGCCGAAAATGTGACTTTTTACCTCAAATTCATTTGTTCTTTTGAATTTATTAAAACTCCGTTGAATATGCTTATTCACACAGTTTTTGTGAAATTGTAAATTAAAATTGTAAAAAATGTTCTGAAATTTCTAGAAAGCAGTGTTTGTTTCAAATATGCTAAACAAATATGGTCTTCTATCTGTCTTCAGTACGTGATTCAGAACACGCAGCCACGTTATTAAATAATTATTCCTGATAGACGATGCCATCTCTCGCAGGTCTTGAAATATCGTTAAAAAGTTTCCTTTCCAAGAAATATTACCAGATCAGCAACTTTCTATATTCCAGTTTGATTTTAAACAAAATTTTAAAATGAATAAACTTTTCTCTTGTCGATGTTAATGATGCATTCCCGCTAAGACAACACATCATTTTCATTCCCCACGCAAGAAGGAGTTTCATTTTGGTACCGCTAACATTACTCATCCTCCACATTGCGAAAAAATATTGTGTGATGTTAAAAACGCCCATGCAGACAAGGCTAATAGTTTGTCTGACTCGTGCCACTGTGTTCATTTTCAGCTGTAACTGACCATTACAAGAGAATTTCGAAGCAGCCGCCACATCAGGACGCGGCAGATGCTCCTCCTTGGAGTTTTCCAATCACATTAAATGGCTCTATTGGTAGAACAGTCCATCCTGACCTATCCGCAAAAGGAGTAGTTAGGGCGTTCAAATGTCGCATATTTGCCACATGTGGACATTTGCAATGATCACGTCTCGGCTACACATGCATGTGTACATGTACTATGCACTCGAGTCATCAAGGACATGGCCAGAATCTGCATACCGTGCTGCACTTTGCACAGGCATAACCAAATGCAAGCCAGCGTGATATGACTCAGATTGCCGGCCCACTCGCCATTCATTGCGGATGGCAACGTGTCGTATGTTATGTGGGCAAAGAACACCATCGTTGGAGCAAACTACCGTTCGGCATGGGGCCCTACTGACCTACCGATAACTACCAATAGCCGCCCGTCTGGGTTTCTTCAACGCCATCCAAAAGTCCAGTCACGATATGTGCGAATTTCGCAAAAAGATCAAAACGGAAGTGCGTGTAGTGGAAATCATGCAGAAAATTGCGTATTTTTCTGGAGTTGACGGTCCAAAGTGAAATGAAGAACTTCACGGGCCAGGGTACTTCTCACGACCAAATGTGTAGATATAAACAATGGAATGACTCCGATTAAATTACATAACGACGTCTGCCAAGTATCATTGAGAACTAAAACACCGCCTAAACTTCATTACAGGACGCACATTATTCGCTTTGGATTCAGTAACGCAAACTGCCCGCCAAAATCTGGTGCACGCTTCAATGGAAAAACCTATTAACATTGTAGACCTTCCTTACATAGTAGCGATTCTCCTTTTTATATCTTATGAAATCTATCATCCTTACAGAAATCTATTAACCATCCCTCGAGCTAATACTGTTGAAACCCTTCCTGATGCAATAGAGCATACCAAAACATTCTGGTGGATTCCTTTCATTAAGCGATTAATAAAACTCACATTAAAATCAATTTAATATTTGGCCTGGCGGCAAAATCTCTGAAAGGGTTTCATCCTTCATGCTCGATTTGTAATTAAATCCATCGACAACTGCTTACGTGGCCTATCATTATGATTTGTGTGGGTTGGTCTGATCCCATCTTACAGTTTTTCGTCCTTTTTGCTAAACAGTAGCGTAGATTATCCATAGGAAGTTTTAAATAAGAATTCAGTGCTCCAATGCTGATGTTTCGGTCGATATTTAAAAAATACCGGCATTGATTTTCTGTGGAGCGTTTATTTAAAAAAATATTATGTAAGTTTCAGAGGGATCTAGCCAAGGCTATAATTAAGAGATCCCTTAGGAGTAGTAACCGATTTTTCTTTAGACTTACTCGGAAAAAAAGACTTACAGCGAGAAGTTCATTTTGGTTCACTTGAAAAAAATACAAATTATCTATTAAAATTTGAATTTAAATGTGCCGTGGAAAATATGTTTTCCACTTTTAAATCATACACCAATGCGTGATTGAACACCAGTGATTTCGAAAATAATGTTTCTGTAAAGGAGGGTTTTTTTGCTAGTGTAGTGGAGTTAACTCAAGAGTGACACATTTGAATCTCCTTCTTGCTGTCAACTGCTGCTGTAAAATTTCTGTAGTTACTAAAGGCGTCACTGGCCCAGGAATCATTTTCAGAAAACACGACGTCAGAGGATGATGTAAGTTAAAGAAAAAAATTGCATGCACAAAGTCTATATGCTCATGCAGAGGTTTAGCCGCCAATAAGTTCCTGTTTATCTACCAGCAGTTTTGTAAATATAAACTTCGTGTCTTAAAACCTACGATTTTTTGTTGTTGACTAATCGTCTCATCAGTTGAATTATCTCATTATAAATTTTCAGTGGCTGGCGAAATCTTTTATCTATAGCTCGAAAATGTAATTGATGTAGTTGCTTAAAGTATTAACTGAAAGAGATATACTTTCCATACTTCGATTTATGTTTGTTTTGCCTCGCTTTCATTGCATGAAATTCTGCACTGTAAGTTAAAAAAAATCTGACTGAAATAATTGTTTTTATGCTTGAAATAGTTTTTTTGTATTCCAAGAAGACGTTGAGAAACTCTTTTGTACTTGTCAAGATTATAATACCATTTTTAAAAAGAAATATAATGAATATTTTTTATGCTAACTAACTTGTATGATGAAATTCAAAGCCGAGTAGTGATCATCATCGAATTTAAAAAAAATTTATTTGCCAAAATTGCTCATGCAAGAAGTGAGGATGACTTCAATAAAAACCAAGATACTTCACTTACAAATACTCCAATTTTCAAATAAAAATAAATATTTTAGATTTCGTGCATATCTCTTTTGTCTCTAAATAAAACTAATAATTTCTCGTATCAAAGGATTTAGCCCCAGGCTAAAATTCCGAGCACGCTATGTGGTAGAATTCATATCAATTTTTCCACGCTTGCAATGACATCACTTTTATAGGTCAAACAATCATATTTTGAATGATTTGTTTCTTTATTCCATCGTTAAACTTCTTCTCGACATAATTATATGGTCTCAAACTGTGAAACGAAGGGTTAAGCTATAACAAATTGTTCTATTCAACGATGGTGGTAAAACAATAGAATGTGACTAATAAGGCTCCAAAATGACCCACAGTTAACGATCACCGGACTACATTCCTCCGGACCAAAAATATCCTCCCAGATTGTCGTTAAGATCCTAGTGAAGAAATATAGCATGGACTATGTCAACAGACGTGATCACAGTCAGAGCTATGACTAGACAGTTTTTTGTTGAGAAACAATCAACCTGGGTGATGATGACAATATTGATGATCTAAGGGTTGTTTTGTTGCTATCACGTGAGCCTACCTTATATAGTCAATTCCAATTTATTAACGCCGCAAATTCACCCTACGATTGGACTCTTCCGCTCTGTTATTACGAACCATTTCATTTGTTCGACTATTTCCAAAAGCTGTGAGTTGCAGATGCGCCAAGGTGTGGCCTGTTAACACCTTTTTAAAATCTAATATCCGCTAAATAGGGGTCTTAGCGCCCACTCAGGTCCAACAAGGCGAAAAGTGGTGGTTTGTTTCAGGCGCCAGCCGCGCTATTCTAAAGCCAATTTGGCTGTGAACACCTTTCATTATTGGCTTCGGTTGGTTTCTAATTACAAGATCATGGCCTAAAAGGGTGCCAATAATGCGGAAGGTTGCATTTTTGCAGAGGTCGATTAGGCAATGATTAATGATGCTCGCTCGAATGACAGACGCAAACATTTAATTGAAGATGTTTCCTGCTAAAATACAAATTATCGCGATTTGTAGAAGCCTGTTGAACACGATTGTTACAAGCAAGAACGCCGAGCTGCAACCCCCATTCAGTAATTTATCAACAAAAAATATTCACAAAAACGAGAGATGTGCTGAAGCGGTCATACGTGATATTAGTATCTGGGAGATTCATCTTCGTTGGGTACCAAAAATAACATAAATCAATCTTTAATACCCTTATAAATATTCATTAAATGGCAAAATCAAGAAGCGTCCCTGCCGTGCGAACGGCAATACGCGATTCTTATCGTTGTTTCGAACAAATTTGATGATCTACACTCATCAACCATAAATCAGTTTTTCGGAATGTATGTCTCTCCCGAAAACATTAAAATGAAGAATGGCCGCGATCGCGCGATCACATCAGGATCAATGTATTAATTGAAAAACAAACAAACATCGGCTATGATAAAGTGAACTGCTTGACCACATTTAGGGGTATATCTGATGTCGATCGCCATAATCGCTTGCAAATTAATAAAATCATTTGTTCCTATCACCGAAGAACCTTTGAGAAAAAACGGCCAAATCATGATGATCGCAACTGATGACGGATTTCGGTTACGCAGCGGGAAAGATGATTTCCTGTAGTGTTAAACGATCCGGACATGTCCCCAAGGAGGCGAAGATGTTTTACGCAAGGAATTCACTTGAAATTCGGGTAAAACGGATCAAATAAATGCAGACTTGGACCAACGATAATCCTGAATGATCGTAAATCATACACGGCGGACTCATTGTATTTTGATTTGAGTCGAGTGGCCGGGATGGAAAAACGGAAAGGCAAAAAGATCGATTGTATGCATTCAATTTTGGCCACGATCATATCTGCAAATTTATTGTTCGGTGATTTTGTCAAAGGAACTTGTATTGTTTTTTCGCCGAGATAGATGTCTACGAATTGTGTGATAACCGACGCGATCTGCGTGAATTGAAAACACATGTTTTTCTTGAATAAATCACTTGGTGGTTTTTCGCGTACGTAAGGATACTGCCGATATGATTTATTGAATTGAGTGTGTTTCCCATGAAATTGTGTGGAATTTTACTGGATATTCTTCACAAAGAAAAACTGAATCGAACACTTGTTCATCTATAGAAAAGGTTTGAATAGAATTGAAGTATTTCATTTAATTTTTGACGAAAACATTCCATTCCATCTAAATTTGACAAAATTTTGAGATTTTTTTCTGTTAAGCCGTGAAATAATTCAAAACAAGCCGCGAAGAGCGACCCTTGAGGTTCACACGGTCAACTTCCCAGTAACATCTACATAAACATCAACAACATTACAACAATGAGAGGTATTCATAGCAGTAACAGGAATGAGTTAATATGAATCATATCGTCTACGTCTACGTCTATTGATTACGTAAGGTTTTTGGTCGATGAGGACAGATTGAATATTTACGCGGATCAATCGGTGGGGGCCTTTTTGGTGTTGAAAAATTTTGTTGGTTTTCAAAATTTAAGCAATTTTTTTAATTAAAAGACTATAAAAACTATTAAAAATCTGCTCAAATTATGCAAATATCTTAAAACTTTGATTGAATTTAAAACAATTTTTTTAGAATAAAAGATATAAAGTAATAGCACTCGTATGAACCCTCTTTACATGGTAACTTTGAATGATTTTTTTATTTTTAATTTAGTTTTTTCATAATCATGGAATAAAATTTTGCCGGTTTCTCTCCAAAAACCGGTAAGAATGTATACATTTTATAAACTGGATCACTGTGCTGTGCAAATCAAGTTAAAAAATATTTTCTATGAAAAAAACCATAATTTTTCGCATTTTCTTCTATTAAATTAAAAAAACGGCTAAAACGAATTTTTATAATGTTAAAAACTTCACAAAGATGTTATTACACGTCAACTGACATCTTAATGATGCAAATATTATATCTGGTTCGTGAAAAATCAATCATCAATCAATCATGAGAAAAAGTTTTGAAGAGGTTTTTGCAAGCATTGTTTGGAGTATATAAATTTTATAACCATTGGTTACTAAGACTTGACAATAAGGTTAAAAATTTATTGTTTTTGAAAAAAACCCTAATTTTTTGCCCTTTTTTTAAAAAAATTTCAAAACCGCTCGAAGAATTGTTTTAAAAACTTGACAGAATCACGCAAACGTCAATACGGATCGATTGACACCTTGTTCAAAAAAATCGTACGTTTGGTTCGCGAGATATAGCGCATGACAGAAATGACCTTCAAACGGGCAAAACAGCAAACCCCCCCGGCCGAAGTATCCCAAAAACTAATCAGCTCTTAAGATTGGAAAGACGCTTCGATTGACACCTCAACCAAGTCGATCGGACTTTGTTTACGTGAGTTATGCTCGTAGAAAAAAGTGTCCACGAACGTACAGACGTACGTACGTACGAACGTACGTACACACACGCACACACACATACGTCTCCCTTTCTAAAAACACTTTATATATACTCTATAGACCTCAAAACGTAAAGAAAAGTTGAAAATTTCAATTTCGATTTTCGAGGCGATTACAAGAACTTACCATATACTGGGAAGTTAATAAAAACTATATGACGTAAAATTAGAGGCATGATAAAAACATCTGCATCAAAAAGTTGCACCATTTTTCAATGGTCTTCTTCTTCAGTTTTTTTTTAGTTTAATGTGTGAAGCTTTTGAATCATACGCTTCACCGTTGTTAAATATACATTCAATCCAATTGTTACCCGAATTTAAGCCGATTATATAGCCAAATTAGAGGCTTCTTGCAAAACGGCACGTTTACCCTGAACAGTTAGATTCTCCGCACACGCCTTATCATGGTTTTTTCCACAAGCTTCTATATTTTTTGAGTAATTAAACACTACGGATTTACTTTTTTTTGGCAATTCCACGAATACTGTGTTTGGTATCATGTTAAACGTCAATTTTCGCACATTTAATTATTTAATCAATTTTTTCTCTACTCAAGATAATCAAAATAAGAGGCAAATCCGAATACTAAATGTCTTTAGAAAATTTAGGAAAAATAGAATATTTCTCTAAACACTTTTGACAAAAACGACTGTATTGCAACTGTCATTACTGAAGTGACCCAATTTCGAACATCGAATTCATTAGTTTATCAACAAAAGCTTACGTAAATTTTGCTATTATTAATCACACATTTTTCTTGGAAACCCAGAGCAATAAAGTAGTCGTTCATTGGCGATACTAAGTTTTACTCTCTGTCCGAAAAAAGTAGAGGTTTAGAATTAAACAATTTTTGAAGTGGCTGTCCCTATTCAAGTGGCCGGGCATGTACATTTTTGAAATCTTCTTGTTCTCATCGATTTTCGTTCATTCTCAGCTAGGTTTTTTTAAATCAGAAAAATTTATCCAGTACACATGAATAATATTTAGTTTGTTTCTGCTTCGTGATGGTAAAATGTCTTCAATGGAGGACGCAAAATATTTACATTTCAAGACCAGGGTCTGATTACTATCATGATTTTACTCTAAATAAAAATCATATATGTAATGTTGAATTTTTATATTTTATTCAAATACAAAAGGGCTTAGTGGTTGGGTTAAAAAAAGTCCTTGAAATGACTTGTTATCAAAAAATTTCATCGCCCTCATATCGGAACGAAGTGTGTCAGCTAACAAAAAGTCATGATAAATTATTAAAGAAAATTTCTCGGCTTATCATGCATGCATGCTTTTGTTCGCATTTCAACATAACTTTGAAAAACAATTTGGCTGCAAAAAATACTCTCCCACTAGCAGTTAGCATTTTACAAGTTTTTCATTCATTGATCCATGAAATTTCACTTATGTTAATTTATTAACTTCACTTTATTGGACCGTGTACCTAGTGGCATCCACGATCACTTCCACTTTAGTTCATGGCATTTTGTACCTCACCGCCACAGTGGGCTCCATTAATATTCCTTTACATCTTGATTGCACGAATATGCGCTTGTAGCCATGCATCGAAATAAGTTGGCAAGCACCTGAGCCAATACTGGTCTTGTGGCATCCAATCAGCTTGACGGGATTGCTCTAAATAAAGTCATTATTGACTTGGCAATCAGGAATCGATCCGCAATCCAAATGCCAATTAATGCGGTCCTCCGCGAGCGCGACAAACGACAAAAACCTTTCAACTGAAATCGAAAGGTGCTGACGGCAATAACATGAAAACATACTTTGGATTCACACAGCGTTTACCCTCATTCATCAGTTTGTCTACCACCGTCATTGTCATCATGGTAGCGTGGTAAGTGGTAGCAGGCGTCTGCAATGCGCCAATAGCCAGCGCATCGATGCGCCCAAGAACCTGTAATGCACATAAGTCCGCGTACCGCAAGGGACCCGTCTAGGGCCGCTACTGGTGATTAGTATGCGACATACGCGATCGTGCTTAACGCTGTAGTATTCAAGCAATTTCTGTAATTTATCTAATTAACAGATCAGTTGGGCTACTGAAGTATGCATCTCTCAAGTAGATCCCCAAAAAGTCTGCAGTGTCAGTCTAGGAATTTTGATTAGGGACCACTTCATTGCGGAGTCAGGAAGAGTCTTTGGCTTGGCATTTTGATGTTGTAATGACATCCGGTCTGCAAGACGTTTTATGTGGCCAATTCTGTGACGAGAATTCGTCCTTTTTCTGGAAATTTGAAAAAAATTCACACTGTCTTCAAAGTGAAATGGTCTTGAATTGGCGATGACATGGATTTCTTATTATGCTCATAGACGCATAAAATAAAATTAGATGAAGGTTTCGCCACTTGGATGATATCACTGAAAAATATACTTTAATGGCGATGCGATGTCTGCATATTATATTTTTTTTAATAAACAGTTTTGAATCAATTTTTGTCGATATTTCAGCATACAATTTACGAAGAAAATGCTAATACTTGCATTGAAGAAAAGAATCAACTTTAAGATGAAGCTCCTGTGTTTTACATCAAAAAAAGCAATTCATTTTAAATGCTTATTGAAACCATTTATTCTTCGCTTTGAATTTTGAGTTTCGAAATATTTTCAGAATTCGAACGCAAGTTTCGAAAAATTTTTATACAAAATGTAGAAGCACCACTTGATTTCATGACAACTTATTTGAAGGTTTCCAAATTCGCGATATCCAGTCTTCTCTGTGAGTGTTTTGCGCATATGCAATGCACTTGGGCATTCCGTGTATTGCCAAAACGGAATAACTTGCATGTCAGGCGGCTTAAGTGAAGTCTTTCGTGCCAAGACAACATCAGACTCAACAGATTTGTATCGTATGCCTAAGAACATGTTGCCGAATTAAATATTCACTAATGATTACCAACAGTCACTGCCCGATGATAGCAGCCCCGAATCGTCATTGCAGGATAATTAATTCCTAAATTTATGCATGATTTCATGGTGGTGAGTCTCTTGATTTCGTGTTAGGGCTTGCTTTTTGAAGGAACAGAACTGAGGAGTATTCCGAAAACTTGTTGGTATGCAAAAATGAATCTGTGCACTAACGGAATTGATTTGGTGATGACAAGGCTCAAGGGGAAATGAAATTTTTATAATTTCAGGGTAGGTGTGGAGAATGCGAAGGAAGCGAAAATTGATTATAGGGATGTTGTGATCATTTTATTCGTATTAGGCATCCTTGGTTTTATGTCCAAAAACAAGTGATTTGTTATTGGTAAGTGATTGTATTTAAATATTTGGAAAGATATATGGGAAAACCTGCAGGAAATTGTAGTAAATGTCATGAAAAAAAGGTTAGGGATAAACGCTGTCAATTGATTTTGCTTAAAATATTTTTTTTTTAAAAAGAGTCTCAAAGGGATAAAGCAGCTTTCAAAGAGATTCACGTTGACCGTCCCGAAAAACAATATGAATAAATAATAAAGTGAAATATTTAAAGAATGTAAAAGCACTAAAGCATAAATAACTACTTAAAAACGCTTCTAAAATTAAAAAACCTTCATGATATAAATTCTTTATAAAATTTAGCAAAAACAGATATGTATAAAAAATAAAGCAATGAATTCCTGCGAAAATTTTCATGAAGATAGATTTCGTGATATCATAAAAATAATCTGCTGTTGCAATTTAAACCAGCCAAGTCTTGTATCTATCCCTGAGTGATACCACCAGTTGAGGTACTAATTGGATACTTAAGTTCAAACAGAACCACTAATCATTCAAATGCACCTAATGAAAAACATCGTAAATTATTTTCTGCACGGATTAATGACCAACTTTAAAGCAATCAAAATTATTTTTTAATTTAGAAAAGGTTCCACACATGTATCCGGATTTATGAGCAAAAGTATTTGTTAAATTTTAAATGCCACGTTTAACCCTTTATGGAGCTATGTTGCACATCTGCAACATACCATTTGAATTAATGTAAAAATATAGCGAAAGCGGAAAGACCAATTTTGCTCAGTGTTGTACAACGGTAACAGAACATTCTCACGAATTAGTAACATATCAGCGGACTATATGGCCACACTTGCATTTATGTGGCCTTGAAATCATAAACACAAACAAACCGGTTTAGCGCTGTTTGAGTTTAGTGTTGAAAAGTGATTTATTGGTGAAATAGTGATTTTTGAAATATAAGGCAAGAGGATGAATTTCAGTAATCAATAAAAGTTTTTTTCAAAATCAAGTTTTTTTTACTATTTTTGGATTGATTTTGTTTTCATGCATAAATGCAACATTGCGCGTACCAAAGTCATTTTTTTAACGGTTTATTCGAATTTGAATGTTTCTTTTTTGAACGTCTCATTCAAAATAAAAGGAAGAAAGGTCCAGGACCAATACGGACACTGGTCAGTTTGGCTGGATAAACGAATGAGATGCGAATTTCCATGCTGTAGTGGGTTTACGCAACCAGCTTGCGAAAAATTTGGAGTTAGCTTGTGCTACAATAAGCAAAATAACTGCTTTAAAAAATTTCATGCACCATAATTTTTTTTTGTATTATTGATGCATTTCTGCATCAAACAGTTTTTTAAGAAAATAAATACTTTTTTTGTAATGAAATTTTTTAAATTATTTTTACTTTTAACTATGTCCCATTTGCCAACTTGTGTCCGTATAATTTACTAAAATAACGATCTTGCGCCGTAAAGGGTTAAAATAGAAAAATGTTTTAGGTAGGATAGTATGAAAAATGCATCAAACTCATAAAATAAAAAAACATGACAATTGGCTGTTCAAAATCATGTCAAATGGTTTCGGCGTATTGTTGTATTTAATCGAAAGTGAAGGAATATTCTTAATTAAACATTTTAATTTAATTAAAATTGTCTAAGACTTACTTTAATACTTTATTCGTTGAATCAAATTAAATTAAGTTTTTTCATCTCCTTCCAGTCTTGTAAATATATCAAAAAATATGTAAAGTTTACAAGTAATATTATCATTGCGTATCCAAGTGTTCGATTACTCACAACACGAACTTTACACAACTTCGACGAACCTTGACGAAGTTTGGCAAACTTTGGAAAAGTTCAGCGAACCTACTAACTAACCTCTAAAAATTCCGAAGAACCTTGGTAAGGTTTGGCGAACTTAGGAAAATCTCGGTAAAGTCTGGCGAAGATCGGTGGATACCACGGAAGTTCGGTTAATCTTGTCGAAGCGTTTGCAAATTTTTTAGGAAATTTGACTCAATTATAAATTTTTGGAAAGAATAAATCCTTTTTTTTTAATGTGTCTTTAAAACAATATTGATCGATTTTCTTTTCGGAAATTTATGATAAAACATTTCTTATTGATTAGTACGAGAGGTTTTTCTTCGATATCATTTCAAATTATTGCCGATGGAATCGTATCTTGAAGGTCTCATGAAATCCACCAGATTTTATGTAATTAAGTTGTATGCTGGCGTTTTCAAGTTCTCACTTCAAAAAAGTATTCATGTATCCTGAATTATCGGACCGAAATATCAGTGTCTTCAGGCAGCCAACGCTGATTTGGACTGTTGCGCCATTAACGGTGATAACTCTTTTAACTTTTAATAGGAGCTCCATTGTCATCCTCGTTTTTGATAGAATTTCAATAAACAATTTTTTGCTAGTTTTCTTGCTAATTCAATTTCAACTAGAATAATTGCATCTCTTACAAATCATTTTGATGGGGGACCTTGCATTTTTTGTCGAGTTTCACTGAATTTTAATTCGGTTTTCGCAAAAAATTTCACGACTTAATTGGTGATTGGTTTTTATTTCATTTAGATAATTTATCTAAGTGATAGTCACCATATTCCCTTGAAGATTTGATTTGTGTCGATATTTTAAATATCAACATTTTTAATTGGTGCTGTTCGTGTAGGTAAATTTTGATTTTGCCGTAAATAATAATAATATATTCAAATGATTTTATTGGATTACCAATAGGTGGATTAATTCACGTATTCATACCTTAGCAGAAACTTTATTGTTCGGGAAGGTTAATAGTAAAATGTGAAGCAGCCTTTCTACATTAACACAGGTCAAAAAATATTCAATATCAAATGAAGTAAAAAAAAGCACGAAATATCTGTTCGATATTTTAAAAATCTGGAAATCACCACAATAAAAAAGGTGGATTGTTTATTTAAACAAGCCGTGAGGTGCGAACTTGAGGTCCACACGGTCAACTTCCCAGGAATATCTATATAAATATTAAAAACACTAAACACAATAATAATTATGAAAATAATACTCCTTTAAATAATAATAAGAGATACTCATAACAGTAATTGAAAAGAGTTAATAATAATCATATCATCTACGGGAGCGTCCATTGATAACGTAAATAAGGGGTATGAATGAATATGACTTTTAATGATTTTTTATTTTTAATTTATTAATTAATTTTGTTTTGTAATCATGGAAAAAGATTTTGCTGTTTCTTTTGAAAAACTAAAAAGAATTTATAAATTTTATAAATATTTATGACTGTGTTGTGAGAATCAGGTTAAAAACTAATTTAAAAAAAACCCTAATGTTTTGCTTAGTTTTATTAAATTAAAATACGGCTCTAACGATTTTTATTAGCTTAAAAACATCACAAAAATATTAAGGCGCATCGATTGACACCTCAATGATGCAAATACTTTATTCGGTTCGCGAGATATAGTGAATGACATAAATGACCTTGAAAGTCATGATGATTTTTTATTTTTTATTTAATTTTTTCTATAATCATGCAAAAAAAATCCTGGTTTTTACCAAAATTGTTTTTAATATATGAATTTTAAAAACTTTGATTACTGCTTTTTGCAAATCAGGTTAAAAATTTATTATTTATGAAAAAAAAACCTTTTTTGCACTTTTTTTTAATAAATAAAAAATGGCTCCAATTATTTTTTTTTCAAATTTTGATAGAATAATACCAGTGTTGATACGCGTTGATTAGCACCTTAACGCGCATGACAGAAATGATCTTCAAGGGGTCAAAGCAGCAAACCCCCTCGACCTAAGTTTCCCAAAAACCAACCAGCTCTTAAAATTGCAAAGGTGCTTCGATTGATACCTCAACGAAGTCGATACGACTTTCTTTACGTGAGTTATGCTCGTAGCAAAAACTGTCCACGAACGTACGTACGTACACACATACACATACATACATACTTCTTTCTAGAAGCACTTTAAATATACTCTGAACACCTCATAACGTGAAGATATGTTGAAAATTTCAATTTCGATTTTCGAGGCGTATATATACTGGGAAGTTAAAAATTTAGAAAATTTTCTTCAAATTTTTATTTGATTTATTGTCTAGTCTAATTCAAAACAAAAATACAGAAAAACTTAATTTTCCTAGTTTTCACGTAAATGCTCAGATTTCTTAGCGATGTTACATAATTCCACGCTTCTGCATATATTTTTATGGGACAATCAATACCCTACACAAAATTTTAAATTGATTTTTTTGTATCTGGTAACGTTGTCACATCGTAAGCGGTAAAATATCTAAAAATGGCGGTCCATAATATTTAAATAATTTTGCAAAAAGGTAAATATAGCCTGTCGTGTTTCTGACAAATTTTATCTACTAAAACCTTTGGGGTTTTTTGAACGCTAAGCGATTATGTGATGAAAACTACTCTAGACTAGACTGTAAGTGGAATCAATAGTAAATTAAATCACGAAGTTGTTATCAATATCAACCGCAAATATAAAAATCAATGTCCCAGCATCAATCTAAAGTTTCAATCACTAATAGTATGAAGTTTTAACAGATACTTTTCAATAAATGGTTTCATTTTATTAAAGTTTTCGATACGAACTGTCTACTTCACATATCTATCAATGAATCCAAAGAGAACTAAACATATTCGTTGAACTCAAACATGACAGTCTCTTGGACTTCCTGGCCAATATCAAACACATCTTCAAGCCTTGATTTAGTTGGTCCGCACAATCACACAAGGACCTCCAAAGAAGCCTTGAAATAAACCTTCGTAATCTCATTTCGTATTAGCGTCACGAAACCATACAGCAATCTTACATAACCCAAAGTCAAGATTCACATCTTTAAAAAGGTAATACTGTAACTAGTGACAAGAATATTTATCCTTCGACGCGCAGGTCACTGATACTTTTCACAAAAATTGTATCAATTTACACCTATTAGCAGTTTCAACTAAGCGTAAATGCGAACATTGCGTCGACGAATTCCAATCGACATCAATCAAGCGTCCTTCGAAAATTAGCTGTGCATTTTTTTGCTGCCATTATAATAATAGATAAAGGATCTCGTTTAAAACAATTACGTCGATTCAGCAGATTCCACCAATAAGTGATTGGATGTATGAATACAGAAAACATCTCAAAGTGGCATATCCTTGCGACCGTTTGATATCTCCCGCCGCGTAAAAGGTGTGAAACCATTTAATTTTCACAGATCGTGTTGCTGATAGGAAGGATCATCAAAACGAAACTGATGGAAGGTGGGAAAATCATTGATGAAGAAGGACTTTGTTCCATGCAAAACCATCAAAGGCGTCGATCAACATCACGCGTCATTATATTAGAACACACGAATATGTTTTTTTTTTCGAATGGATTTTTGGGGTTGACGGCGTTCTTTATCTGCGCTGCTGTGTCGAATGTAATAAATGAACTCGAGTGTTATCCTATTCATTTATAATGCATATTTAAATAAAAATTTCACGGGTTCGATTTTATCGGCAATAGAAGTCATTGGGTTCAAAATTTGAGTGCGGCAACGCACATTCGTTCGACTAAGAATTGCTTATTTTTGGTTATTTTATTGAATTGTTTCATTTCGCAGGATCTTAAACAATCTATAATAACAAATTCAGAAGATATGAATCATTCACAATTTGTTTTTGCTAAATTGATTTATTTCATTTTGGCGCATCGAGTAGTCTTTCTCGTACGTTGCAAAGAAACAGATGACAAAATATATCCCATGCCATTCATACCGTCCTCCAGGATCGGATCAATATCTAATTCCAAATTAATACGCCAGATTAAAGAAGACATAAGTCGAAACCATACTTCAGCGTATCTTTTTCTGCATTGTTGACAAATGACAATCAACAGGTCTGACATTTAACCCTTAATCCGTCATGATAACTATTCTTTTTCTCGGACATTGGACGTTGATCTTTTATACATTTCTTCGTGAAAAATTCGGAATGACTTTCTGAAGGAAATGTTTTGAAATCGGACAATGCTCGAGCGTGACATCTCAAACAATGAATGACATTTGAGCAGTGCCTCGTCGCCAGATCATCTCGACTAATAAATTTCCGATAAAATCAATCGATCATGTTTTCGTTTTCGATTGACGAATGTCTCCGCTCCGTGGATCATGCCTGTATCAAAAAATTTCATTTTTTCCAGAATTTTTTAACACACTTGATTTCATATTTATAAGTGGATTGGTCAGGATAATCGTAAGACTACCATATGAGACAATCGGGGGATGTGATGGAAATGATACAGTCTGGGCAAAAACGTATTCATGGAAATTTCGAATAAAATTATGAAAGAGTTTCACGAAAGGACACTATCCATATGAAATTAAAATTCAAACCAACATTTATATAAGACAAGTTTCAAATAGCTGAAACTCAAATATATCATATGCTCGACCTGTTCGTTATAACGTTAATATATTTGAGAATCTCAAACAAAGAACTGATTCCGGCTGCAATTCAAATAACTAGTGGGAAATAGACTACCACAATAAAAAATCTTATGCATCCCTTTGAAGGATCTGAGCGTCGGGGGCTGTAACTATTTTTAATTGGAGGTGCGCAAGATTTTTATTATAGGTTGAGATGCCGTATAATTTTAGTTGAGGTCAAATGTGGGTGTGGAGAGTGCAGGTGATTCGTAATAGGATTTTAGTAAAACAAATATGGGCAGGAACGCTGTGGATCTGGCTAATAATTTGGAAGTGTATTTTTAGAATGATTTGAAATTTAAGAGAATTGTATTAATTACCTGTGAATTGAAATCGAAGATTCGTGATTTTCGAAATGGAGATATTGAACGATGTTGAGAAAATATTTACTGAAATATTTTGCAAAATAAAAATACATTTTTATGGTGTAAATTTGTGAGAACTCACTGTTCGGTTAATTGATGTTAGCTCTGCGAAGATCGCTCGGCAGTTCTTGGTTCAAAAAAATAAATGGAAGCTTACATTGTTTATATTTGAATTAAGGGGTAACACTACTCTAGGATTTTCAAAAAATCGTTTTTTTTATTGGCTTAAATTGTACTTTAGGGTCATGAAAATGAGATGTCGGTAGTATTATAGCGTGGAAAAACTTCTACTGAGCGACTTTGCTGCATCGCGTCCCAGAGCCCCGCGCGCTCTGTCGTTGAATCATGCGCCCCTGGGCGCAGCTGCTCCGATATACCTATCGGGATAAGTAGTAAGTAGTCTTGTTACCTACATCACGTGAGGTATTTATAGTTTCAAAGAAGGCCAATAGATGTTGCTCATAAGACGCTTATGTTTTTGACTACATAACAGCTACAAAAACCTCAAACGCGTTTTTCTCAAAATCACTTTTTTCAAGCTTACCAGTAAGATTATTTTGAAACGGGTGCATTGATCCATTTGAAATTTTGACAGTCACTTTGAAATACCAAAATCTAGGGAAGTTCGTAGGCATATTTTAATTAATTGTTTATTTTTAATTTTATAAACAATTTACGGCTGAATTTTTTGTTCCTTCAAAACAGTGCCATTTTGTTAAAAATTAGGTTTAAAAAAATTTTCTACGTACTTCACTAGCTATTAGTATGCATTTCAAGAAAAAAATAGTTTTTCTTCTAGGAGCGATCGTTCGAGAGAAAAGTTACCGGTAACTTTTTAAAGGTGGATCACACAACAGACGAATACGGGTCCTGCGGCTGCCATTTTGGGGAAAAAATATTTTTTTGTACTTTTTGAGTTATGCAATATACTACCATAAGCGGAATTGGTATTTTTTTTATATATTTTTACTTACGGAAAATCATGAAAAAGGGGTCTCTGGAGTAGTGTTACCACTTAATTAGATCCGGGATTTTGTCGATTAACAAATTCATTTCGAAATTCGCTGCTAAGCTATAAGTAGAGCCAATTGATTTGGTGATTTCGCAAGTCTGTTTGAATTAGACCTGCGGTGAAAAATAATCTCTCAGATACGACAGAACTTACAGTGGTTAAAAAAAGTTAAGGCACGATGCACCCAGCGAGAAAAGTTTAACTTTTAAATGATATTTTTATCGAGAATGTTCTTATTTTCACATTATATCAGGATTTGGTCGTCGAGAGGGGCAACGCTGATTTTTGCAGGAAAATTTGGGGAATATGTCGTATAAATATAATTGATTTATGCTCCCTCTCAAAAAAGTCGGGAACATTAAAACAAATACAAATTTTTAAAAATTTGAAAAAAAAATCGTGTTTATTTTGCTTGTCTCACTCCTAACTTAAAAACGGCGCATTCCAGAGCATAGCGTCCTCGGAATTTGGTTGGTTTCTTTGTTTGAGTTACATCGGCTCATAAAAAAAGGTAAAAATCGCTCCACTACAAGCCGAGAAAATGCTTTTTTTTATTACTTTTTTTTAGATTCGTTGCAAATGCCCGTCAGCTTTGATCGGTTGTATCTCAGGAACTAATCAACATAATTCAATATTTTTTTTCAAAAGAAGCGTATTTTAAAGTTCTTTTTCAAAAATCCTGAGGCTGCCTTAATGATTTGATTTTTGTTTTGTAAAATGCATTCAATACTTGAAGCGTTTTTCTATATGTAAAAAAACTCGAACTTCTATGACCTTTAGTTTTTGACTTGGAAGATTTCAAAAAAATTTGAATTTTTTTCAATAAATTTTGATTGCCAGGCTGTTCTGTGAAATCTACTGATTTAATTTTATTGAAAATTAGTTTGCTGTTTTATTATATTATGAAGATTTTTTAGGCAAATTATGAAGGTCCTAAGTTTATCTCAAATGGTAAAAAAAATTGAATAAGGAACGGCCTTTTCCTCCATTTTTTTATTTAACTATTGCTATTTTGCGGCAAGGGTTAAATGTTTTGGAATTTTAAACTGATTTTATTTTGTAGGAAATTTTATTACGCAATTTTCATATTCATGCAACTTTGCTCTGGAATGCACCGTTTTAAAGTTAGGAGTGAGACAAGCAGAAAAAAACACGATTTTTTTCTTAAAATTTTTAAAAATTTGTATTTTTTTAATGTTCCCGACTTTTTTGAGAGGGAGCATAAATCAATTATTGTTATACGAGTTATTCCCCAACTTTTCCTGCAAAAATCAGCGTGCCACTCTCAACGTCCAACTGAAAACAGATCCGCCCTGGTCTATATTGATAGAACCGTTTTACTCCGTTACTTTTACAATATCGAAAGCTTTGTGCGAAAATAATTGCGAATCAAATTTAAATTCTTGGGAACAAAATTAAAAATTCAAAAATAAATTAAGTAGTTAACAAAGAAACTTTTGTGTGTAAAAAATTTTCACTTAGATAAAGTGGATTTTCTATTCATTTATTTTGCATAATTCTTTAAAATCTCCTAGTAACGCGATTTTGATAATGATGGAGTGCGAAATGTTTTCAGGTTTAAAAAGAGTGATAGTAACTTTTTGATGTTTTAGAATTCTACTTAAATTGTTTCTCACCGAAATTGTATATTTGTAGCAATATTTTGAGTACTAATTTACACATTTCAAAATAGTATTCTTGATAATGTGCGAGATTCATAATAGTGCAATCAGTTTCTCTTCTTCTAAATAGAATAATGTTTCCCGGAAGGTATGAATGAATGACGTTCAACCGGACAAACATATAATATATATTTTTGATAGATAAAATAAACACAAGTTTTTACATTTCAGACAGATAGATGATGCGATCACTGATTGACAATTCAACCCGTAGAACTAGCAGATAAACATTTCATTGTATTCTAGTAGATAGAAAGGAAATAAACAAAAGTTGAAGCTGTATTTGAGATTGTTCATAATATTTTATAATCAGATTTCCATGTTGTGTGCCTTTCTTGAAAG
Source organism: Oxycera nigricornis (assembly GCA_963942545.1). Lineage (NCBI taxonomy): Eukaryota > Metazoa > Arthropoda > Insecta > Diptera > Stratiomyidae > Oxycera > Oxycera nigricornis. The sequence continues at coordinate 29,408,304 of OZ012660.1, forward strand.
CATTGCCAAAGACCGATTCGAAAGATCCATGTATACAAATCTCATATTAGCACAAAATCTCTTTGCATTAAGGTGTCTTCCAGCACGATATCAATTAGTCTTTCATTATAATGGGAAGGCTAAATGGTTGTCAACTGCTCACAATAAACTCCTTGACATTCGAAGTGTTCCTCGCAAACCTGCCGGTACTGCTTGACGAGTCAGCGGGACTCGACCCGGCTCAGAATGCTGACCAATTTAGCAGCCGTGACAGCAACCGATTCCGTGTTGGACCAGGCAAGCGGGAAAGATGCCATTCGCATGCCTGGCATTGCAGAAATAATCGTTAAATTAAAGCTTACATTTAATTTACAATGATTACACGGGAGAGCGGCCAAGCGCGTGCGTACGCCCAACGCTTTTCCAAAATTTCCAGACTTACTTGTCGGAATGGTAACGTGAATTTCGCACACATCACGATGAAATGGTAAGACATGTGTGGTGAAAACAATTCACCTGCAACATGAACTCTGCCCGCTGCTATGTAAATCGAGCAATCCTGAAAGCTGTTCAAGCATAATTTAAATAAATTTATGAATTTATTCGACTGTCCATTCGGGCCGCGAAAATGCTTATGGTTGATGTGTCGTGTACTGCTATTCACTAGAAATATTCTGTTTGAAAATGAAAGTAAGCTATTTGTTAATGATCCATAATCTTGGGCAATTACAAGAGAGGAATCCGAGAAAAATGCCATCATATCTGATCATTAATAATTGTATCTTATATTATGTTGGCATGTATCTGCGGCGATTATTTGGCGAAAATGACCCAAAACCCGTTCAGAGCCTGATTGTTTTTCCGCCACTTGGCAACTGTATTTTGATCTTCAGCAGCTTCCATGATCGATTAGGTTCGATCTCCACGCCTGGGACGTACGCACGCAGCCAGCCGTACGCGCAACACGTTGTCGGCTCAATTAATTGTCAGTCGATTTTCACTAAGATGATTTTTTGCAGCAAGCTGGAAAACCGCAGCCCAAGTGGCAATTCTAGGGCCAGATCGTATAATTATTTCTTGAAAAGTCCGGGCGCTCGGCCACCGATGACTCCTTTATTACAGGGCAAACAAGATCACTGGCATCTCGATGAAAGGTTAACGCGGTCCAGCAGAAAATTGCGCTTTCGGCGAGCGTGTTCGACATGCGAGACATTTCGTAATAGCTATTTGTCCAACATTGAACGCTAATTGTCTACTTTCTGTTAATTGGGCCGAAAGATGCCACTAATCGATTGCATTTCCCTTTCGGACAAACTATTTCGGTGAGAGTGTCCAAGCGAGAATCGTTCAAAGAAAATTGGTCTGGACAGGACTTTCGGTTTCTTCTCGGATATTTTTAAAGTATCCGGAACACCAAGAATATGCAAACAATGTGAATTTCTCTGATTACTGTGAAATTTTTAAAAGCTAGAATAGAGTTGTCCTGCGAAACCATATTTTATACTCTTTGAAAAAACTTTCAGGAAGGAGATCACTTTCCGTAATATTCTTAGTAAAGGACGTCAATATTTCAAAAATATTAATCTGTCTCAAAAGCACTTTCAGTTTGATACGATTCAGGTTACTATTGGCAATTTATCCCCTCAATTTTATGTATACAAATCAGTGCTACAGACGACAATTGAGCCTTGAATACTGTGCTGTTTGTTGAAGTTACAATCGATGTTAATTTTCAGTATCTCTCCATATATTATTAAGCTACCTGCACTTATGAGAGTTATAAGATCCAAGTTAAATTATTTGCAAAAAAATCTGAACGCAGACTTTTCAGTCAAATAGTTAATTTAAAAATCAGTGAAACTTTACTTGAAAACAATTATAATAACAAATCAATGTCATGATCTTGATAAGTTTCGTAATAGATTTCAATCAAATCGAAGCATATGTTATGATTTTTTGTTACTTTAAAGTCTATGTAAGGGATTGTCGAGCTGATGAGAAGTTACTAATAAGTACCACAATATACTGATTGGATCAAATGAGAACAAGCCGCGAATTACGACCCTTGAGGTCCACATGGTCAACTTCCCAGTAATATCTAGATAAACATTAAAAATATTGAACACAATAATAATTTTGAAAATAATACTGCTTTAAATAATAATAATGAGAGGTATTCATAGCCGTAATAGGAATGAGTTAATATCAATCAAATCATCTACGGGAGTATCCATTGATTACGTAAGGCTTTTGGTGGATGCGGGTAGATTGATTTGATCAATCAATCGGTGGGGATATTTGTTATTTTCACATCGATGCTTGAAGCACAAAAGAGCGCTAGCAAAAACGAATGCAGTTTTTGTTATTACTCTCATTGAAGAGATTTTGTCGCGTGATGATCATTTTGAATAGTTGCGTTCAAAATTGCCATGACTTCAGCATAATCACTGAATTTATATTTTTTCACTATTTTACATCAATGAGATTAATAATTACTTTATACATTCTTTTGGTAAATTTTGAATATGCAGTCAAAAATAGGTTCATTTGCATGTAAAAAGTAAAATGTTTTACAAATGATGATGAAGCATGAAGAATGAATCTAGTTAAAACCATAAATTTTTATTTGATGAAAGCTTTTTAAAGCATATGATCTTGCAAAGTATTGACCAAAAAACATTTTACCATTCAAAGCGTTGTTTACCACAAATGTAAATTTGATTGAAATTTTGATGATTTCGAAAATTTAAGCAGTTTTTTTAATTAAAAGACTGTAAAAACTATTAAAAATCTGCTCAAATTATGCAAATATTTTAGAAATTTGATTGAATTTACAACAATTTATTAAGAATAAGAGATATAAAGTAATATCATTCGTATGCACCCTCTTTACCTGCTAACTTTGAATGATTTTTTATTTTTAATTTAGTTTTTTTTTTAATAATCATGCAGAAAAAGTGTTGCCGGTTTCTCTTCAAAAACTGATTAGAATGTATAAATTTTATAAACATTTATTACTGAGTTGTGCAAATCACGTTAAAAAAATATTTTTTATGAAAAAAACCTTAAATTTTCGCATTTTCTTCTATTAAATTGAATAAAAAACGGCTGAAACGACTTTTCATAATGTTAAAAAATCACAAAGATAATAATACACGTCAATTGACACCCTTATGATGCAAATCTTATATCTAGCTCGTGAGATATAGTGAAAAATATAGTGAATGACAGAAATGACCTTGAAGATCATGATGACTGTTAATGATTTTTAACTTCCCAGTATATGGGAAGTTCTTGTAATCGCCTCGAAAATCGAAATTGAAATTTTCAACTTTTCTTTACGTTTTGAGGTCTATAGAGTATATATAAAGTGTTTTTAGAAAGAAGTATGTCTGTGTGTGTGTGTGTGTGTGTGTGTGTACGTACGTACGTACGTGCGTTCGCAGGCAGTTTTTCTACGAGCATAACTCACGTAAATAAAGTCATATCGACTACGTTGAGGTGTCAATCGAAGCGTCTTTGTAATCTTAAGAGCTGATTAGTTTTTGTGAAACTTCGGTCGGGGGGTGTGCTGTTTTCACCCCTTGAAGGTCAACCATGTTATGCGCTATATCTCACGAACCAAACATGCGATTTTCATCATTAAAGTGTCAATCGACGCGTATTAACATTTATGTGATTCTATCAAATTTTTAAAAAAATTCTTGCAGCCGTTTTTTAATTTTTTTAAAAAAAGTGCAAAAAATTAGGTTTTTTTCAGAAACACAAAATTTTTAACCTGATTTTCAAATTTAAGTAATCAATGTTTATATAATTTATATACTCCAAATAGTTTTTGTGAAAAAACCAGCAAAAGTTTTTTTCATGATTACGGAAAAAATTAAATAAAAAATAAAAAATCATTAAACGTTCAAGGTCATTTACGTCATTCATAATATCTCGAGAACCAAATATAATCTTCCGATCATTAAGGTGGCATTCAACGCGTATTATCATTTTTATGATGTTTTTATATATTAAAAAAATCATTAAATCGTTTTTTTTGATTTATTAAAAAAATTGGAAAAGTAGTGTTTTTTTCATAAAAAAAATCATTTTTAACCTGATTTGCACATCGTAATAATAAATGTTTATAGAATTTGTAAACTTTTATCAATTTTTGTAGAGAAACCCACAAAAACTTTTCTCATGATTACAACAAAAAATTAAATTAAAATATAAAATCATTCAAAGTCACCATGTAAAAACGGTTCATTCGAATCATTATACCTTAAATCTCTTATTCTAAAAACATTGTTGTATAGTCAATCAAAGTTTATTAATATTTGCAAAATTTGAGCAGTCTTCACAGCACCATGTTTTAACTTTAATTAAAAAAACGTAGCCTGAAAATCTTTTAAAAATGAACAAATGGAAACGAAAATTCGTCAATTGCGGCTTCAAAGATACAAAATTAAACCTGAAATGTTTGCTACATAATGATAAATATATAAGGTTCATTCCTACTTTCATAAATAAAAAAATTCGATCATAACATGCAACCAAGTGAACCAAATAAGCAAGGAACACTACAGGAAATTCTGCCTAACTAATTTTCCTTTTGCCCTTTCCAACTTACTTTTAAAGTAATATAGAATCTTCTGCGTTTTCTCAATTTAGTTGACAAATTCGGGATGGTTAATACAGAACATGCTAATGAAATACATAAATGTGAAGAAGTTTCCTGTGAATTTGAAGCATGGTCACTTCAATAAAATCAAACAAGGATTCCAGCTAGTAATAATATAAAATTCTTAGGTGTTAGCCTCAAGAAAACGATACGTAGAATAACACATCAAAGCTTCACATCACTTTTAATTATGTTTAAAATCAAGTAAAGCTTTTTTTTAAATAGATACTGAAACACGACATGTCATTCTACATTAACACGGATGTTCGTACACAGGTAGCAATTTTTATTTGAAAATTCAATAAAGGTTTCACCGAGATATGTCACCAAACTTCACACTCACCCGAATATATTGTGCTCACAAACATCATTCAAAAATAAAATGCGTTGCAGGACAAAAATATCATCCAAACAAATTATTAAACCATTAAGGGAACATTAAGTTGAAAATATCAAATATATTTTTCTAAAAATTGCTTTATTTTGTGAGAAAGGTAAGGTTAAAACTTCTTTGAAAGAAAATTGGACTTTAAATAAATGTTTATTATGTTCTGAGGCTAAAAATTGATGCACGTTTAATGATGATTTTTGGAAAAAAAATTATTTACCATGAAATTTTTAGTTGCGATAAACATTTGAATTTCAGGATGGTTTGTTTGCCATATGTTATTAAAATCAAACAGTTTCGATTTTATAAAGGATAATATTTGGATTGAGTTTAAGTACGAAGAAATACTAGCTGTGATTTCTCACTACTTTTAGATGATACAATTGCTATAGCGTGTGTATCATAGGGGGGAAACTTTATTCCCACTGTTTCTGAAGGTTTTGTTGGCACTAAGGATCTAAATTTAATTTTTCAGCTACACTGGTCACAAAAGGGCTCGGTGTTCCAGTGTTATAATTGGTAGGCAATCAATCTTACCTACATGTGACCGTAACATATACAATAGAGCATATGTCTGCCCATCATTCTATAACTTTGAGCTCCAATTTTTTTTGATCGGCCTCTTCATTTTCTTTGCCTTCGAAGTATGCTACTACCAACGTCAAAGGAAAATCATTTCTTCTTGTTAGGCATTTTTGAGCTTATTTGAACTGTTGTATGCAACAGTTTAAAACCTCTATCGCTGCCTAGCTGTTGGACAGTAAATACTTATTTTATTTTTCTCTGATGTACTGTGGTGATGCACTTTTGGAAGAAGAAAAATATATAGCCTGCACAAATATGACAGCCTGACCCAGGGACTTGGAGAAAGTTATGTTTAAGCCTTTCACTTCTGTGGATGCACTTGCTTCCATCTTCAAATCTGACTACAAATCCTTCTTCCAATTCAGAGTGCATTCCTTGATATTTCCTGATTTATACTTTGAAAGGTTTGATGAAGTTGAAAAAATTTTACATTCTTAGGGGCTTTTCAAAGACCGTTGGTTTGTATTTTATTGCTTTCTGTAGTTGTATTGCTTCTTTCGTTGCCACTTTCCTTCTTTTCTTTAGGTCGAGGTTTGAAATAAAAGCGTTGGAATTTTTGGTAAATGGGCAAGAAGTCAGTCGGCTTAACTCAAGCCAATTTTAGCCAAAAGCGCACTAGGAGACGAAAGTTGTCGACTAGACCAGGAGGTTCTAACCCATGATAAACTTAATAATAAAAAAGCTACGCAGGCATACATACGAAACAAATTGACGGTCGTTATAATTCGCACATGTGAATTATAAAAATTGTTGAAATATAGCGAGCTTAATCCATCCACAAGCCAGCGGTGGTTGTGCTGTCTCGTAACGGATGGCTAATGGCAGCACCTGAAGAGGATGCCATCCGTCACGCCGAAACCACACTTCCCACTAAATTATTCTTCGAACTACGTGAAGCTATAAAACGCGGAAACTATTGATTTAAAAGTTAAGAGTCGTGTTATAAAGGTTCAGTTACGGAGCTCAACGTAATACTGAGGTTGGAGTCGTCTTGTAAAGGTTTGTTTGCTTAGAGTGACGTATTATAGAGGTTGTTATAGCCAAAATCTGAATTAGGGAAAATGCTTGTTGTTGAGGTTTTCATTTAAATAATAGTCGTGTTATAGAGGTATATACTACATTAAATCCTATGATTATTTCACGGGGACTAGAAAAATGCACTTGTTACCAAGGATGGCTCGCTATCGAGGGTCGTAGTATCAAGGTTCTACTGTATTTGTAATGGTTATTTTTATAAAACATAGTACAGTAGAACCTCGATAACAAGACTCTCAAAGGGATCTTTCAAATAGACTTGTTATCAAGGTAGACTCCTAGCCGAGGGTCGTGTTATTAAGGTTGTGTAGACAATAAATCGTGTTATCGAGTTTTCACGTTAAATCATGAGCCCAAAACTTATATTCTTTTCGTTTTGCAAATACGGAAACTATGGATTTAAAAGTTAAGAGTCGTACAATAAAGGTTCAGTTACGGAGCTCAACATTATACTGAGATTGGAGTCGTCTTGTAAAGGTTTGTTTGCTTAGAGTGACATATTATAGAGATTTTTATAGCCAAAATATGAATTAGGGAAAATACTTGTTGTTGAGGTTTTCGTTTAAATATTAGTCGTGTTATAGAGGTATATACTACACTAAATCCTATGATTATTTCACGGGGACTAGAAAAATTGACTTGTTACCAAGGATGTCTTGCTATCGAGGATCGTAGTATCAAGGTTCTACTGTAGTAATTCAATCTGAAGCATACATTTATTAACTTCCCAGTATATGGGAAGTTCTTGTAATCGCCCCGAAAATCGAAATTGAAATTTTCAACATTTCTTTACGTTTTGAGGCCTATAGAGTATATAGAAAGTGTTTTTAGAAAGGGAGATGTATGTGTGTGTGTGTGTGTATGTATGTACGTACGTACGTACGTACGTATGTACGTTCGTGGACACTTTTTTCTACGACGATAATTCACGTAAACAAAGTCGTATCGACTTTGTTAAGGTGTTAATCGAAGAGTCTTTGCAATCTTAAGAGCTGATTAGTTTTTGGAATACTTCGGTCGGGGGGTTGGCTGTTTTTCCCGTTTGAAGGTCATTTCTGTCATGCGTTATATCTCGCGAACCTAACGTACGATTTTCTTGAATAAGGTGTCAATCGATGCGTATTTACATTTATGTGATTCTGTCAAGTTTTTAAAAAATTTCTTTGAGCCGTTTTTTAATTTTTAAAAAAAAAAGTGCAAAAAATTACGGTTTTTTTCAAAAACAATAAATTTTTAACCTTATTTCCAAGTCGCAGTAACCAATGTTTATAAAATTTATATACTCCAAACAATTGTATTGAAAATGACATCAAAGTTTTTTACTCATGATGACAAAAAAAATTAAATAAAAAATAAAAATTCATTAACAGGCATCATGATTTTCAAGGTCATTTCTGTCGTGCGTTATACATATCTCGTGAACCAAACATACGATTTGCATTGTTAAGGTGCCAATCGACGCGTATTTACATTTATGTGCTTCTATCAAATTTTTATAAAAGCTGTTGCAGCCATTTTTTAATTTAAGAGAATAAAGTGCAAAAAATTAGATTTTTTTCCATAAACAATAAATTTATAACCTGATGTGCGAAATATATTAATCAGTGTTTATAAAATTTATATACTCCAAACAATACTTGTAGAAACAATTTCAAAACTTTTTCTCATGATTACGTAAAAAATTAAATTACAAATAAAAAATAATTAAAAGTCATCATGATTTTCAAGGTCATTTTTATCATTCACTATATCTCACGAACCAGATATAATATTTGCATCATTAAGGTGTCAATAGACGTTTATTAAAATTGCTGCAATTTTTTTAACGTTATATAAAAATTGTATCAGCAGCTTTTTAATTTAATAAAAGAAATGCAAAAAATTAGGCTTTTAGGGTTTTAAGGTTTTTTCATAAAAAATATTTTTTTAACTTGATTTGCACAGCACAGTAATAAATTTTTATAAAATTTATACATTTTTATCAGTTTTTGAAGAGAAACCAGCAAAACCATAATCCATGATTATAAAAAAACACTAAATAAAAAATAAAAAATCATTCAAAGTTATTATGTATAGAGGGTTCATACGAATGACATTAATTTATATCTTTTATTCTAAGGAAATTGTTGTAAATTCAATCGAAGTTTTATAATATTTGCATAATTTGAGCAGATTCTTAATAGTTTTTACAGTGTTTTAGTGTTAATAAAAAAACTGCTTAAATGATGGAAGTCCAAAAAAAACCTTCCGTAGATGATATGATTAATATCAACTCATTCCTGTTGCTGCTGTGAATACCTCTCATTATCATTATTTAAAGTAGTAATATTTTTAAAATTATTATTTTGTTTAATATTTTTAATGTTTATCTAGATATTACTGGGAAGTTGACCGTGTGGACCTCAAGGGTCGCACTTCGCGGCTTGTTTCTTGTCTGATCAGTAACTGACTGCACACCTCTTCACTGCCACCCTTTTGACTGCACACTTCTTCCTAAAGTACTGTGGCTTTAGTTGTGTCTATGTTACACAAAATAAGCTCACTAAAATTTCAATCGCAATCATAATAAATTATCATAAGAAATAAATTAAGTAGTACTTATAAAAATAATAGCAGCTCATTTCTTTTTTAATTTGGGATTTTCATTCTTTACCAGAAGGAAATTTTTTTTAATAAGAATGCAACATTTGAATATGGTATTAAAGTTGTTTATTAACGAAGTCAAAATTACAATTTGGGAATTCACAAGGATTTTGCAATATTGCAATATTATTGCAATGAATGATGGTCAAACTCGTTAACGATAAATAATAATTTTGTGAAGTAATATAAATTTCGGAGAAATCACTTGATTGAGTCCTCTATTCTGATGAAACTTACTTGAAATAAAAAAAATATTATCATCCAGCAATTAAGGCAATCGTATGAGTTTACTGTTATGGTGAAGTAATGTAGACATTTGACTGATCGCACTTTTCTCAAAATTTACTTTAACTTCAGCTAAGATGCAGAAAAGTCATTTCGTCCTTCCGAAATTCCCATTTACAACTTAGCTTAGTGATAGTAGTTAAGCTTCACTTGTTTGAATTATACTCAACTTAAAAGCAAATCATTCATTTTTCCGTTGCATTTTAAATCAATAAAAATTTTATTAGCAAAATATTTAGAGTTCTTTTCGAAACACTCTGTGGTAAAAACTAGACATGTGTATTGCGCCATGAATATTTATTGAATCTTTCATGACTAAAAATTACTTAAAAGACTTACGTTGGCATGCTGTTGTTTCGACAATGAGAAACTATGAATTTGTCGTGGTACGATTGGCTGCAAACAACAATCCGCATTCCTTCCGTTGGGGCTTCTGAAAACTCCAGTTGTGCACGCAAACCGCCAATAAAATGAAAAAGAATAAGGAAGTAACATCTCAATTGACATGCAGAGCTAGTCGCCAGGCACATGGCTAAGCTTTCAGCTGGTTTTCGTCTCTATTAGTGCTTGCACCTTGCTACCCACATTTCAATAAAAATTTATCTCAACCGCCAAAACAACAAGAGCCCTCGTCCCCATACTGCCGGCTATATATAGCCCCAATCGCCCTTAGCTGCAGGCTAGGCGTTCCGGCAAAGAAGTGGCGCGAGTACCGTTCCCAAGAAGTAGAATTAATAAGTGCAAGACAATTTGCAGACTACACGACACCAGCGAATTTAAGACGGTTCATACATGCGGCCCCGTCTAAAGATTTACCATTTGACTTGGTCGCGGAGCCAGCATGGACAGCGCTGATTTGCTAATTTTCGCGAAATTAATTGGTATTAGATAGCGGACATTGGCCAGTTGAGAGATCCAACATTTAAGAGAAATTAAAACATTTTAAACGATCTTTTTGACTGAGTTCGCGGAGTATAAAACGACGTCGGATGTGTTCCCAGGACTCAGACTTGCACGTTCGAAGGTAATGAAAATTTATCATCTGTACGACGGCGGTTAAGTCCGCAGTCGGAGCGAGCGTTGCATTTGTATCTTCAGTTAACTGCATCTAAAAGCAACAGAAAATTGCAATTAAACGATTGACTTAAGACACTGACGGCGTACGGTCGTCCAGCCAGTCCGGACAGACAGACGGCGGGCCATAGCGATTTCCATGCAGGCTCCGGCACGAGTAAAGTATTTGTTTATGTCCTATATTTGCATTTATGGCATGCTTCTGAGCAAATGTTTGCAGCCATTGCGCTTGCGTGTCCTATTCGGGCTGGCAACTGGCCGCACTGTTCAAGGATCATCATGTACTACTGCAATTACCCACGCTCCTCGATGTTGGAGACATAGTAAACATGGCATTTAGTCGGCGCTGAACGAGGCAGAGTCATTTCAATATTTTGTAATAAGGTCAGAGTCAGATTCTTGGTAAAATGCGACACCGGAAAATTTAATGGGATATGAGTTTCAGATCATTTGCAGTTGACTGAAATTAGCGCAAGAAATGTTGAATCCGGGAGGTTTTCTTCTTACATCATAAACTAAAAATTAACGTCGTCCAGACCAAGGGATGTTCTCATAAACTGTGGAGGATCATGTTGTTTTTTCTAAAGTCAGTAGTAGTTCGGATGATAGAGTGAATTTTTCTCACTGAAGAAATAATTCGGGAATGCTACTACACAACAAAACAAAATATTACTCGTTCGTATATGGAAATTATAACTCCAGAAATATTTTAATCAGTGTCTACAATTGAAGGGCTCCCGCTTAAACGGTTCTATTTGCATTTTGACAATTTATCAGGAACAAGGAAAAATATCCTATGAATTAACCTATGTAAGAGCTATGGCTTTCAAGGGTCTTTACTCAGATGGTTCTCTTCCTATCTGGTTAACCGTGAATGCATTGTCTCCTTCTGCAATCACACATCTGCTCCTTTCTATCCATCATCAGGTGTTCCGCAAGGCTCTATCCTGGGTCCTCTTCTTTTTTACTTTTTGTCAACGATTTGCCTCAATTCATTCAGTCTCCCTGCCTCGTGTACGCTGACGACTTTAGTCGTTAGTAAGTCTTTAGGACAGTCAACTCCATTATCGACTGTCAAGCTCTTGAGCAGGATCTATGTGCGTTTCAATCCTGGTATGACCTCAATAATCTAACGATTAATGTTAAAAAATGTCATAAACTTTCCTTTTCCCTCAAATTCAACACTATTGTTTTTCCTTATTCCTTACATAGCAGTACTCTCGTTGAAGTCGATCATTTCTGTGATCTAGGTGTCATATTCGATCGCAAACTAAAATTTGATCATCATATTGCGAATATCGTGCTTAAAGCGTCAAAGCTTTGTGGACTCTTACTAAGAAATTCCACTGCATTTCGGAAACCCTAAATTAGTATAAAACTTTCCAATTCTCTCGTACGTAACTTGATCGAATACTGCTCCCCGAACTGGTCTCCACACAGCAAATGTGATGTAAACTTGATCGAATCTTTTCAGCGTAAGTTTACCCGCACTCTATTTTACAAATTCAATATTCCCTATGCTCCTTACGATGTTCGTCGCAAACATTTCGTCACTCTTCTCACCCTTCTAGAAACCTTACGATCTTCGCCCCTCCCTTCACCACGGCTAACCTATATTATAATTTACCCCTAACTCGATTACAACGAAATCATGACCTTATGCAGTTTGGTTCCTTCGGTTAGTCTTTGAATACTTATAATATCAAACTAAGAAACCTTATATTTTCCTCTTAATTGTAGTTCTCAAATTTTCTAATTCATTCACGACTGTTCTTTATTCTTATTTACTATACTTATTTCAATAATTAATTCATTTACTCTTTAGTGTTATCTTAGTCTTAGTTTTTAGCTCATCGCTACTATGTAATTGAAACTCTTCTGTTTAGTAGCTTTGTCAACAATAAATAAACAATAAACAACCTACTAACTTTCTGCTTGCAGAGACCCTTAGTAATTTTTATGTCGACCAGAAGCTCTTCAATGAAATCGAATCGTGCAAATTGTTTGCTTTGACTGCTTGAATAAAAATAAATATGTTTATTATTTCAGAAAAATGAATTTGACGTCCAATGAACAAATCAATTTCATCCCAACAAACGTTCAAAAAAAATGAAGTTAATATAATAATTAACTTCCCAGTATATGGGAAGTTCTTGTAATCGCCTCGTAAATCGAAATTGAAATTTTCAACATTTCTTTACGTTTTGAGGTCTATAGAGTATATATAAAGTGTTTTTAGAAATAGTTTAATTTAAAAAAAATCGTTGCAGCCGTTTTTTAATTTAAAAAAAAGTGAAAAAAATTAGATTTTTTTCATAAACAATAAATGTTTAATCTGATTTACGGAATACAGTAACCAATTTTTATAAAATTTATATACTCCAAGCAATGCTTGAAAAAACATCATCAAAACTTGTTCTCATGATAAGAAAACACATTAAATTAAAAAAAATTGAAAATAAAAAATCATTAACAGTCATTATGACCTTTAAGGTCATTTTTGTCATCCACTATATCTTCCGAACCAGATATAATATTTCCATAATTAAGGTGCCAATAGACGTGTATTAAAATTTTTGTGATGTGTTTAACATTATAAAAAAATTGTTTCAGCCGTTTTTTAATTTAATAATTGAAAATGCGAAAAGTTAGGGTTTTTTCATAAAAAATATTTTTTCAACCTGATTTGCACAGCTCAGCAATAAATGCTTATAAAATTTATACATTTTTATCAGTTTTTGAAGAGAAACCAGCAAAACTTTTTTCCATGATTATGAACAAAATTAAATTAAAAATAAAAAATCATTCAAAGTTACCATTTAAAGAGGGTTCATACGAATGATATTACTCAATATCTTTTATTCGAAAAACGTTGTTGTAAATTCAATCAAAGTGTTATAATATTCGCATAATTTGAGCAGATTTTTAATAGTTTTAACAGTGTTTTAATTTTAATAAAAAAATGCTTGAATTTTGAAAATCAGAAAAATTTCAATCAAATTTGCATTTGTGGTAATCAACGCTTGGAATGGTGAAATGTTTTGTAGTCAATACTTTGCAAGATCATATGTTCCAAAAAGCTTTCATCAAATAAAAAATTGTAGTTTCTAGTAGGTTTATTCTTTAGTAATCGTAAGATTTCAATTACTTCCTTTTTACTTTTTACACGCAATTGAACCTATTTTTGACTGCATATTATATATTTTTCAAGACCAACAGAAAATAAGAATTAATTATCAATCTCATCTACGCAAAATCGTGAAAAAATATAAATTCAGTGATTATGCCGGAATGATGGCAATTTTGAACGCAACTATTCAAAATGACCATCACGCGACAAAATCTCTTCAGTGGGCGTAATAACAAAAACTGCATTCATTTTTGCTAGCGCTCTTTTGTCCTTCGAGCATCGATGTGAAAATAACAAATAACGTAGAAAAGGCCCCCACCGATCGATCCGCGTCAATATTCAATCAAATCAATCAGTCCCTATCGACCAAAAACCTTACGTAATGAATGGACGCTCCCGTAGATGATATGATTAATATTAACTCATTCCTGTTACTACTATTATTTAAAGTAGTAATATTTTTAAAATTATTATTGTGTTTCATATTTTTAATATTTATGTAGATATTACTGGGAAGTTGACCGTGTGAACGTCAAGGGTCACACCTCGCGGCTTGTTTAAAGTATGCAATCGAAATTTGACTTCAACTACTCCAGACATAAACATTTAAGGAATTCACTTAGAAATTGAATCATAATATATCTTACAAGTTTTCTCTACAAATTCCAGTCAAAATGCAATCTCTACCCAAAACTTTTCCTGTAGACTCATTGCAAAATTGACGCCAGGTGATAAATGCCAGATATCAAGTAGCCCAGCAATTATTTCAGTGGCCAAAATATTAAAGGTGGGCTAACATCGATTATCACTTCTCTTGTAATTGAACTGCGACAAGACTATCAATGTCCTTCGACACTCTGTGCTACTTGAAAACATGCGCACTTATCATAAGTTGATAGCTGAGATGTTATTTCCTTCAAGTGTAAAATTGCAGTCCACCAATTCGCAACGTATCCGCGAAAATCGTGGTGCGTCGAGAAAGTGCCAGTGAATTTGGTGGACCATGTTGCAACGTCTAAAGCCTTGGATGCGATCATATCATTACACTTCTCGGATTTCGTTAATTAATGGCGAGAAAGTTATGAGTTAATATATTGATCTACATATGAACACGTCGACGGACTACAACTGCTGCGGTGGCGGCCAGGAATTTAATACAACTGCTGAATTATTGCACGAGCCGCGGATCGACATGCGAAATTTATTTGTAAGCACAAGGATAAATTAGTACAACGAAAGTCAGTATGTTTTCTTTGTTGGCTTGTGTCAGATATACAATAATGCGTTGAGATAGTCTGAATTGAGGTGGACAATTTTCGCCTTTTCCATAATTGAACTTGGTTTTAAATGATGAAATATAGGGTTCATTTGAGTTAATTTTAGACTTAATTTTCGTTGAATGTGCGTTTATCTCATAAGTTTCGCGTATCAGCCGAGTAATCTAAAACCTCAAATTTTGTTTTAGGTCAAAATGAAAATTTCGTGAATATATACACAAAAATTGCTGTATGGTTGTCTCATACAAACGCTTCAACATGTTTTGTTTTCCTTTTTGGGGGGCTAAAGCTGTCAAGTTGTAATATCACCTAGAGAGTATTTACCAATCAGCTTAGATTGTCTTCCTTGCTTTATTATGTTCATACTCCTAGAAATCACTAATATTTGCTTGTACCCAATAACCATATTGTAAAACAGAACGGACTCAATGAAAATTTATGCAAAAATAAGTCCATGAGATTTCTTTGAATCTTTTTTAATCGAGACTAACAACTAGTCATCGAAACTGACCATAGAATTTTGCTAGTACTTTCAAAATTTCTTAGACAAGTAAATGAAAACTTATTGATCTCAATATTTCATTTATAAAAAACGTGAAATTTCAGAATGACTGTAACATACCAGGTTTTTTTTTCAAAGCAGAAAGAAAGAAGTCTCACAATGTCAAAAATGTAATATAAATATTTTATTTAAATAACATAAGACTAGAATATTCAAAGGAAATATTATCTAATCCAGTGGTTGATTTCACTATAAAATTTAAATGAGACTTGATTTTCATCCTGTTTGAAGATTTGATGAAATCTTAGACATAGCCTTGCCTAATTTGTAGAAATTGTGCACAGATTCAAACTTGAATGAAGTGAATGGCAACCTTTAATTTTTTTTACATTATGTTAGATGTTGGTTAAAATAAAATGATTAATAATTCTCACTTAAAAAAAGGACGCTAACATTTAACCAAAATTTAAGATGAAATTGAACGGTACAGTTCAAAATTTACGGACAAAGCAAGGCTTCCACCAAATGACACTGCCATTATGCCATTATTTATATAAAATCCTATAAAATATTAGTTTTATAAAAAAAGCAAAATTAGGTCGTTACCAAGGATTTTTAAAACGAGATACAAGTTAATAAGTGTTGTATGCTCAGAGTGAATAATGCAGAATTATAAGAGAAAAGGAAAACGTGAGCAGGGGATTTCGTAACAGATTCCAAGAATATCTCAATCGATTCTTTCAACATATTAAATAAAATCCAATATTTCATTATACTCAAGAGAGAATAGACAAAGGTTCCATATTTTCGATTCTTAATTGAATTGTACTAACAGAAAAGAGTTGGAATAATTTTGTTGAGTTTAAATATCACTACCCAAACACGGTTGCCCAGTACTGGGCCAGTACTGGGCCAGTGCTGGCTGAGCGCCTTATAGTGCTACCCGAGTCTCGTTTGACAATGCTGACCCAGTAACATATAAGCGCTAGATGATGACTACGGGTGGACGTTGTATGTCAGTACTGGGCCAAGACCCAAAAGCAGCACTAGCCCAGTACTGGCATACAGCGAATTTATTACTCCGCCAGCAGTCAAATGCTCAAACTAAATTGGCGGCGACAAGAGCCATGGAAATCTTTTAATAACCTCCTGTTGACAAGACAGCTTTGCAATGAGTACTTGAGCAATCGGTGATGGTCGACAGATTTCGATGAAAATGTAATCGTAAAACCACGAGTTTCGAATTCGAAAATCGTACATACGACCCTTCTAGTTCTTGTAAAAAGTCATTCGGGTGTAAAAACAAATAATGAAAAATTGTGTCTTCATTCTAAGAACAAAGAATAGTGTGGCCCTTGTGCCCTCGTGATATCTCTTCGAAATATCGATGACTACGAAAGGAAATACTGTTCAGTCTACACCCGCAAAATGAACGTTTATGCGTTCAATTAATATGAGCTATGAGTTCAACAAGAATTTCAAATAATGCTATGATTTCTAACACATTTTCTAAGCCATTCACTTTATATTTCATTATTAATTCAATAATATTCATTCGCGCATTATAACTATGCAATACTTATTAAAATAACAAACTTGCACCGAAGTTCACTATTGAACTTACTTCAAATCTTTGAACATTCTGCTTGTGTCCTGAATTGTTCTATTTGAGTAATGGCTCCAAAACTCAGTACCACTTTACAGCAGTGCACCAGCACTCAAATCCAGACTGTTTGCTGCTGGTTGTATTTGCACTGTTTTCACCGCATATTTTCTCGCAAATGGGCAAAGAAGGTGTGTGAAATTTGCGGCAAACTAAATTTTCGCCATATTTGCCATACATAGCATCTTCATGAGAGTCATACTTTTCGAGATATTGGAAAATTGAGTGTATGTCTTCTTTTAAAAATTACGGATATATCCACCCTTATTCAGAGGACTTGCACATTATATCTCGAATATCTATTTATTGAATGTCATAATAAAGCAGCATAAACGACTTTTTTATTTTCAGCGTAGACTGAGTTTTATTTTACAGTAATGAATCCAAGCACTGGGCCAGTGCCGATCGCCAGTGCTCGCCCAGTGCTGGAGGTTGCCACTGGGCCAGCTCTCGAATGCAGTACTGGCCCAGCACTGGAAGCTGACCGTTCGTTGTACGCCGAGGCTTGGCCGACGCTTGGCGTTGTTTCCGGCAAACCCTGTTCGGGTACTAGATTATTTAAACTAAATTATAGCGTTGACACACTGACCCATCATCAGTACAAAAACCATCATCAGCACAAAAAACCCCATCATAATAGCGTTGACACACTGACCCATCATCAGTACGAAAACCATCATCAGCACAAAAAACCCCATCATAATGACAGTGAGATAAGCACGAAAAAAGACCAAACTTATCTCGATAAGTACGAAAAACTGCCATCTATGTTTGGGTAGAATAATGAGAAACCATCTGCCGTGAATAGAATTTGACATTATTTATATCAGCTTCGAACCAAATCTGACGTGCCATCGCGGACAATTGCCGTTTGTCATCGAAACGACACCAACGACCGAATGATAATGACAGCACCAATGACGAAAACATGTGTGTCACCACGTCATTTGAAGTTTCGTGCTGATGACGGTTTTCGTTCTGATGATGGGTCAGTGTGTCAACGCTATAATGACAGTGAGATAAGCACGAAAAAATACCATACTTATCTCGATAAGTACGAAAAACTGCCATCTATGTTTGGGTAGAATAATGAGAAACCATCTGCCGTGAATAGAATTTGACATTATTTATATCAGCTTCGAACCAAATCTGACGTGCCATCGCGGACAATTGCCGTTTGTCATCGAAACGACACCAACGACCGAATGATAATGACAGCACCAATGACGAAAACATGTGTGTCACCCCGTCATTTGTAGTTTCGTGCTGATGACGGTTTTCGTACTGATGATGGGTCAGTGTGTCAACGATATTATAGTATAGTATAGTATAGTATAGTATAGTATAGTATAGTATAGTATAGTATAGTATAGTATAGTATAGTATAGTATAGTATAGTATAGTATAGTATAGTATAGTATAGTATAGTATAGTATAGTATAGTATAGTATAGTAGTGTGAGCTGCAGAAAATTTCTAGGTTTTGATTTTTAACTCAAACAACACGATGCATATAATCTGTGGATTTGAAGAAAGAAAGAATGCTGATTTTGAGCAGCAGCGTTCCTCACAAAAATTTTCTAATTCCAGCTTTCTTCAAAAAATTCGGTACTTACTAGGAATTAATGAAATTTGATAGGCAGGTTATCATCAAAACGATTTCGAAAGTTCATTTGAATCTTTAATTAAACCTATGTGTTTTAGGTCGCCAGTTGCAAAAAAAATGTTTAAAAGTTTTCGATTTGCGCATTTGAATAAAGCAATAGAAATCAAACTTGAGGCAACGATTTAATAAATCATAATATTATAGTTATTGGATTACAGTAGTTATTTTTCTACTCGAAGCACTAAAAGCATGCTCCTGCATATCCAAAACGTAAGCGAGAATAATGAAATGAAATTGTCTTGTTTAAGGTCGGGACACGAAAAAAAATTAATTTAAATTTACTACAACATATTCGAGTTTCTCATGAAATTAACTCGTAAAATTGGTAAAATGTGTCGTCAACCATTTGCATTACCCCTGAGGTCTTGGCATGTAAATAAACCAGAATCATCTCATAAAACCACCCAAATATTGCACTTTCCCGAAAACTCAGACAGGACCAAGAAAGTCTCATAAAATAGTAAGTGTGTAATGCCTGAAGGGCATGTAACGACGTAGAAGTGTCAAAGCTATTCCATTATGAATAATTTTATGGTCACGAAGACTATATTAAAAGCTTCATCCTAGTACCACACATAAAGGGTACCTAAAAACCTGTAGTTTAGTGCATCTCGCGAGGACTATAGCCACGAAAACGATTACACCGGCTTGTAGCTAAGTTAATACTCGCTTGATCGAGGAAAATTTATTGTCAGGTGTAACCTGTTGAAAATTGCATGCTAAAATATGTCACCTGTACGTAATTGATCTTGGGCCCGTAACTCGTACGACTAATTGCATCAACGGCTGATAATTGCACAATCAACCGATCGTTGATTGTGTTTTTGACCAGTCGATTGCTGATCGGTTTTCCGCTGATCAATGGTTTCTCAAAGAGTTCCCGAAAAATTCCCTGCACTGCACTATGCAACTGTATTTCAAGAAAAGGAAGTGAAAAACCAATCGGTGACAGAATTATTCGAATTTAAATTCAAAGCTGGACTACAATGTTACTAATTACCATCGTAACCTGAGCAACAAAGCTTGCGAGTCGACGTGCAGCCAAAATTTAATAATTAATTGGGCTGATTTGCGTAAAATACTGCAAATGCGACACTAAGCTGGATTTGGAAAATTTTAATGATTGATTTTCCGCATGAATTGCGCCCAAGTGTTTCGGCGACTTCAAATAAACGGAACCACTTTGCCATATTAAACATTAATTTGATTTGAATTTGGTTTTTCGATTAAAAATTTGAGGCACTTGCATCGCAAAATGGCTGGAAAAAAGGGTAGCTTTGAATTTTCAAATAAAGTCCCAATTAAACTCAAAACACATTAATTAGCTTATGCCGATACAATTGGAGCGCAACAGTTGTAATCACATTAAAATCACATCAATGTCATTCTTTCTAGTTAAAATAATGCAGAACAGATTTCACAATTATGGGCCGCCAATCCTTTCTCTATTTCCGACTGAGGATTAAACAAATAACTGCGTTGACAGGACTGCTCCATTAAAACCCTATCAAGCTGCCACGTAAACCCAATCACCATCACGCAATCGCAGTCAATGGAAAGATTAATGAAGTCATTACGCGATCAATTCCCGGAACGGGAATCCTCAGCGTGGAGTATTCTCCAGAATGCCGGGAAGCTGAACGGTTACCGAAGCGCTTGCTAATTGCAGTAAAAGTGATCCTAAATGATCTCGACGAAAGGATAATTTGCTCGTATTAAGTCTTAGAGATAATCTTTCAAGGTCCAGATAGGTTTTTTTTTATTGTCGGCAAGAATGTCTCCGGTTATTTGGTTGCGTCGTCGTTGTGGAATAAATGGACGTACTGTCTTTGGGCATGGAAGGTGCTTCTACGTACGTAGGTCAGAATTAAATTGCAGCTCACGTCCCGCACGCATGTGTAATGAATTAGCAAAAGATACTTCCATTCATGGCAGAGTGGTGAATTCTTTCCAATCTGAAGTTCTTTTCATTCATGGTGAATATTAACGAATAAGATTTCTTGGGTTCTATTCGGCTTTTTGTGTTGTAAATAGTTTCGGAATATAATTTAAACTTTTTCTTTCATTGTTTTGCTAATAGTCAGGAAGAATTACATTTTTAATTTTCGTGAAATTCCAATAAAATGTACCTAAAGCTAATATTTTGCTTTCTCTCTCTCTCTCTCTCTCTCTCAACTTTTTGGCACCAATCCCTTTCGGTGGCATAAAGGTACTTAGTTATGATTAAATTCCGTGGAGCTATACCACAGAGTGCCAATTATCATTTCAAATCGCAGGTGATGGTGTGTGTGTGTACGTTCGTACGTACGTACGTTCGCGAAAAGTTTTTTCGAAGAGCATAACTCACGTAAACAAAATCGTATCGACTTCGTTGTGAAGCCAATCGAAGCGTCTTTGCAATTTTAAGAGCTGATTAGTTTTTGGAATACTTCGGTCGGGGGTTTGTTGTTTTGACCCTTCGAAAGTCATTTCTGTCAAGTGCTGTATCTCGCGAACCAAACATAAGGTTTGAATTATCAAGGTGTCAATCGACGCGTATTAGCATTTGTGTGATTCTATCAAGTTTTTAAAAATATCTTGGTAACCGTCTTTTAATTTAATAAAATAAAGTGCAAAAAATCAGGTTTTTTCCATAAACAATAAATTTTTAACCTGATTTGCAAAAGACAGTAATCAGTATTTATACAATTATATACTCCAAACAATTCTTGTATAAAAACCAGCAAAACTTTTCCTTATGATTACGTATAAAATTAAATTAAAAATAAAAAAAAATATTAAAAGTCATCATGATTTTCAAGGTCATTTTTATCATTCACTATATCTCACGAGTCAATTTTGATTTTTGCGTCCTTAAGGTATCAATTGACGTGTATTATCATTTTTAAGATGTTCTTAACTTTGTAACAAAATCGCTTCAGCCGTTTTTTTAATTTATTAAAAAAAAATGTGAAAATATGGGTTTTTTTTCATAATAAATAAATTTTTAACCTGGCTTACACAGCTCAGTGATAAATATTTATAAAATTTATACATTCCTATCAGTTTTTGAAGAGAAACCAGCAAAAAAAATTTGCACGCCTCTGGGAAAAAAAAACAAAATAAAAAAAAATCATACAAAATTACCATGTAAAAAGGGTTCATGCGAATGATATTACTTTATACCTTTTATTCTAAAGACTTCGCTGTAATTTCAATTGATGTTTTATCATGTTTGCAAAATTTGAGCAGATTTTAAATAGTTTTCACAGTGTTTTAATTTTAATAAGAAAACTACTTAAATTTTGAAAACCAACAAAATTTCAATCACATTTGCATTTGTGGTAATTAACGCTTTGAAGGGTAAAATGATTTGTAGTCAATACTTTGCAACGTCATACGCATTAAAAAGCTTTCATCAAACAAAAAATTGTAGTTTTTAGAAGATTTATTCTTTAGTGTTCGTAAGATTTCAATTACTTCCTTCATCATTCGTAAGACATTTTACTTTTTATATGCAATTGACCCTATTTTTCACTGCATATTCAATCATTTTCAAGATCAACTGAAAATAAAAAATAATTATTAGTCTCATTTATGTAAAATCGTACAAAAACAAATCCAATGAATATGCCGAAGTCATGGCAATTTTGAACAAATTTATTTAAAATAGCCACCTCACGAGAAAATCTTTTAAAAACAACAACTGCATTCATTTTTGCTAGCGCTCTTTTGTCCTTCGAGCATCGATATAAAAATAACAAATACATAAAAAAGGCTTTGTAGCCTGCTCACCTCCAATTGATCCGCGTGAATATACATTTTTTTTAAAAATTTGATATGTCGATTGATACCTTAACCATGCAAATTCTCTGTTTGGTTCGTGAGATATTGCGCATGACAGAAATGAGCTTCAAACAGTCAAAACAACAGACCCCTGACCGAAGTGTCTCAAAAAATTGCAAAGGCGCTTCGATTGATACCTCAACGAAGTCGATACGACTGTGTTTACGTGAGTTATACTTGTACAAAAAACTGTCCACGAGCACATGTACGTACGTACAGACGTACACACTCACATATACATACTTCTTTCTAAAAACACTTTAAATATACTCTAAAGGCCTCAAAACGTCAAGATATGTTGAAAATTTCAATTTAGATTTTCGAGGCAATTGCAAGAACTTCCCATATACTTCGGAGTTAAAAATTTAGAATTAGTAGTAAAGAAATAATCTTTTCCTACAATGTTCATAATACTAAGTACATAAAACAAAAGAGATAATCTTGAACGTTTCGCGTGAGGATTTCGATTTTTGTGAATTTGCAAACCGTTGGAGATTTTTATTCACATGTAAATCAACCATTGAACATTTAATGTTTCCTTGACAACGAGTAAATCTAATCAAAATTCTCAAAATTCACAAAACAATATGTTCACTAGCTTTCTTCTAAAGATGATTCAATTTTCTTATCATGAAGTATTACGTTAATCAATTGTTTGCTATCCTGAGACTCTACAATTGTTTTTGGATTCGTAGATTTTGATTTTTTTATTGTTAAGTTACACATATAACATTTCAAATTGACTTTAAAACCGAGAAGTTACGTTTTAAATTCCACATGGAGATATGTTCACGTACTTCAAAATTAAGATCACATAGTATTTATTAAATTATGATGTATTAAATTTCTAGATCACCTACAAAAACATTCCTAAGCTATTCTCGGATACATGAATCTGATCAAGGACTTTCTATATCGCGCAACTATCGAATGTTACAAATCACTCAATAATTGTCTCCCGTAAATTTCACATTTCAAATCAAGAATCTCACAAAAGACAGCTTAGATCCTTAAAACCACTTTATTAGAGACCCTTATTAAAGTATCATTTCATATTTTTCTACGTATAGCATTTGAAGGATCAGTAAAATGAAGGACAAATACCCATACTAATTGCCTTTCATAAATACTTAATCGGCTTACAGGAAGAAGTTGCATCCTTTGTGATCAATAATATCTAGAAAAGAGAAATGCTTTCATTCGCTTGAAATAACATACTCTGATCGATCTTCCGAAAATGTTTTTTTCTGATTAAATTTTGAGAACATATCAAAATTTAGGGAATGTGTGTCCCTTACCCATTTGCTGAGTGAATGAAGATTCTGTGAATTCAAATAGAACGCTTAATATTTATGAAATATTTTACAATCGTATTTTATAGAGGTGGTGAAAAAACGTTTTCAGTTAGAGATAAAAACTCCAAGAAGAGAATATCGTCGACCTTAATTACTTGCAAGGTGAAAGCATAAATGCGAACGAATTGAATTCAAGTTCAAGATCACGGATTCAAGACCGTTCTTGATTAATTTCCATATGAAAGTGCTCGGCAGTGAATCCATCAACCCTTTCAGTTGACGTATCTAACCGCCACATAATAGATATGTCTTCGCTCCATTGTAACTCGACCAACGAAACAGTTTTTTTCGAAACACTTTCCTTATCTGACACAGACATCTGAAGGAATCGGCATCCCACAAGCATATATGCTGGCCGATATTATCCTTAAATGTTTATGTCAGGCATTAATCACACATCGAGTCCTGCGACTATCAACCGTACAATAAAGGACCAACTGCCAGCATACCTATTTTTCTAACGAGACTGTTTTGACAATCACGATCGGGGGCGTATTTGTTTAAGGAGAAATGTTTCTTTTGTCTGAATCCGCTCGTTTGGTATTTTCCATTATCCACCGGGGGTCCTATCGCGTTTATTTCAGTTTTCACCAGAAAACATTTCAATCAAGCAGTTTGATTCGACGGTGTGCAGAGTGAAAAGTGAGTTCGAAGGAATAAAAGATGCTGCGCGTAATTGACAAAAGGTATCCTACTTTCTCTTAGGTGTCCCAAATAAAAGAGGCCAAATTGTCACTTTGCCGAAAATCTTTGAGGCGGCTGTGTGAAAAATTGGAACACAATAGGAAGAAATTTCATTTGTAACAATAAGCAATGCAAAAGGGGTTGCACGGACAAAGTCATGGTCCTTTGATAGTGAAATATCTGCGAAATTTGTATAGGTAGAAAATGATCGTGAGAACATATCTGGTATGTTCATATGGGAATGCCAGTTATCTTACTTCTTCTCCAATTAAATACACTCTGATGCCGCGCTATCGCTCATACGCTGTATGCAAATTAAGACATATTACGATTAAATACCGGCGAATACTTGCAGTCATGCTGGTGGTCGACGTGATTAAGCGATTTCTTCCTAGAGGCGATTGTCAGAGTTTTTGCATAAGCTCTCGCACAAGATAATTAAATCATTTGCAACTTTAGAGGTTTTCGTACATTAACATTCGCATTTCGGTTGACGGCCACCATTTATAACGCGCTGGAGTAATTTGCCACTGAAAAGTGAATGGAATTGGGCGCATCACTGATAAATTTGGGCATCTCAGTGGACTTGATGTGTCTCGGTGGAGGACGTACAATAAATCTTAGAGGATGAATTATTTCATACAGGAGTCGTTGGGGTTAAAGTGCTCATCTCCAATCGCAATGAAATCTCATTAACATTTTCGCTTATCCGGATAAACTGTTATTATCGACTATTAAACTGGATACGCCTGGCCCATTACGCGTTCACGTGTTTGCGAGTGCGCGCAAGCTTGATTTACGAAAAGGATTAAATTTTCATTAAGGTTCAGCCACGCAGCAAGACGCAATGAAATTGGCGCATTACTTAATTAAGCCCACGTACATATGTGTACGCTCATAAAATAAAGCACGGTTCACTGGCGATTCGTTCCATCATTGCTATAATGCCCCAACATGCTCGGCGCGCTCGGCGGTTAATCTCCCAGGAGTCAATAAAACCCATTTTTATTAAAACAAATACGTCGAAAGCGAGCATTGCTCTGCGCAGTGGCAAGCACACAAATTTGAAAAGTTCGATTTATGTTGTAATAAAAAATTTTACGGAAAAAATCTCAAAACATGTCTGAAAATATAAAATTCGATGCAGAGCATACAATTAAGTGCCAGGTAATTGCAACCGTAATGACTTCATGCACACGTTTTTGACTGCCGGCAAGCAAAGTTCGTCATGCCCGTCAGGTGTAGGTCAGGCTTGGAAGATGCTTAGGAACCATCAATTTGGTCAAATATGTATATTTGACGGTCCAAAATAAATGTCTCTGACCACCAAAAAGCAACGACCAAAATGCTTCAAAAAGAGTTTAAGCACAATAATTCTTTAAAACTACAGAATTGGAAGTTTGAAAATCAAAACAAGCCATGAGGTGCGACCTTTGAGGTCCACACGGTCAACTTCCCAGTAATATCCACATATATATATATAATATACTAAACACAAGAATAATTATGAACATAATACTACTTTAAATAATAATAATTAGAGGTACTCCTAACAGTACCAGTACAGTAACAATTAATCGTATCATCTACAGAAGCGTCCATTGACTACGTAGGTAAGGGGGATGATTGGATATAATTTTTAACTTCCCAGTATATTTATTTTAAATGTAATTTTTTTTGTAATCATGAAAAAAGTTTTTAATGGTTTCTCTTCAAAAATTGAAAAGAATTTATAAATTTTATAAACATTGATTACTGTGTTATGCAAATCGGTTAGAAATTTATTTTGTATGAAAAAAGCAGAATATTTTGCAATTTTTTTATTACATTAAAACACGACTCCAAATCGATTCAAACTTTTATAAGTTTAGTTTCCTGACTTGCAAACTTTCAAAATTTTTGATTTTTAACTTCCCAGTATACGGGAAGTTCTTGTAATCGCCTCGAAAATTGAAATTGAAATTTTCAACATTTCTTTACGTTTTGAGGTCTATAGAGTATAAATAAAGTGTTTTTAGAAAATAAGATGTATGTGTGTGTGTGCACGTACGTAAGTACGTAATTACATGTTACATGCAATTGAATCTATTTTTTTTCGTCGTTGGGAGGTGGAAATCTTCAAAAGATACCGAGTTGCTCCTGCTTCTCGGCATGTCGGATTTCTACCGACTAAAACCACCTCCGTTTCCTCCAAAAAATCTTTACTCCATAACTCATTGCTTGCACTGTCCGTGTGCAATTTATTTCCTGAAAGCTTGTTCATTTAAATAGTACTTCCCAGACGATGTATATCGGTATAAGGGATTATATATTATATATTCAAAAAATTTCAAGACCAATAGGTAATATGAAGTAATTATTAATTTGATTGATGTAAAATCGTGAATTTTTTTTAAATTCAATGATTATGCTGAAGTCCTGGCAATTTTGAACGGAACTATTCGAAATGGTCATCACGCGACAAAATCCCTTCAGTGGGCGCTATAACAAAAATTGCATTCATTTTTGCTAGTGCTCGTTTGTCCTTCAAGCAACGATGTGAAAATAATAAATAACGTAGAAAAGGTCACCACCGATTGATTGATCAAATCAATCTACCTCCATCCACCAAAAGCCTTACGTAATCAATGGATGCTCCCGTAGATGATATGATTAATAATAATTCATTCCTGTCACTGCTTTGAATACCTCTCATTTTTATTATTTAAGGTAGTATTATTTCGAAAATTATTATTGTGTTCAATGTTTTTGATGTTTATGTAGATATTACTGGGAAGTTGACCGTGTGAACCTGAAGCGTCGCACCTCGCGGCTTGTTTTAAATAAATTTAGATTGCACAATTATTATGGGCAATCTACTTAATCGATTTTGATGAAAATTTGTTTGCTGTTTTATGATGTTGTAAAGATTTTTTAAGCAAAATAGAAAGGTCCTAAGTGTATTTTAAGCGGCAAAAAAAATTAAATAAAAAAGGCTTCTTTCCCTACTTTTTTATATTTATTGCAATTTGCAACAAGGGTTAAATGTTTAAGGATTTTTAAACAATCCTATCTTATAGAAATTTTATTACAAACTTTTATTGTTGCGCAACTTTGACCTAAAATGAACCGTTTTAAAGTTAGGAGTCAGAAAAGTAGGAAAAAACCGATTTATTTTAAATTTTTTAAAGATTTCGATTTTTTCAATGTTCCCGACTTTTTAAGAAGGAGCAAGGAGTCAATTATTGTAATACGCGTTATTCCCCAACTTTTCCCACAAAAATCAGTGTGGTCTCTCTCAACGGCCAAATGTAGTCGTTTTTTTACAGATCTTCCCTGGTCTAATAAGCAATTCAATTATTGGGAAAGCGCTAAAACACACAATAGCTTTAAAGACGTATTTCTTCTCAACGATGCATGAATTTCGTTGTTGCGTGCTGCCACTAAAACACTTATTCAATAAACATTTGATTCCAGGATTTCAAATATTATCATACAAACACGTATGTATAACCTTGGTGAGCTGCTTCAATTTACTTCAGATTTCTTTGACTATAAATTGTTTCAACATTGTGGATCCCAAATTTATTCAGAACACACCCGTCGGGAATCATTCTCTTAATAGTTTTCATTTGATTGTCGCATGAAGCGAAACAAAATAATGATGATGAATAACGGTCACCTTTGCCCCAAGATATGTGTGATCCACATGAATTGCATCTTGCCGTATATCATCACCATAAGTATCAACATCCAATAAAAAGGATGGGGAGGTCCACAATACTTTGATGATGGTGGTGGTGATGGTGAACGAGTCTGACCTCGTTTATCCCAAGTACCTGACACCATAATTACGGGTCGTCAAATCGGCGAATTGAAAAAGGCAGCTTCAAGTGACAATAAAAGAAACCGCAAGCGTTACGCTAACCACCCGCTTCCAACCGCCATCCATCCCTTGGTGGTACACTTGCAGCAATTTTCAATTCCCATTCAAATTGCCAAAAACTGCAACAACACCATCCATCATCATAAAATGTTATTACGGTGAGGCACGTATCCATCAAAGGACCGCAAAGTCAAAGGTGCACTCGCAGAAAAGAGTAGCAGAATAATGAGCGCCTCCCGTACATGTGCATTCGTTAATGTTAATGCGCTAATGGCTTAATGAGGGGAGTTCTTCCTGGTTCTGAATTAATACATGTTTATTATGTTTATATATGAATATATGCAAGTATTTTTTATATGTACATTCTTATTTTGTGGGGGAGGGGGAGGGGTGAGCCCGAAAGCATTTGTTAAAATTTTATTAACTGGATAAAATGAATAAACGATTTCTAGGTCAGCTGAAATGATGTGGGTTACATGCTTGTGTTCTGAAAAGACTATTCAATTGATATCTCCGATGCTAAAAGAGCACAGATTCGGTATTTGAAGCCAATCACGATAGGCAATCAAAAGTTGGCAAATATATATTTGAGAAATTTTGTTCATTTACTTTGAGAACGCTTCAGAAGTTGCTTCAGATATTAATATGTAAAAGTTGTGATGGTTCAAGTGTATTGCCATTATCTGCGTACCAACGTTCAACAAAAAGGAAAATAAAATAAAAGCAGAAGAATGAATGCAATTCTAAGCTGCTTAAATGTACTTGTTATGTTGTTAACGACGCAAATATTCTTATTGCTAAGAATTTATTAAATATAATAATCTTAATGTTTGGTGTAAAATTCAATTTTTTATAAGATGGTTATTTTTGAAAGTGTTGAAGAAAATACACTTGCCAGCCAAAATACGAACAGTTCGGAAAATACACGCAACAAAAGAATTACAGCTTTGGTAACAATTTTTTTAAATGTCCCCTGTTGATTGTTGATGCATGTATCTGATGCGTATCCATCCACGCATTATTTGCACGTAATCGGCGTGACATTTTGCCGCTCTACTCGAAAGCCAATTTTCGATGTCATCGACAAAATTATAGATATGATTTATTAGAATTTGGCACGCCAATAAATTTCTGTTCGAGCAATGTAAACACAAATTTTTTCCACACATGCCTTGATAAGTGTTTTAATGCTTTCATTGAACATCCCACGTAGATTTATCGGCTTGCCGCCATCGCGTTTACCTTCTGCCATTTCGTAACAGAATTTTTGGCAAAGTGTAGTTGAATAAGCTGAAAACTGTTCATAATTTGTGAAAATTTCACCTGGTATGTTATCAGTTGGAGGAAAGCAACTTTGGATGGTGTTTGCTTGCAAAATGAATATTTAACCCTGATTATTTGGACTGTTCCTTATACGATGCCATCAAGTTTTGAAGGCAAGTGTGCGAATTGCGTAAAACTTAAGCTAAAAAGGCAGAATTCACAACCAAAATAACTTTCGACCAAAGTAGCTACACCAGGCAAAGTTAAAACAGAGGGTTAAGTGTAACTTGACCGCGAAAGTTGATGAAATTATTCAAAAAATTATCATGTCCTACTGTGTAAAAATTTTGTTCAGATTTTCGGTTGAGATTAAATCGCCAAGTCGCAGATACTGATTGGAAATAATTAATCGATCAAAAGATTATTGACGCCGTCCGCGATGCTTTGAAGAGGAAATTCTTGTGGTGCTAATTAAAATTTTCGTGGTTTGCACGGTGCTTTGCCCTCTGGTACTAAGCCGACGCGTCGTTCAATTCTCTTGCGAATTGAGTACCTGCACGTACGATAGATACTTTTTACTTAGTTCGATCGCTGTTGCATAAAGTCATTATCATCATTATCCTGATGGCTGTTCACCGCCAATTGTCGCCGCACTTCGATTCCACGGAACGTTGTATTACATCAGCATCAGGTTAGAGTAGAGGAACGCGTGGCCTCACACGATCGAATCCTTACGAGGACGCAATGCAGCTAGTAATGTGATGTTATTTGATTGTAATGTGAAATATTTACCAATCAAATAAAAACCGGGTGCGGATTTAACGAAGCAGGAATCGGAAGGTAAAGGTAATGACCCTAGGCAAGTTTTTCTACAGTGCATCTGCACAAATGTTTAGATGAGAAGGGACACCTTGAACTTCGCAACGACGCACATATAGATGCTTAGTAGAGACGCAATCTTACCTTGACAACGTTGATAAGGCTTCCACCCTCAACAAACAGAACAGTAGTACTCAAACATAAGGGAACAAGCAGATTTAAATGCGAAATTGAGTTCTAAAATTTTAAAAATATTTCTGGCATTTCAACCATTACAATTTTCGTGAATGCTTTGTGTTCTCGAAAATGAGAAAACTATAATTCATAATTGGATTCAAAGTTCAGTTTAGCAAAATAATAGCGAGTCCGAGTGGTTACTTATCATTGCGAAGGCGTGAACTCACAGCGAATTATAATATCTATAGAATTCATGCAAATAACGATAATTTTGCTATCAACAATGTCTTGAAATAAATTATCTCACATCCTCTTGACTTGTTATATGAATTTTTCGCAGTATTTTCATCGAGCAAATTTGATGTGATATATTCCGATTTTTTGAAAAAAACCATCAATGCTGCAATATTTTTAACTTACCAGTATATGGGAAGTTCTTGTAATCGCCTCGAAAATCGAAATTGAAATTTTCAACATTTCTTTACGTTTTGAGGTTTAAAGAGTATATATAAAGTGTTTTTAGAAAGGAAGATGTATGTGTGTGTGTACGTACGTACGTACGTACGTTCGTGGACACCTTTTTCTACGAGCATAACTCACGTAAACAAAGTCGTATCGACTTCATTGAGGCGTCAATCGAAGGGTCTTTGCAATCTTAACAGCTGATTAGTTTTTGGAACATTTCGGTCGGGGGGGGGGGGGTTTGCTGTTTCGCCCCTTTGTAGGTCATTTCTGTCATAAGTTATATCTCGCCAACCAAACATACGATTTACATTGTCAAGGTCTCAATCAACGCATATTAAAATTTTTGTGAATCTAGAAAATTTTAAAAAAAATCGTTGGAGCCGATTTTTAATTTAAGGAAAAAAGTGCAAAAAATTAGGTTTTTTTCATAATCAATAAATTTTTAACCTGATTTACGAAGGACAGTATTAAATTTTTATAAAATTTATATACTTCAAGCAGTGCTTGTAAAAGCATCATCAAAACTTTTTCTCATGAGAACAAGAAACATTAAATAAAAAATAAAAAATCATTAACAGTCACCATGATCTTCAAGGTTATTTCTTCCATTCACTATATCTCACGAACCAGATACAATATTTGCAACATCAATGAGTCAATCGACGTGTTTAACATCCTTTTGATTATTTTAACATTATAAAAATACGTTTCAGCGTTTTTTGTAATTTTATTGAAGAAAATGCGAAAACTTAGGATTTTTTTCAAAAAAAATATTTTTTAAACCTGATTTTCACAACACAGTAATAAATGTTTATAAAATTTATACATTCCTATCAGTTTTTGAAGAGAAACCAGCAAAAATTTATTCATGATTCTTAAGAAAATTCAATTAAAAATAAAAAATCATTCTTCCGAATGATATTACCTTACATCTTTTATTCTTAAGACTTTGTTGTAAAGTCAATCAAAGTTTTAAAATATTTGGACAATTTGAGCAGATTTTTAATAGTTTTTGCAGTCTTTTAATATAAAAAATGGATTAAATTTTGAAAACCACCAAAATTTCAATCAAATTTGCATTTGTGGTAATCAGTCATCATCACCCATCCACCAAAAGCCTTACGTAATCAATGGATGCTCCCGTAGATGATATGATTAATATTAACTCATCCCTGTTACTGCTATGAATACCTCTCATTATTATTATTTTAAGTAGTATTATTTTCAAAATTATTATTGTGTTTAATATTTTTAATGTTTATCTAGATATTACTGGGAAGTTGACGGTGTGGACCTCAAGGGTCGCACTTCACGGCTTGTTTTCTCTTGCATCGCATCCAAGGAAGTATTTGAGTAAAATGAAAATTCATGCTAAAAATGTGGCCAAAATTTGAGCTTGAACAGTTGATATTTAGAACTCGTACTATGTGCTATAGTTTACATGTTATTCCGAATAATGCGATTATTTTTTAATCATTACTTTAAGTGACAAGGACCTTCAATAATAATTGTTTCGAGAATAAAAGGCAGTTGAGTTTTTTTTATATACTTATGAACTTTCGTTCCTTCCCAGAGCAAGCTACGCAAAAAGTTAGGCTTTTCAAATTTTTTAGAAATTATAAGCATATTTTCAGACTGAAATGAAATTCTATTCAATTCATCGTAAACTGAAGAGTTTGAACGAATCCTTATTAAAAAGAGCACTTACAAACAATCAGGTGAATTAAAAGCCACAGTGAAATTCATTGAAATTCATTTTTATTGCAAGAGATCTCCACTGACAATTCATTTCGCTCTAATTCGAATAAATTTCAGGGTGGTTGTTGAAAACAATAGAAAATCTAAAACCGAAATTTGAATCTCATAAAGTTTAATGTGAACCGTTTGCCTTAAAAAATTTGGTGATATGTCTTAGAAAAGAAACTCATCAAATTTTGAACGAGAAAGATTTGATTTTTTTCAATTTCAAGACACGAGTTGATTGTAAAACTGAAACGTATTTGTTTGATTTACTATTCAATAAACCAAATAAAAAGTCATATAAATAATGTGCTAGTTTATTAACCACATACACATTGTACATTCATCTCAAGAATTTAAAAATGCACCATAAAGATCATATAAATTTCATATAAATTATTGATTTCATAATAAATGTTATGCTGTTCTTCGCGTCTGTATGTCTATTATTATATTTTGGAAGTTAGACTGATTCAAACAATTTCGTTACATGGTGTAGATAATAAAACTTTATACAATTCAACCCTAATTTGTTTTCTATTAAAAAACGCTCGCAACTTAATCATATGAATCCAAGCGATTGTCGCTGGATAAATGTGAACAAATTTATATAGCTCGCAAGGGCGGATATTTTATAATTCGTTGCATTCGCGTGCCTGTTCTGAGTTTACTTTGGTGATAACTAGGCATAACTCCAGGAATTAGGGTGTAATAGAATTTTTGGTTTGCACATCTGTCCTAGCATTTCTACACACGCACAAGCTACGACCCCCGCTAAAGGCGACCAGGTTTCCTACCCTATTGCAATTTGAAATCAAAACACAATCCAACAGTCGGCATCCACATGTGCTGCATTTAACAACGTTTGATTCGCCAACACTTCACCAACACACCACCAACTGGAATGGTGACGAAATTTTGGTCGCGGAAAAGTGCACCTGCTTGGTAGCACAGTTCACCGCCAAGTAGTAACTTATTCAACTGGTTACAATCCGAGGACACTCAATGTGCAACCCTTTACTTGTCCCAGAAACAGATGCACGTTCTTGTAAGTCGGTAATCTTGCAGGGTGGACTAGTAATCAGAGATTTTGTTAACAGATTGTTGGGTGTCCTTCCTGAGTAATAAATCTACTGAACATCCAAAATATTGATTGATAGTTCAGTAAGGACACTACCACCAATAGTATTAGCTGACCTATAATTTCGACCCACATATTTGTGACCGAAGAAGGATGGAGCGAAAATCTGTGGCATCTACCAGCAGCCACAAAGAGTTCGATGCCATACGACCGCACTCACAGGAATTTCATTGGGTTAGCATGTTCAAGCCACAATTTGGCTCTTATGGCAGTGTCCCATCGGCCTCCAATTACCAACTTCCGAAATGCAAATTGCACAATAAACCGAGGATTGCGGATGGTCAATGGCACTGCGCAGCGAGTCAACACACGCACCATGTGATTGTTAAGGTGTTTATGTCTCACGGCACATCTAAGGACGACGAATTCGTAATTTCCCAGGCCCATTAGTTTGTGCTGTGGGCGATTCGCGAGTCCCTGATTATAACCTGACCAAGTATTGTGGCAAGTCATTGAACCAACCCTGGAAGCTCATATGTGTTTGCGTTTGGCAGGGATTTAGGACATGAATTTGACCCGTGGCCATTTGGCAACTAAGTTGCACTATTGCTTTATTTAGTCAAGCCAACCCGATAATAATTCATATAGTTAAGATCCGTTACACTATATTGACCGGAAAATCGATAATAGTGACTTTGAAGCTGAAGAATTTGTATTTGTAATTCGAACTACTGAGGACTCATATAGTTGCTTACTGTTTGAGTATGAGCTGAGAAGCGTATAAAATTGTTGTTATTTGAAATAATTGGCTAATTTGCATTTGATTTTGTGGCAAGGATTGTACTTGATTAAATTTATAAATAATTAGGTCATCTCTTCATGCTGAATTCATCTTGAAGCTGACCACTATTATTAAAGTAGATCTTGAATTTGAATACAGCAATTATTTATATATACCAAACGAATTGCTCGTACAATTAAGGTGTGCCCCAATTCAAGAAGGCATCTAACTTAACTTCTCCTCATGGAATAATATGTAATGGTGCCTGCAAGCCTTTGTATTTTACCAATCCAAAAAGACCATTTGTAGCCAATCTATGAGAATCGCTATGATAACTGATAATTTTTTATTTTTGCCTTGATGTGATCTATACTTTCCTTGCTGTTGAGTTATAATTGACAAAAGTATAGTCCAGAAAAAAATTAAGCTGTATATCAAATGAAGAATCCATCGCAGCTTCCAAATAATTTAAAAGTAAAGTATTTTTTGCATTCACATGACTAAGTAAATTTCCGTTCTTTCATATAGGTGGGATTAAAATTGACGTATGACGCCTGCATTTTATTTCCGTTAAAATGGCTTGTGGCAGCCATAGTAAATATGAAATAATGATCAAACTTTTGTTTTTTGGGTTTGCTTGTACTTGACACTAGTGAGAATGGAGCTGAACTATAAGAATATTTGTAAATTACCAAAATTCTGCATTACCACTCGTTTATCGGTAATAATGACGATTTCAAATTCACTATAGCTGCAGTGACAGTGAAGTATCTTCTCAAGATGACTTTCGCCGGCGTAAGCCAGTTCAAACCCCAAATAATTATTTCAAACCTTCTATAACAAAGGAGATTCATTGTCTTTTGAAAAATAATTCAAAAGTTTTGATCTAGAAAGTTTTGGAAATACAAAAAAAATCTGAATTTCTTTTTTGAGGAAGCTGGCGCAAAAAGAATTTGTTTTGATTGTTGTCGGGATAAGTTTGAATTAGGTAATTGTGCGCGTAAATTGGCTATCACTATTACTATATCATTATATTTCTTCTGAATTTAGCAGCTATTTTGAAAACAGCGATTATTTAAAGTTGGTTCCAATGCACACGCTGTCGAAAATTTTCAAGAAATGTTCTTTAATGTTTTTTTGCGTGGATCATTTTCGAGAAATCCGGATTGAAATTTTCAAATCATATACTGTACCAAAATTGTTCGAAAATTCTTCAGTAGAGATTTTTTTAGACCAAATAAATTCATGGAATATATCATTGCCACTTTAAACTTTGAATGTTTTTCGTAGTTTAAATTTGTTCAACATGATTGCTTCATAAATTTGGAGTGGAGTTGAAATATGCTGAAAATCCCATACTAATAATTTTTCTTCGTAAATTTTTAATTTTAAAATTGAGCTTTTGACTATCGTCTGTTGCTCATTCGAAAAAAAATCTTTATTAAAAATTTTGTTCGTTTTGTATTAGCAAAAGTTCTGTTCCTGGATTTATTGCGGGTCAAAATTAAAGTAAATTATGCGTCTAAAAAAGAGTTGAACACTAACATACATTTTTCGGATAGGTCATGTAGTGTTTTGTGCAAATCTTTTCACTTAGAAATTTACCAAAAAAATTTTGTAGTCGCTCCGAAAATTCAAATTCAAGTCTTCAACATCTCATTACGTTGTACCGTCAAAGTATCAATCGAAACTTATTTAGTATGTGACAGGCTAATTACATTTTGGAAACATAAGAAAAAGCAGTTTTTTATCCATATTACTCGAACAAAACCTGATATTGACATCGTTAAGGTGTCAATCGTAGTGTGATAGTGTTTGTATGACTCGAAAAAAAAAATTATTAAATAGAGTAAAGTTTTTATTTAATTTCATAAAAAAAATTAAGTGATCAGGCGTCCAGATCCATATCACTGCTTTGGAAGATAAAATGTTTTCAAGATTTCCCGTTAAAGAATAAATCAATAACCCTTTTACCGCAAATATGTTCCATATTGTAATAAAATCAACTTCAACATAGGAAATGAATAATAGTCTTTCTAATGTTAAATGGTTTAGTAGCACAAATACAATGTCATTGTTTGTAAACATGCACCCTTGAAGCTCCTTTTCAAGGCGTAATTAAAATTGAAACGATAAGAAATGCTGGAAACGAATTATAAAAAATTTCCATAGAGAAAATACTTTCTTTCACAACTTTCTCAAAGAAAGAAATCAAAAAGAGTTCAAAATCAAACATCCCTGTCCCCCTATTTTCTTTCCAAGCGGGTCTCACATACCACCTCCCCCCACCAACTTCACAGCCTCGCGTTGGGATTTAATCAGACTCCCTTTATATTATCAATAGAAGCACCCCAAAATGATTTCAACAATATTAACTCATTCTATATACTACGACGAGTTTTTATCATTATTTATATTTCGAGTACTATTATTTTGATTGGCATCTTTAATATTTTTAATGTTTATGTAGACCTTACCAGAAATAAGTTCGTGTCGACCTCAAGGATCGCGGTTTGTTAACTTCCCAGTATATGGGAAGTTCTTCTAATCGCCTCGAAAATTGAAATTGAAATTTTCAACATTTCTTTACGTTTTGAGGTCTATAGAGTATATATAAAGTGTTTTTAGAAAGGGAGATGTATGTGTGTGTGTGTATGTACGTACGCACGTACGTACGTCTGCACGTTCGTGGACAGTTTTTTCTACGAGCATAACTCACGTAAACAAACTCGTATCAACTTTGTTGAGGTGTCAATCGAAGCGTCTTTGCAATTTTAAGAGCTGATTAGTTTTTTAGACACTTCGATTGGGGGTTTGCTGTTTTGCCTGTTTGAAGGTCATTTCTGTCATGCGTTATATCTCGTGAACCAAAACTACGATTTGCATGTTTAAGGTGTCAATCGACGCGTATTAACATTTCTGTGAGTCTATCAAATTTTGAAAAATATCGTTAGAGCCGTTATTTAATTTAAGAAAAAAAGTGCCAAAAATTCGGTTCAACATTTTTGTGATTTTTTAACATCACAAAAATCTGTTTCAGCGGTTTTTTTTAATTTAATAGAAGAAAATGCGAAAACTTAGGGTATTTTTCATAAAAAATATTTTTTCAACCTGATTTGCACAACACAGTAATAAATGTTTATAAAATTTATACATTCCTATCAGTTTTTGAAGAGAAACCAGCAAAACTTTTTTTGATGATTCTGAAAAAAAATTCAATTAAAAATAAAATATCATTCAAAGTTACCATATGAAAAGGGTTCCTCTGATTGATATTACCTTATATCTTTTATTTTAAAGACTTTGTTGTAAAGTCAATCAAAGTTTTAAAATATTTGGATAATTTGAGCAGATTTTTAATAGTTTTTGCAGTCTTATAATTAAAAAAAAGCGGCTTAAATTTCGAAAACCATCAAAATTTCACTCAAATTTGCATTTGTGGTAATCAATCATCATCACCCATCCACCAAAAGCCTTACGTAATCAGTGGATGCTGCCGTAGATGATATGATTAATATTAACTCTTTCCTGTTACTGCTATGAAGACCTTTCATTATTAGTATTTTAAGTAGTAGTATTTTCAAAATTATTATTGAGTTTAATATTTTTAATGTTTATCTAGATATTACTGGGAAGTTGACCGTGTGTACCTCAAGGGTCGCACTTCGCGCCTTGTTAACTTCCCAGTATATGGGAAGTTCTTGTAATCGCCTCGAAAATCGAAATTGAAATTTTCAACATTTCTTTACGTTTTGAGGTCTATAGAGTATATATAAAGTGTTTTTAGAAAGGGAGATGTATGTGTGTGTGTGTGTGTATGTACATACGTACGTACGTACGTACGTACGTACGTATGTACGTTCGGGACACTTTTATCTACGAGCATAACTCACGTAAACAAAGTCATATCGAGTTCGTTGAGGTGTCAATCGAAGAGCTGATTAGTTTTTGGGATACTTCGGTCGGGGGGGTTTGCTGTTTTCGCCCCTTGAAGGTCAACCATGTTATGCGCTATATCTCACGAACCAAACATGCGATTTTCATGATTAAGGTGTCAATCGACGCGTTTTAACATTGGTATGATTCTGTCAAATTTTTAAAAAAATTCTTGGAGCCGTTTTTTAATTTTTTTAAAAAAAGTGCAAAAAATTAGGTTTTTTTTCAAAAACATCAAATTTTTAACCTAATTTTCAAACCTAAGTAATCAATGTTTATATAATTTATATACTCCAAATAGTTTTTGTGAAAAAACCAGCAAAAGTTTTTTTCATGATTATGAAAAAAATTAAATAAAAAATAAAAAATCATTAAACGTTCAAGGTCATTTACGTCATTCATTATATCTCGAGAACTAAATATAATATTTCCATCATTAAGGTGTCAATCGACGCGTATTATCATTTTAGTGATGTTTTTATATGTTAAAAAAATCTTTAAAGTGGTTTTTTAAATTTATTGAAAAAAATTGGAAAAGTAGTGTTTTTTTCATAGAAAAATTCATTTTTCACCTGATTTGCACATCGTAATAATAAATGTTTGTAGAATTTATAAAATTTTATCAATTTTTGTAGAGAAACCAGCAACAACTTTTCTCATGATTACAAAAAAAAGTTAATTAAACATAAAAAATCATTCAAAGTCACCATGTAAAAAGGGTTCATTCGAATTATAATACCTTAAATCTCTTATTCTAAAGACATTGTTGTAAAGTCTATCAAAGTTTATTAATATTTGCAAAATTTAAGCAGATTTTCAATAGTCTTCACATCACCATGTTTTAACTTTAATGAAAAAACTGCTTTGTAACCTGTCCCCACTCCGATGAATACTCAATCAATTGACGCTCGCGTAGATGTTATGATTAATATTAAGTCATTCCAATAACTTTTACGAGAAGTACATTTTGTATTATTTGAAGTAGTATTATTTCCATAATTATTATTGTGTTTAATATTTTCAATATCTTTTTAGATATTACTGGGAAGTTGACCGTGTGGACCTCATGGGTCGCACCTCACGGCTTGTTTCTTCTGTTCTCATGAAAGAGCATAATATCAGCTGAATTCCTTGTTTATGTTGGGATAAAAATTGGTCATAGTCATTTGAATAACACCAAAATATCGAAGCTACCGGTATATTTCAGTTCTGACGTCACGATTCATTCCAACGAACTCGACCTTATTCCAGCGGCAATTGCTAAATTCACAAGGTGGGACAAGGTGCTCGCTTTGTCATTCAAGTTTTAATTTCCCCAAATATTTACGGCTAAAATAATTTTATCGTGCGACCAAGCACCTGCCACGCGACTGTGCGTAACATTTAAATGCACCTTCCGTCGCGGCGCAACGAAGCGCGTGCAGACCACTCATTAATTTATGCAGACGCGGGGCAAATGCGACCATTTCATGCATTTAGGCACGTGCAACGGCCGGCGGCCCCCTTTGGTCTCCACCCCACGGTGTCCCTGACAAGTGCATTTCACCTTATCGCCAGTTTCACGCATTGGTGCTGAAATCGCCATTGAATCGGAACCGAATCGCAAATTAGTTGCGTGGCTCAACCTGGCCCTCGGTGGCTTACTGGCTGCCATCCTACCACCAGGAAGTGGCTCAACCCGACTTTTCGATATATTTTTGCGTCAAACAGGAAGCGATGGTTGCCTCGAGCCTACGGAGCCTTTCGATCGAGGTCCAATTACCGAAGTAACAGTTTTAATTTATTTCGAGGGATGTGGAAGGACAACGTCTTCAGCCGGCCAAACAAAAGGCTGCCAAGTTGCACGGCGATTGGCTGAACCGCTCAAGGTGTACCACGAATTTTTTGTGGATTGGTCCCCGAGCCCTCAGCTCAAAATTATTTCCTCTTCAATGGCACACAGTGAGGGCACTCGACAAGCTAAGTTACAACCACAGCTTCATGCGTTAAATGAATGTCCCGAATTCGTGATCATCCCCTACCGTATCAGTCCTTCGGGTTTCTGGTGAGAGTGGCGCGGCGGGCTCAGCGATATTTGAATTTGTTGAGCTCGTTGCGCGGTTTTTATGTTAAGGCTCTGCGAGCCTTGTGCCGATACCAATATAATGGTCATCATTGCACCAACATATACGCGCCGTGTCGCGGAAAACATCTGCTCCAAAAAATGGATACTTTCTTCCCTGTTGAATGGTCTTCCCGGTGGAAGTGCCTGTTGAGTGCGATAGGGTCGATTTGTGTTTGTGGATTGACCGATGAACATTAAGAAGATCGGGCAGCTTCTCTTATTCAAATTCGGATCTATTCTATCAACTTCCAACATGTAGCAGGAGTGAAAACATATTTTGAGATACATCAAGATTTTGGAACGTGTCTTATCTCCAGGATCGACTTTTAATTACAGGCACGCGGATTGGTGTGCGTGGTGCAAAGCGACATTGATAACTGCCGCCAGGAAGAGCACCTTTTGCGACAAGTTGACTGCCTTCGATCCTCGCCGCGGTACATGCTTTCGATCCAGCTAAAATTATGATTATGATGATTTTGATGAGCGTTCTTCGCGGACTTGACATTTTTGCACTTCTTGTTTGTCTTTCATTCAAAATTTACGCAAAACCAACATCTCAACATAACCATTGAACAATTCGCACGATATAAAAAGTGCAGGCGGTGCAAAACATGGCGAGCAGGTGAGCTCTACTTTTTATCCGAATCCACGATCTGCTTTTCGGCTCCGTCAAAACTATCTTTCAGGATTGGCGGCTTCAGTGCACGGAGGATCGATACGGGGGTTA
Source organism: Oxycera nigricornis (assembly GCA_963942545.1). Classification (NCBI taxonomy): domain Eukaryota; kingdom Metazoa; phylum Arthropoda; class Insecta; order Diptera; family Stratiomyidae; genus Oxycera; species Oxycera nigricornis. The sequence continues at coordinate 29,450,021 of OZ012660.1, forward strand.
AATAAGATATCGACAGCTTTATCACTTTTTGAGAAGTAACAAATAGCGGTGGACGTCATCTTGCAAATGTGCAATTTAATTATGGTCTTGAGGGTGAAACAAGGGCAGTACAAAATAGATACGAATTTTACGTGAATATATTTTGTACGCTCTCCATGACAAAATTCAAACGTTAAATATGAATAGTAAAGAAATTCCCGTTTGCAAAGTTTTCGGCGAAGTCTCGATTAATGAGCGGCTGAAATTTGGTGATGTTTTTTTATCAAGATTGTATACAAACTTAAAATACGTAAAAAATCCGCCATTTCTTTAAAGGGACAGTCTGGGTTAATTTTTTCAAAAAATCGACTTTCCAAAAGCAACATTTTTTTGTACTATGTATATGTAGAATTAGTATAAAAACTCATATTTTGATCGGCGAAATCCAGAAATATATAGTATATATGCAGGGATACAATGGAGCATGTGTGAGCGCGCTCTGCAGATGTTTCAGCTTTAAATGCGATTTTCTCAAAACATGAAAAGTCTATTTGACCGATTAATCTATTTTTTAAACAACTTAAGTTACAAAAACCGGGTCAAAAAATTGAAAAATTTGTCAAATTGTTTTTTTTACCCCCAATGTTTAATCCTAGTTCCGATCATAGCCATTTACTAATTTTTTAATATGCCGTTGAAATTTTTTGTTTCAGACTTACGTGATATCGTGTCGTGTCATGTTTTTAATGGGGCTCCATTATGGCCGCCATTTTGTCGTCGTGGTTGAAAATAAATTTAAAATTGTTTTTTGTCGAAAGTTCAAGGTCAAGATTTTATTATTTTAAAATTTCAAAACAATAGTATATATTTAAGTTAAATTCAAAAACCTTTCTTTCCAAAATTTCCTTTAAAATCGTGTATTTAAACTATTAAATCAGATGTACATTTCGTCTGGCACACTCAGACTTCTTCAGTGTATAACGGTTTAAAGGAAATTTTGAAAAAGATTTTTGAATTTAAATTGAATTTGTGAAAGCGTGAAAATAAGGGTTATAACTGAGACATTTAATAGTATGTTTTTCACTTTAAAAAAATAAATATTTCATTTAAAAAAAATTATTGAACTTTCATGCAAAAGACCCAGATTGCTTCCTAATTAGCATGTCCCATTTTTAATTAGTAAGAATTTATGTGACATATTCCTGAATTAAAAATAGGAGAATTAAAAATTCTAAACAATAACTTTACGACTGTGCTAAGGAAAATAGCAGAAAATCAGCGAACAAAATTACGGTATCATATGAGTTCTTATTGAAAGTTTGATGATTTTAAATTTAAACTTAATAAAAGTTTGGAATATCTCGTGGACATTGCTCAACAATATTGGAATAGGGTTGGTTGAAATTATATCGTGTAGTAAATAAAACTGATTAAAAAGTGCAGATTTATTCATTTTCAAAGTTCTTAGAGATTTCTTGGAAGTGTTTTTCTTATTTCGTAAAAATATTTGATGTCATTGAAACTATTGGAATGAAGCTTTATGCTTTGCAGAATCTTCGAAATAAAAATCACAGATTAAAATTTTATCGGCACTCGCCTAAAAAATCCAAACAAATTTCTAAACTATAAGTTTAAAGGATCAAATTGGAATATGAAACCTGCTGAAAATTCCAGTATCTTCTAAGCGTTGATGCCTTTGTTTCAATCTAGTTATTGGATTTACCGTGTTTTAAAGAATTAAATTCCGGAGAATACACGTTAAACCCCTATCTTATCTTCTAAGCGTTATGGAAGAAAGGCATATATGAAAAATATCTTCATTTTAATATTAAATTAGTGCCAAACCATTGGAGTAAATATTTATTTGCTGTCCATGATGATAAAATCTGAAAATAAAATTTCTTGAAAATAATCGGTAATATTTGTAGTCGCAGACAGCACAGCAAATCCTTTATGTTAGGAATCGTGCAAAGCGGTTACCCTGCATCCTGCCCAAAATCAACTTAGAATTAGCGCAAACGAAATTCACAGCATCTCCTGATGTGGCTGTGCGTGAGTTGTGTTCAAGTGTGTTATATCATTTAATACTTGACTATTGTCGGTAAACTTAATTAGGATAAATACACAGAAAGTGGAGTGAAGTGACTTCATGTAATCGATCAATTTTTGGCATTTGCCAGAACAGTCGCAAATTGATCATCACCTCACGATACTAAAAACAACTTCCAAAAATTTCAGCATCTTCGAAATCCTTTTCCATTTACTTGAGTGCTTCATAACGTCAGAATTGATGTTGCTTTTGTTGTTAATGTCAGTAATATCTAACAAATTTTACCTCCTTACAATGATGCATAATTTAATTCATGTCTAATCTTACGTTCTGTGATCTGATCGTTAAAGCAGCATTTTCTACGAAATACAAGAATATAATACAAATATCGACTCCACACGTCTTAGTAAAGTGACTTCATGCTATCAGATACCCTACTTGTGGTCTAAGCAACTTTCGCCTTAGGTGAAAATTTATTCCAAACTTTTTTTTTAACTTGACCAACCGCAATGAATGACGTACCTAGCAATACTTTGAATGACTAGTTTCATGAATTCTGCTACTAGCTCAATATCTCAGCTAAAAAAAAAAGTGTGTTCTAAAGATCCAAATTGGTTTGAAATTTCAAAAGTACTAATTTTAAAATTATTAACATGAAACGGAAAGTCGATTAGCAAATATTGGATCTGCTCATATGTATTACCAAATACAACCTTCAAAAACGCACAAAATAATCTGCTCTAATGGCTTGGTTTCCATAATATAGGATAATCAGCTCAAAGAATGGGTCCATGTAAGGCCAATGGAAACGCGTTCGTATATCGATCCAAGGACTGTATTCCGGAGATAAATCAAAAATCAATAAAATATACTTAAACTGTTTCAGCTTCATTACATGAAATTAGCTTTGGGAGTACCTATATTGGTAAATAGAGACATAATTTTTTAGTAAATAATTTTCATGAGCTCTCATTAAAGATATGATACATAAATTTTTAATGAAAAATCTGTTAAACTTTCCTACGTTAAAAGATCTATAAAAGATATGCAGTATCCACCTCGCTCTCTCTCTCGCTCTCTGCAGCAAAATGAATCACACCAACAGTAAATTATCGCTGGTAATTATTCATCATTTGACTCCCTATAAAATATCATATAGCACTTAACACTTGTCGCGCTCATATTATTTTTACGACAAAATTAAAAAAGCAATCTTGGAGATGTTACAATGTCGGTACTCATCGATGATGTTGCACCTTTTGATATCATCGCAAGTTAATATATCTTGGTCGCGTGTCCCTGAGGTCTACCGCCAGCACCACGACTTGGTCAGGTGGGTACCAACCGATCACCCCCTTGTACTGATGGAGAGAATGTTTGCGACGAAAACGAACAACGTCTTATCCATTTGCCAGCCCGGATAATAAATGTCCACTGCAAGACGGGTACATTAAAATCGATCAAGTTAATTGCGAAACAAGAAATCAATCGTCACCTGAACAACGACGCTACACTGGTGCGTGATGTGCAACACCATTTAATTTGTTGGCTAGCATTTGGTTTCGTGAATTGATAAGTAGTTAGTGATTTGCTTTGTGGGCTGACTGATTAACCCTACATACATAGATAATGTTGTGCCCTTCGGAAGGTACGAAATAAGTCATGTTGACTATACAAGCCAATTAGTCTCTCAAAAATAATTTGAAATCATAAAAATGTCCACCCCTAATTCGTTATTTATCCTGAAAAAGTTTGAATGGTAAGAGTAAGTAGAAAATCGTCTTTTTTATGACTGTCAAGATTCACAGTTTGTTACTTAGTTGCATGTTGCACTGCCGTTTATATCCATCCACTTATTCCATTTTCTTGAAATAAGCCGTTATTGCTGTAGCCTAATCGCAGCTAATTGGCACTATTATTAATTGCCGCATCTATAAAAGCCGACCATGCTAATTTACAGGATATAGGGTTAACAGGGCGATCTCAATTAAGTCGGGCTTATATTAAATGATTATCAACTCAATGCGCGAAATCTCAGTGTCTCCACACAATGGCAATAAAGATACAAATCGCGAGCTTGCCAATAATCGCTGTCTGCAAGATTGCGGATGGGATGTTGCTGATGGTCCTGCGATGCGTGCCTATGAATGCGGGTCGTCTATTAATTAGGCAAAAACCAGGTGTACCAGGCAGTAGACAAGACACATGTCTGCCATGCCGCCGTCTGTTGGGGAATCTCCCATTTGACTATTTATAAGAATGTGGGAAGGCGTGCGCGCTGCACTTGGAGGGACACCTTTCAGGTGGCTTCCATCGAGATGGAGACAATCGTCGTTTTTTTTTGGTTGCCTTGAGCTTCTTCAGCACCGGTCCACGTCTGCTCCATGTTAAAATTGTTCTATTCAAATGACTGGAACGTGATGGATCCTTCTATTTCTAGGTCGCTGGGTAAGTGGGTCTAGAATGGTGATGTGACTTCCATTCGGAATCGCCCTCCCATGTGGCTTTTGGATGGGCACTTTTTTCAGACCCAATGTTAGTTAGATATCTTTGAACTCTTGATGGCTGCGAATTGAATGGTTGATGACGAATCGACGACCCTCTTGGCTGCTGACGCGGATTAAATAATTCATTAGGTTTGAAATCTGCGACAAGATAATCAGGAAAGTATTAATGGATGTAAGATGGGGTGCGAAATCAGGACTCAGGAGCTGAAAATGTGGGACACATTATTTTATTTGGGAGAAGGAAGGGAAGTGAAACATGGTAGCTTTTTAGTTTTGATTGAGATAATCACGCCTTCATGAAAATAAAATACTTTTTTAAAAAACGGTCAATAAAATCTTGATAAAATCAGTGGTAACAATAAATGCTATTGTTTTCACAAACCCAATTTCAATCTTATATTTAAGAATTCTGAACATTTTGGTATAAGTTTTTAACTTCCCAGTATATGGGAAGTTCTTGTAATCGCACCGAAAATCGAAATTGAAATTTTCAACATATCTTCACGTTTTGAGGTCTTTAGAGTATATTTCAAGTGTTTTTAGAAAATGAAATGTATTTGTGAGAGTGCGTGTTTTTCTACGGGCATAACTCACGTAAACAAAGTCGTATTGACTTCGTTGAACAGTCATTTGGAGCGCCTTTGCAGTCTTAAGAGCTGATTAGTATTAGGGAACTTCGGTCGGGGAGGGGGGGGTTTGCTGTTTTGACCCCTTGAAGGTCATTTCTGTCATGCACTATACCTCGCAAACCAAACATATGATTTGCACCGTCAAGAAACCAATCGACGCGCATTGATATTTTTGTGGTTCTATCAAATTTTTAAAAATATTGTTGGAGCCGTTTTTTAATTTTTTTAAAAATGTGCAAAAATTAGGTTTTTTCGTTAACAATAAATTTTTAACATGATCTGCAAATCAATATGGTCCATGTTTATAAAATTTATTTTTTTGTGATTGAATTGTTAAAAAAAATTGTCGAAGCCGTTTTCTTAATTTAATAAAAAAGGGAACAATTGAGGATTTTTTCATAAAAAAATTAATTTTTAACCTGATTTGCACAGCACAGTAATAAATGTTTATAAAATGTAAACATTCTTATCAGTTTTGGAGGAGAAACCAGCAAAAATTTCTTCCATGATTGTTCAAAAAACTAAATTAAAAACAAGCCCCGAGGTGCGACCCTTGAGGTCCACACGGTCAACTTCCCAGTAATATCTACATAAACATCAACAACATTACAACAATGAGAGGTAATCATAGCAGTAACAGGAATGAGTTAATATGAATCATATCGTCTACGGGAGGGTCCATTGATTATGTAAGGTTTTTGGTCGATGAGGACAGATTGAATATTCACGCGGATCAATCGGTGGAGGCCTTTTTGGCGTTGAAAAATTTTGCTGGTTTTCAAAATTTAAGCAATTTTTTTTTATTAAAAGACTATAAAAACTATTGAAAATCTGCTCAAATTATGCAAATATCTTAAAACTTTGATTGAATTTACAACAATTTTTTTTAGAATAAAAGATATGAAGTAATAGCACTCGTATGAACCCTCTTTACACGGTAACTTTGAATGATTTTTTTATTTTTTATTTAGTTTTTTCATAATCATGGAATAAAATTTTGCCGGTTTCTCTCCAAAAACTGATAAGAATGTATAAATTTTATAAACTGGATCACTGTGCTGCGCAAATCAAGTAAAAAAATATTTTCTATGAAAAAAACCATAATTTTTCGCATTTTCTTCTATTAAATTAAAAAAACGGCTAAAACGAATTTTTATAATGTTAAAAACTTCACAAAGATGTTAATACACGTCATTTGACACCTTAATGATGCAAATATTATATCTGGTTCGTGAGATATAGTGAATGATAAAAATGACCTTGAAAATCATGATGACTATTAATGATTTTTTATTTTTAATTTATTTTTTTACCTAGTTACGAGAAAAAAATTTGATGACGTTTTTGCGAGCATTGTTTGGAGTACATAAATTTTATAAACATTGGTTACTAAGATTTGACAATAAGGTTAAAAATTTATTGTTTTTGAAAAAAAAACTAATTTTTTGCACTTTCTTTGAAAAAATTTGAAAACCGCTCCAAGAATTTTTTTAAAAATTTGATAGAATCACACAAACGTCAAAACACGTCGATTGACTCCTTGTTCAAAAGAATGTATGTTTGGTTCGCGAGATATAGCGCATGACAGAAATGTCCTTCAAACGGGCAAAACAGCAACCCCCCCCCACCCGAAGTTTTCCAAAAACTAATCAGCTCTTAAGATTGCAAAGACGCTTCGATTGACTTCTAAACCAAGTCGATCGGACTTTGTTTACGTGAGTTATGCTCGTAGAAAAAACTGTCCACGAACGTACAGACGTACGTACGCACGTACACACACACACACACACACACACGTCTCCCTTTCTTAAAACACTTTATATATACTCTATAGACCTCAAAACGTAAAGAAAAGTTGAAAATTTCAATTTCGATTTTCGAGGCGATTACAAGAACTTCCCATATACTGGGAAGTTAATAAAATTCATTCAAGGGTACCTTGTAAAAAGAAATCATACGGATGATATTACTTAATAACTTTTATTATAAAGACATTGAAATTTGATATTGTGTGATAGTATAATTTGAAATGCCATAAATTAATCCCAAAGAACTTGTCACATACTGAAGGAATGTTATTGTTATTGTCTTTCCAAATTTTCGTTTTCTCCAGCTCCATTCTCCTGCAATTTGTTTCAATGAGATCAAACATGTTAACTTAAGCCGAAACTGAAATAGTATTTTCGAAAGCATTCAATTTACTTTTGGTATAGCCAAAAATATATTTTCAACCCCATGTTCATGTTTGAATGTAGCAAATTCACTTTGTAACTACTTTTATCTAAATTTCAACTGAACGCGAAAGAGACTCTTTCAAAGTTAGAGTAATATTTCGAAGTTTGACGAAAAAAATTGCATATAATTATTTTCGTTTGAATTTTTTACACTTCTTACTATGTCAAAAAATGAATATACGTTATAGGTAAATATAAATTTGCTCTTCCATTCCATTAAGTATTTCATTTTTATTCTATATATTTAAAAGAAAGATGAACTGTTTTCTTGGAAAATTTTTACAGAATGTTATTAACTTCCCAGTTCCCTATGGGAAGTTATTGTAATGGGGTCGATTTTGCGAATCCCAAATTTTGACATATCTCCACGTTTTAAGGTCTCTAGAATCCAAATCCATCGTTTTTAGAGAGATGTCTGTGAGTGTGTATGTACGTATGTGCGGATGTGCGGATGTGCGTATGTGCGTATGTGCGTATGTGCGGATGTGCGTATGTGCGTATGTGCGTATGTGCGTATGTACGTATGTGCGTTCGGAGTAATTTTTCGTCTCGATTATCTCAAGAACCAAACATCGGATTGACGTGGGACTGGTTTTAAACGACGCGTAATTACGTAACTTAGAAGCAAAATCGGTTGGGCCGTTTTTTATTTAGGATGAAAAAACTGAAAAAACGACTAAAAATTGCTTATTTTTAAACTGTTGATACGCACTATTAATTCGTGCAGATACCAAATACCTTCATAGTAATGTTGTTATTATTGTGCGTTTTAGCAAAATTGTGATCAAATTTGTAAAAAATGTTATTTAAAAAAAAGATTAATTTATAAAATTGCAAACTTTTATTATCAGGTTTGGGTGAATGGGAGTAGAGACGCTAATGCAGTTAATAATTGGATATTGTTATAAATAATTTAATATTGTTAATAACAATCAAATAATATTAGTTATAATCTGATATTGTATATATAAATTCAATTATAATTATTCAGTAACGGTCAAACATTCTTAATAACGAATGATTATTTTAAACAATAATTAAATACCCTCAATAATAGTTGTGGATTCCGAGGCCGAGATGGAGGACAAGAAGGGTGATGAGGACGAGGTTGCCAAGGCTTTGGTAGAGGATGACCAGGTGGTGGAGACGTCTTCCTCTACCAAAGCTTTTATGGTTAGATAAAAAATTGATAAAAATAGTAACAGTAATTATATTAATTTAGAATAATAATGTTTAATAATAATTATTATTAATAATAATTATTATTAATAATAGTAATTAATAATAAAAGCAAATTATAGCTTTTTATTCAACCACTGGGAAGTTAGTCGTGTGGGCCTCGAGGGTCGCACTTAGACCACATTTTTGAAAATTGATTTTATTAGTTCAAAACCTTTAACATAAAATCAAGCTCAAAGTTCACCATATTCGGAAACACTGTTGGAGTCTCACTTACGAATCTATTTTTTTAGGTTTTAAATGTTTTTTTTTGTTTCTCGGAATCAAACGCAATCTATGCATATAGCTCATCTAAGCATTAGAAAAGGACTACAATAGAGAATACAAATTCGAATACGTTTCTCTTGCAGCTATTTGAGTTGCTTTCTGTTCGTGAAACCAAGGGTGTGTAACAACTGCAATAGAATAGAACATCACGTCTATATGTGGAAGAATTTCAAAGAAAAAATCTGCAAATTTTTTCTGCCACCTAAACCAAATTCCTCTCAACGGATTCCTGAGCCTAAACAATGATAATTGCCAATTAGGTGGGAATTTGCTGAGTCTAGCGAATTCCTATGGATATTAGAGCAATGTTTTGCGACCATGTATCAATTCTCCTAAGATATAATTTATGGCTCCGTTTATCTTTTGATCAGTTGGTCGCCGCGATATTCCTGCGAGCTGTGACACAAAACATTATATTCCAAATCAATACACGGATCATCAATTTTTCGAGTGGAATCTCAACCGATAAGAGGCTTCAAACGTCGTGTGCTGCTGACACGGTACAAGCATACATGCCGGCTCGCATGTTGCATTTGCCTCAATTTCACATTGAGTAACTGAATAAAGACACGTTAATTAAATTGCATCTTTCTTGCCTCATTTCAATTGCCCTGAAGGTAGAGTACGTTGGCGGAATTTCGAGTATCGTAATGTCAGATAAGTTGGACGTTGATAAGCTCGTCCACGGGCTTCCACATACTCGACAACCTTCAGCGTTGCAGGTCATCTTGATTTTTATCCTACACCCGCCTCGTTGGATGTTAATGTTTGTCGAAAAGCCACCACTCCGGCAACTGAAACTGGATGTGATTCAAATAAGAAAGTCCCCTCTACCGCCATGTTGCACTACAATTATGAGCAGATGATCAGCGGATCAAATATACATACATTCTAGCAGGGGAGGTTTTATCCAAACTTTGAGCCGAAATCCAAGTGAAAGATTATGTGTTTTTTGGTTTTTTATTAAGGACGTCTATTGTGTACAGCGAAAACTTACACAAACAGGTACGTGTGTAGTATACGAGTTGAAAAACACAGGGCTCGTGGCACTTGGCTCAATCGACTTGTTCCGCTCCGGGAAACACCTGCCCGGCCCGTGTCCATTATAAAAGATACTCCAGCAAAAAAAACCTGGAAATCATCAAAAACATTGTTCACCGGGAGCCACCACAATTTGGTTTATGCGTTTGTGTTGGTGTTGATGGAAGTAGTTGATATTAGACGAAATGATCTTACTAGACCGAGGGGAACTTCTTCCTTGCATCTGTCCGTTTGTTGACTTCATTTGTGAAAATCCCATGCATGTTTCAGCAAGGCTGCTAGGATGAGATTAACTCCCAGCTGGACAATAAATTCAATTAATTCGATAACTTCGAAAAAGTTTGGAGATCATGTGGATTTTGGAAATGGAGGTAAATATTGACTAAAAATAACGATTCCTTGATGATGAATAAATAATTTCGTTTGGTTAGGAAACGAGAACGTTACTAAGCTTAGATAAAGTTTTATAATATCACCGAGTTTCCAATTTATCTTTTCCTGAGATAAGACATACGATCAATGCAACTAAATTTCATTTAGCTGGAATATATAACGTGAAGAACAATTTGAAACATGATAAATATGAAAAATAAATTTAACACATGCAATTTTATTTTTACCGCATAATTTTCCACATGAATTATGTTCTTGAGAAATCTTACAGCAATTTTGATAAATATTGTCGCTCTAGTTTTATTCGTCATTTTATGAAGAATTTCGCCTTTCAAATACAAATGAAAGTTTCCTCGGAAAAAGTTGGAGTGCTCACTAGTATTCAAGATAAATTTATTTGAATTTTCATACAGGCACAGACAGGTGTCCGACAACTGAAGAGGTTCATAAAAAAATGGCAATTCAGTCTGCTTATAACTACGAATAGTACGAATCCTGCAGTACCGTATTCTTTGCAGATGTAAGAAAGTTTCAAGTTGAGACTATTAGGATCTAGCTCCATCTACACGCTGTTCTTACCGTACTGCACCATGAAGGGTTGACGAGGATTGACATCCACTTAAAGCTGAATCCACCTATTCTCCGAGACTATTTCGCAGATCCAACTTTGATTACTTTATCGAAAATTGTGAACTATATTCATTGTTTCTATTTTTAACTTCCCAGTTCCCTATGGGAAGTTATTGTAATGGGGTCGATTTTGCGAATCCCAAATTTTGACATATCTCCACGTTTTAAGGTCTCTAGAATCCAAATCCATCGTTTTTAGAGAGATGTCTGTGAGTGTGTTTGTATGTATGTGCGGATGTGCGTATGTGCGTATGAACGTATGTGCGTTCGGAATAATTTTTCGTCTCGATTATCTCAAGAGCCAAAGATTGGATTGACGTGGGACCGGCTTCAATTGACGCGTAATCACGTAACTTAAAACTGAATGACTTTTCAGCAAAATCGGTTGAAAAGTTTTTTATTTAGGATGAAAAAACTGAAAAAAAACACTAAAAATTGCTTATTTTTAAACTGTTGATACGCACTATTAATTCGTGCAGGTACCAAATACCTTCATAGTGATGTTGTTATTATTGTGCGTTTTAGCAAAATTGTGATCAAATTTGTAAAAAATGTTATTTCAAAAAAAAAGTAATTTATAAAATTCCATACTTATATTATCAGGTTTGGGTGATATTTGGATATTGTTATAAATAATTTAATATTGTTAATAACAATCCAATAATATTAGTTATAATTTGATATTGTATATATAAAGTCAATTATACTTATTCAGTAACGGTCAAACATTCTTAATAACGAATGATTATTTTAAACAATAATTAAATACCCTCAATAATAGTTGTGGATTCCGAGGCCGAGATGGAGGACAAGAAGGATGATGAGGACGAAGAGGACAAGGTTGCTGAGGCTTTGGTAGAGGATGACCAGGTGGTGGAGACGTCTTCCTCTACCAAAGCTTTTATAGTTAGATAAAAAATTGATAAAAATTACAAAAGTAATTATATTAATTTAGAATGATAATGTTTAATTATTATAAAAGTAATTAATAATAAAAGCAAATTATAGCTTTTTATTCACTCCACTGGGAAGTTAGTCGTGTGGGCCTCAAGGGTCGCACTTAGACCACATTTTTTTCCTTTTTAGCCTCATAATTTTTGCAAGAATTGGTTCATTTTTTTATTTGAAATTTGTTCCAGTTAACTTATCACCTGTTTACAGATTTTGGTGCAGCTATTTTATCTACACTGAGCAGAAGGAAAGACTTTATCGCTGTAGGTTTTTAACACTCTGAGATCTGTAATAACTATTGAATAATAAGTCATTTGCCTTACAGTGGCCATAATGTAATTGAAGATTATTTTTATGCTCATGGTAGTCTTTTCCAGAGCTTTTTAACATTTTTACATATATGCAACTATGTGTGTAATCGTATATAGAATCAATTTGAAACCAATTTGAGCTGTTTTTGAGTTATGTGTAGTATCATTAACCTAGAACAATTTTGGTGAGTTTTTGATTTGCCTAAATATGTATGTTGCATTTCTTTACCTAACATATTGTAGGCCATTTAAAATGTTCTTCAATTGGAAGACTCTTCATGAGTAGATCTGCATTTTTACCCTCTGTCTCCCATTGTATTTCCTATTTTTTGACTAACTTACGTAACAGAATATTTTTTTTACATTCATTGCAGCAAAAAAAATTGGATCAAAGTATTGAAAGAGTTAGTACCAAAAAAAATTTCAACTATTCGACACTGGTTAAGGTCGGCGATATTTCGTTACTCTGCTTCTACAAATGTTTTTAAATAGTGGATGGCGTTATTTTAAGACAACCAAGCACGGTATAGCTACAATTCTTAAAGCGAATTAGCACTGAAAAATTTAGTGAATTCCAAGAAATTATCAAATTTGTGGCAGTTTCCAATAAAATCGTATGATCAAAAAGGGAAAACTCGGAAATGAAATTTGGGCTTAATTTAATATTAATGTTAATTTAGGTTAACTTCTTGATGGATAATTGCTACGAGGTAAGTCTAATGTAACTTTTTGAGGTCTACCGCTAAAATAAGAACGGTAGACTCAAATGCAGCCAAAATATATTTTTGTAATGTATTTTTTTATATAAATTCACAAAGTTGAAACTTGATGGTGACGGCAAGAAATATTCTTTACGATGACAAGCATTTTTATTGTTAAAACAGTGTTACTTTGGAACCATTAGTTTGTTATGGGTCACTGAATTTACAAAAATATATTTTGAAGCTTCATGAAAACAATCTAGGTAAAAAGTTTACTTAGTACTTCGAATTTCCACGGTGGTTAGTCATAAAGTTTCTTTCATGTATTTTTATTAAAAATATTTTTACAAATACATCAACAACAAACATTTTTTTTTAAAAAATACTTCAAAATAAATGGAAGAGAACAAAGACCTAATCCTTTTGGAACACTAAAAAAATCAATTAAGTCCAAACTTTGCATATCCTTTATTTCAAATTCACAAGAATATCATGTGCATTGCTTGAAATGAGGGTCATGGAAAATGAAAAGTCGAACAAGCTTAACTTTTGAAAGAAAACGATTTTGATGACAATTGGCAACAGAAATAATTTATATGGCCAAAAAAATTGTATCGTTCTAGTTGCAAAAACTAAGAGCAAGTATAATTTTGTAGTACTGTTTGACGGTCTGCCCAATACTTATTTCTGAAGATACATATGCCACTTTTCAAAATTTACGTTTAGCAAATCAATTGGTATGAAATGAGTCTTTTAATTTATTTTATTTATCAATTTCCACTATACCAAATGATTTTTCGCCAGTCTCAGTTATCAACGACTGTGAATAAGTTTTGATCACTATTCGATCGAAAAAAACTGTAACGACATTTCCCACAAAATAGCTATGAAGAAGCCACATACTCAATAAAAAGAAATATGTTACATTCATCGCCAACATTTTCATTGACCACTCATTTTTGTGAAAAAAATTTAATCCACATCTAAGGAAATGAAACATTTTTTTGATTATAAATATTATATTTCATAATTTGAATTCTAGTTAATACATAATACTTATTCTTTAGCTATACGATGTTTGGATTTAAACTGAAATCAAGATAAATTTTTCAGGACTATGATAAAAACCAAACCATTTCGCAATTACAATTCGATTTTCCACAGCAACTTTTCATTTGCGATAACCAAAATCGTCAACATTCAAACATTTTCACGAATCTATTTTTTTCAAAGTCGCATCCGTTTTGGAATTTCGTTCAATTCAATATCACATATTTGCAAACCACCCCAACCCATTGTCAGATGACATTTATGGAGACTAGGGTTGTTTGTTGTATTGTTACAGTTTTGAAGGTGTCGACCGCATCACAAAGCCCGATTGATTTCCATAAAAGCAGAAAGAGTTCAACTGCATATCTCAACTATTTTGTGTCCTGTCACAAAAGATCGAGGCTTTGGTGCAACAAAGAACGTGATGGAAAAATTGTCCTCGGATAGAAATGCATATCATAAAATTGAGAGAAAAAGGAAACACCTTGATGTGATATCCTTTTTCATACAATGGCTGAGGAGACTGAATCGCAGGATTGAAGGAGTTGAGCAAACTCACATGAATATTCAATTCCATGCATTTCAGATTTATAAAATAAATCGCAGGGTGATATCTATAATGGATTTAATACAGTAAAGGGTTTCTTTTTACCTGGACACATAGTGTTTCGTTGAAGACGCGGGACAAAATCGTTTAGGGTCACAAGGACAGATTTTTGTATCTTTTTGATTTGCACTCCCATCCATCTGTACATTAAACCTACGTTGCAAAGTAGTTTTCTTCTACGCTTGGACCTCGTGGTTCAGTTTTCTGTTTTCTTTTTCATATTAGACTAAAATCTTCGTTATGCATTTATTTTCACTCTTTGCTTTGATACCCTGATATGGAATTTCTGTAGGGTTAAATGGCCCGTGCCAGCATTTATCGATTTTTGAAGATGATTCTAAAACATAAAGAGATACCCGCATACAAAAGACAAACGATCGAAAGGAGCTCAGGGTGCTATGTCAAGGTGGGCCTCCTCGGATCACACATTTTACCTGTGCCATATGAAACGTATCTCCATCGCAAATAGCAAACCTTTGAAAGGAGTCCATGCAAAAATATTAGGTTTCGTACTTGTCATTCACGGTAAACGTAGAGGCAATATTCTCTGGATGTCAAGAGCAATTCAAGTTAATTGTTAAGCAAATAGCAGATGTTTGCCGCAATATCAGTTTCAGGTGCTTTTGATCGGTCGAATTTTGATGCAGCAGTGATGGCAACGCGTGGTGGATAATGTTATTGTATCCTGCAACCGTTCGAATGATGAGACTTATTATTTGATTTATATATTTTCGTTTGTAGTATAGATGATATCAAATTATATTTTTGGGCTGATCTAAAAGTTTGATTCAATGTTTTTAACGAATAAATACTATAGATTAATGAATTGATCTTTTCCTTATATGTTTTCGACTAAAGTGAAGTATGCTGGAACTTTTAGAACAAGCGTCACCACAAAACTAGTGTAAGATGATATGTTCCAAATTTTTACTTAAAATATCGTGCAGAAACTCCAGACTGAACTTTTTTCAACTGCTGAATTTCAAGTAACTATGAATAAATTTATATATGTGCTTGTGGTGATGTGCGCTTTACTAGAAAAACTCTAGAACAAAATAAAGGGAAAATAACTATGACGTTTTGTAGAGCAAGTATTTGAAGTGTGTAATGCCAAAGGGGTCGTGCTTTCTTTGTATGAAAAACACTTAAGTTTTCTGCAATTTGCACTGCATAAGAAGCTTTAAACTCTTAAAAAAATGCAAAATAATAAAAACACATTCGTTTCAGTATATGAAATTCATTGGTATGCAAAATAATACATATCGGAATCGATTTGAAAACACGGAAATTTTGTTTGAAACGAACGCACAAGAGTTTTATTTAGGTATACATTCTTTGAAAGAAATTCAAGCCAAAGGTACAAGAATATATTCTAAACTCAACATTGAAATTGTTTCACTTACTGTTGAAATTCATTGAATTGAAAATCTCACATGGGGTTTTCGGAAATTCCAGAAGACATTTCGTCAATATAATTTCTAGTCAGCAAAATTTTACCCAAAATAAATGAAATAGGGAAAACATTTTTATGATTTGCCGATTTTAAAATTTTTTGGAATGAATATTTGAAAAAATACTCCGCCTTGCAATTTTTCGAAAAGAATGTATGGAAAAAATCAGCAGGAAAAATTGTTGAAAATTCATTGCAATGACATGCTGACATTAAAATACGAGTTTGAAAAGAAATACTTGGATCATTGTGTTTTTTTTGAGTTGATCAGATAGAATGTTAACAGTAGTGTGTAGATTATTTTAAATAATTTGGTTTGTAATAAATTCACACAAAAAATTATGAAAATTAAGTAAAATTTAGAAAAAAATACTGTACAAACAGTTATTGCCAAAATTTTGCATTCGAATGTATGCATTGTATAAAACGTTTTCTTAAACAGTAACCCCAAAAAATTTGCGGAAAGAGGTGTAGAAAATAAAATGTAAATCTTCCGATGCGAAAACATCAACCGAAATAGTTTTCACCATTATGATACTTTTCCGATTTCAATTCGGTTTTTCAAATGTTTTATGTACAAACTTACACTATGAAAAATGATACCCATGATGGTTTGTAACAATGTGGTCATATACATTTGCATTATAAGAAATTTTCAATTAAAAACGGTAACCTATGTAATTTTACAGCCTCGCATTCAATCAATGCTTTGATTGGATTTTTGATTCATTCAAGCAAAGTTATGTGTTTTGCAGATAGGAAATAAACTCATAATAAAATTTGCTTCTACTTCTGTCCAAACTTTGTTTGAAGTATGTAACCTTTTTTTCAATAATAAACTTTAGAAATAGGATCAGTACATTCATTTTCGAATGATATTTGCATATGAAACGCAACCAACATTGAGGCGTAATACATTTCGCCGGCATGGTTCTGTTATGCAGCCTGTTCAAACTGCGCTCACATCTCCATGTAAGTCCAAGGTAATTCTATTACAAAAAGTAATTGAATTATGTAACATTATCTGCGATTCAAGGCACCAATGTGTCCATCCATTCGACCGCAAGGACTTTCGAAAAACCCATAGGTACAAACGGCTGACCGCAGATGATTAGTCTTGAGCCTATTGTGTTGGAAAGCAAATTGTGCCCATTTAGGTGACCACTATGAGGTTTTGCGTTGCCAAAGAAAATCACTGAACAATGCCACGGAAAATGTTAATCACTCCTCCTTGTGTTACTTATCCTGCTGCGAACTGTATCTTCGGTCTAATCCTGCATGTGTACATGGTGTAATCCGGTGTTGTAATGTGGCAGACCCAATGCAAATCAAATGCTCCTTAATTACTGTAGGTACTGAAAATATTAGCGAACAGATTCCATGTGTGGTCATCGGCAGATTTTTATCTTCAAAGAATTGATTAAACGAAACCGCCTTGACATGGCTTCTGCATTTGAAGCACAGCATACGTTTCGGAAGTTCAAGGAAGTAAGAAGTCTTTAAGGAGATTGTTTTGGAGGCGTGACATTCAATATTTTTCACATTATTTTCAAACAACAGGACATAAGGTTTAGTGTCAAAATATTTTCTCGTTTCGAAAAAGTACTGAACACGTGAATGTATTTTTCTTTCTTTCGGTGTACTTATACTAAGCATATATGTGAATGTTCCATGTAAACACTGAAAATGAATGTGTTCTTATTTAGGTTCAACTCTTTAAGTTGTTTCACGCACCACCCGTTTTATCCGAATTACTTGGCTATTGAATGCACTTGCTTCAAAGGGAATTAAATCTGTTGACTGGTTGATGTGAATATCCCTGGAAAGTTGATAATCTGTTTAATTCAAGTGCATTCAAATGGTAAAGTCATCCTTGGTGCAGAATATGAAAAAAATCGTGCTGGTGAATTGTGATAAGGATATCTATATAATTCGTTACCAACAATGTAAAGCACTTCATGAAAAAAATCAACCTAATAATCTTGTTAAAGATGAGAATAGTAAAGATGACTCACGAAATGGTGTATAACTCAAATCGTTGTTGGGACAGATGCGTAGAAGGTACTTTGGATAATAAAACGATTTGTTACTACTTCATTAAAAATATTATACTTGAAGTTTTATTTTATTGTATCTATAATATGAGTAAGAAAAATTTAGATTTATTTGTTGATTTTGGTTGTGACCTACTAAAAAATCACTTATTTGTCCTCTAAAAAATTATCGATATAAGTTTACTGCATCCTCCATCAGTCGAATACAAAGGGTTTTTTTTTGCTTTATATCGCTTATCGTACAATCAATTCGACCGCAGTACCACGCTTTCTTTTTGAACGCTGCATATTGACTGTAGTGAACATGATTTAGGCTGAGGCTCCACATCCGATTCCAAATCGGTTTCGGTTTGCTTGTTTTTAAGAATGAACGTCATAGCGGCGCGACCTTTTCTTATCTTGCATGTTATCTAAAGGAGAACCGGGCGATCCTGCGTCCACGTCCGATTCGATCAAGAACGCATGTTTTACGACCCGTCAGGTTCAGAATGATCCGGGTCGACGTTCCGATTCATAATCAGAACGAAGGCGCTTCCTTCTCGCTCATTTACACGCTTTCGCCATAAGATCGGATGGCACCCGGCTCCACGGCCGGTTTTCTGAAACCGATTTTCTGTATGCGCATGCGTTGTGGTCATTCGTTAAAAGGCAGTGAACGGAGAAGGCCATGGAGCAGGTGATAACATCAGTAGAAAATGATTCGGTAATATGGAGTATTGCGGACATAGACTACCACAACAGGGAATTGAATGATGCGGCGTGGGAGAATGTTTTCCGAGAAGTGTGCTCTAGTGCCAGAATTCATCCATTTTAGTATTTTAGCACTGACACTATCAGCAACACAAGACAGATGTTTTCACGATAAGCACCAACACGAGAATGAACACTAAACAAACAATCTGATTCAAGAGCCTCGCATGTTCTTATTTCAGATTTGGAATCGGACGTGGAGCCTTGACGCCCGTCGTTCTTATTGTTTACGCATTCCAAATAATAATCGGTTTGGAATAGGACGTGGAGCCTCAGCCTTAGATTATTTTTAGGCCTCAATGACCATTCCTCATAGTCAAGTAGGAAAAAAAAACGCATTGAATGATTTTCATCCCATGCAAAAATTAATCAAAGCTATGAAAAATTATCCTGAGTTACAATAAGCATTATATTAATATTTTAAAGTATCACATCACTTCATTGGAGCTTGTAGAGTAGAAAAGATAGAAATCGTATTTTTCGAATAGTGAAGAATATTCAAAATATGAATTGTTTATTGGAACTAGGATTAAATATGATGGAACGTAAGTATTATTTGCAGAAGGTAAGGATTCACTAGAGAGTACCTGCGCTAACACCTGGAGTGACTCGGATTCCAAAATTAAGAATAACTCAATTATTGGGCTATGATATGCGAAGTCTAAGATGTTAATATATTCGACATTTAACTGATTCATTCAGCAATAAATCTTAGACTTGGCGATCGGTTGCAAAAAGCAGGTGAGCTGATTACAACACAAAAGAAAACAGTCACACACTTCACATGATTACATAAAATAGTTAATCGTTAGCTGTGACTATATTTAATCCATGTCAAACTATGTACTGGATTAAAATATGCTACTTGATTGGACTCAACAGAACGAGAGGCGAAAGCTCCTTCGGTTTAAGGTAACCCAAAAAACCTAGCTAAATATCTGACCTTGCCGATCACTTCCATGAATTGATGATGAGACAATGTTGAGTTGCACCAACTTGTGGCGCAGTTGTCATCGCAATGTTGCATTTGGTTGGTGGTATTCAACCACTGCACAGGGAACATTGTTTTCCATTAAATAACCGATTGCAACACTAAATCAAAGCAAACCTGACAACTCAGGATGTGTCTTCTTTCAAAATGGAAGGTAAACTCACCACGTGCATGCCCTTTATTGGTGATTCACGGCATACGGTCCTGTAGTCAATTTCAACCACATCTTCGGAAAAGTTTCAGGAATAAATTTTTTTTTGAAAGTTTATCGATGGAAGCGATCGAATCCGTTTGTTCTCCTTTGGTGAGTGTGAATGGCAACAGGTGAGTGGTAACCAGAAAAGATAATTTTAGCATCTAGAAATCAATTTTGTGTTCCATGCATCTCATTTGAACTTTACGATGGAAACGAGCATAGACTGTAAGATAACAAAGACAGCTGATTTAATGGCGGGAACGACAATAGGCTGGTGAAATTTTTTACTCGACCGAAAAACAACAACAAGAAGATGATTTGAATTCTGTGTGCCGTGTTCAAACAATTAAAATGAGCTAGTTCCAGGTAATTTTGGCACTCAAAGGAACCAATTACCCTGCCCCTTTTCGCGAATGATCGTCAGATAAGACTATCTCGGCTACCATCGTCCCTTCTGGTTTTATTGTATCTACTTTTTTTCGCCTAATTTTTTTACTTGATTGGTGTCTCTCAACCTTGCATAGTTGTCAGTGAACTTATATCGATTTTGCCATTCTGTTAGCTTTTTCCAATTACCCTAATAGCATTAACGGATTGCAGCTAGGCATTTGACTATTCAGTTTTTTTTCAAACATTTCAGAACTACATATTGCAAGTTTTAATTAGATCTGAACGGCATTGAAAAAGCGACAAAGGCTTTTGTGTAGACAGAATGATCAGAAACATCAGTAACAACTGTAAAGGCGATAGGAAAAAACCAAACATTACTAAACAAACATTATTCAACTTCTTTCAAATTAAGTCACGTAGAGACTGAAGAATCGGTGCGGTTTTAGGTTTTTGGTTTTTCTTGCTGCAAATGAGCTTTTCTTCATTTAACTTGTCATGAAATCCTTCCTTCAGTTTATCGAGCATACTTGTTAACTTCCCAGTATATGGGAAGTTCTTGTAATCGCCTCGAAAATCGAAATTGAAATTTTCAACTTTTCTTTACGTTTTGAGGTTTATAGAGTATATATAAAGTGTTTTTAGAAAGGGAGACGTATGTGTGTGTGTGTGTGTGTGTACGTACGTACGTACGTACGTCTGTACGTTCGTGGACATTTTTTTCTACGAGCATAACTCACGTAAACAAAGTCTGATCGACTTGTTTGAGGTGTCAATGGAAGCGTCTTTGCAATCTTAAGAGCTGATTAGTTTTTGGGACACTTCAGTCGAGGATGTTTGCTGCTTTACCCGTTTGAAGGTCATTTCCGTCATGCGCTATATCTCGCGAACCAAACATACGATTTTTTTGAACAAGGTGTCAATCGACGTGTATTGACGTTTGTGTGATTGAGTCAAATTTTTAAAAAAAATCTTGGAGCGGTTTTCAAATTTTTTAAAAAAAAGTGCAAAAAATTAGGTTTTTTTTAAAAACAATAAATTTTTAACCTTATTGTCAAGTCCAAGTAATCAATGTTTATAAAATTTATGTACTCCAAACTATGTTCGCAAAAACTTCATCAAAACTTTTTCTCATGATTACGTAAAAAAATAAATTAAAAATAAAAAATCATTAAAAGTCATCATGATTTTCAAGGTCATTTTTATCATTCACTATATCTCACGAACCAGATATAATATTTGCATCATTAAGGTATCAGTTGACGTGTATTGACATCTTTGTGAAGTTTTTAACATTATAAAAATTCGTTTTAGCCATTTTTTTAATTTAATAGAAGAAAATGCGAAAAATTATGTTTTTTTTTATAGAAAATATTTTTTAACTTGATTTGCACAGCACAGTGATCCAGTTTATAAAATGTATACATTTTTATCAGTTTTTGGAGAGAAGCTGGCAAAATTTTATTCCATGATTATGAAAAAACTAAATAAAAAATAAAAAAATCATTCAAAGTTACCGTGTAAAGAGGGTTCATACGAATGCTATTACTTTATATCTTTTATTCTAAAAAAATTGTTGTAAATTCAATCAAAGTTTTAAAATATTTGCATAATTTGAGCAGATTTTTAATAGTTTTTATAGTCTTTTAATTAAAAAAACTGCTTAAATTTTGAAAACCAACAAAATTTTTCAAGACCAAAAAGGCCCCCACCGATTGATCCGCGTGAATATTCAATCAAATCAATCTGTCCCCATCGACCAAAAACCTTACGTAATCAATGGACCCTCCCGTAGACGATATGATTCATATTAACTCATTCCTGTTACTATTACCTCTCATTGTTGTAATGTTGTTGATGTTTATGTAGATATTACTGGGAAGTTGACCGTGTGGACCTCAAGGGTCGCACTTCGCGGCTTGTTTAATAATTAATATTTGCTACTTTACTAATTTTTCGTATGCAAAATTTATGCAATGATTGTCATCCATTGGGAACAATCATAATATTCATAAAAAGTAATTTGTTTAAACTATTAGTATTTAGTGACGAAAAATCGAGAAGAATAAAACACTGCATGAAAAAACTTATCGCATTTTTACAGAATGTCTAAGTGTTAAATGAATTCTAGGTTTAATTGCATCCATGAGGTGAGACATTCAGCTATGATCATAAAACACAGAGTCTTTTACAAACAAGGAAAGTAGATGAATTATTTGCTTGCAGTTAGCCTTAATTTTCATACATATTTCGCAAAACTTCCATCCATTTAAATCAAAATGTATTTTTATTTTCAAATTCTTCGACTTATGTACGTTTCTATATTTCTTGCTCAATAAAACACAATCACCTCCTTCCAACCTATGTATCTGACACCCATCGGCTACTTATTCAAATGCTCAATATATCATCCATTCCTCATAACCTGTCCGATTAAAGTTATAAATCTCGACCTCATTGATCGTCCTGCACTTTGAGCATGGCGAATGGCAAAATGATTCGCTCGCGATCCTTTTGCTTGCCGTGGTGCTTCGCTTTATAGAGGCCGTTCGGCTAATTCAGTGTCTAAAATCGTTTCCAATCCATCGATCCTGTGATTTATTGCTGGCGCACTATCGCTAACGATATGATGATCGCGCAATTGACCGAAATAAAGAATTTTTTCACACCTCGGCTTTGAGTTGATCAAGAAATTATTTCTTTTTTTCTCTCTATTGTTGAGTTCCAGCAAAACTGATAACCACTGAAAGGAGACGTGCATTCTCCGTATTCGGAAAGGAGCCAAAGGGAAATTATCATTCCGACGCACCACGTTTTAAAAAGACAATAAAACTGAGCTGTCGGAATTTATTGTTATTTGATTTCTTATTTTCCCGATCTAATGCATCTGCATGAGACCCTTTTCAAGTAGCCAAGATAGACAATGGACAAAGGTAGTGTCTTTTATGAAGGGATCAGTTTTCAGCTACAATCTAGTGAGAACAATTGTGGGAAAATCAATTCCCTTCCATGCCATTGAAAACCTGGCAATGGATCTAAGTTTGATCTATTTATTGCATTGAAAATATTCTTCTAGCCGAAAGTCAAATTTTGCGTCTATATTCATTGTCGCTCCTTGTATATGATAATTTTTTTGAGTTGATATGCTCGCACCGATTGAATGGAAAGGATTAAATTCTAAAAATCTTCTCTCCAAACAAAGATATATATATGAGATCTAGAATCTTGAGAATTGAAAACAACAAACCTTGAAATTAGAATATCGTTATAGAACTTAGGGATGGCAAATGCCCAGGTGCACATTCATTTATTTTTCTCAGCACTCCCTATTTAATCAATATGATCACGTATTGATCTAACAAGCAAACATTCAAATGATATTTACTCTGGATAAATTAAAATGCCATATTTCCTTTCCAACAAGCAAACACATTCGATAAGAAGGGACATTTAGCCCCTTTCTCACGCATTTGGTGGACTGTGCATCAATTAGACCGTGAAATGAAGAACTAAGTAGAAGGATCAAAGAGGATGTTCACAGCCGAGAAAATCAAGTACAAGGAACATGAACTGAAATATACTATATTTTATTAATTCCATAAAATTATTTTTGAAAATCTTTGTCAAACTGGTCAAAATAATGCTTAAAAATAATCGCAAACGATATGATTTTTATTGTATCAGTAGGATTTAAGATGACACTCTGTGAATTATTTAATGCATTCAAAAGGTTATATGACCCAATTAGCTTTTTAATTTGAATAAGTCAGGCATAATCCTGGACTCTGTTTTTCTTTCCAAAATTGTTCTAATTTAACTTTTACGTCATCAATGCTAAAGTTAAAGTCCAAATAACACCACAAACATGCAAGGTTTTTAAGATGTTCTTGGTCCTAAGACCCGTTCCTTAAGTAAACAATTCGAAATGAATTTACTGTCCACAGATTGTCAATGATTACAAAGTTATCCGACGAGGTGACAGCTTTTATTTCAAATTTTGCCATCTTCATCCATGGCGCAGTAGCCCAAATTGCTCATATGCTCCCGTTGGTAATGATTAAAATTCATGACAATGATGATGATAGGAAGTAAACGCTTTTGTTTTATTCTTACCGGTTATTTCAAACTTTGGAAGCACTTTAGTAATATAGAAAATGAAAATAGAACTTTGAAGATGGAAGCCATTTTATTGCTTTGTGAAAATGAAGTGAAATGAATGAAATGAAGTTTCAAAAATTTTGCATTTTAAAGGTTTTTGCCATCAAACGAGTTTATATACCTTTCTTTGCTTTCATCAGCTAGCTTCAATTTGATTATAAATTGTGGAAATATTTTTGGAGCACAAGCACAAAAACTTTTTAACTCTTTTAGGTCGTGCATATTTTCGATTGTTTACAATGGAACTCTCAAGCCATCAGATCGGAGAATTCAAACGGGTGACACTCTCTTTATATCAATAAGTAGCAAGATGTAGAAAATCTGTTTCAGTAAGAAAACTATCAACTGACAACATTTAAAAAGATAAATAAGCTCCGATATTTGTAGCACCAGTGAATATTCGCGTCGCCTAGAAATTGCGGCAGGATTATTGATTGTTTTGTTTAAATTACAAACAGTCTTGGTTAGATTAAAATCTTACGGAAATATATTTTTTGGCTTTGCCTTACGAAAATTATTGAACTAAATTTTATTCGAAAAGTATTTCATGAGCTTCAGCAAAATTGCTACAATTGCATCTATACATCCCTCAGAATTTCTCACGCTTCTACCATAATGTTCTCAACGACATAATGTCCCAAATTGAAAATTCAACCTGCCGAACCGTACTTATCTTTCATTAATGGAAAACTTAAAGAGTTTCCAATTCATTCACAAAGCTCGTAAAGTGCTCTTGGTTAGGACACAACAATATTGCATTGGCACTAAAAGACATTCAACAACAAATTCAGATGCCGAACAACGGGCAGCGTTGGAAGCATCAAGACGGAACTTCTGAAGGTTCGTGTTCAACACCACTAAAGTCCAGATAGTGCTTCAGGTGATAAAGTGTTTGAGTTATATTTTAAAGTGCATCTTGAAGTCTGGCCAAGATGCGACGTATGATAAATTGTTCCGTACAGGTATAGCACACATTAGGTTGGACCGCGGCTGGTGTATGCGCCCATTAGGAAAATTGGCATAGCCACGCAGCACTGCTATGTAACAACAGATAACTTTCAATAAATTCAGTTCTCTGAAAACTATAAGTAATTTATATTTTAGGCACAAAAGAAGAAACAAAATATTGTTCTCTAAGATACAGCAAACCATTTTCGAAAGATAATCAACATTAAAATATCAGTATTTTTCGGAAAAGCCTTAAACTGTAATTTTAAATCTTCAAATTCCGAGATACTCGAAACTTTTTTCAGTTTTCCAAAGAGTAGGTTGCAGATTCGCGGAGGTGTATATGCGCATATATTGTGCCTCCACCTTCAACTTGAGGAGTCTTTGTTTTGCATACGCGCCTTGCGAATTATTATTATAAACGATCGCACAAAGCTGCGTGAGATAAAGCTGCAACTATGGGAATCCAACAGAATCCATTGGTTGGTTTGAGCCCGAAGCAAGGAAGTGGTTGTACTGTAAATTAATCATTAAATCGATTTTACTCAACATTTTTTTTCCATCTGTGCCGATTTTATTTACAGTGAAGTACATCCTGCCAGTTTAAAGGTTGATTTAGGTAATTAGATTTAGTATACATGAACAGGTTGATTCTTTAAATTATGGTATGATTTATTTACAATCTAATTGCTGTTTCTTTATGACTATTCAATGACATTTGTGAAATATTTGTATTGAAAACGAACACTTAGTTTTTGAAGGTTGGTTAAAAAAACTTTTGATGACAGCGTGTTTTTCAATAAAAACGAGCAATTTGCAAAATTCATTTCAAAAAGTATATTCCAGACTTAAATAACTTGTAAAATTATTTTCAGAATAGGCAGATTAGAATTATAGTGTTAGAATAGTAAAACTGAACACCAGGCATTTAGCATTCAGGATTACAAAATACTACCGTATGAAGGAAGTAGTGCTTTCTTGGCCATAAAATACTACAAATCGTTTAAGTTCTTCACAGTTTGCCGATGTGTGATTAAAATGATATAGAAGAAATTTTAAACGTTTTTCGAGCATTTAGATAAAAGCTTTCTTTCTTTTCCTTCATAAAGTTTCCAATCAATCTGGTCGCTTACATATAAAATTAATAACTTATGCTGTTTAATTTTTTGCAATTTACTGCGTTGATTTTAGTTTTTATATTTAAAAATTTTTAACTTCCCTGTATATGGGAAGTTCTTGATATCGCCTCGAAAATTGAAACTGAAATTTTTTTTTCGACAATAAATTTTTGGCCCGATTTGCAAAAGACAGTAATCAATGTTTATTAAATTTATATACTTCACCAGTTTTTGCATAAAAAATAAGTAAAACTTTTTTCATGATTACTTAAAAAATTAAATAAAAAATAAAAAAAATCATTAAAAGTCATCATGATCTTTAAGGTCATTTATGTCATTCACTATATCCCGCGAACCACATAATATTTGCATCATCAAGGTGTCAATCAACGTGTGTTAGCATTTTAGTGATGTTTTTATATTTTTAAAAAAATCGTTAACAAAGAAATGTGGAGAATTAGGGTTTTTTTAAAAAAAAATATTTTTAATCTGATTTGCACATCGCAATAATAAATGTTTATAAAATTTATAAACTTTTAGCAAGTTTTGTAGAAGATCTCTTCAGTGAGCGTAATGACAAAAACTGCTTGTTAGCTCTGTTATTCTTCAAGCATCGATATGAAAATAGCAAATAACGTAGAAAGGGCTATGTAACCTGTCTCCCTTTCGATTGATTCGCGTGAATATTCAATCAACATTCATCCACCAAAATCCTTACGTAATCAATGGACGCTCCCGTAGATGTTACGATTAATATTATTGATGAGAAGTTTTTGCTTAGTATCAACAAGGTAATATTGTTTTCATTGCATAACAGATTTTTTAAAACACCTGATATCCGAAAATCTGATCATTTATTTCTGAACATTTTCAATCCGAATATTTGATAGTTTCATCGATTTTATTGAGTTCAATCCAAAACTTATTAAAATTAATGCATGTTTAAGGCTTACTTTAAACTAAGCGTATTGTTTTGCATATAAAAAATCATATAAGTTCATACTTTTTTTAAAAAATCTGCTCAGGAGCATTCACTTGATTAAAAGAAAGCCGAATGACTCTCTACCTTGTTTGCTTGAATTCCTGTTAAATGCATTTCACACTTCCAAAACCACTCATCATTTTCAATTGTTTGCATAGACAGTCATCTTATCAAACAAATGCTGGACCTGTGAGGCTATCATCAATCAATCAATCAATCCTTTCCGCAAAAAACCCATAAATTTTGAACTCAGAGATTGTATTTTAGTCATTTTCACGCAATATATGTGGCAACACATCGTTGAAGTCGAAATCCTTTGAAAATATCCCGGCATACAATAGCCTCACGATTTACATGTTAACCCTTGTCCTGAATAACCTACTTGAGATTTTCTTTGTAATTGTTTCGAATGGATTGTTGGCCGGCCTCCGAAAACAGTTTGTGTAGCTAAATATCTTAAAACTTTTCAGAGAAATATTTCTTCGATGGGTCTAACTTGATGCTCGTCAAAAATTCTTTTAACCAACACGGTAAGAATTTGAATCTACATGACTTTTTTCTGTAATACTAGATGCTGATTAAAAGGCCACATCACTATTCTGGAATAATTATTTACAAGATCTGCTAGAATTTAAACGTAAACTGTGTCTAATTTAACTTTACCGTCTGCAAAACGAAGCAAGCTACTCAAATATCAGCGCGTTTCATGCAATCCGCCCTCAACTCTTTCAATAGCCTTCAAGCATTTTATCATTGTTAACGCAACTGACCCACATGCCTATAGGATTTATTGTTGAACAAACCTTCCACACTTTAGGATACCCTCGACAACAATTTGCTAGTGTATAAACTATTGAGGTGACATATAGCACCACATCCAAGACATAATCGAAATTTTTATGCTAATTTTCACAGATTTATTGGGCATACTTGTATCTATTGTCTACCAGAAGACACTCTTCAGATAATTGCTTTGCGGTCTGGCACATCTGTCCGATGAACGAGGAAAGACCAAAACGAATTATGTTTTGACATCGAAGAATGAATTTCGGGCTTGAACTGGACATAAGTCCTTTAAAAGAAATTCGACACCCCTTTTACAATTGACGACTATTGAGAACGTGGCGAGAAAGTGGTGTGCCTGGTAGTCAGAAGTATCTTTCGACTGTTAAGATAATGTCCAAAGCGTGGAGAGATTCGAAGCAAAATAAGCGAGAACTCATTATAATCCGGATTATCACGTCCGGCTGATAATTCATGAGCGTATCCGATAATACCAGTTGTATTACCAATGATTAAAGCTGCTGACAGCCTAAATATCAATGATCGTACTTATTGGCGAGAAATTTTTCGCGGACGACAGTTAACCCCAACCTGCTTGGCAAACTCGATTTATTTCTGGATTTCATAGTTAAAAAAGATACGATTCATAGTAAAATGATTTTATCACAGCATGGCTGAAAGTTTATATACGAAAATATTTATATGTTCATTTCACAATAAGTCTATAGTCGACGACTGATTATCTTCAACCCTTCCAATTGTTACAAAAAGTAACGAAAAACATCATCTAAACAAATTGTGAATACAAGAAATACTCAGAAAACTGTAGCATAGTCCCTTCAATTCAGATATTAGTTGGATCAAATCGTTTAGTTTCTGATTCAAATTGGTCATTAATCAATTGAAATATGTGCTATTTCGAATCATATTAGAATTTCTTCCACCCCATTTATTTGAAAACACTCAAATTTGATTTGGAAAATTACTAACTTTGATGAGGAATTGCTGTTGCTGTTTTGATTTTTTGAAATAAGTTCATAATGGACAATAATTCTAATCAGATGATACTTATCAGCAAACATTAGTTCATTCATTTATTTTCGTATTGCATCCTTTCTTATTGAAAATTTAACAATGAAAGAAGACGAACTAAGCTCTAGTGTATGAGATAAAAAAATTCTCAATGCATCTATGCTTCTTTGTTTTCTTTGTAAAATTGATTGGATGCCGAAAAAAATATTGGAATTTAATTTATATATTTTTCCAATAAAAATTCGACTCTTTTGCAATTCAAGTTCATTTTGCAGCAAACCCTGAAGACGATTGATCCGAAATCTTGCCTTTTCATTTTGATATTGATTTACTTTTTATGACTGTGGAGATTTTGTTTGGAATTTTATAGTTTGGGAAAATTATAAAATTGTGAGTTATCTAAAAATGTTTTAATCTGCTCTTATAGTTTTTTTTGCTTGCTTTGCATTTTTTAAGTGTTGCAAATATTTAGAAAATATAAACAAAAAAAAGATCAACGAATCTTAAAATATTTTCTTGAAAAATCAGTGGCTAATTCTCAGTTAAATTAGCTGATGGATTCTGACCGCTGAAAATAAATGAATGTTCGGTGTCTAATCAATTTATGCCATATAATGGAATTGGAGTTTTCGTGAATATTATTAGAGATTTTAACTTTGCAGCCTATTTTTTTATATTTTTATCATTTTTTAAAAATATTTATACTTTTTTAATATTTTAAAATGGCATCCAAGCAGCACTTTCATCCAAGACCGTTGATGCCTAAGTTGTTTCATTGCGTAAACCCAACGTCTGCTGAATTGGCTCGATAATTCAAGGCTCTTGCTTTTCTAATTTTTAGGACGTACTCACAGTTTTGAACCTGAATCGAGGAAAGGAGAATAAAGCTTTCAAAAATGATACGTTTTAGGGCGTAAACATTCGATTTTTCACAACATTTTTGCTTTATTCGTTAAAGCAAAAAAATATTGTTTTTTTTTATCATTTTCAGAAGAATTCTAAGTCAAGCCAAAATTAATTATGTTATTTTAATTAATGCCAAATTCAAAAATCATAAATGTTTAAGTTATCAAAGTAAGCTGTAAGAAGCTTACGAAAAAGTGATTTAAAAAAAATCAAATCGAGAAAAACATTTACAAAGTGTTCTTCAACTAGACCGAGATCAGTGGCTTTCACAAGCTATAGCTTTGAAACGACTGTGAATTTCGATGTAACATTTTTAAAACTATTTAAGACTAAATCTCCCAGATCCCAAATCCCCCAGATACTGAATCTCCCAGATCAAAAATTCCCCAGATACAAAATCCCCCAGATCCTAAAACCCCCAAATACTATAAATGATATACTTGAAAGTTGTAAATAGATCTTGGGAAGTGAGAAATTCCGATGAAAACGCACAACGGATCACACGAGAGAGCAAACATCTATTTTTTTGTCAGTCCTATAAACTTCTACGGTTGCTTGATACAAGCATAAATATATCCTAATTTTCTTGGAAGATTATCCAATTATCTAGTCTGAAAAAACTTTTTGCTTATTCTGGACTTTGGCAATCTCCCCACTGAGAGAAATTGTCCAAGCGTGTGTTTTATTGCTAAATAGTTTGGTTGGTGAGTCAAATGGAATTCTATTCGGTGTTCAATATTAAACTTGATTTTCTCTCTGCACAAATATTGTCAAATATTTATTTAATTAGCACAATATTTTTCTAATTTAGATCAAAATATTGACATCAATCTCATAAAAATGAAGATTTGACGAATTTGGCAGCAATTAAGATCAAAATGCTAAATAATTAAATAAATTTGTCAAATCCTTAAATTTCACTTACCAAATAAAATGTTGTAATGATAAAGACACTTTTCAAATGAAAAAAATGTGGCCTAGGTGCGACCCTTATGGTCCACACTACTAACTTTCCAGTGGGGTGAATAAAGAAACTATGGTTTGTTTTTATTATTTATAAATATATTCTATTATTATTCTAAAATATTATGTTTTTTTTTAAATTTTTTTAGCCATAAAAGCCATTTGATAGTGGTAGACATCTCCACCCTCGTCATCTACCAGTGTCAATCAGATCCAAAATCCCCCAGATCCAAAATCTCCCAGATCCTAAATCCCCCAGATCAAAAATCCCCTACATCCATAATCCCCCAGATCAAAAATCACCACATCAAAAATCGCCCAGATCCATATCCCCCATATCCTAAATCTCCCAGATCAAAAATCCCCCAGATCCAAAATCCTGCAGATTCAAAATCTCCCAAATCCTAAATCTCCCAGATCCAAAATCCCCCAGATCCCATATCCCCCAGATCCTTAGTCCCCCAGATCCCAAATCCCCCAGATCCTAAATCTCCCAGATCCCAAATCCCCCAGATACTGAATCTCCCAGATCAAAAATTCCCCAGATACAAAATCCCCCAGATCCTAAAACCCCCAGATCAAAAATCCCCCAGATCCTAAATCCTACAGATCCAAAATCCCCCATATACTAAATCCCCGAAATCCAAAATCCGCCAGATGCTAAATCCTCCAGATCCTAAATCCCCATATGAGCTGCATTTGCGTAGAGACGCGAGGAGAGCCTCTCATTCTTCCAAACCTGATAATATAAGTTGGAATTTAAAAATAATCTTGATTTTTTTTTCAAATTGCAGTTTTTTCAAATTTGATCAGAATTTTGCTAGAACACTCAATAATAATAATATTGCTATGAAGGTATTTGGGATCTGCACGAATTAGTAGTGCGTTTCAACTGTTTGAAAATTAAGCATTTTTTTCAGTTATCTATACTCAATAAAAACCGCTGAAACGATTTTGCTAAAATTCATTCAGTTCTGAGTTACGTAATTACGCGTCGAATGAAACCAGTCTCACGTCAATGTGATCTTTGGCTCTACATACACATTCACAGACATCTCTCTAAAAACGGTGGATTTGGATTCTAAAGATCTTAAACCGTGGAGATATGTCAAAGTTTGGGATTTCGCTGAGTTTTGAAATCTTCGAAGATTCGCAGTATTTATTTTTAGTTCAGGAATCCAAGATGAAAAGGAGGAACACAAAACGCAACAATGGAAAAATAATTGTACCAAAATTTCATTCGTTTATAAATCAAGTAACGGATTGGTTTTAAAAAAACGTTAGTAAAAGGTTCATGCATAACGTTTCCAGATACATTTTCAGTAAATAAAAATATTTTTTTTTAAAGTTTTACGTCTATAAAAGCTTAAACTTACTAAAATCGTATGTGAATTGCTGTTTGTTTTCTAGATTATTAGTACCAACTACGCAAAATCCAAAAGATGAAAAAAGTTCACAGCACAGCAGTTTCGTACCCTCTGGCTAATTTCCATACATGGATATCCACATTTGGTAGCAGAATTACCCGGCGTGGTGCAGTTAATATCTTCCCGCCCTGACATTATATTGAAAAAGCTCATTTCGGACTTTGATATATCAGACATTTACTGATCTCACATGTTAATGCCCCTCTTATGATCAATCCCTGCATTTTCAGCTAATTAAGACACACCATGGCTCGCATGCGAATTCAGGTCGCGCAGCAACAAGATGGTCTTCCGCGCCATCCACAGGACCCGTGCAAAACTGGGCGTTTCATTAAATTTGCGAAAGTCGACGCAGGAATTTCCTGCAAATTCGGATTTAGCTGTTTTTATACCAGCGCGCATAAATGTTTTATGGAGTGCATAAATCGGCACAATGTTGCCGTGTAATTGGCGCAAATGTTCGTAAATAGAGCGCGCAAGCCAAAAAATATTATGACTGCCGTCATGCAACGTCCATTGGACGGACGAAAAAATGTTTTTATGATTTTACAGCCGCAACGGACGATATTGATCAAATATTGACTCAGGATTTGTTCTCGGCCGATTGGGATGCATCGACTCGACAATCTTCTGGTAGTACATAAATTCACTTTAAGTTCTACTGCAGCCAAGGATAATTCCTGTAATTTCAAGGGTGCGTCCTTGTTAAAATAACTTTGAGTTTGACTACCATTATCTGTGGCCGGGTCGCAATCAAATTGCAAACCTGATCAAATTGCCCCAGAATGGAGGTGAATAACACTCGGGAGCTGACCGGTATCTTCCTGGCTTTCGTACCGATCAATGACTTCTTCTTGTGGTCAAATGACTTTGTAGTGGTCGGCACGCCAAGGGTTTCATTGTCAATAATCGCAATTGGGTTTGTCACCAAAAAGCAAGTGATTTTAATATTTTGGCTGCAATCGATCGAAACTGAAACCAGTCACAGTAGCAATCGCAACGATCTCGACTTCTTTTCCTTTCAGTAAGACACGTTGATGTCTTGTGCTAAAGGAACGCCACACGCACTACAGCTCGACTTCTTCCACCGGTAAACGTAGTAGCCGGGGATGCTGTGATTTGCGGTCATCTGCAGATCACTTTATTAACTTTTACACGCAATTCATCTTGTGGTCAATTAAAGACACAGATCCGTGTGGTAAGTCGTTTTCGTTTTTCGTCGCTTAATTTTCTTGGCATATTTGCTGGTTTAATATTCAAAGCAAGACTTGCATTAATGTTGGTAATTTTTTTCCATATCATATTCATCATCAGCAGCAATGCGATATTCATTTCAATTTTACAGAGAAAATTTATCGAGTAGCAGCAGAAAAACGAACTTAATTATGGAGTGTTTCGTATCGTTTTTCAGCCTTGCAAAGAGTATAAATCAAATTCAATGCAAACTCGTGCCGTTTGGTGTGAATTTTGGCTTGCAGTAGAAACATACGTAACAACTGCAAACCACCAAAAATGAAATGAACAAGCCGCGAGGTGCGACCCTTGAGGTCCACACGGGCAACTTCCCAGTAATATTTACATAAATATTAAAAATACTAAACAAAATAATGATTATGAAAATAGAACTACTTTAAATAATAATAATATACCTCTCCTAACAGTAATTGGAATGACTTAATATTAATCGTATCCTCTACGGGAGCGTCAATTGATTACGTAGGTAAGGGGGATGATTGAATATTTACGCGGATTAATCGGGAGGGGGGGGGGGCAGGTTACAAAGCCTATTGTACGTTATCTATTATTTTCATATCGATGAAAGCTTTTTAAAGCATATAATCTAGCAAAGTATTGACTACAAAACATTTTACCATTTAAAGCGTTGATTACCACAAATGCAAATTTGATTAATTTTTTTGATTTTAAAATTTAAGCAGTTTTTATATTAAAATTAAAACACGGTACTGTAAAAACTCCTCAAAATTTG
Source organism: Oxycera nigricornis (assembly GCA_963942545.1). Classification (NCBI taxonomy): domain Eukaryota; kingdom Metazoa; phylum Arthropoda; class Insecta; order Diptera; family Stratiomyidae; genus Oxycera; species Oxycera nigricornis. Next base: position 29,484,742 of record OZ012660.1, read on the forward strand.
TTTAAACTATGCAAATATTAATAAACTTAGATTGGCTTAACAACAATGTCTTTAGAATAAGAGAAGTCAGGTAAAGTCATTCATATGAACACTTTTTACATGGCGACTTTGAATGATTTGTTATTTTTAATTTAATTTTTTAGACATCATGAAAAAAGGTTTTGCTTGTTTTTCTCCAAAAATTGATAAGGATTTATAAATTTTATAAACATTTATTACCGTGTTGTGCAAATGTGGTTAAAAATTTTTTTTATAAAAAAATCCTAATTTTTTGCATGTTATTTATTAAACTAAAAATCGGCTCCAACGATTTTTTGGAAATGCAAAAACATAACAAAAATGTAAATACACGTCGATTGACACCATAATGATGCAAATGTTATATCTGGTTCGTGAGATATAGTGTATGACAGAAATGACCTTGAAATCATGATGACTTTTAATGATTTTTTATTTTTAATTTCATTTTTGTTTTGTAATCATGAGAAAAAGTTTTGATGGTTTTTGCACAAAAACTGTTTGGAGTGTATAAATTTTATAAACATTAATTACTGTGTCTCGCAAATCAGGTTAAAAAATTATTGTTTATGAAAAAAACCTAATTTTTTGCACTTTTTTCCCTTAAAATAAAAAAATGGCTCCGATTTTTTTTTTCAAAATTTGATAGATTCACAAAAATATTCATACGCGTCAATTGGCACCTCATAATTGAAAAGCACATGTTTGGTTCGTGAGATATAGCGCATGACAACAATAACCTTCAAGGGGTCAAAACAGCAAACCGCCGCAACCGAAGTGTCCCAAAAACTAATTGGCTCTTAAAATTTCAAAGGCGCTTCGATTGACACCTCAACGAAGTTAATACGACTTTGTTTACGTGAGTTATGCTCGTAGAAAAAACTGTATACGAACGCACATACGTACGTACGGACGTACGTTCGTACATACACACACACATACATACATACATACATTCTTTCTAAAAACACTTAAAATATACTCTATACACCTCAAAACGTAAAGAAATGTTCAAAATTTCAATTTCGATTTTCGAGGCGATTACAAGAACTTCCCATATACTGGGAAGTTAAAAAGTTAGGGATAAGGTTGTGCTCCATATTAAGAGTAGTAGAGCATGAAGCTATTAAATTTGCTTTTGTTGGCTCTTGGAATTGGGTCACACTTATCAATGATATGTACTGGTCTCATTGAAAATGTGTTAAAATAAAGATCACTCTTCTTGATGCTTTTCAAATAAAATATCTGCGAAACTTTTGAGAGTTTTACCCATATTTTCCATTGAAAAGCAATGATTTTTCAAATTTGAACTACACTTACAAAGAATATTCTAAATAAAATAATAATTTTATTTTCATTATGCTGAGATAACCTAAGATCGTAGTGCTTAACTTTGTAGACAGCTTTATACTTTATGCTGCAATGGAAATCACGTCTATCGACAACTCAAATTCTGAGTTTCAGGAACTAGTTTTACCCTTGTTTGTACGATTTTGTTTAAAAAAGTCCTAATAATTATCAGGCTCATTAAAGTTAATTGAAATTTAGAAAAAAATTTGTAGGAAATTTCGCAGTACGCATATTTTTAAAAAAATCAATAAGAGCAAATAGTTTCTGCTGATATTTATCCTAGAAATATGTTCTAAAGTATTGACATTTTTTGTAAATAAAAGTGCAACCAAGAGCAAACTCTAAAGTAACGTTATATTTTTTCAGTGTTAAATTGCTAGCATTCGCAGCCTACATCAAATTTCATAATTCACTTAGAATTTGTGGAAAAATTAAAACATCTGCCTTTAGTTCATCTTTGGGCTACATAATTTACTTGATACAAAAGGGTATTTTTTCATTTCATCTCAAATATTTTTGACTTTGAAGAACTTTAATTTCATATTTTCACTATCACCATATCAAGAAAAGCATAGCAAGACGTGTCAGCAACAAGTTCTGTATGATTTACCTACAATTATTCTTGGGTTTTTGTATTTTTTTCTAGAATTCACATGCATATTTTTGATGTACCTATTTACATGCTGTTTAGTTTTGAAAAAAAACTAGAAATGGGAGAAAATTTTTTTTATGCTTGCATAAGCAACGAGAGACGAAAAACGAAATTCTCGGGCAAATAAATCATCTCACACTAACATATATGTATAATTGTCCGGACCATATATCTATTCAATAAATTAAATTGCCCTACTCCTTGATTCCCAATATACCTAGATATGTACGTGCTAGTATGATAGCTTGAAATCGATAATATGCTGGTTATGATTCTAAACAAAAAGTTTTGTGAACTTTTAATGTATTCGGAAGACAGTTCTTAATGTATGTTTGTTAGTTGGCAAACAATACATTTTTGGTGACGTAGCAGGACGTAGCATCTTGATAGTATAGATAATGTATCTGAGAGTGATGAAATGAATTTTAAAGGTGCTGATTTTTTTCATGACCACACTTTTAAGATTATTATTATATGCTTCAAAACCAAAGAACTTTTTAAGATGGTTTTGCATGGTTATATGCATAGACATGAACAGTCCTTACCTAAATGATGAAAGAGCAGGTTTAGAATGATTTTGATAAGAAATTCACTTTTCATTTGAAATCTAAAACATAATTGCCAATAGAAAACTATGTTCGGATTTAAAGATACTCAATGATTATACAAACGCTTTGATTTCACTTGGAACATCTATGCATGATCTACATTTTCGAAAAGAATGCCAAGAAGTGTATCCATCATATGCTGATCGATTCAACCAGATTCAAATTTCCGCCACTGCAAAGAATATAAATCACTCAGCCGAGGTGACAGAGTGTCGCTCAAGCTCTTGTCGTTGTCGCCTCCACGAGGATTCCTCCACTTGACCAAAGGAGACATCATTCACACGTCGACATATTCAAGATGACCCATTCAATGAACTTCGATTCCATTCCACTGATTCGATTTAACATGGCGAACCGCTTGCATAATATCCATGCACAAGTATTAACATCTTCACCTAACATCTTCTGCATTATGTTGTCACGTCCGTGCAGCGTTCACTACGTCGGCCAGGACAATGCCGTAGTATCCATGCTCCATTGTGGACTTGATGGGGACGTGGCATGATGACGTGGTGTAAATATCGGGCACACAAGCCTTAAATTTCGGATTTGAATACAGTACGTGGCGAGCGCAGGAGTGTTTGTGATTTAAACACTTCCTCTCCGTTTAAATAAATTACCGCCAACACTCTTTCACGTTTAAGATTCGATCGGCGGAGTCCGATTGTTGATCGCCGATTGCACCTGAGATAAATCAGCTAAGCGTGAAATCATATCGTGATCTCGCGTCGGAAAACTTCCGTTCGAATAAATCACCTGAGAATGGAAATCGGATTGGATTTGACGCGGTCACTTAGTGGACGGCGTGTGTTGCGTGCAAGGGGTTAATCGATTGGAACGGTCGAAATCGAGCATGGATTAACCCAAGAACCTGTTAATCTCTTCGTACACGTTGATTAATTAACCATCACTCAATACAAATATAAAATAGCTAGAAAGTAAGAGGGTTTCTCGTGTTTTTCTGGTGTATCTTAACTAATAAAGTGGAAGATAAAGCTTCATTGTTTACATTTTGAAAGATGCACTTAAAAGTATGCTAGAAAAGCACATGTAGTATTAATATTAGTTATCTGAATCAGGATAAAATAGGGAATCCTATTGTAACAGATTTCAAAGCAATACATTTCCAAAGTTAGCTTAATATTTTTCTTCGAAAATATCTGCGCACTCATGACGGAATATATGATCCAAATTGCTAATAAGAATGTACAAGAAAAACATAGCACGACAATTTACCACGTCTTTCAAATGCAACATATCATAAATGGAAGATTGATATTAACCAATTCGAGGGACAAGAGTATAATAAACATAGGTTCCTTTCTAGACGAGTAATTTAAAAATACGACCGTCCATAAGTTTTATTCGATATTTCTAATTCAGGGTTAACAATTTTTCCTTTCGTTTGGATGCGATTTTCAAAGATAAAAATGTTTCTAATAATTCGTTCTGTAGAAATTAATTGTGGAATATACTGATCATGTTATTAAAGTCAAATAAAGATTTACTTCAAATCTTTTTTTTCAAATGATTTTCTAATTTATATGATCAGCATCGAAGGAATCATGTGAAGAAGTTTTATTGCAATTAATATAAAACTGGACGGTAGTAAAATGAGTATTTATTTACAAAAGTAGATAAGACTCCAAAAACCAAAGCAATGAACCAAGATATGAAAAATGTGCCCCAAATGCGATCGCTGAGGGGTGAATAAAAAAGCTATAATTTGTTTTTATTGTTAATTACTATTATTAATTATTATTATTATTAACAGTTTTTACTCAAAATTATTATAATTACTTTTATTATTTTTAATAATTTTTTATCTAACCATAAAAGCTTTGGTAGAGGAAGACGCCTACCTCACTTGGTCATCTCCTACCAAAGCCTCGGCAACCTCGTCCTTTTCCTCACCGACTTTCTCGTACACCTCCTCATCTTCCTCCTTGTCCTCGTCCTCTATCTTGGCCCCGGAATCCCCAACTAATATTAAGGGTATTTAATTATTATTAATAATAATCATTCGTTACGGAATAATTATAATTGAGTTTATATTTACAATATCAATCTATACGTAATAATATTTGTTTGTTGTTGACAATATCAAGTTATTTATAACAATATCCAATTATTATCTGCATTATCGTCACACATCCCAAATTTGGAATTCTATATATGAAGCTTGATTTGATTTTAAATAACATTTTTTACAACATTGACCAAAATTTTGCTAAAATACACAATAATAATCATATTACTATGAAGGTGTTTGGGATCTGCCTGAATTAATAGTGCGTTTCCACAGTTTCAAAATGAAGCAATTTTTTTTTCAGTTTTTTCATCTTCAATAAAAACGGCTGAGCCGGCTGCTGAAAACTCACTCAGTTTTAAGTTACGTAATTACGCATCGTCAATATGATTTTTGGTTCGCGACATAATCGAGACGAAAAATAATTCCGAACCCACATACGTACATTCGCACATCCGCTCATACGCCCATTCGCACATCCACACATACAAATATCTCTCTAAAAACGATGGATTCGGATTCTAGAGACCTTAAAATGTAGAGATATGTCTAAATTTGGGATTCGCAAAATCGACCCCGTTATAATAACTTCCGACTGGTAACTGAGAAATTAATGAAATGTAGGCTGTATTTTTTCTGACTCAAGCAGACATTAGCTACAGAAAAATCGTGGTGAAGATCCTTCAAATCGAGAAACAATGTGAAGTTAAAACTTAAATATGTGCTTGAAAAAAAAGATGAAAAAGATTGTTTGTGTTTATGGTTGTATGGATGTTAAATGATGATGAAAGAACGAAACTCATTCAAGTTATCGGTAGTACTTCACACAAAAAGCAATAAGATACCGTCCGTCATATGCCAAAACTATAAATAAACATTTCAGTAATATTGAGTTATACATACTTGAATGTTTCTTGGCAAATTCATGGTAAAGGATCAAGCTTCGTCCATTAAGGCATGCTGTTCTAGCTAGGTTCTATCTAAAAAAATCACAAATTATCAGCATTAAGAATAGACGTTCTTTATATTAAACGAATGAAGTTTTTCAATAATGAATCAAAAGAAGTTTTCATCCAAGAATTCCTGAAATTAATCAAAAAAAATTATGTGCAAACAGGCTAGTTTATAAAGATCCTATTAACAAGGAAAATTCGGTTTTTTAATTTAATTTTTTTAGATACAAATATTTAAGAAGAAGCACGTCATTTACGAAAAGGTCTTATGGTTAATATGAGACAACTTATTGATAGATTTACCACATATTTAGTCAGTGTGACAAAAGATGCCATTCAACTCCATGATTGCTCGAAAAATTTTCATTGCTGTAAAATTGTATGGCATCCACTTTTGATAAGCAAAACTTAGACTTAATGCTACTGATTTCTGTAATATCGCGTAAACAATTTTATTGAACAAGCATGAATGCAATGAAAGCTGTTAATAGTTATGTTGAAAAATCAAAGCCATCAGAAGCTTGGTATTTTCCTTTTTAGAAAATTTTCACAAAATGTCATAACCATGAAATTTCATGTTCCTTCTTACAAAATCTTTTTTGCAATTCACCAATTTATCTATAGTGTTGCTTTTTTGATTGGCAAAGTTTTTGGCTAAGAAACTGTGAAAAACCAACCTTATTGTTTTTTTTACATATGCTTATAGAGGGTATTTTCTAATGACATAAACTTTTAAAAATGGCATGTTGCACCATCCTGTAAGAACCGTTTGTCCTTCTGACGATTGGGAATCAAACAAGCCATGAGGTGCGACCCATGAGGTCCACATGGTCAACTTCCCAGTAATATCTACATAGATATTAAAAATATTAAACACAATAAAAGTTATGGAAATAATACTACTTCAAATAATAAAAATGTACCTCTCATAAAAATTATTGGAATGATTTAATATTAATCGTAACATCTACGGGAGCGTCAATTGATTACGTAAGGATTTTGGTGCATTGGTTTGATTGATTATTCACGCGGATCAATCGGAGGGGGGACAGGTTACAAAGCAGTTTTTTCATTAAAGTTAAAACATGGTGCTGTGAAGACTATTGGAAATCTGCTCAAATTTTGCAAATATTAATAAACTTTGATTGACTTTACAACAATGTCTTTAGAATAAGAGACTTAAGGTATTATGATTCGAATGAACCCTTTTTACATGGTGACTTTGAATGATTTTTTTTTAATTTAATTTTTTTTGTAATCATGAGAAAAGTTTTTGTTGGTTTCTCTACAAAAATTGATAAAATTTTATATATTTTACAAACATTTATTATTACGATGTGCAAATCAGGTTAAAAATGGAATTTTTTATGAAAAAAACACTACTTTTCTAAAAAAATGTAATAAATCTTAAAAAAACGCTTTAGCAATTTTTTTAATATATAAAAACATCATAAAAATGTTGATACGCGTCGATTGACACCTTAATGATGGAAAGATTATATTTGGTTCTCGAGATATAATGAATGACGTAAATGACCTTGAACGTTTAATGATTTTTTATTTTTTATTTAATTTTTTTTGTAAACATGAAAAAAAAATGTGCTGATTTTTTCACAAGAACTATTTGGAGTATATAAATAATATAAACATTGATTACTTAGGTTTGGAAATCAGGTTAAAAATTTTGTGTTTTTGAAAAAACAACTAATTTTTTGCACTTTTTTAAAAAAAAAATTAAAAAACGGATACAACGATTTTTTTAAAAATTTGACAGAATCACGTAATTGTCAATACGCGTCGATTGACACCTTAATGATGAAAATCGCATGTTTGGTTCGTGAGATATAGCGCATAACATGGTTGACCTTCAAGGGGTGAAAACAGCAAACCTCCCCGACCGAAGTTTTCCAAAAACTAATCAGCTCTTAAAATTGCAAAGACGCTTCGATTGACATCTCAACAAAGTCGATACGGCTTTGTTTACGTGAGTTATGCTCGTAGAAAAACTGCCCGCGAACGCACGTACGTACGTACGTACATACACACACACACATACATACTTCTTTCTAAAAACACTTTATATATACTCTATAGACCTCAAAACGTAAAGAAAAGTTGAAAATTTCAATTTCGATTTTCGAGGCGATTACCAGAACTTCCCATATACTGGGAAGTTAAAAATCACGAATCATTTGTCGGTAGCGATCGCTATTATCTGTAACGTTGATTCCGACTTCAGATTTTGAAACGACCAATTATGACGCTGGCATGCAAACCGCACCATACAGTGACTTTTTTTAGGATGAAATGAGCCTTCCAAAGTCTCTTGAAGTTTATTTTAACACAGTAAATTGCAAATTTGCTTATTTACAAGCCCATTTAGCCAGAATTGAACCTCATCGCTGAAAAAAAATGCGGTCAACTTCCAACTCATTTTCAGCCCATTCCAAAGGCGTACGCCGCAAACGATGGCATCAATCGCTGCACTAGGTGTACCTTATATTGCTTTGGTCCAAGATCTTCCCTCAAAATTTAGTGCACGGACAGTGACCAAGTTGTTGAAAACGGTGTCGGATCGATAAATTTGGATCTTCAGTCACATTAACCCTCTACAGTAGCAACAACTGCCTCGGTACGCACTATATGAGCTCGTGTTGGATAAGCATTATTCAATTAAGAGTACGTGAACATAAATCTTTTACGTCGGAACAGCTCATACGCAAGCCTCAGATGGACGGTTGTGAGCACCATAAATTGGACAAAGTACTCTATAAGTTTGGCGTACAGAATTCAAATTTTGAATATGAATTTTCAATATTTTGAAACGTTGATCGGGTTAAAGTCTTTGCATGGTCATTTGTCAACGTAAATTGAACCTAATTTGTAAAATAACATCAAAATTAAACAGTTATAATGACAGATATTACTATCAAAAGTTGTATACCTTGAAAAGCACTCTTTGCTAGATTCTAACGCTGCTGTCATTCAAATTTATTGTTCGCAACAAAACAGTAGTAAACTTGTACCACTGAATTTTTTGTTCCTTTTTTTGAGTGCATTTAGTGTGCAATAAGAGCATCAGTTTTTAATCAGCGTTGCCATATTAAAAGTATGTTTCACATAAAATTTATTTCCCTTTGAGATTGAAAAGCTGCAGCTTTAGATAAGGCAGTTTCAATTAAAAGAACATGTTCACTTAAATCTTCCGAATGAAAATTGATTCTAAGGAACCGTCATGCCAATAAACGACAACAGAATTGCACTTGTGAGCATAAATTTTTATTTTATGGCTGATTAATCCGGGTTACTGTCTCCAGTCGTTGGTCTTCCGTTCAATATTGGAATTTTACAACTTAATATTAAGTGTGTACCACAACCGTGATGCACAAACTTATAATCTATATATGGCGAAACTGGAGTGTTTTTACAAGAATCTTATGCCTTACTGTTATTAGCACTATGCCACCCAGCGTATTACCGACTGTAAGAAGGCAACTTGCGCAAAGCACTTCTTTGAATGTCGACAACATGAAAATGAGAACGATCACGCAAATCCATAACTAATCACCGTTTTATTTTTACATCTCCATTTCACAAGTAATAAATTTTTACATTTTATAGTTATGACTTATTTTTGTGATTGGTCTTTCAGCTACCAAGGAAACGTAATGTTTTATAATCACTTCCAATAAAATGAAGAGTAAACTTTCGTCTTCAAAGGCACGCGGGCGAATCCATTTATCCAAACCGATGATCGTGGCTCGAGGATGAAGTGCTTTCAGCGAAACAATCTTTTCGCAAAAAGGTTGAGGCAAAATATGAAAGGAGAGCCTCAAATCGATAGCCTTCTGATAATGAGCTTGTGATTAAGCGACAAATTAATTTGTTGGAGATATGAGTTCGGTATAGTCTTTGGACATTTATACGCGTTGTTCACTTTCGAATCGTGTGGTGAACCAGTACTTAGGACTTAAAATTATAATTAAGCCGAAATTGAAGCAACACCACATATCCACCCACTCGTAAAACGTTAATGATATGACTCATAAATTTTCCACGAAATAAAATTAATGATTTTTCGCTTTAATTTGTTGCATTATTTATACTTGAACGTGTATGTATCGAAAATTATGGATATGCTAAAAGACTCCGATGATTTTGGCACGATACGTTATTGCCTCTGAAATATGTGTAAATCGGTTTATGTTTTTTCGTGATTGCTTTTACAATTGCTGGATGGTAAATTAAAACTACTTTGTATTGAAATCAATATGGTTTTGAATGAATCCTTTTAAGTGAACTGATAAAAGGCTTTACTGACCTACGTGGCCAATTTGCTATTTATTTTAGTCGACAAACTTGCTACAGACAAACTACAAAAAATTTGAATTCCATGCAAAAAGTTGTACTAACTATATGAAAGTGGGTTATATACATTATTATAGTTCTTAGTCTACGGAACAGGAAGGAAGGAACAAATTTTTGCCTGTTCAAGTCTTTCATTCGATTATTATTCTCTGAACAATAATACTCCGTAGGTGTATTTTGCGCAATTCACTACGTTGTCCTTAGTGCACTTACTTGGCGTGCATGCATACAAATGATATCCTGTATGAGGGCGCGAGGACAGTGGCTAGCCTCCTTTCTTGAATGGTGATGGCTTTATATATTCCGAACCTTTGTCGGCGTTAATCACAGGACGGCATGAAATACTCGGACGCTCTATTGCTCGCTTTATGCAAACCTTTTCAATAATTTCTCACAAAAAATTGCAAATTTTTACAGGTTTATTGAAATGAGCGTGTGCATGGCTGACGGGTGGCTTTTGTTGAATCACAAATGTAAATTATCAAGAGTGTTCTTCAATTTTGAAAAGGATTCTTCGGCGAGATTTGGTCATCTTGCTTACACTTAGCTTGAACTGGAGATGATGAATGGAAACTTCGGATCAAATTCATTGAAATCGGGGACTGATTTCAACTAACATCAATTATTTTATTTAGAGTTACACTTTTTTCTCAGTTTCTTTTGTCATTGAACCCAATTTTCAAGCAATGCTATTTAATTAAAAAATGTTGTCTCTGTACCGAAATAATTGACCAAAATTTTTTTCGGAGAACTTTCAAAAGAATTTCTGAAATAAATGCAATATACTGCGTGGAAAAAATGATCATCCTCAGCTTTTTCACTGTGTCTGGCAGAACATTCACAAATCTTTGAAAATATCCGAATGCACTTATCAAATTTTACATGTTTATTAACTTCTATCTTGCTGCCATTCGTGCACATAAAAATTGCTTCGTCCCAGAGCAAAAACCCAGCCACGATTCAATCCACAAAGTCACCAATCATCAGAGACAATAATAAAGTTGAATAAATTTTTCAATTACGCGACATTTTCCCGCTGATAAGGGTGCTCAATAAAGACATTTCATGCATTTCTCTGGTCAATCAATGGCTCCTCCACCATATATGAATGTTGGGCACCAACGGTCATAATCGAGTCCGCCAAGATTTCATGGCTTGGCTTAGTTTGCGAATGTCTTAATCAAAACGCGGATGCATAAATCCGCAAATCAGGCGAGCATTCCATGAAAGGTCTACCGAAAGGACCGGCACATATGACAGGTCACCGCTTTTTGATTGTATACATAAATAATGCGATTAATGGTGGGGTCCCGGATCCCGGGCCCCGTTGTAAACGGACGACATGCATATTATGGCTCATTTGCCTAATGCCATCAAAAATCGTCAAAATAATGATTGTTCCAGCTGGGATGGAATTATTGGCGGGCATCGATCTCAATACGAATGTGGAGGTATTGCCAAGTTAAAATGTTGGTTTGAAATATGCTAAGCATGTTTAATTATTAAACTTAGTCTCCCGAATCACGAGAAATTAGTGCTGAAGAATCACTACTTGCAGAAAACTCTTCATAGACTTCAACGTAGTCTTAGAAGAGTGTCGCGTCTCCCTGAAAATAATGATTGTAACAGAGATTGCAAAAGGTACAATCTAAGTATCGTTTTTAGGGATTCGTGTAAGGCATTTTTTTAACGTAACTACCATTCATATGGGAGTTGAGATATGATTATTATGTTTTAATTTCAAATGTGGGGAATCCCCATAACAACACAGTGTCCGTCAAAATAAAGCTTGTTTCCAGGCAGTAACACTTTACTAGGAATAGAATTAGATAAGAAGACATTAGTTGTTACTTAATAACAAGCTTGATTCCGAAGCAGATCAACCAGTCAAAACATACATGAAAGGGCTTTAAGTTGAATTGTTATACAATTTTTCGACACATCACCAAATAAATTTAAATCACGCAATAACTTAAATGAATAGGAAACCAATATTAATTGAAAAAAATTTCTGTATCTTATTTTTCATTCTGTAATTCTTGAATTTCTTTTTATTTATTTGAAAATGATCAATTTGTCATTTATTGAGGGTTTCAACTGTTTTTTATTCCATGTTATTTCAGAATCCAGTGTATTTTACGATGTTTAAAAAACAACAAATGGATATATGAATATATGAAGTGATCGGCTAAAAGAAGACCCCTTCAACAAAGCAGCTAAATTTTACAATACACTACCGGACAACATTAAAAATATAGCGAACCCAACTTCCTTTAAAACGACACTAAAAAAATATCTCCTTCATGACGAACTTTCGAAGTAAATAACAATTGCAATCAGCTCCTCTAAACTCAAAACCTAACATGTAATCAACAGGTAATAATTCATAAACATATAGTATGAACTATTAATCTAACTAAAAGGACACTAAAACTTACAGATTTGGTACTATCACTTATACCAATTCTTATCGTCTGGGAAGTAGTATGTCTTAAAAGTTTAAATACGGAGAATTACTAAATTTTGATGGAGAGAGTGATTCAAGGAAACGGAAGTGGTTCCAGTCGATAGAAATCCGACATGCCGAGAGGCAGGAGCTGATCGATATCTTTTGAAGATTTCCACCTCCCAACGTTGAAAAAAAAAGTTTTTTAATCATTTTGAAGAGTAAAAACTATTTGAACAGCTAATATGATCAGAAATCCTAGAAATAATTTAACCTTACAGACCTTCAGATAAACTTGTTGAGATGGTAATAATTTTTAACAGTAAATTGGATAAAATTTTGCTATTATCCACCCGAAAAATGGATCTAATCTTGAAAAGTTACCTTGTGTGAATGTGTATTTTACCTTTTAAATATTCTAAAAATTTCGCAGTACATTCCACCTAAATTGATAACTTTCTTTACTACAGGCTGCTAATTATTTTCCGTGAACTGTAGAAGTTTCGTTTGCCAAATTGATTGAATTCGTCATACCAAAAAGTCAGTGATAGTCTAAAGCACTTCTGATAATTGACTTGCCTTTACATAATGAAATGAACAACAATTCAATTTTTTTTTAATTTTGTCGTGTCATATAAACAGAATCCTTTAGGTGTGTAAAAATGTGTTATCAAATTTCGCAAAAGTGACAAAAAAAATTAAATAATGCAGACCAGTTCGTTTTTGAGCAATTAAATGTTTCTCTCATGAAGTTATTTATTTTGGAGTAATTAGTGATTTTTTTTCTAATCATCTTCGCTTGAAATGAACCTAGGATTAGTAACCGCAGTTAATTCTGCGTAAAGCTGTTTCTGTAGATCTGGTAACGTCATTTCATCATCGTGAGCTTCTTCATGCCAAATATAATACGACATTCGTTTCCTTATAATCATACTCTCTTATTATTATTTAATTGCGACAGATATTTAAAAACCTTTTATTTTAGCTGCAGTTGCAAGACCCGATGCCAAAACTTCATTTGTATTTCAACAATTTATGACTGAAGGATTATGTCGTTTGCTGTTGTCCACCACAAGGACCACCATCCAAGTCAACTAGAGAATAGACCCAAACGTTGTCGATGCCATCAACAGCAAAGACAAATTCATCCAAATTATTTGAAATAGGATTAGTTATGATGACCGCAGGGTCGAGGGCTATTCACCATTGTTTTGAATATTGACCTGGCCCAAAGGATCAAATTCATCCGTTACAAAGAAAGGATTTATGATATTGTACGTTACTCGTATGTCTATCCGTTCCTGGGAACTTGGGCACCACGAAGATTCGCTACCGAATATGATCACCCTTTGGATAGAACGGATAAGATAGCAATCGAGGCGATCTGAGGACGGGAAATTTTCGAAAGTCATTTAGCCAAGGGTCTGTCAAGGAATATTCACAATATTAATGATGTCCAGGTTATTAATGCAGATTTTCATTAAAAATGATTTCAAGCTACTTTGAAAGTCAGCTGCGGTTGAGTTGATGATCTGATGGCATGCATTTCCATTTAAATTACATCTGGATTGTATTTCCTTTATTAATAGCTACTTCCTTTCCTCTGACTTGACGATGATGACTTGTCAATAATTTTCTGGAGAAAGGATAATTTATGATAAAATGTTTTCACTCAAGATGATAAAACTCAATCTGATGTTTTCGATGGTTGCAAATGGCTTAGTTTTCTTGGAAAGATGAGAACACATGTATAAAAATGTAAGCAGAAATTGCTAGGAATTGTTTGGATACTGTTGCATATCAGATATACATAAAAAAGTTGTTAACTTTAGAACTCCATTTTTTTTTATCAAAATGTAATATATTTTTAGAGGCTCGTGTAAATTGTACCTAACCTTAGAATTACTTGTAATAACGAAATGAGCCAACAAGATATTTTTAGTTAAGAAACATCTTTGTAAGTTTGAAATACAGATATGCAAAAGTCCAAAAATATTTTCAAATTCATTTATCATGTAGGTAATTAAAAGCGTTTCTTATGTTGTTAAAACAAAACAAAAAACAGTTTCTAGAATTTCATTGTGAATATATTTAAACATTATGCGACTAAATTTGCTGTTGATGTATTATTAGTTGTTAACATATTTAAACGCACAATTATTTCTTATTTAAGGCAGCTTGATTTTTGAAAATCGTTCAAATTTTTGAAGATTCTTTGGTTTTCAGAAAATATTTGATTCGAGATTAATTAAAACATTTGACAATACTGCCTAGTCCAAAATTAGGTTAACTGTGCATTTTGGGCCTACAGACAGATGTTCATTGCAATGGGTGACCAATTATACAATTGGCTTAAGTTCAAGTTTCTGGGGTTTCTGGGTTCAATCCCGAGGAGGCCAAGTCAAAGAGAAGAAAAATTGGAACACTCTCATATCAACAAAAAAATATGTATAGAGCACTTGCGTGAACCTAAATTTGCATAGACTTGTGCGTAAATGATTATTGAATGATGTCAATAATAAAAGAGTTGCACGCCAAAAATGACACAAAAAAGAGGGATCATTTTCCGAGAGCCACAGCTTTCTTTATTTTCACGTTTACCGCGAAACAAGTTTTCAATTTTTTTAAAGATACTTTTGTCACATGTCGTTTGCTCATTTAAATCGCTATACATTTGTGGGAGTTATTGCATCCCAAAAAAAGAAAAGTCAAGCGAGAAGCGCATTTTCTGATGGAAAAACCCCAATTGCAGAACTCACAGAGCATTTTGGTAGGCAGGCAGATTCTAATTCTAATTGGATTCAAGTTTCTGCGACCACAGTCCCAATCCTCTGGGATCCATCTTGAAAACAAAACAAGGTGGGGCACCTCCGTATCAAAGAAACCACGATTCTCATACAAAAGTTGCAATAAAAAAATCAAAATTAAATTTTTAGATTTTCCACATTTCAAAGGTTGTGGTTTAATTTAAAATATTTCTTTGAAATTTTTTCTTATATCCGTATTTTACTTTGAGATACATACAATTTTCCAAACGCTCACGATGAAATCTTCACAGTTTCAGAGGTCCGTTTTAAGATTGGGCCGTATGAATGTAAGAAAAGTTTTTGTTTATGAATATTGTTAATTAATGTACCTGGAATGTTGTTTTAAATTTTTATCACTAGCTCAATTCTTCGTGGAAATAATTGCAATTTTCCACGTAAACCTCAAGTAAAAAGTTCTTTTGTTTACAAGTGTATGCTATGAAACAATCACTTCTATTTTCTACCTGAACCTTACGTATAATGATTTGTAGCACAAACGCGTCTTTCGGCATTCGTTTTCAAGCTCACAAAGTTTTAAGTAATAATATTGATATTGAAAATAGTGAATAAAAATTTTGTAATGTCAAAAGCATATACTTTGAAGTATTTTTGAATAAATTTTCATGAAAATATATTAATTTATAAAATAATAATAAAATGAACTCGAATAAATACAAATAAAATTATCCATGCAAAAAACAAAAATTTTAACAATCAATTATTCCTCTCCTGTAATACTTTTCCCATTTTTTTGAAACGATAATGATTTAAAAACATTAAAAATATTCCATCCAAACGGAATGTGCACTGCAATATTTATTAAGTAAATATACATCGAAATAGCCTATAGTTTTTAAAGGACTTATTTTTTTATTAAAAAAAAAAATTTCATAGTTGGATAAAGTATTTTGTTCTTCCAAATATGAAAATATATTCATTTGAAAGTTGTGTTGTTTCTCTACATTTCAGATAGATTTGTTTATTCCTTCTGAGAAATAAAAGCACCAAATTTTAGATTCTTCAAACGAGCGATAAAAAATTCGATTAACGATGTGCGGTACCTATGATAAAATTAATCGTATTTTGCGAAATAATTTATTTACAGAATTTTTTAAAGCAAAATTTATAGATAAATCCATCATCTAGAAATTTCATTTTAAACACTTTTTTCTATTTCGACTGTTTAAACATATATAGTTAAAAATTAGCAAAGAAAAATTCCACTCAGCAATTTTTCGGAATATTGCATACCTGGCAGTGAAAAGATTTTTTTTTATCTTAACGTTAACCCGTTCAATTATATACATCTAAATTTTCTTTCATTTTATATTTTTTTCCGTGTCAAATGTCAAACTTACTAGGCTAAATTTTTTTTTAACTGTTTCTAGTTTACGCAGGAGTTTATGGTAAAATTTTATCAGTTGTACGGTATTGCACAGTACGGCACATTTTTTAGAAACCTATCCTGTCGCAAAAGCAAGGACTCTGCAGCATGGTTATAATGATCCCATGGACCTCGCCTCAAATATGATTTCGAGAAATATTCAGTGACTTCCTTGAAAGATATCCTTAGTTTCACAGCACTAAGAAAGATCCTCCTCGAGTTAGAACAATCACTTCTCAATTTATCCTCACAATGATTGAAATGTTTCCTGTCTTCATTCTGCGATAATTTACACTTTACGGCACTCATTGACGACCATCCCGTCATCGTTTGAAAAATGCCAAGCAATTTATTTTTCTCGAGTACTCGTTGCGTTGGGTTCCCATGAACATAATGCCTTGTCATTGGATGTCTTAGCAACATCGCAGAGTAATTCTTACTTCTTGTCTCCTACACGGCCATCAGCAGCGAGTGGGAATCAATCTGGATGCACCAAGGAAAAGATAAGCTTTGCAACTTGCCTTGCGCCATCTGAACTTCTTCCTCTTCTTCGGTGGACAACTAACCATCCAGAAATGGGACCTTCCTCGTCGCAAGCGAGACGTGTTTGAAAATGGAACGAGGATTCGTGAGATCCACGATGAAATGATTTAAAGACGAAGTGATCGGTGATCTTGTTGATCAGTTTGATGTCCCCATAAAATGCATACAATACGCGCTTTCGTTAGCATTTTTTAATATCTTTATAAATATCGCGAGACGGCAAGGGAATTCGATATCAAAGGAGCGATAAAAATTCAGTAGTTTAGATATAGAATCGTCTGTAGGACTACGTGTTTGGCCTTTTTGCATGATTTGCGTTGTGATAAAATTTAAAGAATGCTTTCCGCTTTTTCGCTTAAATATTTTTTTATATATTCTGCCAAACATTCGATGAGCATCGATTGCAGTGCGAAATTTTTGATATCAAAGGAATGTTTACTTTTTAAAATTACAGTCTTTAAGAAGCTTCATTTATTAGATGTAATTGTTGTTTGGTTATTTACTACCTGCATAAATACTTAAATGAGTCTATAATGAATAGACTCCAACAGCAGAAAACATCAAGTCGGTATTTCTTGCCAAAACAGACCAGCTTCTAGCTGTTGAGCTCCATAAATAATTTTCACCTACAGGTCGTTCAAACAGTCATCAATAATCGTAAATCGCTTCAATTTGTAACCCAACACGAAACAATTCAATCTCATTTACCCGGAGCTTCGTGCAACACAAACATATTACTTTTGACTTGCAGTCAAACGAAGACAACTGATCATTTACCATAATGGCACTTGAGGTGGTTGCGGAAAAAACCACGATGTCGGTTGAGCCATTCTTTAAGGCTTGCTTTCTGTTGAGCTTAATCCACGATTCGAATGAAGATGTTTGCTGGACAATGAGGCTGGAACAGGGCATGTCCGACAACGAATGATAAAAGTCAAGGAGTAATAAATTAGTGAGCTGCAAGGGCTAGGCCCATGTCTGCCAAACCAAATTAAATCCGAAAGTAATCATCACTCGATCGCCAACGTAATCACAAACATATTCCTGGATTTGCGTATCTGAATTCAAAAGTGGATTTGAATAACGTAGATGGTTAGCAATGCAATAGCATACATTCAATGTTAAAGTTTTCATACAGGAGTACAGGGGCATTTGTACGTTGAAGTGGCTAAAAATTAATTCTTTTAGGGAACCTCAGTTTTTGCTTTTCTGTTGTTCAATTATCAATTCGAAGCAATTTTTACGCAAATGTCACTTTTCTATTTAAAAAACGTGCCAACTAGGAGCTTTTGTAATTACTCAACATGCCCAATTAATGTTTATATCTCACTATATAGCTTCAAATACTGGATTCTTGTAACTCATAAAATGCCAAATCGGACAAAAAAATACACACAAATTTTTTTATTTAAGGTTGAAATGAATAAATAAATTTTCATTTTCAAGCAGTTCACGTATGAACAGAGATATTAGAAAATCTGTTTATTTTGAACGTCGACTTGAAGTAAAAGAAGTTTCACTTCATGCTAATTTTTTGCAAAGTCATTATATTAAATTTCCTCCCTCCCCAAAAAAAAACTTTATTAAGATACCAGTCCACTTTAGAAGGTGAAAAAAGAACATTTTTCAAGCATTTGTTTTACAAAAACTTTATTATATATTTGCATGAATTTTTTTTCAGAGTATTATTTCATATTTGAAAAATACAAAAAATACATAGGTTCTTTTTTACTCATTATTTTCTTTTCTAGAAGGCGGTGAAATTAAGCTCCGAAAAATATCGTTACTCCACGGCGGATCGATAATCTATGGATTGGTATATCTGAAAATAAAACTTTTAACGGCACTTCAAAAAACAAAGTCTCTTACGATGTAATACACCACCAATTTTTAAACAAGCGATGAAGTGCGACCCTTGAGGTCCACACGGTCAACTTCCCAGTAATATCTAGATAAACATTAAAAATATTAAACACAATAATAATTTTGAAAATACTACTACTTTAAATAATAATAATGATAGGTATTCATAGCAGTAACAGGAATGAGTTAATATTAATCATATCATCTACGGGAGCATCCACTGATTGCGTAAGGCTTTTGGTGGATGGGTGATGATGATTGATTACCACAAATGCAAATTTGATTGAAATTTTGATGGTTTTCAAAATTTAAGCCGCTTTTTTTAATTAAAAGACTGCTCAAATTATCCAAACATTTTGAAACTTTGATTGACTTTAGATTAAAAGATATAAGGTAATAGAATAGAAGATAATAAAAGAGTAGAGAATAAAAGATATAAGGTAATATCATTCGGAAGAAACCTTTTCATATGGTAACTTTGAATGATTTTTTATTTTTAATTGATTTTTCTTCAGAATCATGAAAAATGTTTTGCCGTTTTCTCTTCAAAAACTGATGGGAATGTATAAAATTTTATAAATCTTTATTACTGTGCTGTGCAAATCAGGTTAAAAAATATATTTAATAAAAAAACCCTGAGTTTTCGCATTTTCTTCTATTAAATTGAAAAAATCGCTGGAACGAATTTTAATAATGTTGAAATAATCAAATAAAATTTAAAACACGTCGATTGACACCTTTATGATGCAAATATTATATCTGGTTCGTGAAATATAGAGAATGGAAGAAATGACCTTGAATATCATGATGACTGTTAATGATTTTTTATTTTTTATTTAATTTTTACGTGATCATGAGAAAAAGTTTTGATGATATTTTTACAAGCATTGCTTGAAGTTTATAAAAATTGATTACTGTGTTCCGTAAATCAGGTAAGCAATTTATTGTTCATAAAAAAAACCCTAATTTTTTGCACTTTTTTTTCTTAAATTAAAAAACGGCTCCAACGATTTTTTCAAAATTTGTTAGATTCACACAAATGCTAATACGCATCGATTGACACCTTAACCATGCAAATCGTATTTTTGATTCGCGAGATATAACGCATGACAGAAATGACCTTCAAACCGGCAAAACAACAAACCCCCGCCGACCGAAGTATCCCAAAAACTAGTCAGCTCTTAAGATTGCAAAGACGCTTCGATTGACAACTCAACGAAATCGAGACGACTTTTTTTACGTGAGTTATGCTCGTAGAAAAAACTGTCCACGAACGCACATACGTACGTACATACACACACACATACATACTTCTTTCTAAAAACACTTAAAATATACTCTAAAGACCTCAAAACTTAAGGATGTGTTGAAAATTTCAATTTCAATTTTCGAGGTGATTACAAGAATTTCCATATACTGGGAAGTTAATAAATAAAACAAAGAAAAATATTGATCAAATAGTTGATTTTTTGCTCAATCCAAGCATTTGTTTTTAACACTTTTTTCTATAAGTAGCACACTCGAAAATTCAGAAGTAATCCTTAAGATGCCATTTATTAGGATAATTTGAAATAAAAGTAAAAAAAACAAATGAGTAGCCCTAGATAAGTTATTGAACTAGACTATAAAAGTTATTCAAAAGACTGTTTAACATTTTGTTTCATTTAAAAACAAAATACTTTAAAAAGATTTCAAAATTTCATTTGCAAAAATGTCTCTTTTACGTTACTGACAAACTCTTTAAGCTTAATATCCAGCCGATGATTACTGCACGGCAGAATAACTGAGCTATGTTATATGTGATTGAAACAATAATCGAAACTGTAAATATTGATATTTCCACAATATGGAATGCTTCCCCGGAAAATAAATTTAAAACTAAAGTTGCCCTACTATTTAGGGTAAAATTATAATTATTAGGCCTTCAACAGAAGCAAGCGTTGTCAACGACTAGAATTTAAAAAGATTTCATTCTTGGGTTTTTAAATCAAAGAAGTGAATCGTTGCTTTATAAAAATTTGCAAAAAATCGACTGATTGTATGAGACCCGTTTAATACTTAAAGTAGGGAGCTAGGAATAAAGAGATCGACAGGAACGACTATTCGCACGGATAACTTTATGTGTGAATCGCATCCAAATTTAATTTCACACATACATGTTTTTGCATTATGTTGATAGCTACGTTGTAATCCAGAACAACAGAAAGTATTGTATCGAAAATATTCACATTTGAGGGCGAGTGCAGAAACAAAAGAAAAATTTAAATTCTTTTGTTGCTGAACCTAAGGCCGAAGTTTGGATGCTTTTATGGCTCCGTACGTTGTTGGTTATATATACATATGTTTTAATCTTACAATTTAATTCGAACCATTTAAAAATATGCTGACAACCACTTCTCATAAAAATTTTAAAATTGGTAAGCCTTTCCGATTTGAAAATAAGTTAATGCACTCACATGAAAGCCTAGACACAAGTTTTGTGATTGCTTGGTTTCTTTTATTTATTACTTCCGTTATAAGGAGGATTTGTCCAAAAAGAAAGAACTACTACGAAAGTATTTACGTACTTAAAAATGTTCCTATTTTTGCAACAACAAAATAACGGGTATATATCGCATATTTCAAATAAGCTAGTATTTCCAATAATTGAGAAGGATATTTAAAGATTTGAAAATCTAGCTCATATTCACAACTGCTTTGAAATATTTTATATTAACCCCATCATCAACAAGAGATCACTGTGTGTTACCTGAGGTAACTGGTTTTTTTAAAAACTCGATTTACCATTCACTTCTCAAAACAAACCCGTATATCATTTTTGCATTTGCCTCCTCTATACCTACTTTTCAAGAATTAGTATTAATCCTGAGTCCACAAAGCGTGAATTGGCTCTTATGATAAATATGTAGGTAATAAAATAAATCGAACCGTGCTTAAACTAAAGCAAACAAATAAGTGTTGAAAGCCCGCAAGCACTCAAGCGATCTTGTGAATAATTGCAAGAGTTTAGAGGATGGACTTTACAGTTGGTGAAATATTAGACTCTGTTTACTCAAAACCGTCTGTGTCCGGCGGCTATTGATGCATGGTGATTTACTGTTGCAGCATTCAAGCTCACACTGTTTCACAGAGGTGTTAATTAATGGCCACTGGACCGTGGCAATATAATGCAAATGTTTATGTGGTGCAATCGAAATTCGCATATGATTTCAGCGGAAATTGTGAATCCGTTGAACACATTTTTGCAAAACAGACAATCTATAAAAAAATTAGGAAAAAAATGATCGTACTTATGAAGTATGCCCATTGAAAGTTTTCAATAGCAAATCCAAAGACTGAGACGGGTAACCTGATTTCAGATTATTTCTCAAACACTACAATAATTTTTGAAACAAAACGAGCACCGGAAAAACAACTTGTAGTAAGTATTTCCTGTTTAATCGGATATTTTCCTTTTGGGATTCGGTTTCACCAAAGGTAAGTCAATTCTCTAATCGCAAAATAAATATCAGTAAAACAAAACCGAAAATGCCGACACAAAAGATCGTTCGGTAGTAATCTTTAGACAAACATTTGTTTCTTCGCCACACAGTTTTTGATGTTGTTACCTAGATAAGAACTATTTAGGTGAAATTCGACACAAGTGCTATTTTGTGTTTGCTATAGGCAGGTCAGGTTACTCGGCAAGGGTTAATGGGAGAAATTAAGTGAAGAGGATTGAAACGGATTGACAGGAAACTTGAAGCTTACCATATGAGTTAAGTTGTGCGTAGTTTCAGAAATTTTGATTTTAATGTGGCGAAAGAAAAAAATACGATTTATTGCGACCTTTTCAATTGAAATAATATGCGGAATTATTATTATTAGAATTAGTAAGAATAGTCCAACTATTCAACATTCTGTCTTTCTTCTTTGGTTTGGTTCTTACATTGGTATTTGAATGTTATTTGCAATTATTATAAAACTAACGAAGAAATTGGCAATAATGCTTTTATGTGTTTGAACAATTAGCATAGTACTCTAACGTGTTCAATAGTTGTTTTGATTTGCTTGCTTTATTTTTTAATGAAATAAGTTGGGATTGGTTACAGAATTTGTTCCTTATCCCATATTTTCCTAAATAGAGATAAGTAAAAAGCACCGCTATTGTTTAACGTTTATTTTTAGCATTGCATCAAGGAATCAGTAATGGCTAAGAGGGACCTGTTCTAAATATTTCTAGCTTAAGCCCTTTTACTGTTAATTGAAGAAAATTAAGTATCCATATTTTGTTGTGACTTGAAAAAATTTATTCATACCGAATGTATCGGATAAAAACTTAAACTGATCATGCAACCCTGACAGAATAAGCACATATCCGTCTACTTAAAAGCCCTTATAGTTTTGCAGTATTATGCTATACTTGCAAAGACCGTACCTCGATAACGAGGAAATTCTTCAAGTTTCGCTGGCGAAAGAAATACATCAATTTCCTACCGCCACTTAAAAATATAATAAAATCTACTGATTTATCTTCTCGGTGTATGGGAAGTTCTTGTAATCGCCTCGAAAATCGAAATCGAAATTTTTGACTTTTCTTTATGTTTTGAGGTCTTTAGAGTATATATAAAGTGTTCTTAGAAAGAAGTATGTATGTGTGTGTGTGTTTGTGTGTGTACGTACGTACGTACGTGCGTTCGTGGACAGTTTTTTCTACGAGCATAACTCACGTAAACAAAGTTGTATCGACTTTGTTTAGGTGTCAATCGAAGTGTCTTTGCAATTTTCATAGCTGATTAGTATTTGGGGCACATTGGTTGGGGGGATGTGTTGTTTTGACCCTTTGAAGCACATTTCTGTCATGCGCTATATATCGTTAATGAAACATTTAATTTGTTTATTTAAGGTGTTCATCGACGCGTATAAAAATTTTAGGGATTCTATCACATTTTTAAAAAAATCGTTCAAGCCGTTTTTTAATTCTTAAAAAAAGGTTTAAAAATTAGAATTTTTTCATAAACAAGAATTTTTTAACCTGATTTGCAAGTATGAGTAAAACGTGTTTTTGAAATTTGTGTATTTCAAACAGTTTTTCTAAAGAAACCAGCAAAACTTCTTTTCTTGATTACAAGAAATATTAAATTAAAAATAAAAATTCATCATGATTTTCAAGATCATTTTTATCATTCACTATATCTCACGAAACAAATATAATATTTGAACCATAAAGGTGGCAATCGACATGTATTAATATTTTTGTCATGTTTTTAAATTTTTTAAAATATCGTTTCAGCCGTTTTTTATTTAATAAAAAAATGTAGAAAATTATGTTTTTTTATAAAAAAAAATATTAACCTGATTTGCACATCGCAATAATAAATCTTTATAAAATTTATAAATTTTTATCAATTTTTAAAGAGAAACCAGCAAAACTTTTGCTTTTTATTACAAAGAAATTATTCACAAATAAAAAATCTTTCAAAGTTATCATGTAAAAAGGGTTCATACGAATGGTTATACCTTATATCTCTTATTCTAAAGACATTGTTGTAAAGTCAATCAAAGTTTATCAATATTTGCATAATTTGAGCAGATTATCAATAGTCTTCACAGCACCGTGTTTTAACTTTAATGAAAAACTGCTTTAGTTTTCAAAACCAATAAAAATCAAATCAAATTCAATAACTTTTATGAGAGGTACATTTTTATGATTTAAAGTAGTATTGTTTTCATACTTATTATTGTGTTTAATATATTAAATATTTATGTAGATAGTATTGGGAAGTTACCATTTGGACTTCAAGGGCACACCTCACGGCTTGTTAGTATTATTATTTTTATTCTTTTCAATATTAATGTCTATATTACTGGGAAGTTGTTCGTATATACTTCAAACGATGCATTTCACGGCTTGCTTTGTAAGGATTTAACATTGCTTCCGTACTAAACATAAAGTCAGAATTACAAACATGACAAGCGAATGATTAATATACTCTATCATCAGCGCAAATTATTTTCAAAGAATTTCAGAGATGTTATAGATTGTGGTCAAAACTGTTTGCTAATTAAAAAGACTATCATAGGAGGAGCTTTAAACCATATTTTTAACAAAATTCAATGTCCTCCCAAACAAAAGCTGATATATAAAATCTAAAATAAAAATAAAATCATCTACTGATCAAAAAGTTTAAACGCAGTAGCATAATCGAAATAAATTTTCAGCGTTACATTTTCAATAAAATTGAAAATAAAACAACAAATTTAATCTCTGCAATAATTATGATATCTTCTAAAAAATACGGTCTTAAACAGTTTGAACATAAATTTTAAAGTAGCATATATTATTATATCTTCTGTGTTTTAAAAGCGTTAGTTCTTTTAAACCGAAAATTTAAATATCAATCTCGGGAATTTACTTTGATTATATTTTTACATAAATCAGTTTGAGGATCTTTTGAAAATTTTCAGGTTCAAATGAGCCTCGAAATTTATTGGACTTTGGATTCAACATTGCATGCTTACTTAATAAAATCGCATTCCTTGCAAGATATGCCCTTCGATAACTAATTCTTGTTTTTTTTTGTCCTCAACTATATATGTATATCCAAGTTCATTTCTAATAATGACGCGTCAACATGGCTTTCTTAAAGTTGTGACTATTCAGAGACACAAGAAAGTACGAAATAGTTTGATATCCAAATAGCCTACATTTTCCGGAAAACATATTTCAAATGACTTCTTAGAAATAATCCAGATTAAGGTTTCCGCCTGAATAAATCACATCATGGTGCCTTACTACCGGAACTCTAGTGCCCCGTCTCCTGGCTACTGCGGTAGCTGAACATCTGCTCCAGGCCATTTGATCCTGATATCAGCACAAATCACAATGACAATTGGAAACTATCGAACTGCTTAGCGAGGTGCCATGGCGCATGCCTTTACAACCAGAGCTAAAGGGACAATGAACGATTTGTAAATATTATAAGTCGCAGCATGTGCCAAAAGTCGCGTTTTTGGTTTTACGGTTTTCGCCAGTTCCGACAACGAACTGGAAGGTCCTGCAAGACAAGTGGGCACTCAAGCTGAGCACACCGGCTAGCCGAGGTGATTCAATGCAATTCATTATACATACATACATACTAAATTTTCTTGAAAAATATTTTAAATGCCGTAAAATTTCTATCGAATTACCTTCGAAATGATCCTTTGCGTTCGGCCTGTGGTGCACAATGCATAAAGTACACAAAATTAGAAAGGATATTCATTGTCCGGTGATCGTTTGTTAAAAGGCGTGAACTATTGGCACCCAACCAAGAGCTCTCGGTGTCGGTTTACTGCCTTTAATCGCAAAACAAAAGATGCTGGACCAAAAGACCGAAGGCTTGCCTCAGGTCTTTTCGAAAAAACTAATCTGAAGGTGTCAAAGGACATTTGCTAAATTGTCTTTGTCGAGTGAAACACAAACGGCTATGGCCTGAGGAGACCTTGCGGCATAAGTCAAGTTATTTGAATGTGTAGCAATTGCGTCACGATAATGTTTTTGGAATTACACAGTCGCAGAAGAGAAGATCGTTTAGCCAAAGTGCTGCCAATTCTGATAGCAAAATTATTCTTGGCTGTTTTAGTTCAATAGGTAGATTATATTTTAATCAGTTCTTTTATGCATGGTCATATGAAGCCTAACATAGATGGTGAACGCGTTAATTTTGAACAAATGTTCAAATGTTCGCTTCAAAATCTTCCTTAACAAAGGAATCACAATTGCAAACGAAGCAATTGACAACTCTTCCATTTTATGTCGGCCAATCTGAGTTTCAAACATGAAATTAAAATTACAGAGATCGTGATCGTTGAAACAGAACATACGGTTGGATCGATAAATGTACATCAATAATCAATTTACCCAAAAGACGACTCAATTTGTGCGAATCTGAGACTCCTAAGAGGCGCACGTTGAAAGTGTTCATAAAACGAATTTTCTCATTTGCCCCCAAGACTTTTCGGCGCTGTTTGATTCGCCTCTCGCTTTGATCAGCCCCGAATCAAGTGATATTAAATTTGGAACGTTATTTAGCTGGTATTGGATTTCAACTTTCAGGGACGCCTTTCAGCTTCTTCCATCATATATGCAGAATATATGTTCAGATATTCTCTAAGTGCAATAGCCATTATCGTAAAAATTTCGTTAGAATTATTTCAAGACACAATTCAGGCAAGCTATGTATCAAGCCCAGGTGGTACTCTTGGCAAATCGTCCCAGGAGTCTCATAGTTTCAAGTGGCGCGAAGCCATGCCCTGAGGGATGCTCTATTGTCGAATTCTAAAGATCATTAGCTTGATCATAAATTTTGGCTTGTTCGACACTTGGCTTTCTAGTGCCCTCTCATTTGTCTATTGATCCTTGCGAAATCCTTCAACGTGACTAATGGCTGTTCAACTGTGCGCCTCGAAGACAACAATGAGAACAATACCTTCTGTTTGTCTTTCACACAAAGCGATAGGAGAACAGGATTTGGGGGAAGTGAGCTGAATTCGTGGAAATCTCGTCCGAAGAAAATTGTGGCGTTTTTGGCGTTAACAAGAAAAGAATCAATCGTTATTATATTTGCATCGAAAATTGTAGTCAGTGTAAATACATTTTGATACTTATTCGAAGTAGTACCCTCTACGGTTGATGAGAGATTAGTAACAAATTTCACTAAACGTTTAATACTGATACAGATAATGATCGAAAAGGCCATTGATTAAAGTTTAACAAATTGCATGGAGCATGGCAAGGCCCCTGGCCTTAAATACCATATTTTCTGATGATGAATCGTTCAATAAATCATTAATGTTTCCTGGTTATTTATGGCGTATCATTAATAAACGGAGCTGATCTCACATCGATTATACGAAAATTGTCCTTGCCACGCACTGCACTCAAGTTTTTGCTCTTCCAATGCTAATTGTCCGCGCAGTTATAAATTTCCTCCGGATTTTGGGGTGGTCCAATCGAGGTTCGCCAATATACCCCACTTCACGCATCCCTAAGTACTTTCCAATGCAGTTATCAGTTATAACTTATCTAATCGATTAGTGGTGTTCGAAAACCGGGAACTACATATCTTTGCTTTCGCCTCCTTTCTTTGGAAGGACCGCTGCCGATGACACACTCGATCACCTGCTTCTTGTGTAAATCGATACTTTTCGCGACATGCATAGTGGGAACGTGCGCGCGGTATGCAATTCCACTTCCTTGTTGGCTTATAAATTTCCGAATATTCATGAGGGGACCAGTGCACAGAAGATCAGTTTCCACGAGCCTATTATATGGGCACGGGTCACATACGCGCAGAGAGACCTTGATCATGGCATCCGTAATTACGGCTTAATAAATTATAAATTTTTGGGCTGGAAGCTGGCCAGACTTTATAGCCAGTTGCCAGTAATAGCGCTCGTAGCATGCTGAGCAACCACCAGCGCGACAATCTTTAGTTCGGTGCTGAAGGAAGACGCGTATCTGCTAACACGACGCTAAGATAGATGGCGCGTGCGGATTGCAACCTGTTCACATCTCGCCAAAATTTGGTTGATGCTCATTTGAATATATAATACATGCGTAAAGGGTGCATTGAAAGGTGAATTTTTAATAGTATCTAATGATAAGAAACCCAATCGATCATTGGCTCAAAAATCACTCTTGTATACAGAATTTTTTTTGAAACAAATACGTGTAGACCGAATTATCCACATCGTAGTTATCAACTTAAAAGAATGATAAATTGCAGAAAAAATGAGTCGATAAAATTTTATGAAGTTGTAAAACAAATTTTTGGCATATAAAATAGTTTGGTGTTGTCCAAGTTTTCCAAAACATGATAATGTAGCCTAAAAGTGGACGCTTTGAACGTTTTTGTAATACTGTGAATTTGGTTGTTTGGATGCCATAGAATTAAGTCAACAATGTTCTCTCGTTGGCACAGACAATAATGAGATTGCTTTTTTCATAAACATTTTTTACGGGAATACACCGGACGATATGTTTTAAATTGGATGTGTTTTGAGCAACACGTGTAAATTTATTATTTTAATTAAATTTATTTATTTATTATTATATTATATTTATACAGATAGAAAGAAATAGCAAAATAATTATATAGCTGACTTCCAAATGAAATTCATGCTTTTGATATTACAAAGTAGCTGCAACTCTACATTTGGCCATTAGATCTTGCGAGAAACCCGAACTTCTGTTAAGTGTGATGTTTTGAGTGAATTCTGCAAGATGAGATCATTTTTCCAATTGAAATGTTCTTTTAATCCATATTTTCTAAACTATAAATTCACCCAGGGATTCCCTACGTAAGAAAGTGAAAACTGTTTTGTTGACCAAAAAGAATTCTGCAAATATAGGTTAAAAGATTGGCACTAAATAAACCGTTTTTTTATTTTTCCAATTTCTGCACTAGCTTCAACAAAACAGTCTTGAAGCTTCAGCGTAAACTGTGGAGGTAATATTTTATGTTCTCTATCATGAAAGGTTCGAAAACCAAAATTTACCTGTAATAGATAATTTTTTTGGTCATGCGATCATGAGTTGATCACAACGAAGTTATTCTACCCAAACAGGATATCAAAATTGATTAAAAATGACTCGTAATCGTACAAGCGTTGAAAAAAAACTTTAAACATCCAAAACAAGCTGATGAATCCTTGTTTTGGATGCTATAAGTTTTTTTTCAACGCTCAATTTTGATATCTTGTTTCAAATAAAAAAGGGGTTTTTAAGGTAATAACTTTCTTAGGATGGAAGTAATTACCATCTGGGATATTTTTTTTTGCATGAATGCTGTTTTAGATTGATTTCCATATTCATGTAGAAATAAATGATCAATGAAGCTTTCAATACCTAAGTATTTATTTGGAACCAAATTTTGATCAGATGTAAACAGTCTAGGTGTAACTATCAGTGGCGGCTCGTGGGAGTTAAGTATGGTGGGGCTACTGGTACGAATTATTCTATCACCAATATAAGTTCTTATGTGAGTTTCTACTTCACCGAAGAGGTACCACATGTGGAGCGTTAACCGATTTTATGTGATCGGTTTCCCCAAAAGTAGATTTGCTGGCAATCAAAGATATATTCCTATTATCGTGTTTTGAATAACATTTAAAGCTTTAATAAAAGTCCAGTCCACTCTAAATAAAAAAAAATTGTTTAAAAACTTTTACTAAAATTGAACTTCAAACTTCTAGCAAGTTTTAACACATGCAGGGAAAATCTTGTTAATTATTTATTTAATCAAAATCATAAATACCATAACCTGAAGAACCCTATTCTGAAACAAACTTTAAGCACTACAAAACTTTAAAAAATACCAAACACTACAAACACTACGAAGGCACACTAAGTACTAATACCATGCACTACACTGATGAGACTACTTTTGCATTAACAGTCATCACCTTCTCCCCCTTCGGCCCGTCGTAAAAAAATGTTGCTCATACCTGCTCAAAAGTATTATGCAGACCATGCCAAGACTAAACGTTGTCGAAGCATTGAACGGGCTGCATATGATTAGCCCGTCCACGATGTATACACATTTTATTTCAAACACGCACACTCCCGCCGCTTCAGCATAGAATTCACGCAGTCATTTAAATCGAAATACTCTTTTTCGGGGCAAAATCCATGTAGCCCCTTCCTCGTAGTAAAGGTGGAAAATTGTCAAAGAGAAAATAAGTTTGAATTTTACTCTCAGCTTTTACTCGGTACAGGCCCAACGAAGCGAGTCGAAGAGAAAAATAAATTGTTCTACAGTGCGTGGCAAGAAGACTATGTGAAAGTAAACTACAGCATGGGCGAAAAAAATGCTACATTATATTTTGAAAAGGAACTAAATTATGAAAACTATGTTGAAATCTATAATGATATTTTATTACATTTGGACTAATAAAGACTCATCAATAAGTGGTGGGGCTGATCCCCACTAGCCCCAAAGGTAGAGCCGTGACTGGTAACTATTACACATTGGTACGTTTCAATTGAAATGAGACATGAGATTCCTGTAATAAATGCAAGAAACACACGTAAGCTAAGAACAGACAGACTCAAAACATTTTATTGATTTTTTTTACTGAGCTATAGTATCATCTTGGGAAACATTAGGTTGTTGAGACAAACTTAATCTAAGCGCGATTTGGAGATTCGATAGAAGTTACTTTCATTGCATTTAGTGGATCAAAAATGTTATACTTTGATTTTTGGGATCTCTCTTGAAATTTTTGGGTTAAATCGGAACACACGAAAAATAAAAAAATGTTGACTGCGACTATATTCAGATTTTTCCTTCTACTTTCCTTACACGTTTTCGTCCACTTTATCTCAGCAAGAAATACACACCCTGTATGACATGGTCGTGCCATCACTAAAGAATTTCTCCTTTCTTAGTGATAAATTATAAGTTATTACATAATTAGTGGATTGCAGCAAGTGCGGGGCGCAAATGTTTTGCATTGAGAAAAAAATATATAACTGGTCGTTCAGGTTATCACAAATTGTCTTCGAAATTTCATAATTTGCGTGCGGTGAAACATTTTTCTCGTAATGCTGTCACCTGTTTGTTGACTTTGTCCGACCGACCGTCTAAATCATAACAAACGCCATGTCAAAGAACGCATTAATAAATTCAAAAGTTCAATGAATCTCCAGAAGGAGTTGTGGTAACGAAATTTCACCGTGACGTTGTAAGTAGGCAGGAACGCGGGAAATTCCTGCGTGTAGAACTAACGAAGAGAAAATTATTGCTTACCAACAAAGTTAATATTAGTTATAAATACAATATTTCTTGCAAGCTAACGAGTTAGATTTAAAAGAAATTTGCTAGGTGTTTAAAGAAAACCATGTGCGAATTAGAGGATCATGTTGGAAAATGTCTTTAAAGTGCTTTTGACAAACTTTTCACGATGTTGTATGAAATAAAGGTTTTCCCGATGTGTTTTGGAATAAAAAGAAAGGATCAGGTTTACAAAGATTTAAGGATCGAGGGAGTCGTGAAAAAATGTTTAAATACAAAACTTCAAATTTGTAAAATCTTTTAAACAGGGTGGAATATTTGTTGGAATTATATTTTCCTAATATGTCTTATATTTAATTCTAAAAATAGTAAGATTAGCTTAATAAATTTCAATAAGTTATGTTCCCTCGGATTTACATTTAAACGCTTTTAAAAATAAGCCGCGAAGTGCGATAACTTTTCAGTGATATTTACGAGTACATATATATTAAAAATAACAATAATGAAAATTTTAATATTCTACTTACATACTTAATTATAATTGTATTGTATACTATTGAGTCTATGAAGCAACAATACACTTGTAACATGATTAAAGCCGATTAATGATAGCCAGTTAAAATGGAGACGTGCATTGCACGAGGCTATAACTAGATATAATAATAAGCTAGATTATAATAAACTAGATATAATAATTATCTTCAAAAATAAGACGTGACGTCCATAAACGTAATAAAAACCATAATAATAATTGCTTTTATATTAATATTTTTTGCTATTAAAAAAACTTTGATTTTATACTCAAATCTTCCAAAGCATTGAGTGCCGCGAATGCGTTTAGGATCAAAAAATACATATTTTTTGAAATCTTCTTTTACTAAACAAAGAAACGGCTGGGCTGAATTAATTCAGAATTGTATCAAATCATGGATATGATACTGATCGATCATTAGAAAAAAACTGTTATGAGGATTGCTTGAATGCACGTAGCCTATAGTAAATAAAGAAACAAAATGTGTTTAAGGGAGTAGTACCGGGTATAATTTTGAAAAATCAATTTTTCATTTTTCAATTTATTATACCTTCAAAAATTACGTCTCAAGATTTCACTACGATATTTCCAAAAATCAAGAAGTTACGGCAGTTTGAGCGCGCACGCCTTTTCACTTAGTAAGCGATATTTGCGGTAATCGTTTTTTCAACTGCGGACACTTATTCTCCGGATTGACCGAACCGATTTTAAACAAAATTTGGTGTGATACTTTATTGAAGTATCTTGTATGGTTAACCACCACAATATAGGCCAAAAATCAATACCGAAAAATTTGACATGCGAGGGAAAGTGAAAAAAGCGGTTTTTCAAAAAGAAAATTTCAAACAACCGTTATTTGTTTGTTTGTTCATTTTTTCAGAAATTTGTGGTAGATTACCACGTAAGAAACATGCTTCTTCAACATGCGGTTTGGGTTTTTTATTTGAAATTCTTCATTTCTGAGATTATCTGTCCACAGTGGGATGAGGCATTTTTCGAGACATCAACTTTGGCGCCATCTATAAATAAGTGAAAAATGAAAAAAATACAAAATAGTTTTCTTGTAATCTTCAAAATGTTTATTTTGCCCATGTAAATTTTGAAATTTATATACAATAAAGGAGCTGTGAAAATGAATATTGAAAGTTAGGCTGTTTTTAAGCATTCTCAACGGTACTACCCCCTTAATGGTTTCACTTGTATTCAGTAAATTATTAAGCTTAGAAAGTTGCTTAAATCTGAGTAAAAATGGGGTGGCTGCAAAAATTTTCATATTCTCAGAAGGACACTCTATGATACATCGAGTTAAGTGGTTTTCTTTTCTTAAATCGGTACAAAACAAACCCGTAACATTTTCTTGAAAATGTTGTTACATAAATACCTACCATACTATAAAAGCAAGGTTCAACTTGGACTATTTTATTTCATGAATAAACTGACAATAATTGTTGAAAAGATTATATAGTTCTATGCTGTTGAACTGACAAACTTCATTTCGTAGTAATAAGAGCAATACATCGCTACGAACTATGAAATAAGGAATTTTTAAGAATCTGCCATCGAATTGGCTCAAATTATTGGAAATAAAGTTTATAATTTCGCTCAGCCAATGATAACTTTTCTATTATAAAACTATCGAATCCCACCTCGATTTCTCAATTAAGTATTCCCAAAAAACTTATGCAACTATGGTTTCAAATTGTACGAAAGCTGAGAAACTAAATAATTCCTTGAGAAACGGGGACTATGAAAACATTTCGGTAAATTCAAATAAGTAAAAAAAAATTCTTAACCCTATTTTGATTTATAATATTTGTTCGTCGTTGGAAATTTTCATGCACCTAATATGAAAAGGATGTTTAATTGAAGCTAATATCGAACAAATTAAGTTTAACAAGAGGTTTTTTTGTCTCATTGATCAATGATTTTCTGCGAAAAAATGATTGTTTATAAAGTGAAGTAATTAGGAGTATATCCGTTTTTTCAATTCTCCAGAAAGTTGATTCAAAAATCGATTATACTGAATGCTGAAGAGTACAATTAAAATATTATGCAGATATTCATTTGATATTTTAATTCATCAAGTGCCACCAAGAGGTTATAACATATCATACCATTTTTTTAATTTGATGAAATGAATACTCATAGTATCAGTTCCTTTGCTTCCCAAAATGGGTTCCATAATTCTATGTGTTTTTTTAGGTTTTTTTTAAACATTCCATTAACATTTACGATATGATTCGTTGATGTTAAAACTTAAGGACAAAACGAGCTTGTATTGATCCTGCCAAAAATATACTGGCAAAGCCATGGGTGGCTCAATCCAAATGTATTTTACTAGAATTCGAAAATTCGTCACAGAATCATTGAGCCTTCAATACATCTAATACTAATATCCGTGACACAATAAAAATACTTTTCACAAAGAGTCAAACTGGACAAGGTCCAGTTGATATCTTCATTACCAGGACAATAGATAGTCCAACTCTAAATCCACATACAGAAGGCCAGACTTCATGGCTCATCACGGTTTATCATTCGGAAGCGATAGTCCGTGACAAATTCAAAAAAGGCCCGATTAGAATGAATTCAAGAAATTCAAATCAAGTCCACTCGAACATTGAAAGAGGCCTTAAGATTCTGCGGTGTGAATCAAAAACTCAAATCGGACCTTTTGTCCTTCGACGGACTTGTCTTTGTTCCTTCGAAAACTGGATTACGCGAGTGCTGCGTGGCAAAACTCACACATGATGGATTTGTCCGTGTTGGCACGAACTTGAATGCCGTCCTAGAAAATGATTGCGCTTCAAGTGGTCAAAACTATAAATTTTGTTGGAATCGCATAATCATCTCGTACCTGTCACCTATGAGATTATATTATTCTTCAGTCGCCTTGATTAAGGAGATTTATAAAGTCATTGTCACGGGCAAACACCGCGCGGAGTGAGCATACGCAAAGCCCTTATCGGCGACCATGGTCAAGTGGCAATCTTTAAGTTAAGATGTTCGGGAGGTCTTCGGCGTTCTTATCAACCCTATGGCATGTTTACGATAGCATTGAAGAGGTTTTGCACTTATCCGCTTTTCTTTAGTACAATGTTCCCGATCAGGAATTTTGCGGTCTTAATACGTGCTGTAAAGATATGAGATCCGTCAGGCGCCAATGACTTTATAGCATTGTCATTAACGTTTTAATTAAAAGGACACCCAAACGGTCTAGATAAGAAACCATCCTAAATATTGTCAACTCAACAGATATCAACTATTTATTGATCGAATGATATAAAATGAGAGTTAGACATGTTGCAGAACGGAGGTGGAAGAATTTTGCATATTTTTTTAACTTCTCACTCAAGTAACAATTTTCAATGAAATAATAAACATTTATTTGCATTATTAAATGGAATAATAATCATTCCTGAAGCAGAAATTTGCTTTCAAGTGGTCAGGACTCTCCACTTAATCACTATCATTACGTCATGACACAGCACAAGACTGGATGCTATATCTGATCTGTTGCATTTAATCTATTTGAAAAGATTGTTAGAACGAAATCGTTCGTAATGGTAGCGTTCTGTTTAAGGGATGCACTTGGCATTGTAACTTCAACCTGTAATTCGCTAAAAGTAGTAGTTAAATCTATGAATGGGATGAACGTATTTCGATGAATGGATTGAAAACCATTGAAAGCGGTACCCGGATATTAGCGCACGATAATCGATCAGGCCGAACCACAAGACCTTTTACACTATCAACTGAAAGTATTTGTACCGTTCGCTTAGTAATAATTGGTTGATATTGAATGGGTATTTTTTTCACAAATCGCGACGTTTTAAATTATTGAGTGATAATTCGCTCGTTAGAAGTGGTATTATTTCCAGTAATATTCTATCTGAAATTTCAGAAGTACACCAGCAAATTCTCATCGAAAGTGTATAAGGAAAAAAACAATCAAATCAAGTTGTAAAGATATGTATGTACGTTTTTTGACATGCAATGTTCTTTGAAAATCAATCGAAACGCGAGCATTCGATTCGAACTAGACCTACCAATTAGTGCAAACTCTATCGCATTCCAGGAATGATATATGATTTTTAACGTCTTCAGTGTCATCTTGGGACCTTGGGCCGGAATCCAAAGATGCCAGAACGTGTACCGTTCTGGCATCTTTGGACATTGGGTCGAAAACCAAACGGACGTGCGACGAACAATAAGACAAGACGCCCCGCGAAAAGGTTCTATCAAATGCCGAGGATAAAAAATGGATTGCAAGTGAGGCCAGACCATTAAATAAAATTATATAGAATTCAGTGTCATTATGGCATAAATTGTGAGCCGCCTAAGTTGGACTAGATTCTACAGCTCTGTAATGAATATGGCATTATAGGTGAAATGTTCGCGTTCTGTTGAAAAATGAATTTTTGTGATTGTACGTTATAATTAAATATTGAACATTATTAGCTTGTAGCAATCATTCACCGACAAATTTTAAATTGCTATTTATTTGGCGAACAAATTGAACAAACCATGCTTTGAACATTTCCATTTGCCTCAATTTTTGTTTTTGATTTGGCTACGCTTTATTTTTAACGGCCGTCAAAGATAGGAGGTTTGTTGTAAAAGGTGGTAGAATAATCAATGACTGATTCACTCATCATGCTGCATAGCGTCATAGGGGCGTAGGGGCATTTAAATTTAATTTATAGTTATGAATGCGAAGTACAAACTATTTTTGATCACCAAATAATCAAAATTAATAAACCAACTAGTGGATAGTAAGCACCAGAACGTCAAATGTTTAAGACACTTATAACGCTATCAAAAACTTATTAATAAACCTCAACACTATTAAAGGCTTTCCAAGAATCGAAAAAGAATATAAAATTACATCCAGGGGCTGCAAAAATTTGCAAAGTGAAAAGAGGACAAATTCAAAACAAACAAGCCGCGAGGTGCGACCCTTGAGGTCCACACGGTCACCTTCCCAGTAATATCTACATAGATATTAAAAATATTAAACACGATAATGATGAAAGAAGTAACTGAAATTTTACGAATACTAAAGAACAAAACTCCTAAAAACTACAACTTTTTATTTGATGAAAGCTTTTCAAAGCATATGATCTTAAAAAGTGTTGACTACAAAACATTTTACCATTCAAAACGTTGATTACCACAATTGCAAATTTCATTTGATTTGTATTGGTTTTCAAAATTTAAGCAGTTTTTTCATTAAAGTTAAAACACGGTTCTGTGAAGGCTATTAAAAATCTCCGCAAATTATGCAGATAATCATAAACTTTGATTGACTTTAAAACAATGTCTTTAGAATAAGAGATCTAAGGTATACAAATTCGTATGAACCCTTTTTACATGGTGACTTTGAATGATTTTTTTTATTTTTAATTCAATTTGTTTTGAAATCATGAGAAAATATTTTGCTGGTCTCTCTACAGAAATTGATAAAAGTTTAAAATTTTTATAAACATTTATTATTACGATGTTTATTTTATTAACTATTAATTAATTTTTTTATGAAAAAAACACTAATTTTCAATATTTTTTTATTAAATTAAAAAAATGGCTTTAAAGGTTTTTTTAAAATTTAAAAACATCGTTAAAATGTTAATACGCGTCGATTGACACCTTAATGATCCAAAGATTATATTTGGTACTCGAGATATAATGAATGACATAAATGACCATGAAGGTCATGATGACTTTTAATGAATTTTTATTTTTAATTTAATTTTTTTTGTAGACATGAAAAAAAAAATTTGGTGGTTTTTTCACGAGAACTGTCTGGAAAATATAAATTATATAAACATTTATTACTGCGTGTTGAAAATCAAGTTAAAAATTTGATGTTTTTAAAAAAAAAGCCAATTTTTGCACTTTTTTTCAAAAAATTAAAAAACGGCTCCAACGATTTTTTAAAAAATTTGACAGAATCACGTAATTGTCAATACGCGTCGATTGTCACCTTAATGATGAAAATCGCATGTTTGGTTCGTGAGATATAGCGCATAACATGGTTGACCTTCAAGGGGTGAAAACAGCAAACCCCCCCGACCGAAGTGTCCCAAAAACTAATCAGCTCTTAAGATTCCAAAGACGCTTTGATTGACACCTTAACGAAGTCGATACGACTTTTTTTACGTGAGTTATGCTCGTAGAAAAACTGCCCGCGAACGCACATACGTACGTACGTACGTACATACACACACACACACACACATACATGCTTCTTTCTAAAAACACTTTATATATGCTCTATAGACCTTAAAACGTAAAGAAAAGTTAAAAATTTCAATTTCGATTTTCGAGGCGATTACAAGAACTTCCCATATACTGGGAAGTTAAAAATACTACTTGCGAAACTTCAGGAGACGTTTGAAACGGCAAATAAATTTGATTTGATGTTTTTCCGAAGCAGATATAACTTTAAAATCATATCTCTTAAACGCTAGTCTGCTTTTAAATTTTTAAACTAAGCTTATTTTAACTTCCTGGGATACCACCAATTGCTCCATTATTTTCACCTCAATAACTGCATGTTTGGCAATCAGCATACGTAGGTACTAAAATTTCTATCTTTAAAACTTTATCCCTGGGGAATAGTTTTTATATCTTAATCCTGAAATTGTTTGGCATTTACATTTCTTTTCAGTTATGACAGCAAATGCTTTGAAGTTATCGGACAAAAAAATTCTAAAAACAAAGCACAAAATTCCAATAACCTCAGCACACAGCGAAAAAATTCAATTCATACTCTAAACATCAAAATGAAACCAAAAATCGTTTCCTTATATTTATTTCTATTAAAATGAATAATTAAAAACAACATAGATATGATTTCAAGTTTATAATGCATGCTAAATTTAAGATTGGTAATCAAGTATTCATGAATCCAAGGATTCCACTAAAAAAGAATTAAGCTTTGCAATGAGCCGTTTCTGAGACAATATTTGCTGAAAGTTTATAATACATTTTCTTACAATCAATAAGTAATATATTTAACGTGGAACTCAGTAAACAATATATTTACGAAAACTTTTAATCGTTATTACTGTGCACTTCCGAATATAAAATTTTGCACTAACAAATATAATATTTTATTGGCCAGGTGAATTTTAAAGGAGTCGTTTCAAATAATGAGTACTGAATATTGAATCTGAATAGCCGTCTTTTGAGTTCTCTTAATAAGTGACATGATTGGCAATTCTTTTATTTAACAGACATGTTACTTGAGGTCTTGAATTGTACTGTATTTATGGTAATTGTTGCGAAATCTTCACTTCTTCAAAATAGTGTTTTGCGTCGCCAGTAATGAATAACTTGTTTAAGAAGTCCTTATCAAACGATTAATAGGTTGCAAAAGTATGTTGCTGGACGGTTGATGAAATTTAAAGTCAAATTTATAAGTAAAATTCACATGCAAACAATTGCCCCGAACCTAAACTATAAGGCCGAAATTCAACAGTTTATTAATATCACGTAGTCTAAAATGTTTCTACCCATTCCGACAGTGGGCTGCAATTTTTTTTTTGAAAGTGAAATGTCTTCTTTGAAATATCGTTTGAAAGGTGATATTTTATAGACTAATAAAAAAAAATTATTGGATTTTTCAGTGAAAAGTTATTCCGTATTAAAATTCCATGAAAATCAAGAAAAAATTTGATACATTTTGCAATTCTCTTTATTTCAGAAAAAGGAAGTACGCGACGCAGGTTGCTTAATTTTTTAGAGGCTTAGAGCCATATCAGAAAAAATATCCTGTAAATTAGTCGTTCGATTTCGTTCCGAAGACTTTAATATTAAGGATTCATCTCGTCTTGCCCGACCAATCACGGAAAAAGTTGACAAAACTTTGCGAAAAGTGGAGCAAGACAAGCTTGTTAGTAGCCCTTACATTGCTGAAGAATCTAATCTAATCTATCTATGAACGTTAGAATCATAAGGAGGCAGTAACGGCGATAAGTTTGAAAAATCAATTTTTGATTTTTAATTTATTATACCATCAGAATACACGCCTCAAAATTTCATTAAGATAAAAATAAAGAAGTTTCAGCAATTTGAGCGCGCACGTCTTTTTCGCTTGATAAGCGATATTTTCGTTAATCGAAACTTTAAACACGTTTTTCTCGAAATGATCTTTTTCCAACTGCGGACACTTATTCTCCGGATTGGCCGAACCGATTTAAATCAAATTTGGCGGGATACTTTATTCAAGTATCTTGTGTGGTAATTTACAGTATTACAATACAGGCCAAAAATCAATCCTAAAAATTTTGGCAAGCAAAACACAGGTAAAAAAAGTGATATTTCGAGAGAAAAAAAATTATTTTTGTTTTAGATCATTTTTTCAAAATATTGTGGTAGATTATCACGTAAGAAACATTCCTTTTTAAAATGCGGTTTGGTTTTTTATTTCAAATTCTTCATTTCTGAGATTAACTGTCCGCAGTGGGACAAGGTATTTTTCGAAACATCAACTTTGGCGGCCTCTCTCAATAAGTAGAAAAATGAAAAAAAATACAAAATATTTTTTTTGTAATCTTCAACATGTTTATTTCACCCATTTAAATTTTAAAATTTATGTACGATAAAAGAGCTGAGAAATAAAATATTGAAAATTAGGCTGTTTCTTAGCATTCTAACCGGTACTACCCCCTTAAATTGCCCGTTTGCAGGTTTACACACATGTCAAAGGCCTCAAAAATAAAAAAAATTGAATCTGAATAGTTACTTCGTTTATTTCGTTTACATCATTTTAGCCTGGGCTTCATAATTCTTTTTGAAAAAACACAAATCAAGCCTTTACATAGTATTGTACGCAAATAATCTATTAATACATATTTCCAATGGTAGTTCAAAAATTGTACGAAAATTTTTATTGCGAAATGTTTGTATGTTTTTGGGAAGCAGACACTATCATCGTCATCATTTCCGAAGAAATTTTCAAAAAAAAATCATTGTACGAAAAAAAACAGATTTTTTTTGCTTTATTATGTGATTTCGTTATTCAAATTTCTTCTCAACAAATTAATAAGTGTTTTTTAAAATTTATTCGCAATATTCAAACCACAATTTGTTAATTTTCCTCAAATTAGCTTTATTGATTTAATGACAAAATGCGACTCGAACAATGCCAAACTAAAAAATGATTTCTTTTCTTTGTTATAGATTGCTTATGAAATTTGAATTTCAGAGATATAACCCATTTCGGTTACCTCATAATTTCAAATGTATCCCGCTATGTTTTTGTATTGTTAGAACCTCAATGACAGACATAATATAATAACATACGCAGACAAAAATACAATAAGAAGAGTTTTTTTGGTTTGATCAGAATTCATTACTTGTCCAAACGAAGCTTCGAATTGTATTTATTTGCATTCTCGCGGCTTCATCATCCAAAGCTTGTTGCTTAGCTCTTGTGGTTACCAGTTATCTGCAGAATCCACTGTGAGTTTTATCTGACACCACGAGAAGGGCACGCGACACCTTCATGATCTCGCGACGAAAATTATGAAAAAGGTCTTGGCAAGATCCACCTGTAACTCACTGATCTCATGAGGATGAGTGCGTCAGGTGAATTTTAGCAAAGGTTTTTACTGCTTGAATTTTCGGCGTGTTTTTGCATTGCTGCTATGTTGTTTCTGTCGTACGGAAGAAAATTAAAACAGTCTCAAAAAGC
Organism: Oxycera nigricornis; assembly: GCA_963942545.1. Lineage (NCBI taxonomy): Eukaryota > Metazoa > Arthropoda > Insecta > Diptera > Stratiomyidae > Oxycera > Oxycera nigricornis. Next base: position 29,526,753 of record OZ012660.1, read on the forward strand.
ATTGTAAAGTACACTTCCTTGTTGTTTCCGAAATAATTTAAGGCAGATATCAAAGATTTTTTTGCAATCTGATTGATTGCTCTGCGAGTTGTGATACCTGAGGTAGATGCAAGTATGTATCTTTAGTGAAACGCAGAAAGGAAGGACAGGGGTTTAAATGCTTCTATTTGTAGAAAAAATACAAAGATGTTCTTAGAAGTTCAGTAAATATTAATCATTTTCAATGAAATCCATATTTCATACGATGTCTGCATGCAAGGGTATACACATACATTGAAGTTTCAAAAATTTAGTGCCAATTTATTGAGTGCAACTGTAGATCTCCACAGCACAATTGAGTGCATTCACATGAATTTATCTTGCAGTGAAACATTTGATTGACATTTTATGTCTTAATTAGGATGATTCAGTAAACTGGTAACGATTTCATTGAACTCTTTACTTCAATAGTGTGACAGATAGTGCACACTATCGAACTGAGTCGAAACACAGGTGATTATCAAGTTATCAAGGACAACACGTAACGTCGATCTTCATTTTTAAAAAATTATATTAAAAACTTGGGTGGATAGAAGTAAAATAGTTTGTTGATGCTGTACCTTCATTTACTTGTAATATGATAGGTTTTCATAAGTTTTTCGGCTGAAAAAACGCGTCCATCGATAATAAATAGCAAAAATATTTGCACTTGCAGCTGTAAGTTTTTCTGCTTTCAATGAATGCCAGCTCTTGCAGGAAAAAATTTTTACATAAAAAAAGTTTGTGTCAAGTAAAAATTTTTAGATTTTTTTCATGCAAGCCTATATACATTTTTTCCAAATTTTCATTAATCCGAGCATAACCTCATAAATGTTTTCAATGAATGCTGAAAATTCGTCAAAATTTTTAAAATGTTGAAATACCTGTTTTTTAAATTTGTAAAGGCAAACAATTGCGTGAATTTGCACGGACTTTGATTAAGCTACACCAATATTGGACCCTTCGTATTTTTAAAACCAATTTGGGAAAACGAATAAATTGTGCCTATATAATGGTGAAAATTCTTTGTTTTTCTAGCTTTCTTGCGTAATTTTCAGGATTTTTAGTTATACCTCTAAATGAAAACTTGTTTATTTTTTTACGAATTATTGGTAGATCTGGATAATCTATTTAATTAAACGGCTAACATGAATTTTGTGGTACCATTTTAGCCGTTGTTTCTGGACCGATTTTCATAAAAAATACATCAATGGAAAGAGAATATCCTGTAGATGTGCAGAATTGTATTTTTTGTGAAAATCTGTTTGGAAAATATAGAGAAAAAAAGGAAAATATATTTTCTTACTAATACATACACAACGTTGAACGTTCACACAGCGATAAATACCAATGGTATACTAGCCTTGACTACCAAGATAAAAACCCTGGTCTTCTATGGGCTGTGTAGTGCATGCGGTGGCAATTTGCCCTTGCACGCGGGAGTCCCAGGTTCATATCTTGGACTGTTGCAAGTGTTTTAGTTTCTTTTTTGGAAGCTAATCATCAAATTTCGCCACATTTAGGAATATTTTAATTCACACTTTATACCGTTCATGTGGATTGTGCGTTCAGTGGTTCGGTGTTGTGTGATGGCTTTCTCTCTGAGGATCATTGGTGTGTATATCGTCGCCGTTCATTAAGCAAATGTATACGTACATTTCATCAATATTTGGTCATATGTTTTTAGTTTGTTTTGCTGAAGGTCGTCTAACATTCCACAAAAAAAGCGTTTTCAGTTGAACAAAACTTTCAAGATTTAAAAACGATGTTTGATTTTCCTAACATTATTTACAACAACCGGTTTGGTAGATCTCAAGAATGTGAAAATCGAATGATGACATGCGCAAAACGCTTAGCATTGTTATACGTTCGAGACGCATTGAAGCGCCAATAATTGAATAATGATTTTTAAACATTATTAAAATTCATAAACATTATTTAATCACAATAGAAAAACAAATTTAGCTTGCCGTTTTATTATATTGATTGATGATTTAAGTTAAATTCAAAAACCATTTCGTTTGGCACACCCAGACTTCTTCATAACATTCTCGGATATGCACAGGCACTTGAAACGCATGTTAAAAATACAACATCGAAGTGGTACCAAAAAGCGGTATCCAACTAAAAAATAGCATTTCGACGGAAAAAGACAAACTGGAAGGAAGAGAAAAAAATGGGATATACCAGGTTACATAAGGGAGTCTATAGAGATAGAGTAGAGTACCTGTAGGGATTAGAATGAATATTAACTTAGGGAATGGAGCAATTAAGCTGATTAAATTTTGCGATGAAAATATAAAACGGTAGGGATTAAAATAGAAACACAGAACTTAGGGAATTAGTTACACACTGAAGAAGTCTGGGAATGCCAGAAGAAATGTACATCTGTTTTTAAGGAAATTTTGGAAAAAGTTTTTTGAATTAACTTAAATTTGTGAAAGCGTTAAAATAAGGGTTCTAACTGAGATTGATGATTATTCGATGGAATTTCTAGAGTCAGTTATAATAAAATTATCTTGCACTCGAATTTCGAGTGCTGGATTCTGCTTGTTTATATTATTACTTATTTTCCACAAAGTAGTTTTTAAAATTTTCTTCTGAAATTTGGTAAATGATGATCGAAAGGTGAAAACAAAATTATTTTAAATTTAACAGCACATTTCAAAGTTGACAAAGTTACTTCAATTATGAATCATAACATATCGAATTTTCTAATTTTTTTTTAAATAATCGTCATATACATATTTATGCACATGCATGAAATGTTGACGAAGATATGATATTGAAATTGGTATGTTTTAGTTATTTGCTAGAATTTTGTTTGAACAATGTCCAAGCACATAAGCATGTGACTTTTTTCCAAATATTTCATGAAAATGTTAGTTCACTGAGTACTGTTATTTTCCAAAATAACCCATTATTTTTTAAAAATATTTTTAGTAGATCTAATATTTTAAATAGATTAAATTACCACAAATGAGAGTTATAAATTGTTTGAGTGAAAACAGCTATGCTGAAAATTATTGATTAAACTACAATTGCTTAATTTAAATAAAATTCCATTTGTGAAAAATGTTACTTACATTTAATTTAAGTGAAAAATAGAAATTTGCTTTTTTCAGATTTATTGACAATTTGATTACTCTTCATAATGTCAAGAAAATTTATTATCTATCAAAAATTTAATTGAAAAACTCTCACAAATTGCTATGGTATCATATTTAAAAAATTTTTATTTAAGTTTAAGTTACTGTAAACAACTAATTAGAAATATTTCTCTTACGTAAATTGGTTGCACTGAATGTCTTTTCATATTTGTTATGTTCATATATCTATAAGGTTTTGGCATGTAGAGGATAGATAAGGTCCAATTTTTTCACTGTTAAATAAATTTGACCTGTTTGCTTAGCTACAAAAACCAAAGCTGACAAGTTGTCCTGTTAAAATAAATAAAGGTTGCACAAATTTTAACAAACGTAATTACTATTTTATGTTAAAATTTTTGGTCACGAATATACATCAAAACACAGTAAGGCGTTTGAAGGCTTTGAAACCGAAGCACTGCAATTAAGTGTAAGGATTTCCCATAGTCACCACTTTTGTTCTTGTCACATGAAGGTCACTTCACCAGGAAAACTTTCATGGAAACTTTCATGAAACTCAACTACTATCTAGTAACCAATCAACGTTGCATTTCTTTCTTAAGGTCCTTACAACTTATTTCAAACCAGATTTCTTTTTCGTTAGATGTCTTACCACATTTATCTACTCAAAAACTCGTCAAATCGAGGTAAAACCATTTAGTCAAATAAGTGTACCATAACAAATTGATATTTCTTTCTTTTCAAATGATTGAATCTTGAATTAATAAGTTTTAAGGTTCTTGTAATCGCCCCGAAAATCGGAATTCAAATTTTCGACTTTTCTTTACGGTTTGAGGTCTCTAGCGTATTTGTAAATAGTTTTTAAAAACAGATGTATATATGTGTGTGAGTGTGTACGTACGTACGTACGTTCGTGAACAATTCCTTTTACGAGCATAACTCACGTAAACAAAGTCGTATCGACTTCGTTGAGGTGTCAATGAAAGCGCCTTTGCAATCTTAAGAGCTGATTTTTCAAAAACTTCGGTCGGGGGGTTTGCTGTTTGAAGGTCATTTCTGTCATGCGCTATATCTCATGATTTTCATCGTTAACATGTCAATCGACGCGTATTAACATTGATGTGATTTTATCGAATTTTTAAAAAAAATATTAGAGCTGTTTTTTTAATTTATTAAGAAAATTTTTATACAATTCAAAATAACGTTGGAGCCGTTTGTTAATTTAATAAAGAAAATTGTAAAAAAATAAGGGGTTTTTTCATAAAAAATAACGTTTTAACCTGATTTGCACTACACAGTTATAAATGTTTATAAAATTTATAAATTCTTATCAGTTTTTCAAGAGAAATCAGTAAAACCTTTTTCAATTATTACACAAAAAAATTAAATTAAAAATAAAAAATCATTCTAAGTCACCATGTAAAAAGTGTTCATACCAATGATATTACTTTACATTTCCTATTCTGAAGACATTGTTGTAAAATCAATCAAAGTTTATTAATATTTGCATAATTTTAGCAGCTTTCCAATTGTCTTCACAGACCGTGTTTTGTCTTTAATGAAAAAAACTGCTCGAATTTTGAAAACCAATTCTAAATCAAATCAAATTTGCATTGGTGGTAATCAACGCTTTGAATGGAAAATTTTTTGTAGTCAATACTTTGCAAGATCAAATGCTTTGAAAAGCTTTCATCAACTAAAAAATTGTAGTTTTTAGTAGTTTTGTTCTTTAGTGTTTAGTAAGGTTTTAATTATTTCCTCTTTCATCATTTTACTTTTTACATGCAATTAAACCGATCATTGACTGCATATTAAATGTTTATCAAGACCACTTGAAAGTAAGCAATAATTATTAGTTTCATTGATGTAAAATCGTAAAATAATACAAATTCAGTGATTATGGCGAAGTCATGACAATTTTGAACGCAGCTTTGAAAATAGCCACTTTCGCAAAATTACGCGACAATGAGAGCTGTGCATCAAAATTTCTAGTCCAAAAAATCAAACAGTTGCTCCCTTTTGAAACTGTCTGTACTCCACACTTATTGAAATTGCTAGAATCTTTTTGTGCTAGAGTGGTGTAAGTCATTAACGAAATTTCGTTTGATCAGAAATCAATAGACTTTAGTCATATCGTTTTAAATTTCATCTTGCCTAAGCTAACTCAATTAGCTACCCTTTACTCATTAATTAGGCTATTATAGACATCACATCTTTTTTGAGATATTTTGTTCGGCTAAATTAACTTTTCACATAAACAGAATAAATCTACTTTATGAAGTTGGCTTCCTTTAAAAAATATATATGCTTTGAGGAAATGAAAAAAAAATATCCTTCAACATCCTCTGAAATATCAGCCTTCTTTGAGTAATTACTCTTAATAAAGTAAATACAATCTTCATGTTATTCTCTGCCCTATGAAATTAATTTGCATCCAAACCAACCCAAAGAACATCGTAATCGTAAGAGTGGGCAATCAAAACTGAAATTGCAGTATCTTCCTATCCTATTGGAGCCTTAACTAGTCCTGTCATAATTGTGCATACCTGTCGACGGCAGCTACATTTCATGCGAAATTATTGACTATCTATTCGCCATAACGAGATATTCTCGACTACGTGATGAAATCTCCAGAGATTATTCCAATTAGTTCCTTTTCATGTATGCCGTCAGCTTTATCATGTCGTCAGGCATTTCTCATGGAACGTCCTTTCAACTGTTGTGTTTGTCTTGTCTGGAGGAGTGTATTATAACAAATTGATATTTCTTTTCGAAAATTGTTATCGAACAATTATCGAGCAAATTGAACGACACAATGCACTCTGGCTGCCTCCACCGCGCGCATTGGAGCTGCCCAAAGGAGCCCCGAAAAATGCCTCAGCCCAAATAAAACATGCATTGATGAAAGTATCGACTTGATCGGAAATTCTTAAGTCCTCGGCGGCTTGCAAACATGACACAAGACATACTGCTTGACATTACCTGCCTCAAGACGAAGGTGGTGGCGCGCCGCTGCACTGCGCCCCGGAGGAGTGGTGCGTCGTCAGGGTGATCCCCAGCGCGAGTACGCATGGCTTTAATCACTTTGATACCTTGGGACCACTTAAGCAGCTCTTGAGGTTGTCAATTGCGATCGACTTGCATATGCCTCTGGTCAATGAGGCTGCAGTCCACCGGCGAGGAGCAGCAGCTCCTTGGCAGATCTTGGCGTGGTACTTAGCCAATGCGCCAGCCACAACATCTGTAAGCGAAGTAGACAGGGTTAACACCTTGCCTCACTGTTTTGGCGAATACCAAGGTGTAGTGCATATGCCCTTATCAATTATGGTTTATTTCACTCGCACCAGGGAATTCCTTTTGGTTGAATTGGAAACATGAGACTTCAATCGAAATGAAGGTCTAAGTACGAATCCACGAAAACTCGGGATTCCAACGGCAGCACCGAAGCGCACCTGATCATCCTCCAAATTAACGACACCATCTCATTTTACCTAAATCGATGTGTTCTTTTTGGGAATTCTGAAATTTTTCATTTTGGATATTATTATTCAGCGTGGCATCGCCTACGTAGGTGCTGTCCTGGTGTCGTGTGGACATCGAGTCCTGCAACAAGTGCATCAATGCACCTGCCTTTCTTCCACGACCATTTCTTTTGCATTTTTCTTTTGATTGCAAGTGCGCGGTCGGCCGGCCATTTGGTGGCCGTTGTTGTCGTCCCGAGACCACTGGCCCAACTCGCCACGGCGTTATTTCGGCGGTTATTACTCCCAAGTGATCCACTTCCCGCGCTGATATCAGCAACATTGAAAATATTTGAGCCAAGGAGGTACAATGACCGATCTGATAAGGCTACTGTGGCTGTGCTAACATATCTCGGGTAGAGCTCGAGACGATGATCAAGTATCCTTTTCGTGGAGCTCAGTGCAGTGTAGCAGCATGTCATTTATATCTCAGTCAGCTAATTCTAAGAAGAATCATGCAAACGAGATTTTTAACCGACTCAAAAGTATCTGCCCATGTACTGGCATAGGCTGGACGAAGGCTAAGATCACATACACCGTTCTGCGTGGCATGAGGATCGAAACTGAAGTTCTAATTGGTAATGGGGCATATCAATGCCCAAGCGCGCGATCCTCATCACCAGAACTAATCTCTTAGGCCTAATCCTAGGCTGCAGCGGCTCAGGTGCTCATTTGGTGTTTCCTGCCGCGTTGCGCGATGGCGAGCCTTACTCCGCCGCGAACATGCGCTTTTGTAATTTGTACTGCACCTCTTCAAACACACAAAAACATTCAAGTCATCGGCAAGTCCTTAGATTACGGGCTATAGATAATTCGCAAGGAATCAGACTTCTAATTTATGTCTTGCCAAGACACCATCCTCGATGTGGCTTCTTTGAAACGACGCTGCGACTGCTTCGCGCAAAAACACACATCACTTGCTCTTTTTTGACAAACAACCGAACGATAGACACGCAACTCTAATTTAGGACTAAAAACGACTTTGTTTGTTTTTCGGCAAGCATGAATTAATGCTGTCCCAGCCAATCTAGTTATTAAGGAGGCACAAATTTATATGGCATCCTCGCTGATGCCAGGCGTTCGTTCCCAGCCGGGGTGATTTGCATTTCGCGATTTCGCACAAGGTGCGCTACAGTGGGATTCGCAGCTCAGGTGAGATACATAATAGACATCTTCGCCATTTGCATTATGGCATGCCGTAATTTGGAAGCTAAACACACGTTTAGGCTTTAAATTGCTTGTCTTTCGAATATTTGAACGGCGATAATTTATTAGGTGTACGAGGATAAGCGCTTTGGGATCATTCCTGTGTCCCGTAGAAATGGCTGATTAAGATCTGATTGGTGTTGTTTAAAAGGCGTACAAATACGAGAGATTTCACGTGCGATGATTATTATCATTCGATCCTACAGAAAGATAACACACATAGAATGAATTATTTTCGGGAATATAAAGGCGATATTCAATGTAAGGGAAAACAATGTTGAACCAATTTCCAAAGTAGTTCGGATTTAGGTAGCTTTATTTCATGTCAAAATACTTTGTTTCCATGGAAATATCTTAGTCAAAATCAAAAAATACGTTCCGATTGCGCATGGTATTGAACAGTATAGAAAATCGCAATAAAGAATTAAATACAAAATACAGCATTTGCACAGCTTAATCCAAAAAATTTGACGTTGCATACCAACTTCAATCTTTTCGATTAATCATTATAGCTGTTTTGTGGAAGAAAATTTACTACAGAAACATTATTTTCAAGCTTAACTAGGTCATTTTAAAAAAAATGCAATTAGTCTAACTTTAAAGATTGTTGATGAACGAAAGTATAAAATTACAAGCAGTATTGAGAAATAAAACGACAATTGACGCAAACATTCAAAGTCGAAAATTATCAACTAGACAATAATATTTTGTCTTATAAATTAACATACTCTAAACAGCAATCTACATAGCTCAAAAGCCGTAGCTGTATACGAGCACAACCAATTTCAAATTTTTACAAACTTAAGAACAAATTCAGTATAAACTGGAATAATAACTGATTTCAGAAATTTTTAAAACTTTAATTGCTACCTGTAATTTCAATTAAATAATAGACCGATGGTTTCAGTTTGATAGAAAATAGTCTGCTTATAAATATTTTTAAGCAGCAATTAAATGTTATGGTTTTTTGGTATGCCCCCTGTGCAATAAAACGCATTGATGATCACTATTTCAGGCTTTTAAAGGAGGATTAAAACTTTAAAAAAAACTTTTAAACTCTCAGTTCAGTGTTATCGGAAGGATTCAATAATACCAAGACATATCATCTAGTTGCCTAAATATTTAGCGATTAGCATGCATGAAATTTTAATATCCAACACAAATGCAAATTAAAAATGTCTAAGATGTTTACAAAAGTCTCTTATATTTTCCAGTAGCTAAAGTTCCAAAATTATTATGTCTGAAAATAAAAGCATTTCCAAACAAAGTGTAAATAAAATTGCAAACATTCAGTCTACATATGCATTGCTGAGACTAATAAATTTTAGAAACCATATCGGCGAATCACGATACAAGAAATTTAATTTAAAATTATTATATTAGAAGTTGGAGAAATAACTGCAATAGAAAACGCTTCTGTTTTTTAAAGAAAAATATATAAGCTACGTATCGAGGTTCACATGAATAAAAAATAAACGGATTTAAGGAAATGTTCGATTAATTTAGAAAAGTACCTCACACTAATGTCTTTGGTACCTATATGATGATTTTCTTTAATGGTTTTCGGGTAAGACATTTAATTTCTATCAAAAACTTATGAAAATGAGTCAAAGAAATAAAAGTTAATTCTGGCTGTGAAATTGAAAACTGTAATATCTACAATGCACCCAAAATATACCCTTTCCAAAGGAAATCTTTTCATTTTACATGCATACATTTAAAAGCCAATAGACGGTACGAAACGCTGTCAATTGGATTAAAAGTTAACCTTACTGACAGCTTGATTAATACTTATCATAATCAATCATTAATTCGCTAATGAAAGCTCCAAATTAAATCATTATTGTATTAAAAAATTCAGTATTTAAGATTGATCACGGAATGATTTTGAAATAAAATTTTAAGGCAAACATTTTCGAATGAAAATTATATTGGTTTCAGTTTTGTCTTTTAAATTATTCACGAACCCATTCCTAGCATAAGAGGTAAACAATTGATCCAAATTTAAAATTTATGAATTTTATTCTTTCGAAAGAACCGGAAGTGTTTTTTCTGATCAGAAAGTAGTAAAAAATTTATTGAAAAATTATTAACTTCCCAGTATATGGGAAGTTCTTGTAATCGCCTCGAAAATCGAAATTGAAATTTTCAACATTTCTTTACGTTTTGAGGTCTATAGAGTATATATGAAGTGTTTTTAAAAAGAGAGATGTATGTGTGTGTGTGTGTGTGTACGTACGTACGTTCGTGGACACTTTTTTCTACGAGCATAACTCACGTAAAAAAAGTCCTATCAACTTTGTTAAGGTGTCAATCGAAGCGTCTTTGCTATCTTAAGAGCTGATTAGTTTTTGGGATACTTCGGTCGGGGGGGTTTGCTGTTTTGACCCTTTGAAGGTCATTTCTGTCATGCGTTATATCTCGCGAACCAAACATACGATTTGTATAATTAAGGTGTCAATCGACGCGTATCAAATTTTTAAAAAAATCGTTGGCGCCGTTTTCTAATTTAAGAAAAAAAAATGCAAAAAATTAGGTTTTTTTTAATAAAATATAAATTTTTAACCTGATTCACGAAAGACACTATTCAATTTTTATAAAATTTATATATTTCAAGCAATGCTTGTAAAAACAACATCAAAACTTTTTCTCATGATTACTTAAAGAATTAAATAAAAAATAAAAAATCATTAACAGGCATCATGATTTTCAAGGTCATTTCTGTCGTGCGTTATCCATATCTCGCGAACCAAACATACGATTTGCATGGTTAAGGTGTAAATTGACGCGTATTAACATTTGAATGAATCTATCAAATTTTGAAAAAAATCGTTGGAGCCGTTTTTTTAATTTTTTTAAAAAAAAGTGCAAAAAATTGTGATTTTTTTCAAAAACAATAAATTTTTAACCTTATTGTCAAGTCCAAGTAATCAATCTTTATATAATTTATATACTTCAAACAGTTTTTTAGAAAATGCTATCAAAATTTTTCCTCATGACTACGAAAAAAAATCAAATAAAAAATAAAAAATCATTAACAGTCATCATGATCTTCAAGGTCATTTCTGTGATGCGTTATATCTTGCGAACCAAACTTAGAATTTGCATTATTTAGGTGTCAATGAACGCGTATTAATATTTTTGTAAATTTTTTGCATTTTTAAAAAAATCTTTCGAGCCGTTTTTTAATTTAAGAAAAAAAAGTGCAAAAAATTAGGCATTTTTCATAAACAATAAATTTTTAACCTGATTTGCGAAATATAGTAATCAATGTTTATAAAATTTATACACTCCAAACAATGTTTGCAGAAACACAATCAAATCTTTTTCTCATGACTACGTAAAAAATTAAATTAAAAATAAAAAATCATTAAAAATCATCATGATTTTCAAGGTCATTTTTATCATTCACTATATCTCACGAACCAGATATAATATTTGCATCATTAAGGTGTCAGTTGACGTGAATTAACATCTTTGTGAAGTTTTTAACATTATAAAAATTCGTTTTAGCCGTTTTTTTTTAATTTAATGGAAGAAAATGCGAAAAATTATAGTTTTTTCATAAAAAAATATTTTTTAACCTGATTTGCACAGCATAGTGATACCAGTTTATAAAATTTATTCTTATCAGTTTTTGAAGAGAAACCGGCAAAATTTTCTTCCATGATTATAAAAGAAACTAAATTAAAAATAAAAGAATCATTCAAAGTTACCATTTAAAGAGGGTTCATACGAATGCTATTACTTTATATCTATTATTCTAAAAAAATTGTTGTAAATTCAATCAAAGTTTTAAAATATTTGCATAATTTGAGCAGATTTTTAATAGTTTTTATAGTCTTTTAATTAAAAAAAATTGGTTAAATTTTGAAAACCAACAAAATTTTTCAAGACCAAAAAGGCCCCCACCGATTAATCCGCGTGAATATTCAATCAAATCAATCTGTCCCCATCGACCAAAAACCTTACGTAATCAATGGACCCCCCCGTAGACGATTTGATTCATATTAACTCATTCCTGTTACTGCTATGAAAACCTCTCATTGTTATTACTTAAAGTAGTATTATTTTCAAAATTATTATTGTGTTTAATGTTGTTGATGTTTATGATGATATTACTGGGAAGTTGACCGTGTGGACCTCAAGGGTCGCACCTCGCGGCTTGTTTCTTCACATGATACAATTTCAACAGCAGAAATAATCACTTGATGTCGTAGAAATCATTTTTAATGTGTATTATTTCGTTGATCAATTTTGGTAAGCAATTATCAATACTTATGTTCAGTTTTCGCAAAAATGTACATTTTTCTTCTTCCATTGACCGTACTAAATGCCCTATAAAATTTCCCACTTGTTATTTTTTGTCTATTTAAAACAAAAATTCTGTGATCCAGTAAATCAACATCTTTATTAAATTCCTATAGAGACGTTTTTCAACTCTCAAACCAGTGATTAACTAAAACCAGAAACAAACTTCACCAAGATTAACTGGTGAGGCGTTATTTCCTTCTTCACTTGTCTAGTTCCGAAATCACCCAAATTTGTTAAAGTAAACAAATTCATTCATATGCCCTCGTCTTTTTTTCCATTTCAGCCTTAGATATTTGCACGTTTGCATCCCCGAGATCCATCAACATTTCAGAATAGTGCCACCTATAAATTTTCCCATCATCCTGGCCGGCCGCACTTGCCACGCACCGATCAATCAAAAAGCATCTCTTTACAATTAAAACTGCCGAAAATAAGATGCAACCGTACAATTAGACCGGTCGGGGGCTAATTACAAACGACCCCTAATCTATCTCAGGCACCACGCTCCTTGTGCACAGGTGAATGCGTTCACGGGCTCATCTCTTGGTATTGTTGGTTTTCGTGCAAAAAGCCGCGACGTCTTCCTGACCGGTGATTTGGCTGCTTCGCTAAGGGGCACGCTTTGCGATCGGAGATAGGATTGATGATTTCAATTTTCGATAGAACTCCATTTCGAAGCGTTTGTGATCCATCCGCAGCCTTTCGCCAGCGTTTTGCAATTAAATTCCGTCGATGATGGAAGCTACAACGATATAACACAGCAGAACCACGCCTTATCAGCCATTGGTCCTATCGCAGTGAAAATTATCGCGACTGACCGGCAAACACCCTTAAATCTGAATCGTTTGTATAAAAACGCAAATTTGTTGATAATTTCGGACATTTAGGCTCTTGTTTGGAATACTCCGCGCCAAATTGAAGCAATCGCTGACAGTTATTACACTTTTAGGACTACATTGGCTCTTCATGGATGCGCACCTGAGAACTAACGATGTTACAAATTTAGATGTTCTGTGTGTTTTGTAGTTGCTGATCACCAGCATAAATATCCGCAAGGCATGGAACGGAAATTCAGTTACGATTTAAAAAAAACTTAGCCCATTAAAAATGATACAATATAGTATCAAATATAATTTTCCTGCAATGAAGTAGAGGGTATGAAAAGTCATTCAATCCAGAAGAACAGTGTGTGAGAATTCTCAAACAACGTGTGAAATTTTATAGTTAGAACATATAGTTTTTTTCAGCTTACCTTAATTTAAATTCAAAGAGTTCATTTAATTTGAAGATCGAAGAACTTATTGGCTCGTTCTGAAACTTAGACTAACATTCTCTTTGAAGTTACCCTTGACTTTTTCATTAAAGAAACTCCTTACCTAGAACTCAAGTCAACTCATTCCAAAATAAATATACTTATATGATATCCTATGGCAATACAAACAAATACAAGCATCATTCTTTCATCCCAATTTTACTCGAGACTCTTCTAAAAGTGGGCTGCTTTAAAAAAGAGAAACTAACATACCATTGATGTTTTCTGCAAAGTGCTATGCAAAGTTTCAAACAAATATAAAACTTATAAATGCCTGCATGGTGATTGATGGAAGAAAAATATTCTCAAGGATTCATTTTCAGAAAACAAGTTTTTTCTCTGTTATAATTATTTAAAAAATTAATGGAAGTAGTAGAAGTTAAATTTGGGTAATTTTATAAGTGCTGTGCATTTCGAACGAAAATTCGGAATCCAGTTATAATGAATGGATTCAAAAGATCTTGGTATTTTTAAGTTTCTTATATAGGAAACTAAAAATTTCATTTCTTTAAAAATACAAAATTTTCAAAATGAGAAAATCTAACTTCAAAGTAAAACAGGCCGCGAGGTGTGACCATTGACGTCCACACGGTCAACTTTTCAATCATATCTACATAAATTTAAAACAATAAACACAGAAAAAATAATGAAAATAATGTTACTTTAAATATTAAAAATGATAGATACTCATAACAGCAATGGGAATGAATTAATATTGAACGTCTTAGACTTGGGGGGGCGGGGGGGAGAACTTGGTTGGTTGGTTGTAGAGGGCTGCCACTTTATCAAAAAGATGGCTCACTTAGGCCAAGATAGGCCCATTGTGATACCACAAAAAGACGAGGGCGGCACTAGAACCTGTGAGATGACGAGAACCATTTCGATTCTCGTATGAAGCCGGAAATCAGCCACCTCCGTGAGCCTATCCAGGAATGGTGAGCCTAAGGTTTTCCTGCGTTTCCTGGACAGTGCCGGGCATTCACACAGAAAGTGTTGGACTGTCTCTTCCTCTCCTTCCGATCTGCAACTCCGGCAGAAATCGTTGAAGGGAACGCCCAACCTTTCTGAGTGCCTGCCAATCAGCCAGTACCCCGTCAGTATGGACACGATAGAACTCAAGGTTTCACGACCAGGGCTGTCACCCTACTCCGATCGAAGTAGATCTACTTCGATTTTGGGTTTTGAAAATTCTACTGCGCGCTTATCGAAATCTGCTCCGATTTTGCTAAAACTAGTAAACACGTTATTTTTCAAATCAAAAAAAATTCCTCAGCTAAACCGATATGATATGGATTGAATTTTCCTTTTATACCACTACTTTTTCCGTGTTTTCCACTGCACTTGCAGTCTTTTTCAGTAGATTACTTTGGAAGTACAAGAAATGCACTGAAAAAGACTGCATGCGCAGTCAAACACAAACTTTACGTAAGAAACTTTATGCTTTCATTCGTTTTATTTGCTATAATCAAATCTACTTCGATCTACTCCGCTCTCGTCGAAAATCTACTTCGCATTCAACATGAAAGGGTGACAGCCCTGTTCACGACTCATGTTCAGGAGCTGCTTGGTGCGTCTGGAACTCAGTGCACGCCAAGTTTGCCTGGTTGTCCTGCTGGTTTCCTCCAAAAACCAGGCTCTATTTGCAGCCTTGATGTAATGCTGCCTAAATCCTAGCTTTATAGAAGCTAGAGGTTGACCGACTTGGGGTGTGAGTGTATACTTCTGGAGCACAGTGCCAGCTCTCGCTAAGGCATCCGCTTTGCAGTTTCCCGGTATATCACTATGTCCCGGTACCCAGTGTAGAGTCACTTCACAGTGAAGTGACATCACGTTCAGCTGTGTACGGCATTCCATCACCATCATGGATGAGGTGTACACGTTGGATAGTGCTTGGATAGCAGCTTGATTGTCAGAGAAAATATTCAGGTTTCTTATAGAAATTTTCTTCTCAGCCAGTCTACTGCCTTGTATATTGCAATGACCACTGCCGGAAAAACACTGCAGTGGTCTGGAAGCCGGAAGGATAGTTTCAGGCCTAACTGTTCTGAGAAAACACCACAGCCAACTTTTCCGTCCATTTTGGAGCCATCAGTGTAGATGTCGACCGATTCCTGCATCCCACCTCTTTCCATTGCCCAGTCATCCCTGCTTTGGATGACTGACCTGAAACTATGATGAAAGCAGAGAATCGGAGGCGCAAGGTCTACTTCCCCTGGCGTTGGTCCATCCCTCCGAAGTATGGTGGAGTGGCCAACATTTCCCTCTTGCCAGAGATGTAGTGCTTTTAATCGAATCGCAGAGCACTTGGCCTGCTGTCTCGTAAGGAGCTCCGTCGGGAGCCAATTAAATAGCATAAACAGTGCCTTTGTCGGGGAAGTGCGTAATAGTGATGTGCCAACTCGAAATAAACACAACTCGAGTTAACTCGAGTTCAACTCGAGTTAACTCGAGTTCAACTCGAGTTAAGTAACTCGAGTTAACTGGGTGAAATGAAACTGAGTAAATGATTCGTTTGATTTTGTTTTTACCAATGTAATGACTGATTTTAAAAATTGGAACAGATGCAGCATAAATATGTATGGGGACGATTATAATTAATTAAAGTAGGTAGAATTTAAATAAAAAAAGAAATTTATTTATTTATAAATAACAATTTAACAATTACAACCGGCACTCCAAAATAACCTCAAATTTGCAACAGTTGGGTTGTTGTTGTGACATAATTGACATTTGTAGCGAATGAAATGAATAAATATAGTCATAAATGACTGGCAAACTTCGCGCCATCTCAGTGTCTGTCATTCAGCTGACGCGCTAGGGCGGGAGTATTCAAATCGAGTTAAAGAGAATTCAACTCGAGTTGACTCGATCTAAACCCAACTCGAGTTAACTCAAGTTAGTACATCGAGTTGACACATCACTAGTGCGTAAGGCCCCGGTGATTGCAATAGCTGCAATCCTTCTGACTCTGTTTAGCAGGTTTGCATTGGATGTTTTTGCAATAGCTGGCCACCAAACAACTGCGCCATACAGAAGAATTGGTTCCACTATCGCCGTATAGAGCCATGATACGATTTTGGGTTTCAATCCCCACTTTTTCCCAATGGCTCTTTTGCAGCAGTAGATTGCGCATGCCGCTTTTCGCGTTCTTTCTTCTATGTTCGCTTTCCACGCGAGCTTGGAGTCCAGAATTAAACCCAAATACTTAACTTGATGAGACGGTATGAGGCTTATCTCATCGAGTTTGGGTGGAAGAAATCGTGGGATTTTGTGTCTTTTTGTGAACATCACAAATTCCGTTTTCTGTGGATTAATCTTCAGACCGCACTCTTTGCCCCACCTGGTAAGAATACACAGGGCAAAGTTAAGTCTTTCAGATGGGATGTTTACGAATTTGCCCGATATTGCTATTGTAATATCGTCTGCATAGGCTACGACTTTGCAGCCAGTCGGGGGAGGGAGAACTTAAAACATCTGAATTCGAAAAGCAATGATTGGCAGAAGTTTAAATTAGATAGAGAAGACTTTTTTTAAAAATCAACTGGTTAGAGTAAGTGAAATTAGAAAATATTTATTTTATGAACCTTTTACCATTTTAAATATGAATGGTGTATTATTTTTTTTTGTTTAAATATGCTTCGCATTGATGAGTTTTTTTTTTCATTAAAATAAAAAACGATACAGTGAAAATCATTGGAAATCTGTTCAAATTATGCAAATATTAACAAGGTCATTGCATAATTCAAATATTCAACTTCAATTCTCAAATGTTTCGTCTGAGAATTTCTACAGCTGTTTTTAGAAATCTGTATTTTTCGTCTGTTTCAATTTATTTTCTTCGGTTATACTATACATTTGAAAAGATTTCATGATCCTTCATTCGGAAGGAAATTATCGTGTTTGCAAAATATTTACTTGAGTTCATTTCTGTACGTCGATAGTAGTCATCTCGTCTGAAATAAATTCCGTCGCTAAGATATTTTTGACTCCTTTATTGCAAATTAACAATCTTCACTCTCCTCCTTGTATTCACAATAAATGCTGCAGCTTCTAATAATACTCATGGATGCATTTTTTTCTTCTTCGGTGAAAGGGAAATCATCGCGCCAGCACAAACGTCGACAAAATCGAGGTTTCAGGATTATTTAATGTAATTTTTGTTTCTTCCTCGACTGAACTTAATATTGTCGGTGATGACCATTTTATCCAGTTGCGCCCAAAATTTCCATGAGTGTTGCATAGGCTATGTATCTGAACTAATTTACCATTTAACATTAAAAAAGATCAGTAATCATTTCTTACTTTGCAGTGGGTGGATCTTAAAAAACATTCAATATTCACTGAATAATTGCTCTTTAATTGTATATGAAATTTATGAAATACAAAAACCGATACGGTGAGAAGTAATTGAAATCTTACGAACTCTTCCAATGAACCAACTCAAAAACTCACAAATAATCCTTACGTGATTGATTTACGCTTCCTTATTCATTTTTAATTGTTGTTATGTGAATATTTACCGAACGTATAAAATAAAATGATTTTATATGTAATGACAACTCCTTGAATCATCTGATTTTGAAGTAGAAAAATGGGGTTTTAGATGTTTAATTTTATATTTTGCATTTTTTTTCCTAATTTAAAGAATTTGCTCTGAATTTATTGAAAATTGTATAAAATCATACGAATAAGAATACTCTTTGATAGATACCACAACAGCGTCGTTATAGTTATTGAAATGAGGTGATATTATTCGTATCAACCATTTATTCATAATAGATATAAATTGTTTATTGTGTTTTGTATGAATATGTGTTGCAATCCTAAAAACAATGATATACTGTTCATGAAGAAACCTCTTGAACGTCTACTATTTCGAAGCATTGATTGCCACAATTGCAATTTTGAATAGAAGAAAAACATTTCCACGAACATTGCTACATATACACACACTTACAACTTTCTTTTCAAAAACACTTAAAATATACTCTAAAGACCTTAAATACATTTGAATCTTCGCGGCTTTTACAAGAACTTCCCATACAATGGGCAACTAATAAAATGTCAAATTAGCTGTAAGTTGAATTCACGAGTATAAATTTCAAGAATCCTTGACGAACCCATAACGGCTCGTGAATTTACAACAATAATGAACAATTATCAAAATTACAACGAATTAGTTAGGTCGGAGCAGCCGAAGACTAAAATCTTTAACTTTGTTCGCCTGAGGCTATGCATCTAAGGACTATTCAACTGTTATACTGCACTCGTAGTCATAGGCTTGACGTGTTGGCTTTTGAAAGCTTTTGTGAAAATGGCATAGAAAAAGGTTTGTGATTTGTTGCTGGCCTTATTTATTCATTATTATTATTTATTTATTTAATATCACTATACTTCCAATATGCCTTGGAAATGTTTTATTGCTGTGTATATTGTTTGCAGATATGTATCATTATACGCTGCTAACATTCTTGGAATAAAATCATAATGGTTTCCATTCATATTTCATTTTTCGAGGTTTTCGAATTTTTCGGAATATATCGACATATCCGCCAAATCTCTACTCTTTTCTTGAACCGTCCTTTTATTTTCACACAATATTTTATTGCTTGCTTAGTACTTAATCACGAACGAAAAATGTAGGTATAAAGACTATCCCTTCCGAGAATCTTACTCATTTTCTCATTTGGTTTTCGAATAATAGTCCATTGCTGATTTGAGATGTCCAGTGGAATCGCTCGTAATAAGAAAAACTTGTGGCAAAAATCTGATTTATCTTCCAACCGATAAAGCTTATCTGGAAGACAAATAACACTTGAAATTATTCGCAATTGTTTGAACAGTTTTGAACTTTCGGAAGATCATTTGTTAACCTGCTTCCATCTGCGCTGCGAAAACAGTAATAAATACAAAAAACTACATTACAAAGGCAGGAATCAGCTTAAGAACATCTTTGAATCAACCAAAGACAAGATAAAATCACATGAAAAATCGGGTATTTGTCGAATCGAGTGCCCCACTTGTTAGGAGGTGTACATCGGTCAAACGAGAAGATTGTTCACAAGAGAATGGGGGAACATCTAGGCGAAGCAACAGCGGCTAAAAAGAAAGGCAGGACTGAGGATTTCGAGTCGGCGGTAGCGTAACACATCGTCAGCAGAGGGCACGAGATTACGATGAATGATGTGTCCCTAATAAAGGAAGCGAGAGACTTCCGGGAATTGGATGCCCTCGAAAGTTTGGCAATCTACAAGGAAAAGAACAAATTGATGAACCATGATGAAAGAAATGTAAAATTACCGCTTTTCAAATTAGTAATGTAAGACAAATCATAATGTACCTTTATCATATCCGCTTAATTATAACCTCTTAATTATATTCCTTATAGTAAATAAGCAAAATACCTAAATATTGTAATTCAATCGCTGATGAAGACCGAACGATTACGGTCGAAAATCGATTTCGTCAAATAAACAAATTTTACACAAAATTCAAATGAAGGTTTTTTAGATCAATATCAAAATTAGTTCGTGAAAATGAAATCTATCAACTATCTATCTTATTTTTAGAAAACGGCCTTTTATTTATATTTTTCATGAATTCTTAACTAGTTTGGCACGTCGCAGTTATTTTAAAAATCGAAGAAATTTTTATGCAAACTTGACTTATGGCGATTGACGCTGAACTCATATATCGCGTAACGAGGTATTCCTGTAGATTCTGGAAATGCCCCTCTTTTGGTGCTTACATTTCTTATTTTGAAGATATTTGCTGCATCCTTTTTAAATAATTTTAATTCACTTAGACAAACATATGCCATTCTTTTTCAGAGTAGCCTGGTGTTTCAGAAAATGAATACGGAAGAGCAATAAGTTCTATTCTAATATTTAATCTAGTGAAACGAGAAGCTGGGCGATTGGGGTATTTTGACTTACCGCTATGAGACTCTTATACTACTTAGGTGTATTTTCTGAGTAAGTGGCGAAGTGATTCTGTAAAACGTCGGAAATGTTTACTGAATCGTTAATTTTTTTAATCCTTGAATTTGATTTTTCTGATCAAATATTTGCGCAGACTTTTTAAATGTCTGTGCAAACTTCAGGTATTTTTTGTTAAATGTCTGTACAAACTTTTCAAAAGTCTTTTGTCAACCTCAGAATAAGGGGCGTGCGTAGCACCGAAACTTACTATCTGAGATATTCTTATATATTCGTACTATTTCTCAAAAATGTTAATGAAAAATTAAACATAGTGAATTGCAATATATATGATGACCAGTATTTTCGAATACCCATCCATGAGGGTTACTATTCATCGTCAAGCTGAAATTTATCTTTCGACGGACGCAAAAAGTATCAAATACCTAAGCATAGTAGATCAACATTTTTGCTGGAGGAAACATACTTAGCATCTTTATGATAGTCTGAAAAAATCTATTTAAAAATTTAGAGAGATCCGTTTTTTTTCGTCGTTGGGAGGTGTAGACCAGGGCGGATCTGTTTTCAGTTGGCCGTTGAAAGGGGGCACACTGATTTTTGCGGGAAAAGTTGGGGAATAACTCGTATAACAATAACTGACTTATGCTCCTTCTCAAAAAAGTCGGGAACATTAAAAAAATCAAAATGTTTAAAAAATCGTTTTTTTCCTACTTTTCTCACTCCTACCTTTAAAACGGTTCATTCTAGGTCAAAGTTGCGGACAATAAAAGTTGCGTAATAAATTTTCTATAAGATATGATTGAGTAAAAACCTCAAAACACTTAACCCTTGTCGAAAATTGCAGTAAATATAAAAAAAAACCAAGGGGAAAAAAGCCTTTTTTGATTTAATTTTTTTCACCACTCAAAATGCACTTAGGACCTTAATATTTTGCTTAAAAAATCTTTACAACATCATGAAACAGCAAACAAATTTTCATCAAAATCGAAATAGTAGATTTCCCATGATAATTGTGCAATCCAAATTTATTTTAAAAAAATCAAAAATTTTACAGCTTGCAAGTCAGATATAGTTTTTTTTTGCTGAACATGATGATGAAACTCTCTTTTGATGGAAGCATGGCTCCTACGACTGAATGCGCAGCCGCCCAGTACACTTTAAAGTTTAAATTTCAAACATTTAAAAGCCATAGTTTCTGACTTGCAAGCTTTCAAAATTTTTGATTTTTTTAAAATAAATTTAGATTGCACAATTATTATGGGTAATTTACTGGATGGATTTTAATGAAAACTTGTTTGCTATTTTATGATATTGTAGAAATTTTTGAGGCGAAGTATGAAGGTCTTAAGTGCAAATAAATAAAGAAAGGCTTTTTCCCCTGTTTTTTTTATATGTATTGCAATTTGCGACAAGGGTTAAATGTTTTAAGATTTTTACCCATCCCATCTTATAAAGGATTTTAATACGCAACTTTTATTGTCCGCAACTTTGACCTAAAATGAACCGTTTTAAAGTTAGGAGTGAGAAAAGTAGGAAAAAACGCTTTTTTTCGATTTTTCGAATATTTTGATTTTTTTTAATGTTCCCGACTTTTTTGAGAGGAAGCATAAGTCAATTATTGTTAAACGAGTTATTTTCCAACTTTTCCCGCAAAAATCAGTGTGCCTCCTCTCAACGGACAAATGTAGTCGTTTTTTTTACAGATCCTACCTGTTCTAGTGGAAATCTTCAAAAGATACCGATTTGGTCCTGCTTCTCGGCATGTCGAATTTTTACCGACTAAAACCACCAATGCAATCAAAAGCAACTGAAAATGAGGATGATATTGACAATTTGCGTTGAAGCGTAGTATATTTTAGTTGTATATAAATATTAAAAATATATTTAGAAACCCTTGCTTAGATTTTACACCCAGAACATGAAGCAAAAAAAAATTATACTAATTTCCGATTATTCGATGTTGTTCCACGGAAAACCGTCAGCGTAATCACGAAAGAGTATCTGATTTCTAAGCCTTCGTCAAAACCTAAAAGAATTATTTAGTAAACTATCACCTTCTAAAATTTGAAACTCTACTTTCCGCAAGATAATTATGACCAATTATTGACACCAAAATCATGGATTTCGCCACTCATAGTCGTACGCAATTTTTGTCACTAGAATATACCCGCATATAACATATCTCTTATGAACGTTATTCAAACTCCTAAAACAATTACAACATACAGTCTATTTATGGGTGTTAATTGTTTTAATTAATTAGCTATTTAAGATTTATCGTATTTAATTGAAACGGAAGCTGCGTAAGGCACGATATTATCAGTAGATATATCGCATAGTGATTTAAAATGTCTTGTTTTTGCCCCCAGGCGAACATCCATACATAATCTTATCCAAATTCCAAAGCTACAGCTGAGCTCCAACATACGTTCAAATATCTCGTTTACTCTTGTAAATTAAATGGTTGACACATTATATTTTTTGCTTATTGTGCACGAAATTTATTATTCTGGTTGTGACTAGTTGGCAGGTTTCTTGTCTCTAAGTTCAACACTGAATTATCGTAAAATCATTTAATTTGCTTAATCCATCTTGTTGCTCTTGTCACAATCTAGTGCTGAACACATTCGTTACAATACGACACTAGAACGTTCTGATACTGTCTTTGATTTACTAACTTCTAGTAAGAGAATACATTTTCATCTAGATCCACTTGTACAGCAATAACTATCTGTGCATAAAAAATAACCACAACATTTCTAAGGAAGATTTATATATACATATCTGTGTATTTAAACATTCACGCCGGTAAAGTTTAAAATATAGATAGCCGGAAAATACAGCTGATTATCAATGTTTGATAATCTCTTTTCGAGCTTGTTTTGCCACTTAATTTTCAGGAAAACAATAATTACGATGTTAACACAAACATTTCATATCAAAATTGAACTTTTTCCATAAGTGTTTGGTTGATAGGCGCAGGTTCGAACTACTACAGATTGAAAAATATTAATTAATCAAAGTCGATATCATTGTGAACCGAAACCAAAATATGGTTAATTGTTTATCCAGTCAAACTACCAATCGTAAGTGTTTTTCAATAGAAGAAGATTACAATAAAAAATATTGTGATAGAAACGAATCGTTATGGTAAAATTGCTCTATGCTCAAATATATGATTAATTGTTTAATGCTACAAAATTAAAATAGATATTTTACATACATAAGTGATTGAACAATATCGTTATTCACCAATGGACCTCTTTTAAGTTTTTTTAAAACCATACATATATGTACATACAGTCTACTGTACTTGCCTCCTATTTAATTTATCTTTTAGCGCATCAAATGCTCCTTCGTTCATGTTACATTGTTTGTTTTGAGTCGATTTCCTTTGATTAAGTGATCGATGCAATTGATGTGAACCTACAAATTAGCAAAAATCTATCACACAGTTCACTTTCATGGTATGAAGTTGTTGTAGAAACTGTTTGAGATTCAATTCAAGAGTTTTTTTCGTAAGGTCTGCCAGAACTCATTAACTAAAATGGTTTTCATGCTGTTGTCTGCAGTTTTAATAAAACCATGGAATTAGATTAATAACACTGTGCATCATTAAGTGCATTAAAGAACATTTTTTAAAGAATACATTCTAAAGAATATTATTTGAAAATGCCTTTGTCGACTCTAGCAAAATGTGCACTGTAAACTGGGCATTTTAATTACTATCAATGAGCTTAAAAATACATACAAACAACTTCATATGATCTTCAGATTATATAAGTATTTTTTTTTAAGTTTTGCAATCAAAAGTCCATTTTGAACTGTTTGAAAACCACCCTTGAATTAATTTTCAATTTATTTGATCGCCCTAAAAATTTAGTACTATTTCAAAGATAAATTTTTGCTGAAAACATTTCTTTCAATTTAAAACTGAAATAATTTTGGCTTTTAACAACACTGTAGACTTTCTCTTATGTGCATGTGCACTCAATTAATTATATTCGGAATTTGAATATAGTTTGATGTACAGTAATCTTTATTATTGCTTCTGAACTGTATCCAAAAAAGAAAAATATTTTTAAATGTATACCAAACGAAAGTATCTAAAACCGAAACTTTGAGAGACGCAAATTAGTTTAATCCTGTTTTAAGTTAGGGTTGATATTTAGGATTAATAGGTTAAACCTGCTATTTTGTCAAATACTCCTATACGTTAAAAGTAAAATTTAAATTAAATTTAAAGTCAGTCTACTTAAATTCACAACAAATAACCATATACGAGCGAGAGTCAAATATAAGCCAGACTTTTGTCTTTATGAGTCTCAGACTCTGCCGAGCGGTCTGGTTGGGTGGGGAGTCTTAAGGGGACTTTTAGGTTACGACTTTCACAAAACACGTTTTTTTCGATGATTTTTTTTCATGGAAGAAAAAAAGTTATCGTTCTGAAATTTCTCACAAATATTAACTAATATTTCAAATATATAAAAAAAGAGATTTTCAAAATTTTTGAAACTGTTTTTTGGATTTTACGAATTTTTCACAAAAATGCCCGAAATTGATGGCGGACATGATTACTTTAGTCTGCAACATCTGAGAGAGAGAAATTAAATCAAAACTTAATCCTTGTTCAAATGGCTATCACGTGAACTAGGATAATTATTTTCCGCCGAAAAATAACAAAATGGCGGCTATTTGAACGAAAAATTAGTTTTTAAGGTTAGAAAATCGGCTGAAAATCGAAAAATTTATTTTTGATCAACATGATCGTAGTTCACTCTATAGCCAGACATGTCATTAACAACATATTAAAAATTCAGTATGATCGGCCCAATAGTTTTAACATTTAAAGTATTTTCAGGAAATTTTTCAAAGTGAATGTTATTCTGCCATACCTGCGCAATACCATAGTCCTTCCTCTTCCTTGTACTTCTCCTGAAGCTTCAATTTTTCGTCCCTCTTAGCTGCTTTAACGTCTTTGAAGACCTCAGTGCTGCGACGATTCGATTGTTTTACGCGAGCGCGATCGATTTCCGCAGCGTGTCTATAGGCTGAAATTTCTTTTGAAATGCCCATCAGTTGCATTGCTTTTAATACACTTGCAAATCTTTCATTGAAAATGCAAGAAGCAGTGTAAGCAGCAATTTCCATAATGATCATGCCAGAAAAAGTGTGCTTAGAGATGAAATTCCAAACACAATTATTTAAACTTTCGCTATTGTTTTATGTGTTATTTCCTTAACATCTTTTCAACAAATCGTCTGATGTCATTTCCTCGTAGATGGGTTTTAGGATTTCCTTTGCTTTTTGATCAAGAGGTGGAGCATGTTGATAGTTTTTTAATTCACCAGCCGCCTCAGCTTTACTATAATTGCACCAAGAGTCAGCACCAGGGACAATAAGTGTGCTGTGGATTTTCATCGGTAGAAATTTTGTGGTAAAACGCTGTCCACATTTCTTTTCGCATTTTTTCCTTGGAATCGGAGATGCGTCTTATTACCAAACCATAATAAGTCGACAAATTTTTCATTGATTTGTTAGTTAATTTCGATGATTTTTCAGTATTTGCTTTTTTGGAATTGTTTTCGATTCACTTTTTTGCTTTTTTTGCTGCATTATATTCTTTTTTCCTTCCTTGACCCTTCTAAATAATCTTTTTTAACGTGCAAATCAAAAAAAAAAAACAAGTATAAACCGAAGCAACAAGTGGGAAGTGGGAAGGCGAGAACGATGAAATACGCTGGAGAGTTGAAAAATGCGCTTACGTCGCGTTTCGCCTTAGACCCTCAAAAATTAGTTTAAAATTTTCATATCGCTCTAAAAACTTTTACATCCTATTTTTAATTGTATTTAGAACTAAAATCACTAAAAACTTTTTTCCATTTTTTTAAAAAATTGTAACCTAAAAGCCCTCTTAAGTTGGTTTGTTAAGAGTGGGGACAACCGCCTGCCGGGCTGCTCATTCTTCCAGGTGATCAGTAGCAATCATGAGTGATCAAGTGGTTCCTTTATCCATTGAGCAACGTATTATTATTAAATTTAACAAATGAAGACGTTTCACCATCGAATATTTTGGCTAGGTTGAAGGTGCAGTTTGGTGACAATATGCTTTCACAGACACAAGTGTTTGATTGAGCTAGAAAATTTAAAAATGGACGAGAAAGTGTAGAAAATGAAACTCACGATCGACGCCCAAGATCAAATGTAACTAATGACAATATTCGAGCGATTCAACATCTAATCGAGGGTGAACGCCGATTCACTATTGATGAAATCGCTTCAGAAGTGGGTATCAGCCATGGTAGTGCTTACTCCGTCATCACAGATCGTCTTTGCTTCCGAAAAGTCTGCACCAGGTGGGTCCCAAGGTTATTGACCGAAAATCAAAAGGCGGAAAGGCTGAAAATTTCTTAGCGTCTTTTAACCAATTTCACCATGAAGGCGATAGTTATTTGAGACGAATTGTCACTTGTGCAGAGACTTGGGTGCACCATTACACCCCCGAGTCAAAAATGACTAGCAAGAAATGGCGGCGGAAAGACGAAGATTTTCCAGTGAAAGCCAAACGCGCCTCTCAGCTGGAAAAGTCCTCGCAACTGTATTTTTTGATTACAAAGAAGTTTTACTGATCGATTTCCTGCACGACCAACGTACAATAAATGCTCCCTACTACTGTCAGCTGCTAGAGCCAGCAAAAGTCGCCTACAGAAACAAAAGAAGGAAAAATTCCATCAGAGAGGTCATTCTCCTCCATGAAAATGCCCGACCTCACACAGCTGGATTGACAAAGGATAAATTAATTGAGCTGCAATGGGAGATCCTGGAGCACCCTCCCTAAAGCCCAGACTTGTCCCATGCGACTATTTTTTGTTTGGTTCCATGAAGAAAGCTTTGGGAGGCGAGAAATTTGAAGCGAATGAAGAAGTTGAGGCGCGCGTGTGCTCTGGTTGACAACTCGACCTCAAACTTTCTATGAACAAGGAATTTTTAAGCTGCCAAAACGATGGAAAAAATGTGTAGAGCGTGCAGGAGACTATGCAGAAAAATGATTAAAGTCTTATTTGAATATTATTACTGTTAATAAATGTGTATAAAAAGTCCGGTTTATATTTGACTCACCCTCGTAGTTTCTCAAGAAAAGTTAAAGCAGTAGTTAGACCAAAATAAATGTACTTGAATCGAATTGCTTATACCTGTTGACTTACTTCCAGGGCATACTTTGTGTTGTAAAAGTATACATAGTCGAACCATTCTTATTGCCTTAAATTTAATTCTCAATTGTGTTCCTTCCAAAAAACAATTTGAAGTATTTTTATTATTGACTTTAATTTACCAGCCTTGAAAAAATTTACAAATTTATATTATTTTTAACGGAGGTAGGCGAAAATTTTCACCATTTATTGATGTTACCTCCATGGCTTTCACAGATATAAATTTTGCAAACAAATTTCGGATATTTCTTTGTCCCATACTTAACTGATTCAGCCCAATATATGTATGTATGTTGAACTTTTTTGTTGAGCACGGATGAAATTTTACTCATTTTGCATTTTACTATTTTTCAATTCATTTCTTCAAATGGCAAATTTTTATAGCAATTTTTTTACTTTAATTAGCAAATTTTTTAATCTCCTCATCGGATCATTTATATGAATGTGAACACTATTAGAAAATAAATAAGAAAAATGTGGTCTAAGTGCGATCCATGAGGCCCACACGGCTAACTTCCCAGTGAGGCGAATAAAAAGGCCATAATTTGTTTTTATTATTAATTACTATTATTAATAATTACTATTATTATTAATTTTTATTCTAAATTATTATAATGTCTTTCATTATTTTTATTATTTTTGTATCTAGTCATAGAAGCTTTGGTAGGGCAAGACGCCTCCACCACCTGGTCGTCCTCTACTAAAGCCATCCTCGTCCTTCTCCTCCTGGTGCTCCACCCCGTATTCCATCTCGGCCCTGGAATCCACAACCATTATTGAGGGCATTTAATTATTATTAATAATAATCATTCGTTATTAAGAATGTTTGATCGTTCCTGAATAATTATAATCGACTTTATATTTACAATATCAAATTATAACTAATATTATTTGATTGTTATTAACAATATTAAATAATTTATGACAATATCCAGTTATTAGGTGCATTAGCGTCACAACTCCCATTTTCCCAAACCTGACAATATTATTAAATTGGGAATTCTGTAAATTAATCTGATTTATTTTAAATAACATTTTTTACAACTTTGATCAAAATTTTGCTAAAACGCACATTAACAATAATATAACTATGAAAGTATTTGGGATCTGCATGAGTTAATAGTAAGTTAAGTAATTTTTCGTCTTTTTCAGTTTTTTTATCCTCAATAAAAAACGGTTTAACCGATTTTGCTGGAAAGTCATTCAGTTTTAAGTTATGTAATTACGCGGTAAATGCGATCTTTGGTTCTTGAGATAATCGAGACGAAAAATAATTTCGAACGCACATACGCTTATACGTACATACACACACACACAGACATCTCTCTAATGATAGCTTTGGATTTCAGAGACCTTAAAACGTGGAGATATGTCAAAATTTTAGATTCGCAAAATCGACCCCATTGCAATAACTTCCCACAGGGAACTGGGAAGTCAATAATTATATGAAACCAAACTTTTTACTACAAACTATTTTATGAATAATTTCAATCAGTACGTAAGACAAATAGGCTGACCTGTCCTCTGACAGTATAGTTAATTATTTTCCATATGTGAAATAACTGTATCTCAATTGATTTATTATGTGTATAACAAACCCATTGACTAGCGAAAGTGCTGACCACAGTAAGCAACTCAAACCTAACAAACATTACGGAGTGTTCAAGTTGTTTAGAAACGGTCTCTGCAGCCTACACACAAATTTCGCTCCTAAACACACTTTAATTGGCTAGTACTCCTTATTTGAATTGATAATGTAGCAAAGACAGATTGTTTATTATTATAATAAATGTATGTAGCAAAAAAAGCTTATACAATCTCAAAAGGATATAAAAGCAAGGAGCTTACTATCCCATATATTCAATCCGTTGGATTAGCTCTTGCTCACAAAACCAGACGAATATTTCAATTTATGCCAACCTAAGATTTCTTTAAAGATTATATTAACAGGAAACACAAATTTAATTCCTTTAACAACTTTTTGGGTATTGTCGAGAAAACTTGTTGATTCAAACTCCGGTTTCCTAGTTTAATAGATTTAATTATGTCGATTTATAACCTCTTAGTTCAAGTGCTACATTTAGAGCAAATTGACGAGATCACCAATGATCAAATGATCAAGTCATTGACTGAGTTAATCGACAGAAAATCCAGATTCAATTTTGGTGTCAATCATTTCTTCGAATTACCTACACTTCCTTCATGCTTCCTACTACGCAAAATGCTCATTAAATGATTAAATCTAGAAATGAGGTATGATGTTTGCAGGAAAAATTAATATTCATTTCGCAACGAGTCTTATAACATCTCCTAAACCTTTTTAAGTACGCTGCACGACCGTTTCCACAAATACTATTGATACCGATACAGTATCTTTTATCAGAATAATTTGCAATGAAATGATAGTGAAACTTGTTAGGAAAAGATCGATTTAAAGTCTTTTGGATATCATTACTTGATGGCGCAATCACACACATGTTTTCATTTGATAGATAAGTTGGCAATGCAAAAGTGTCACATATATGTAAATGCTAGTCAACACCACCCGACTCTTAATTTGCATGTGCATTGCTCCTATGGACCGCTGGTGGTCAGTATAACCAGTTCGCAAAATACTTGGGAAACACCACGCAGTTTTTAGGAGTAAAAGACGTTAACTCCAGTTCCTAGCAATCTGCTGCAGGCGAACGTGAATTGTTAGTTAATGACCATTGCAGATAAATTTGCATTGCAGTTAAACACCTTCTTGAGAGCAACGAGTGTTTGTAACAGGTGGTGTTGATAAGTGTTTGTTTAATCAGTTACACCTCTTAAGCAACTATAAAACTCTTTATAGCATTGATAGTGCGGGGAATCTAGAGCAGTCCGTATTCATAGCTTTTGCGGCCTGTCTATTTGAATTGAGTTTGACGTCAAAGGTTCATTGAAGCTTCTCCTCTTCTTACTATATTGCAATATAGTTACATTTCCAGTTGAAGATGAATTCATTTTACAATAAACCCATTTGACATTAATAGAAAGAACATAAATAATTACCGCATTATTGAAGCATAAATTCTGAAATTGTAGAAGCATAGATATAATCCTTCAAAACTTTATGAGCAGCATAAATGGCTTAAGTGTCAGTAAGAATTCCTGAATTTTTATCTGTAGTGTACCTATATTATCATTCACTACCTACATCTTAAAAACACTTATTACTCGAATACATTGACCTATGATAAAAACTATCGCAAAAACTCAAATTAGCTTAAGAGAACGACAACAAGTTAGAAATAATATACATATGTGAAAAGCGTTAGAAACTCAGATTCTAAGCATAACTTTTCCGATTAATAATCACGTGTCAATATGAAACAAAAACGAATATGGCACTTAAATTATGAGTAAGTGGTTCAAATTATTCTTAACTATTGGAACTGTAGATCAAAAATTTGAAAAGTGGTTGGCAAGCTACGATTTTCAACTGACTCTAATTGAACAACACTGAATAAATTTGGACTGCTCGCTAGTAGCATTACAATTACAACAGGCAAAATAATCTTCCTCTGCGGTAACCATGCTGTAATAATATTATAACACCACCAGATGTCACTGCTATCAAGATATATTCAGGTAGTTTTTGAACGCACCCATCAATGGTGGTGATACCACACTGACAGGAAAAGACGATGAAGGTTAGGGAGAAACAAGAAAAGATGTATTAAATACTGGACATACAATAGTCTTTAATTTCAAATAGTCAACGAATATAACATGGTGTCAGAAGTTAATTTTGGAAATCAAATCGTGTTCGGTACCGAACAAAGGAGTTCAGCGTATAAGTGGTGAAATACTGAGGAATAATAATGGCGAACGATCGTTTACCAAAAGAATTGGATTGCACAAACGTGGCAAAGGAATGGCACGCATGGAAAAGTGAGTTTTTAATGTATATGCGAGCAACAGGTAAAGCAAATGGAACGGAGTCAACAAAAATTGCAACATGTCTGTGGTTAATTGGCCGTCAAGCGCGAGAAATTTATAATACATTGTTTCCAAATGATGGAACGGAAAATGGTATTCTTGGAGAGAATATTGTAGTTGCACCAGCCGAGGGTGAACAGGCTTCTGTCGCAGTAGTCAACCAGCGCACATTAAATGATGTTCTGAAGGCGTTTGAGGAATATTGGAGTCCAAAGAAAAACACAACTATGGAATCCTTCAAATTCAACAACATTTTGCAAAAGGAAAAGCAACCGTTTGCTGCGTTTGAAACTGAACTTCGCAAGCAAGTTCAGTTTTGCGATTTCAAGAGCAAATGTGAGTGCGGAAAAGAATTGAAATATGAAGAGCGCATGTTAAAAGATCGAATTATCATTGGAGTGGAAGATAGAAAATTGCAATTGAAGCTGTTGGATGGCAAGGAGGAGCCATTAAACAAAGTAATTGAAATGTGTAAAACATACGAAGCTGCGAAGGAAAATAGGGTTAGGTTGAACATAAATAACCAATCAAGTATCGACAGCGTGGCTGAACAGCCAAAACAAACAATTGATGTTGTAACTCGTCGTTGTTACAATTGTGGTAATGATTTCAATGCAAATCATTTACAATCGTGTAAAGCCAAGGATATCAATTGCCGGTCATGTGGGCGTAAGGGTCATTTCCAGCGTTTTTGTAAATCGAAGAGCAAGCAAACGGACAACAGTGGATCAAAAGCGGAAAACAATCAAAATGTAAAACAGCAACAACACTCAATCAGCTGGGGTAAAACAGGTAATTGTGTGAAAATCATTGATGGTAGTGCGAATAGGGACATAAAACTGGATCGTATTTATAGAATAAATTCAAGTAACGTGCCCAACCACACGAAGCGGTGGTATAAGGAGTTTCAAGTGGGAAATCAGTTAGTTAGGTTTAAGTTAGATACTGGATCTGATGTGGACTGCATTCCGGCCAAAATATTCAAGAAGTTGGGGGTTCAATTGGAAAATGAAAATGAAAATTATTCGGTCTTTGATTATAATGGAAACAATGTTAATGTTTATGGTACGGTTAAACTAAAATGCATTGATACTAACTTAAAAAAGGAACATGTCTCTCGCTTTATTGTTGTCGATGATGTGTGTGAACCGATACTGGGTCTTGAATCAAGCGAACGATTTGGATTAGTTAAACGAACGGATGTAAATTATGTTGCATGTTTGTCACAAACACGGGAGGAATTTTTAAAAAGCAATCGTGACGTCTTTGAAGGTTTGGGTAAATTTCCGGGAACATTCACAATAAATATGAAAGAAAACTCAAAGCCAGTCCTTCATTATAAAAAACGGATACCAAATTCGTTGTTGGAGCGATTAAAGTTACAATTAGTACAGATGGTACAGGATGGAATCATTTCACCTGTTGATTACCCAACGGACTGGGTTAATAATTTGCAAATAGTTGAAAAGCCTAACTCGAGTGAACTTCGTATTTGTTTAGACCCAAAACCACTCAATGAATGCATCAAGCGAGAGCATTTTTTGATTCCAACGATAGATGATTTAACGTCTGGGCTGGCAAATATGCGCGTTTTTTCGGTTTTAGATTTGAAAAGTGGCTATTGGCAAATGGAATTGGACGATGTGAGCTCTGATCTAACAACATTTATGACTCCCTTTGGTCGATATAAATTCAGGCGTGTGCCATTTGGGCTTAATTTTGTACCGGAATTGTTTCAACGAGAAATGGTTAAAATGTTAGGAGATATTGAAGGAGTAATAATTTATTTCGATGATGTTGCTATTTGCGCGGAAACGGAAGACGAACACGATCGGATAATGGATAAAGTAATGGAAAGAGCACGTAAATACAATATTAAATTTAACCCGGATAAAATTCAGTATCGGAAACACGAAGTTAAATTTATGGGTCATATTTTATTTGATGGAAAATTTAAAGCAAATTTAAAGTATCGGGACGCGATTTTAAAGATGAAAACGCCGGAGGATAAAGCGGCTGTGTCAAGATTCTTGGGTATTTTGAAATATTTAGCGAAATTTATTCCGAATTTGTCAAAGCAATCGGCGCATTTGCGGGATCTCACGCGAAACAATGTGAAATTCGAATGGAAGGAAAATCATGATCGGGAATTCAGGGAATTGCGTAATGTCGTAACATCGGAGCCGGTATTGGCGATTTATGATCCGAAATTGCCAGTCATTGTGCAAACGGATGCGTCCCAAGATGGATTGGGTTGCGTAATCATTCAGAATGGACACCCAGTAGCATATGCGTCTCGGACGTTAAGCAAGAGTGAACAAAAGTGGGCTCAAATCGAAAAAGAGTTATTGGCAATTGTTTTCGCATGTCAGCGATTTCATTATTTCTTGTATGGGCGTCAATTTACGGTGGAAAGTGATCACAAACCGTTGGAAACACTAGTCAAGCGGGATATTGATGATGTGACAATGCGGCTTCAGCGAATGCTCATGGCACTTTTGAAATATCCAAAGATGACTGTTGTTTACAAACCGGGCAAAGAAATGCTCGTAGCTGACTGCCTGTCACGGGCCCAATTATCAGAATGTCATGAAGACACGGATTTAACGGGGATAATACATACAGTAACTAAAGCAGCGTGTTTATCGGAAGAAAATTATGATTTGTATCGTTCAATCATTGAACGTGATGAAAATTTGTTACGAATTTGTCAATATGTTGAGAAGGGTTGGCCAAATTACCATCTACTGGATGATTTAAGCCGGGTATTCCACAAATTCAAAAATGAGCTTCATTTTGAGAATGGCTTGCTATTTCGTGATCATCGACTAGTTATTCCAAAAGAATTACAAGGAAAACTTAGTAAGTGGTTGCATGCACCACATTTGGGAATCGAGAAAACACTAGCACGTGCAAGAATGCATTATTACTGGCCAAACATGAACGGTCAGATAAAAGAAATGGTTACATCTTGTGCCATTTGTGAAAAGTTCACGCGTAACAATCAAAAAGAGGAGCTGGTTCAAGAAGAGCTACCGAAGTATCCATTTCATATAGTGTCAATGGATGTGTTCGAGTATACGGGACAGGATTTCTTGTCTGTGATTGATGCGTATTCGGGTTTTATAATTGTGGAACATTTAAAAGACAAAACAGCGCGTCATATCATCGCGAAGTTAGAGGTTAATTTTGACAAACTGGGATACCCAACGGTAATTAAAGCGGATAACATTCCATTTAACTCGCGTGAATTTGGAAAATTCGCAAACGATTATAATATTGTCATGAAATTTTCAAGCCCTCGGTACCCACAAAGCAATGGTTTAGCCGAGAAGGGTGTTGCGATTGCTAAAAATATTTTGAAACGTTGTGTTGAAGAGAGAGACACGGAAAGGTATCAATATCGAATTTTGGAATATAACACAACCCCTGTGGCAAGTATGCGATTGACACCAGTCCAGCTGTTTTTTGGTCGGGTGGTCAAGACGGGAATGCCAATTTCGGATTCATTGTTGTATCGAAACAACTTAAGTGAAGAAACGGTTAAAAATAAAATTAAAGAAAAGCGTAAAAAGCAAAAGTATTATTATGACCGGAATGCAAAAGCACTGCCAGTGTTAAATGTAGGTGATCTCATTATTTTTAAGAAAAACGGAAGGGAGTGGAACTACGGAACCATTGTGAGTAATGTTAACAATCGATCATATATTATCAGGGATAATTTTGAGAATCATTTTAGACGAAACCGACGGTTCATTGCCAAGACTAAAAACAACGAGGTGAATGGGGGAGAGGTATTATTTGAAGATAATGTTAGATTTAATGTGGCAAGTCCTGATAAATTGAAACCAATTGAAATTGTAACGCCACGTGGGCGCAACGTACAAGAAAATGTTAACAGTGGCAATGAAAGAATTGATTGTAATGTGGATGAACCGGATCTACCAGAATTGAATGATAGTAATGCATCAGCAGATGAATATCAAACCGCTGGTAATTCGGAGTCAGAAACAGAGTCGGTAAGAGATCAAGAAACACCTGTACCGGTGATTGTAAACGAACCAGATGTTAGGAGAACTCGTAGTGGTAGGGTCAGTAGACCACCTCAAAGATATGGTTGGCAGTAGTTAATGTAACAACCCTTGCAGTCCAATTATTTTAGAATATTTAATCAAACATAAGTCAATTGAAAATGTCAATGAAATCTCTGTTAAAAGAAAAAAGCGTGTAATAATATTATAACACCACCAGATGTCACTGCTATCAAGATATATTCAGGTAGTTTTTGAACGCACCCATCAATGGTGGTGATACCACACTGACAGGAAAAGACGATGAAGGTTAGGGAGAAACAAGAAAAGATGTATTAAATACTGGACATACAATAGTCTTTAATTTCAAATAGTCAACGAATATTACACATGCTGATGTAGGTTAGTATAATTTTCGCGTCGTTTTACCTTATGTACGCTTGCTATGTAATTCGAATTGGGGGGTATATCACCGCAATTTTTTAACACGTACAGTTCAAATTTTTGATGGGCTAAATATTAGTTTACTTCATACTGCATGAAGTTCCACTCAGTTCAATTCAACCTATCAAAAATGAAAGTATGATTTAAATATCGCACAAATCGAAGGTTTTACTTTAGTTTGGGCCATAACCTATCATTAAACAACTTTTATTTGATAAGAACAAGAGAACTATGTTTTCTTAAGTTAGCACAGCGAGCACTAGTTTGTTTAGGGTGGTTTCTAGGGATACTTATCTTCCGATAGTGATATGTGCCGTTGTAGCTCCCAAATGTCGTTGTCATATTCACATGATGTTTAATTTTACCCAAAAAAGACTTACACCCGAACAACGTCCCAATATGGTTCAGATTTATGTCCGAAATTTGCGTTCAGTGAGCCAAAATTATAGAGCACTTCGTCCAATTTATGTTGCTCATAATCGTCCTTCTGAACAGCTCCTACACAATATGATTTTTATTGGACCATGTTCGTCCAACACGTGCTCTCACAGTAGGTCTGACTTCAATTGACGTACGAGCCCGGACGTCGAGCTCGTTAAGTTGACTTACGGTAGGCTAAGTAGCTGTCAAAACATGGTCAAAACTTGATCAAACATAAGTTCAACTATGATAGCGCATAAAGTGTCTTTGATATGGCGGGTGTCTTGGATATGAAATGAGCTGTCACCGGTGACAGCTGCCGTTGCAATTCAAAAAATTTAATTCGAAAAGATGATTGTCTCGCATCTTTAGAAAACTAGCTCGATAATATTTCGATCGTGAAAGATTGTTCGGACACTGCACGATTTTGGTCTTCGATTGACTTCACTCACTTCATTCATTAATCCGCCGAATTCATAAAATTTCCTAAGTCACAGTTCACAGTCCTCCATATTTAAAACTCACTTTCTTCTCACTTCAAGTGAACACTAACCTCACCTTCAGCACGTCAGCTAAAGTTCCTCGGGTCCGGACCCGAGAAACTCAAGCTTAACAAAGATATCAACTTCGACGTAAGCTCTAACGAAACGTTTCACACTTTGACGGAACGTATGTCGAATTGAGCATAGCTGTAAGTGAGAGGATGCGTACAATCCCAGGCCCATGGTATAAAGACTATCGACGTGCGGGCTCGGATGTCAATTGTAGTCAGACCTAGTGCGTACCGAGGCAGCCATCACAGCTGTGGAGGGTATTGTGACTGAGGATCCAAATTTATCGATTCGACGCCATTCTCCACAACAAGACCTCTATCCGTCGACTTTATGGCAAATGTTGCGGAAAGATCTGGAACTGAAGCTCTATAAGATCCAATTGGTGCAGCAATTGAAGCCATTCGAACATCATCATATGCATCGTACATTTAGTGCATGAGTTGAGAACAAGGTATATAGACAGAGGAGGTAAACCCATTAGAAAATCGTCATCCTATTTCGCTCGCACATTTCACGCACGCTATGTCATGGATTCAATGAAATAAGGGCTGCCAAAGTAACAAATCGGAGACGGCGCATATGGCAAGACAAAATATAACGAAATGTCACATTTGAATCAGTCGTTTGGAAAACGCCTCATGGTAAAAATTAGAAAACTGTCATGCAACAAAAACGAATGTGCACTCTTCCTAAACAACCAAATATTTGTGGAACTGGCGGCAATTCGAATTATTTGATTTTAAACTTCGCTAATTTTGTTTACTCAACTCTTTTCACGTCGCCACATATCACCATGCAGATTTGTTTTAAACATTTCACCATCATTTTAATATAAATATCAATTTTTACCCACTCTCATGCTACATATGCACATCATCTATATTTTCCTTCCAATAAACGTCACTTCACCCAGCTGGAATTCATCATCAAAACATTTTGTTTGCCGCAAAGTGTTGCTGAAATTTCCACTGGGCGATATGTCATAAGTCTTCGAACACACTACGTCATCGCAGCTTTGGAAGAGACTACCTCCTCGTCTATATACCATGAGTTGAGAATGAGTTAGAAGTTGAACCGCATTTTAACCGTCAAATCATTTTCAGATTTTTGGTCCATTTCTGGCTTAATGGGTCCGTAACTAAGCAAAATCGTCGTTTTTGGTGTGACAATAATCTTGAAAGACTTTGGAAACCCCATTACGTCCCGAAAATTCACTGCATAGTGTGGTTTGTATGCCGGCGGCATAATTGATCCTTTCATTTTCAAATCTGAAGACGGAATCAACGTTCATGGCGATCGCTATCGACAAATAATTCGTTTTTTTTTTAAATATTCCCAGCATAAATGCTAATAAACTGTGGAAAAAACATTATTAGGTTGGGTTATTTCTGGCTTCTTTATTGATGGCTTTTCCAAGACACAGTCGTGGTGATAATATACTAGAAATTATTTTTTAACCCTAAATATCATGAAATTTGCAAGCAAACAAGCCGCGAGGTGCGACCCTTAAGGTCCACA
Source organism: Oxycera nigricornis (assembly GCA_963942545.1). Lineage (NCBI taxonomy): Eukaryota > Metazoa > Arthropoda > Insecta > Diptera > Stratiomyidae > Oxycera > Oxycera nigricornis. The sequence goes on from OZ012660.1 coordinate 29,565,313, forward strand.
CGGTCAACTTCCCAGTAATATCTATATAAACATCAAAAACATTGAACACAATAATAATTTTCAAAATAATACTACTTTAAATAATAATAATGAGAGGTATTCATAGCAGTAACAGAAATGACTTGTTATTAATCATATCATCTATGGGAGTATCCATTGATTACGTAAGGCTTTTGGTGGATGGAGGTAGATTAATTTGATCAATCAATCGGTGGAGACCTTTTCTACGTTATTTGTCATTTTCACATCGATAATTGAAGGACAAAAGAACGCTAGCAAAAATGAATGCAGTTTTTGTGAATACGCCCGCTGAAGAGATTTTGTCGCGTGATGGCCATTTTGAATAAATGCGTTCAAAATTGCCATGACTTCAGCATAATCACTGAATTTATATTTTTTCACGATTTTACATCAATGAGATTAATAATTACTTTATACATTCTATTGGTGAATTTTGCATATGCAGTCAAAAATAGGTTCAATTGCATGTAAAAAGTAAAATGTTTTACAAATGATGATGGAAGAAGTAATTGAAATTTTGCAATTACTAAAGAATGAATCTACTAAACATTACAATTTTTCATTTGATGAAAGCTTTTTAAAGCATTTGATCTTGTAAAGTATTGACTATAAAACATTTTACCATTCAAAGCGTTGATTACCACAAATGCAAATTTGATTGAAATTTTGATGATTTTCAAAATTTGAGCAATTTTTTTTTAATTAAAAGAATGTGAAAACTAATTAAAATTTGCATCTATGCAAATATTTTGAAACTTTGATTGATTTTATAAAAATTTATTTAGAATAAAAGATTTAAAGTAATATTATTCGTAAGGGAACTTTGAATGATTTTTTATTTTTAATATAGTTTTTTTTTCATAATCATGGAAAAAAAATTCTGATAAGAATGTATAAATTTTATAAATACTTATTACTGTGTTGTGCAAATCAGGTTAAAAAAATATTTTTATATGAAAAAATCCTAATTTTTCGCATTTTCTTCCATTAAATTGAAAAAAAACGGCTGAAACGAATTTTTCAAATAATAAAAAATCAAAAAGATTTTAAAACACGTCGATTGACACCTTAATCATGCAAATATTATATCTAGTTCGTGAGATATAGTTAATGACAGAAATGACCTTGAAATCATGATGACTTTTAATGATTTTTTTATTTTTAATTTAATGTTTTTGTAATCATGAAGGAATGTTTTGAAAATGTTTTTACAAGCACTGTTTGGAGTTTATAAATGGAGTATATAAATTACTGTGTCCCGTAAATCAGGTTAAAAATTTATTGTTTATGACAATAAAAATCTATTTTTTTGCATTTTTTTCTTAAATTAAAAAAACGGCTCGAAGATTTTTTTTCAAAATTTAATAGATTCACAAAAATGTTAATACGCGTCGATTGACACCTTGATCAAGGTAATCGTATGTTTGGTTCGCGAGATATAACGCATGAGAAATATGACCTTGAAGATCATGATGACTGTTAATGATTTTTTATTTTTTATTTAATTTTTTTTTTGTGATCATGACGAAAAATTTTGATGATGCTATAACTAAAATTGTTTGGAGTATATAAATTATATAAACATTTATTATTTTTTTCAAAATTTAATAGAATTACATAAATGTCAATACGCGTCGTTTGACACCTTTATCAAGGAAATCGTATGTTTGGTTCGCCAGATATAACGCATGACAGAAACCCTTTCAAACGGGCAAAACAGCAAACCCCCCCGACCGAAGTTTCACAAAAACTAATCAGCTCTTAAAATTGCACAGACGCTTCGATTGACACCTTAACGAAGTCGAAACTTTGTTTACGTGAGTTATGCTCGTAGAAAAACGTGTCCACGAACGCACATACGTACGTACACACACACATACATCTCCCTTTCTAAAAACACTTTATATATACTCTATAGACCTCAAAACGTAAAGAAATGTTGAAAATTTCAATTTCGATTTTCGAGGCGATTACAAGAACTTCCCATATACTGGGAAGTTAATAAAGACAATTTGAGTAATTTATCTGTTATTTTTTTTATTTTTTATTTTTAGAAATTTACGCCTCTATAGACACTCTAATATTTAATTTCTTTTTCGTTCAATGAAGCCTTAAGTTGAAATTTTTCCTGAATATGATATATTATATGAAACCTTCGTAACTAATGGTGTTAAATCTCAAGCCACTGCTAATATCACCATAAAATTTTGTTTCATAAAATAATATAGACTTGTCCGTAGCCAAAACAACTACTAATTCCAGTAAATTTTCGTTTGAGTTCATAGACATCTTAGCGTACGGAAGCTCCTTATTCTATTGAATTTTGTCTATTCTTATTGAATTTTAAGCTGTACTTCTTGCTTTGGCATTAGAAATGAAATACTATCTGTCCAAGGAAGAAGTTTTTATCAATTATAATCTCTCCTAGAAAGTGGACAACTTTTATTGCTTATATTTGAAATTTTCAACACTTTCGATTTGTTCTTCTTTCATGAATATTAAAATATGTTCTCCATTTTAAATCTGAAAATTGTTTGTAAATTGATCATTTAAGCCCACATATTCATTCAAACCTTATATGTACGATAATCTGGTATTTGAATGCATAATTTAACTAAAGATTAAATACAAATTCAATCCACCCATAATTGTTATACAGCAGGCAAACTTGCTTTATCGTTGACTGATTCAATTAGCTTTCCATAGAATATTTAGGTGATCTACAAACATGTAAAAACTTAGATTCTGGTTATTGTTTACCTTAAGCTGAGCAATCAAATCTAAAAATCGAATCAATGAATATATGTATATGTATGTAGATAAAACACATGTGGATGTCACTGTGTGTGTTATTCTAACTTTCACACAATCTCTTCTCATAGATAGAAGATAGCATTAAGTTTGGATGGCATATGCTAGATGTTTAAGCATCCAAACGTTTCACGAAATCATTTCAAGAACTTTCATCAGTTGTGAAATTCGCTTTGGCTGTGATTGTCCGCGAGCGTGTTATCAATTACAAACATTTAAAATTTGGTTTGATTTTCCTCAATTCCGTTAAATATTTTGGAAAAAGATTGTGCATTATTTACGTGGAAAACGGTTTTCATAGTGGAACTCATCATGGTATCAAGTGTAATTCATATTCACGCCATTTCTTTCGAAAATGGTTCTCCATCATTCATGTTTAATTGTGGATATCAATTTAAAATCAAGTTCAAATCGGCTAAGACTATACCTGCTGCAAACGAAAAATTATTAGCGACTTCATTGACTAAAATGGGGTTATTTACTGTCGTGTAACGAGCAATATCTCAGAAAATGCAATGAACGCCCGGTTACAGCATTAATTTCCAATAAACACTTATTTAATTGATGGTTTGCACATTTAAATCGGTAAAGTGCAGTCTCGTCGAGAAATCCAGTCGGACCAGTGTATCTGGGGACTTGGTTTCTTCAGATATTGGCAAAGACATTGAGCGGCCAATTCATGAACAGTACCTACGATCTGCAACTGGTAGTGCACCATTGGAAAATGCGGAAGGTAAGCAACTTCATTGGAATTTTTCCCGACTACACTTGATTGACATTCTGGCAATGGAGATGACTTATCAGATCATTATTTGAAAATGGTATCAGTGAGGAGTGTAAGCTCGTGATTATTTAATCTTGCTTGCATTATTCATAAAATAGGCGAAAGTGTCTTCAAATGGCATTATCTAATTCGACTTGCGTTTGTAAAGCGATTTGGTAAACTTATTTTTATTCATGATTGTGTCTGGTGGATCCGAGTGCTTTATTGTAAAATTTGAGGCAGCACGCCATTTCTTCGGATACTCATCACCCAACTGATTGATTTGTTGGAGGCTTACTCAAATGACGTAGTCGGAACTGCTCCAAAACTATCTTGCTGCAGCCTACCTAAGCAAAGCTGAACGTGTCCTGCGCCACATTACGTTATCACAAGTTATGCAAGCAATGCATATGAAAAACTCCCTTCTTTCCCACAGCTGTTGAATGCACTTTCTACAATTTGCCACCCATTTGTTATGCAACTGAGTATCATTTGGAAAACCACTTAGAAGTGAACTAAAGATACATGGAAAATCCTCGGCACGCCATTTCAGTGGCTGAACATCTTTCCCGCCGAAGTACCTCAATAACCGCTAGTAAGTGGATTGGATATGTTTCGTGGTCGATGTGCACGAATGTGGCCATCAGCGCATCTAACCGCAGGATGGTATGCTCAAAGTCAGTTCCATATTATTGAATCACTTCTCATGCTAATGATATTCATGTTGATGTTATTCACGCTTGTGTTACGCATACGCGTAGAATTTATGCCACCGAAATTCGCTCCCTGCTAGAGTTGTGTGCTCAAGGCCGTCATAATTTTTGCTCTACCAATCGCCCATCCACCCATCCGCTAATCGATCTTAGTCCCAGGGCTAAAGTAACTCAGAAACCACAAGTTGGTGTCGGGTTTCTTGTCACCAAGTCTTTCGTTCTAATATTCAATTTTTTTGAACTGCAAGACATTGCCGCTACAAAGCGCTTTTCTTCTGCTGCGTGAAGTTCCATCTCCACGAATATTTTCCGCTTTTAGAACTCAACCATGGACGTTTGATTGAAAACCAGTGAACGCAATGAATAGCATTTGCATAATTTGGTTTTTATGTTGCACACACTTTTGCGTGTCCGAGGAATGCCAGCTAAATGATCGGCGTTTGTGCAATTTTTAATTGAAAATAAAGATAAAGAAACTAACAAGGTGGAAAATCTTGTGCTAAACAGGTCGTCAGTTTGTGTAGCAGTTGCGAGATGTAGTTGACCACCAATGGTGTGAGGTTTTGTGTACGAACAGGTTAAAAGTACACTCGCGCATGTACCGTAGCTTTTTCATTGGAAGCTATAAACATTGAGCTAGAATTATTTGTTGAAATGCATTTGGATATTAAAATGAGTTATGCGATTGAGTGGTTGCAAAGCAATGTTAGTCTGCGAATAATATCTCCGTTGGGACAGATTTGATACCTGGTAGTTTTCTCATGCAAATTTGACCACCTGGGACATTTAACAGCAGATACACAAGCAACAGCCGTTTTGATGACGAAATAATATTCCACCACCTTTTTCTTTTGGTTCTCCACCTCAAATGCGTACAGGGTCACAGGATATTATGTAATTAGGACTTGCTGTGGTTGGAAAATATCTTGAAGTTGAAAATCTTGGATAACACAAACCTAGACGCAGATAGTTCGTAGTGTTTGCTTGACAAAATTATCCCATTTATATCTAGTTTAGGTGCATTATATTGAATAGCCTTTTCGGCTGTAAACAAGTTTTTATAAAAAACAAAACACATTTGTTCATTTACGCATAGCTTCGCTTAACCTATCTTCAAAACAGGTTCAATACATTTAATTGATATATAATATATTTTAGTTTAAATGTTATGTAGGCATTAAAAAAACATTTTATTTCATCTGCTGATTGTATGCACGGTGCGAATTGGAAAATGCTAGCTAGATAGCAAATCTATTTGTTGAATTGATAGGCTGGTTGTTTGTAGTGGCAACCTTCTTTATCCAAAGATGGGTGACTTAGGCCACTATGGGCCCATTGTGATTTCACAAAAGATTGAGACAGGACTAGAACCTACAGGATGACGAGAACTATTTAGATTCTCGTATGAAGTTGGCTATGTAGCTAAAGTTTAAATCAGCTACTTCCGTGAGGCTGTCGAGGAAAGGTGAGTCTAAGGTTTGCATGCGTTTCCTGGATAGTGCTGGGTATTCACACAGAAAGTGTGGGATTATTTCTTCCTCGCCGTCCGGTCTGCAACCTCGACAAAAATCGTTGAAAGGAACACCCAATCTTTCTGCACGTCTGCCAATCAGACAGTGCTCCGTCAGTACGGATACGATGGAACTCAAGGTTTCGCGGCTCAAGTTAAGGAGCCGCTTTGTGCGTTTGGAGCACAGTTCGTGCCAAGTTTGCCTGGTTGTCCTACAGGTTTCGTCAAGTAACCAGGCCTTATTTGCAGCCTCCATGTTATACTGCTTGAATCCTAGCTTTATGGAGGGTAGAGGTTGGCCTACTTGGAGTTTAAGTGTATACTGTTTTAGGTCAATGCCAGCTCTTGCTAGAGCATCTGCTTCGCAATTTACCAGTATATCACTATTTCCTGGTACCCAGCAAAGAATCACTTCACAGTGAAGCGATATCACGTTCAATTGTGAGCGGCATCCATTGCAATTTTGGATGAATGCTCGCTGGATGATGATTGGATAGCAGCTAGACTGTCAGAGAAAATGTCTAAACTTCTTATGGAAATTTTCTGGTTTCTCAGTCAGTCTACTGCTTTGTATTGCAATGACCTCTGCTTGAAAAGCACTGCAGTGATCTGGTAACCGGAAAGATAGTTTCTGGCGTAGCTGTTCTGAGTTGATAGGCACTGAAGATCAATGTGGTGATTTCGTTATCTGGCATGACTTGAAACTCTCCATATCCAATCCAAGTGATTCCAGAATCGCGAATATGAAATATATCTCTGGTTTCATTCGAAATTATATTTTCACTCATTGGTAAAAAGAATTGCAAGGACTGCAACTCTTTGCCTCAAAATACACGAGAATTATCAAATTCTTCTATATAACTGGCTAATACCTTGTACTCCAACAATAACTCTTCAACGTAGCATGCCATAGAATTTTTTTAAGGAAATATTGTCATCTTGTACAATATTTTCTGTTATTTCAAAAACATTTCGACCTTATATCAATTAATTTTACAAACAAAATGCATTTGGAATAAAAGCAGCAAGAAAATTTGAAGCAGGAGCTCTTAAAGGTCAGCATTCAGCTAATGTTTCGACAAGTAACATGATATAAGCTTCATTGCATGTTTTGGGAAGCCTATTAGCATTTTGCAATGGTTGATTAAATCAATCCATCTATTTGTTGTGCAGGCCACTCCAAATTAAGTTGACTATCAGGTATTTCCTTCTAGCAACACTTCAATTTGTGAATTATTTGAGAAACATTTTTAGTCATTTACTAAACTGGTTGTGACTAAAAAGGTGGTACTTTTTAAGTTTCTTTGTTGCATTTAGTTTGCCTGTAATTCAAATCGATGTCGGAAAATGCTTAGGAAATATTTATCGAATTAACTGCATTTTGGTGGGTGATATTATCTAGAGCTTAGGCCGGTCTTGTTAATAACATCAGAAATTTTTTGCAGAACGTGCTACGAATTGAAAGGTGATTCAATGCTTTTGATGTACTTGAATGATTTTTCGGGTTTCTAAGCTTCTATGTCTTAACGCAGTCTAATGCCATTTGAATAATATTTCACGTCTGAGTGATAGTTCAACATTTCCATTGCTCCAGAAACCAAAGAAAAGAGTTTATTGTGGATATTAAAGTTTGTTTTGACTTGAAACAACAATGCGGTTTTGGAAACTAATTATTACTTTTTCAACCTCATTTATAATCTTTGAATTCAAAAAGTGCTATTGAGTCGATTGTTCATTTCTTTATAATGTTAAACTAGTTATAAAAGTTTATTGAACAAGCTCATTAAGATCCAATTTCCAAGAAGTAATTCGGTTACCATCAATCCATTAAAATTGAGTCGAATCATTTCATTTTTTCAAACAGAGCTTATTTGCTCATATGTTTACTTCATATCCACAAAACCAACATAATAAGAAGCGCAGTTGCCCATGATTAAAATGATGTATGTTGTGTATGTGAATATGCTACATTTAAAGTTTGCCCTTCAATATTCTGTTTTACTGTATGCCACTTAAACCTTTTCTCGCTGCAACAATTCATCTGTGATATCAATTATAAAGTCAGTTTACTACATATCCACGTCATTTTCAAAGCGTAGAATGAATTCATGCTCACCAAATTAAATATCAATGGAAACAATAATTATCTAAATACTGAGCTGGGTTGACCGTCAACTTTTAATTATCTTTGCTATGAATTATCAAAAGGACATGCAATAGATCGGTATATGTAATATTCAAGACATTCATAAGCATGAAATCTAAGCATTCGGACTAAGCTTTTCTATCAGTTCTCGAAAAATAATATCCACATTTTGAAATGTAAGGATTCGAATTACTGCAATTTTTGCAAAATTTTGAGCCAGCCGAATGAAATACATGATTGTCAGCGTATTATTACTGAACAATTTTCAATGACGTCGATAACGTGTTTTATTTTAAAGATGCCAATGTGCCAAAAATGTTTTTGGAAAAATTATTACCCAACATAAATGGTGGAAAATTCTGGTAACATCGTAGAATCAAAACTAATTTTCTCTGTTGTCTAATTTATGGTCAAATTATTGTGAGTATAATCACAAATAAGAATAATTGAAGGCCATCAATCATCATTCTCTTCTTCTTATTGAAAGCGGAATTAATCAACAATAAGGTTTTGAATAAAATTGGCTTAATATAAAAGAAGCGTCCAGATCAGATCGGATCAGTCGCAGATTAAACAAAGTTTTTTAATAGAAAATTATTAACAAAAATTAACGTAAAAATGTTCCGCGGCATCAGTAAAAATGTCAAAAATTAAAAGACTAATAATATCATACAAAACTTATATTACAAGAAAAGAAGAGTGCTTTGGTCAACTGAAAATGTTGATTTTGTATAGTTGGCTGCTTCAAATAATCAGCCATTTGAAGTAAAGAGTCTGAATATTATTACCAATATTTTGGCTGGCATTTCCCTCTACATCATCGTTATAGCCTAAAAATTGACTGAGTTCACTTTCGTTTCGAATCCAAAAATAACATCAAGATGATGCATATTAAAATACAAATATTATTGAAGCTAAAAACGTTAAGGGAAATAAAGGCAGGAAAAGTTCTAGCAATAATTTCTCTACAAAATTTTCCAACTGAAAATTTTCTAAAGCACTTGGAAATATATTCCCAATGACAATTTTTAAGTGGCTATCTTTATCCAAGCAATATTCTTTTATTATGAATTTCCCAGGCAACATAGCGATTTTTTGTGAATAAGTTTTCATTTCACTCAGTTCATGAAAAATTAACATCAACAGGTGGCAGCTTAGTTTCTTAAACATTCACACAGCAAACATTTTGTTTGGTAAAATTTTAAACTATCCAAATTGAAGATGCAAAAAGTGCAAAGACCGAAATGCAAATTAAATATGTGGAATTGAATCCATTTCATTTTGATTAGTCAAAGATGATCAGTTTTCTAATGTTTATCGACATTCATTTTTAAATATTTTTCAGTATTCGACTTTACTATTTTCAAATAAAATACCACACCAAATTTATAAGAAAAATGTATAGGTAGGTACGATTGCCAAAACTTCATCACACTTTTTAAAATTATTTTAATTTCAATAGAGCTTGAAAATGTATAAACCTGTGAACAATTCTATTAAGGCGCCTTAACGGCCAATCTAGTGATGTACATACTTTAGCGTATATGTGTGTTTAATCTATTCATCTCCGCAAAGGTCGTCTTGCATAATAAATGATGTATTTCGTATGAATACTTGCTTAAACAAGAAACTTTGTTATCTACTCAGCATTTCGTTTGCACCCCTACTTAACAAATAAAGAGGTAAATTACAAAAAGCAGCCAGGGGTTTTGCAGCTGCTCTGTCCGTTTTCAATAAATAGCATGCTTGACTAAATAACACATCTTAAAAAATCATTAAAATTGCATGAACGCGTTGCTCAAATGAATGGATTTATGCAAACTATATTAATCCAACAGTTGCTGACTGTTGTTGAGCAAATCTTAAGATAATAATAAACTCGCCTAAATTGTCACCATTTCCAAATCAAATTCATTTCATTAAATATTTCGTTTACAACCAAAAATTTATTGTTGCTTTCAAAGTAACCTTTCCAATATGATCCCACCTAAAGAAATTCACTTTGAAGATTTTGTAGAGAGCCAATGACCAATCTGCAGAGGTGCATCGATTTAGGTGGAGCCAAATGATATATTTTAATAAGCGAACGCAAGAAAATGCAACAAATTATAACAATGTGCTTTTAGTGCTCCATTTTTGTGATGAGAGGATATTCAGCATCGTTTAAAATATAATGAGTTATAAAACATGGTTTAAATATTCAAAAATTTCATTTCTTTATTCATTCCACCCGTTGGGACTAATAAGTCAATGGCTTTTGAAACAAAGCAATATACAGTGAGAAAATTTTGCAAAAGCAGGTATTTTAAGTACATAACGTATATATGCAAAATATTAATGGAATATCTATGGTAATGGGATAGGAATTTTGGCGTAGCGTGGATGTAACTTAGTTTTTAAGGGAATAGTACCGGTTATAATTTTGAAAAATCAATTATACCTTCAAAAATTACGTCTCAAAGTTTTATTAGGATATTTCCAAAAATAAAAAAGTTAGGGCAATTTGAAGGAGCACGCCTTTTTCGCCTTGTAAGCGATATTTCAAGTAATCAAAACTTTAAACGCGTTTTTCTCGAAATTACGTTTTCCAACGGCGGACACTTATTCTCCGGATTTACCAAACCGATTTAAGTCAAATTTGGTGTGCTCCTTGATTCAAGTATCTTGTGTGGTAATGTACCACAATATAGGCCACAAATCAATCCAAAAAAAATTGGAAGTGAAACAAAGTGAAAAAATCGGCTTTTTCAAAAAAAAATTTCAAACAACTGCCTTTTTTTTCTTGAATATTTTTTTCAAAATATTGTCGTGGATTACCACATAAGAAACATTTTTCTTTGAAATGCTGTGTGATTTTTTTGTTACAGATTTTTCATTACAGAGGTTAAATGTCCGCCGCGAGACGAGGTATTTTTCGAGACATCAACTTAGACGCCCTCTATAAATAAGTAGAAAATGAAATAAAATAGAATAGTTAGTTTTTTTGTAATTTTCAAAGTGTGCTTTTTATCCACGCAAATTCTAAAATTTGTATACAATAAAGGAGCTGAAAAAATAATATTGAAAATTAGGCTGTTTTCAGCATTCTAACCGGTACTATACCCTTAATACCGAAATACCTCTTTCAGCAAAGAATGTTCACTATACTTCAACTTTTATGATAAAACAGCCATGACAAATATTCGTTTCGGAATGATTTGATAAGTGTCAACAAAGATACATTATAACCGCATTACATATGCGTTATTGCATCTAACTCAAATCAAAGAGAGAATTACACAATTCAAAATGCACATCCAAATTAGAACTATTAAAGCTTTTCAGGTATTCGTTATTACAATCAAAATTTGTTTTTCTTCCGCCAGTTCTTAATACTTACTTAGTTACAACGACAAGTAGGTATTTACTATTTTAATCATATGAGATAATTTCCAACCATACAACAACTGAAGCCATGGAAAACACAACTGATGACCCGTCTATAACCATTCAACAACCATGTATGACCACATTAAACTTGAGTATGTATTCTCGCTCAAACAAACGAATTCGTGTTAGGCTCATTAGCGGAATAAGATAATGTAAGAATTCCGTAAAATTTCCTCAACAGGTTTCCAATTAATCCTGTTCATGCACAATGCAAAACGTAGCGTGGAGAAAACTTTCTGGAAAAGCATCGCCGCAGAGTTGATTGTTTCCTGCCTGGACTGTTCGCTAAGTGGACATATTCGGAAGTGGATTTTCCTTATCTCAGTTTCAGATGGAATCTGCTTTCCTTTAACATGCACAGGTAACAGACTTGCGCGCCAAAGCCAGTGACAATGTCACAAAGCGCCATTTCTCAAATATCACCAAGACGTTGGTGCAGATAACCGTCGAGTCCACGACAATCGGAGAGAATCAAAGATATCCAATTGACTTATCAAGCAGGTGAAGGTGAAAACTGATACCATTTATTTACTCTGCCGTTGGATTTAACTTTTTCACCGGAAAATACCCATGCCCAATCCCAAGAGCTGCGTTTGCTTCGCACCACAAACATATCAATGGTCGGTGGCCCGGTGGGGAGTTAATAAAACCAGCTGCAAACTTTACTCGAATCACAGTTAATCGGCGCACTAAATAGAGTCCTACTGGATCTCCATTGTTCATGCTGGTAGACGTAGTATCTTCAGTTCAGTGAAATAATTTGCAGGATCAGTCCGAGAAGATCTAAGTGCAAGGATGATGAATCTTCTGCGAGGTGCGGCAACTTTGCTGCTGGTTCTATGTGTCGTCGTCGAAGGAGCTTACAAGTTGCAGGAGCGCTACAGCTGGACGCAGCTGGACTTTGCGTTTCCTAACCAACGTCTGAAGGAGCAAGCGCTACGAGCTGGTGACTACATCCCTCAAAACGCTCTGCCTGTAGGCATCGAGCATTGGGGTGATAAATTATTTGTCACTGTGCCTAGGTGGCGAAACGGTGAGTAATTTGTGCTGGAATATGTTGTGGAGTTAAAGTGTAGAAGAACAAACTATAGACTTCAGTGTAGTGCCAAATTCTATCAAAAAAATAGCCCAGCCAATTGTCCCTATCCTCAAGAAAATATCTCCAAATGAATGTATCTGATTTTGGATAGTTCGTCGAATCAATTATACTCAATTCGAAACCAATTAGAAGCTGCAAGCATGTTAAAACCATTCGATCGTGGACTTTGCATCCTTTTTACATAACTCAGCTGCTTGATTTCATTAGAACTGATTTAAGTGACGATGTTTCTTCTGAGTTCATGCAAATTCCATTTCATTATAATCTGTGTTTATGAGTGTATCTATTGAATCATTTGTCGACCAGTGAACTTTTTGGACGCCTAACTTCGGAGTAACTGGTTTGATATCGTATCTAAGTGTAATTGATATTCTTTGAATATGTAAACGAGACTGATCCCATTATGGAGTATTTGTTTAAAACCAACGATATTGGCACAAGGTGTGGACATATTCATTCGCAGCCAAATCGCCTTCCAATGAAGTTATGGCGTATACAATATTCTGGACGTGACCAATATACTATTGGGAAATCAAGCAATACAGCAATGTCTTAAAAGGGTTGAATGGGCGTTTGAATGAATTTATTGGCATTTCAATGCAGCTCATGACTAGCTGGAACCAATGACCATACGTTGTGTTGAAATCATTGAATTGTAATGCCATATTTTGCTAGAAAAACATCTTTATGAATGGTCAATTGTTGTTTACATATGAGCTGATCGAATCATTGTATATAACCCTTGTTTGAAATTTTGCTATTCTGATTTCAAGCTGAATTATTTTATAATTTTCAGTAGAGTTTGACCGTCATAAATTTATCCATGGAGATGAATATCTACCCGTCCATTTCTATCATAATTTATACTCTGGTGATACGAATTTTCCGTGCGGTAATGAATTCAAGTTAGAATGGATAACAGCAATTTCATCATTAGTGTTTCTAGCAAGCAGTCAGTGAACTTTTTTGATTCCAAGAATTGGTATCTAGCGTCTAATTAATGTATCATAATCCAGGCTTTCTAAAATGAACATATGCTGTCTGTAAGAAATTAGGTAGCAATTTATATGAATAACGTAGATGGATCTACTGCTCGCAAAAATTCAACTTTATCCAGATGCGAAAGGTTTGGGGGTTTTAAACTTTATCGATTTAGAATGATAAATATATATTTCGAAGAGACATCACTGCTTTGTTGCTTGTGGTGCGTTTGAAAAGATATTTCATTCTTCACCATTTCACTTTTTTCTATTATTAGACTCAGAATATTGTTATCAAATTGATCATTATATGGTTATTATGTTATGAATTTTAATGCAAATTGTTCGATTTTAACTATCATTTTTTTCGGATCGGTAAAAAAAATATGGCTACATTCGATGATTTTGAACATAATTGCAGCAATATTGGTTGATTTGATCTTATTCAGCTGATAGCAGATTAATTTTTCTATTTTGCATCAGGAAGTATTGTGTCATTAATTAACTTCCCAGTATATGGGAAGTTCTTGTAATCGCCTCGAAAATCGAAATTGAAATTTTCACCATATCTTTACGTTTTGAGGTCTTACGAGTATATTTTAAGTGTTTTTAGAAAGAAGTATGTATGTGTATGTGTATGTACGTACGTACGTGCGTTCGCGGACAGTTTTTCTACGAGCATGACTCACGTGAAAAAAGTCGTATCGCCTTCGTTAAGGTGTCAATCGAAGCGTCTTTGCAATCTTAAGAGCTGATTAGTTTTTGGGACACTTCAGTCGGGGGGGTTTGCTGGTTTCACCCCTTGAAGCTCAACCTTGTCATGCGCTATATCTCGCGAAACAAACATACGATTTGCTTCGTCAAGGTGTCAATCGACGCGTATTAACATTTACGTGATTTTATGATATATAAAAAAACGTTGGAGCCGTTTTATAATTTTTTGAAAAAAAGTGCAAAAAATTGGAGTTTTTTTTTTCAAAACCATCAAACTTTCAACCTGATTTTCAAGACGCAGTAATCAATGTTTATGTAATTTATATACTCCAAACAGTTTCTGTTAAAAAAACAACGAACATTTTTTTATGAGTACAACAAAAATTAAATTAAAAATAAAAAAATCATTAAAAGTCATCATGACCTTCATGGTCATTTATGTCATTCATTATATCTCGGAAACAAAATATAATCTTTGCATCATTAAGAACTCAATCGACGCGTATTAACATTTTAATGATATTTTTCAATTTTAAAAAAAATCTTCAAAGCCATTTTTTTAATTTAATAAAAAATATTGAAAATTAGTGTTTTTCTTTCATAAAAAAATTAATTAATAATTAATAAAATTAACATCGTAATAATACATGTTTATAAAATTTGTAAACTTTTATCAATTTCTGTAGAGAGACCAGCAAAATATTTTCTAATGATTTCAAACCAAATTGAATTAAAATTAAAAAAACCATTCAAAATCACCATGTAAAAAGGGTTCATACGAATTTTTATACCTTAAATCTCTTATTCTAAAGACATTGTTGTAAAGTCAATCAAATTTTATTATTATTTGTATAAATTGCGGAGATTTTTAATAGTCTTCACAGAACCGTGTTTTAACTTTAATAAAAAAAACTGCTTAAATTTTGAAAACCAATACAAATCAAATCCAATTTGCAATTGTGATTATCAACGTTTTGAATGGTAAAATGTTTTGTAGTCAACACTTTTTAAGATCATATGCTTTGAAAAGCTTTCATCAAATAAAAAATTGTATTTTTTAGGAGTTTTGTTCTTTAGTATTCGTAAAATTTCAGTTACTTCTTTCTTCATTTGTAATACATATATTTTACTTTTTACATGCAATTGAACCTATTTTTGACTGCATAATCAATGTTTCTCAAAATTAACAGAAAATAAGAAATAATTATTAGTTTCATTGATGTAAAATCGTGAAAAAATACAAATTCAGTGATAATGCTGAAGTGCTAGCAGTTTTGACCGCAACTATTCAAAATGGCCATCACGCGACAAAATCTCTTCAGTTGTCGTAATATCAAAAACTGCATTCATTTTTGCTAGCGCTGATTTGTCCTTCAAGCATCGATATGAAAATAACAAATAACGTAGAAAAGGCTTTGTAACCTGTCCCCCCTCCGATTGTTCCACGTGAATATTCAATCAAACCAATCCACGAAAATCTTTACGTAATCAATGGACGCTCGCGTAGATAATACGATTAATATTAAGTCATTCCAATAACTTTTATGAGTACATTTTTATTATTAAAAGTAGTATTATTTCCATAATTATTATTGTGTTTAATATTTTAATATGTATGTAAATATTACTGGAAAGTTGTCCGTGTGCACCTCAAGGATCACACCTCGCGGCCTGTTTATATTTGGCTTGAAATGACCAAAGCAGCTTCCTTTGTTTTTGCGCATGACAGAAAGCATTCAAATTAAGTTTACCGTATCATTTTTCTACATTCACAATCCATCCTCACTCCAATTATCTCCAGAATTCCTATATTTTCAAAAGAATCTTATTCATGTTTGAGCAAAATGTTATTCGTATACAGTGCAGATTGAATAAATATACTATGGACTTCACTTCGTTGTAATTTTTTATCATATTGGTAAAAGTTGAAAAAAAATTGAGCTATTGCTTATCAAAATATTATTCTTGGACATATAATACAAATTTCTTTCCATGAAACGCCATCGAAAAATTTTATTCAGGTTAATCTACAATCCAAAGTCAACTTAATTTAATATGATTTTTTTTTTATATTTTTAAAGATAATTATTGTGAATACTTTTTGGTACACCAAAAGCAAAGTCGTGAATATTAAATATATTTCATATGATCCAATTCAACCCCAAGTAATTTAACGATAAACATTGAACATGAATAATATTGAATCTAAGTATATCGTCGATACAGGTGTCCGTATGATGACTCTTCCAGATAGCATTAGTTTGGATGCAAGCCGATATATCGCGATTAACTATCAAATCAACCGTGAAATACAACTTAATTTACAACAACTATTGTTTAGTGTGTGTTGGACGAAAGAAGGTCATGCACTCAGCATGTGCAGTTTTATTTTTAATCAATAATTTTGACGACGTCCAAAAACCTTGTGAATATAAATCTTTCACATCGAATCAATCTATTTCGCACCAATCCACTCATGTGATAAAACGCATTAGAGATCTAATAATGCTGCCCTGCGAAAAGTTACCGAACAGCATGTTGCACTATATTGTCTTTGATTGGTACTCACATGCCACCTTGAACATTTGGTCTGATAAGCTGTTTTATGTGACGTGGTACCATTCAGTACCACGTGTTAAATAAGATTATCCCACGTAATGTTTGTTCAAAAGTTAATTACGATCTATTTGTGTACCATTACGCATATAATGGTCGGTTTTTGTGATCTGACAAAGATATCTTTCCGGACTAACGCCGACACTATTTCAACGACATTTTGCAACAATTTAAAGAAAATTAGCCTTGCATGCATTTTTGTGTGTCTCAAACATTCCAATATGTACAAACGTTTCCAGTTCAGTTCATAAATACGTAATGACAAGATCAATCATATCAAAGCAAACAAACATTGCAAGTTACAAATTTTCCTTCAGCAAAGTCAATACGATTTTCTGCAAATAGCTTTCATGAATGTGCAAGGAGTGTGTGATAATCTCAAAAATGCATTTTAGATACAGTCAACAAAAAAGCAACTACCGAAAAGCTTAAAATATTTGATTAGCAGGTGATAGCTGGTGAGCAGGAAATAATTAATGGTTCAGAGCTAAGGTCAATTTGCCTCTACCAAAATAGGTACTTGACGAACGGAAATTGCTTGTGTGCTCCAAATGAAAATATAGAAACGCTGTTGAGAAAAAGTTACTAATGAGATTACACTGTTCTATTGTAGTATTAGCATAAGCAATTTAACGTTACGGGTTCGTGTCAAGGTCAAGACAGCTTGTGGATTAGAATCAGATTGTTTTGTATCTGAGCTGTGGATAATTCAAACTTCACATTTTCAATTAGACCAGAAAATCAAACGGAAGGTTGATAACAGCAAGTCATATTAAAGACAAGTGCATAATCTATCAAGGTAACAGTTCTTAACACGTGAAACATCATAAGGGAAAAAAATCTAGTTGGTCAGAATTCTATGAAAACAATATGATATTTAGTGAATAATGCTTAACACTTAAACCACTTTTAAGTAATTGAATGCAATCTTGAAATTTCGGGTGAAACTGAATCGTGATTACGTACCTCAAATGGGTGGATATGAGCATGGTATAAAGACTAACGAAGGTAACCTCACTAGAAAATCGTCATCCTATTTCGCTCGCACATCTGACTCACATTGCGTCACGTATTCACTGAAATTAGGGCTACCAAAGTAAAAAACCTTAGACGGCGCGTATGGCAGCCCAAAATATAACGACATTTCACATTTGAATCTGGCTTTGCAAAAACGTCACATTTTCAAATTTAGCAAATTGTCAGGTAACAAAAACGGATGTTTACTGTAATCAATATTATAGCTTAGGAAACAAACAAATATTCTCTGGAGAATATTCAAATGGCACATTATTTATCATTTTCTTCCAATACGTGTCACTCCACCCAGCAGGAAAATCACATCTTGTATGCCGCAAAGTGTTGCTTAAATTTCTACTGGGCAAAATGTCATGATTGTCTGAATCACATGACGTCACGGCAGCTTCGGAAGAGACTACCTATTTGTCTTTATACCATGGATATGAGTACATCGAAGTACTTATGTATGTGTGAGTTTAACTCGAACCAAGCTTCATTGACCACTTACAAATCAAGAAAGCTTTGTCAATTTCAATGGTTGAATTATTGTTATTTTCAAGGTTTTCTAGAAGCAAAATTTGGAACGATTCCATCTCGTGAGTTTGCTTCTCAATTTTTTGGATTTTTGTCGTAGTCGGTTTTTAACTTCCCAGTATGTGGGACGTTCTTGTAATCGCTTCGAAAATCGAAATTGAAATTTTCAACATTTCTTTACGTTTTGAGGTCTATAGAGTATATATAAAGTGTTTTTAGAAAGGGAGATGTATGTGTGTGTGTACGTACGTGCACACACGCGTATTAGCATTTGTGTGAATCTATCAAATTTTTGAAAAAAAGTCGTAGCTGTTTTTTAGTTTAAGAAAAAAAGTGCAAAAACTTAGGGTTTTTTATAGACAATAAATTTTTAACCTGATTTACGGAAGACATTATTCAATATTTATAAAATTTATATACTTCTAGCAATGCTTGTAAAAACACCATCAACATTTTTTCTCATGATAACATGAAACATTAAATAAAAAATAAAAAATCATTAACAGGCATCATGATCTTCAAGGTCATTTCTGTCATGCGTTATATATATATCTCGCGAACCAAACATACGATTTGCATGGTTAAATTGTCAATCGACGCGTATTAGCATTTGTGTGAATCTATTAAATGTTTAAAAAAATCGTTATATCCGTCTTTTAATTTAAGGAAAAACAGTGCAAAAAATTAGGTTTTTTTTATAAACAATAAATTTTTAATCTGATTTACGGAAGACAGTATTCAATTTTTATAAAATTTATACACTTCAAGCAGTGTTTGTAAAAACAACGTCAAAACTTTTTCTCGTAACTACGTAAAAAATCAAATAAAAAATAAAAAATTATTAACAGGCATCATGATCTCCAAGGTCATTTCTTCCATTCACTATATCTCACGAACCAGATATAATATTTGCATCATTAAGGTGTCAATCGACGTGTTTTAATATCTTTTTGATTATTTTAACATTATAGAAATCCGTTTCAGCGGTTTTTTTAATTTAATAGAAGAAAATGCGAAAACTTAGGGTTTTTTTCAAAAAAAAATATTTTTTTAACCTGATTTGCACAACACAGTAATAAATGTTTATAAAATTTATACATTCCTATCAGTTTTTGAAGAGAAACCAGATAAACTTTTTCATGATTCTGAAGAAAATTCAATGAAAAATAAAAAATCATTCGAAGTTACCATATGAAAAGGGTTCTTCCGAATGATATTACCTTATATCTTTTATTCTAAAGACTTTGTTGTAAAGTCAATCAAAGTTTTAAAATGTTTGGATAATTTGAGCAGATTTTTAATAGTTTTTGCAGTCTTTTCATTAAAATAAGCGGCTTCAATTTTGAAAACCATCAAAATTTCAATCAAATTTGCATTTGTGGTAATCAATCATCATCACCCATCCACCCAAAGCCTTGCGTAATCAATGGTGCTCCCGTAGACGATATGATTAATATTAACTCATTCCTGTTACTGCTATGAATACCTCTCATCATTATTATTTAAAGTAATATTATTTTCAAAATTATTACTGTGTTTAATATTTTTAGTGTTTATCTAGATATTACTGGGAAGTTGACCGTGTGGACCTCAAGGGTCGCAATTTGCGGCTTGTTAAAAAATGTAATTCGGATTTTGATTTGTACGTTCTATGAATAAAGTGCCTCAAGTATACAAGACCACTCTTTTCAAAAAGCTCAACATACATATATCAAGCCAAATAGATCAACGAATTATTGAAAGATTTTTGAGTCATGCATAGAAATCGGTCAACAGTGTTGGCAAAGTGCTACACATTGTAGAAAAAAAACTAACCCCTTCACAATTTAATGAATGTGCGGCACAGACAACATAAGGAGCCAAAGGATTATGTTTATTACGTCGAAACTATTTAACCATATACCTAATAAAAGTGTGGAAAATTCTTCATATCCTAAGCTAGATGATTTGTATTTGGTACAAATCCTAAAAATCACTGAACAGTTTCACCATTTCTACGTACGCATCTAATAATAATAGCAAGCTGATCAACGCGTACGATATTGGACGTAGAATCTGCAAGGATACTCTTACATTTCGCAATTTTTTTCTTCAATAGAAATTTGGCTCTAAATTTCATCACAAATGAAAATTATTCTTCAAAGATCGAATAGTACAATTATGATGTACTGCCACTTGCTATATACGTAAAATATTTGAAATGGTCATTAAGAATGTATCAAATTGGGTTTTACAGTCCCCAGCAAATTTCCAACATAAAGTACATCCAGTTTCCTTCAATGATTCTAGAATGGAAGTTCTTTCATTACAAATGGTTTGTAAAATGCAACTTTCCTACATCAAATTCCGTCAATCTACGACTTTTCTTATCGAGTTGATGTACAAGACGTTTGTATGTACGGCTTTTAACATCACTTGCGCTTTCAGTTTATTAATACGAATTTTCCTGCAATTAAAACTATCATGACTTCACTCTCGGGCTTTGGAGTTTTTCCAATAATGAAAGTCATTGTTAGTAAAGTTTAATGCTAGAAATAAGCAAGGCGTACAAAATAACTAATTTTTGGCCTCTGCATGAATGATATACGCACGAAAGAAAATCTCTTCATTTTCATCACACGTTTAAACATGTTTTGAACACTAATTATAGTTTATCACAAATATCCTGAATATTTTCGAAATCAATGCAACAATTTTGTGGTATAGAATTTTCTGTTGCCTCACATCATTTCCAAGTACATGTAAACTTTATATTACATATTTTGTGGCATTTATTTTGCTTGAACAACTTGTTTATTATTTAAGTATAATAAATGCATTTTCGAAATTTCAATATCTTTCATAAATGAAAACGAGCCAATAAGAAAAAAGAAAAGTATTTCTTTCTCCTGAAAATATTGCACCCTAGATCTTAGATTCTAGCCCCGCGAGCGTTAGCTTAATTTCACCATTGGTCACATGCAAGTCTCAAAGAGGCTTACAGCAGTACCGAAGACGATATTCATAAAAATTTTGAGTTTTTGATTTTGTTCCTAGCACGCCAGTATACGTTACACAGTCTTCAATACTGACCAATTTCATCATCAAAAGTGCGAAGTGCAAATTATTCATTTTAATTATATTTAAAAGAATCTGTTAAAGAACTCGCAACGTTTGAAAATATAAACACCAGTTGCGTTAACTAGAACACAAATCGCACTTGATTTCACCTAGCCCAAATGCTATCACGCACCACATGTATATTTTAATTGGCACTAATTTCATATTATGTAAATAAACATGCTTCTCAAATTACATCGTAATATCGGAAATTGTGCTAGTGTTATTTCAGGTGAGTGCACTCAGCACGCAATCGCCACAAATGCAATCAAATGTACATACTATGATATTGCAAACGTAAATGCAGTTTACATGTCGTCAATGATATGTTTCGCTTTTGTGCCGATTTCCCCAGAATTATAAGTTCATACTGAAAAAATCTGAATAGCTGAATCGTAGTCTAGTCAAGGCTGAAGCCAAGAGAAGAGTCTACTAAGAGTAAAAATTAATGTGTTGTGCTATGATTCTTGCACTTTGCATTCTTATGTAGGTACTCATTATTTACTGTTCTTCTCGAAATGCGATCTTGTATTTTTTCGAGTTTTTATGGAAAAGTGCTTTACTAATACGAAATTATACTTCCTAAAAGAAACACTTGATGCTTAGGAAAATTTAATAGAATTTTTTCTGGTAATCGCCTCGTAAATCGAAATTGAAATTTTCAACATTTCTTTACGTTTTGAGGTCTATAGTGTGTATATAAAGTGTTTTTTGAAAGGGAGATGTATGTGTGTGTAACATTTTTGTAAATCTATCAAATTTTGAAAAAAATCGTTGGAACCCTTTTTTAATTTAATGGAAAAAAAATGCAAAAAATTAGGGTTTTTTTCATAAACAAATAAATTTTCAACATGATTTACGAAAGGCAGTAATTAATTTTTATAAAATTTATACACTCCAAGTGATGTTTGTAAAAATATCATCAAAACTTTTTCTCTTGAGTAAAAAAAATTAAATAAAAAATTAAAAATTATTAACATTCATCATGATCTCCAAGGTCATTTCTGTCATTCACTATATCTCACGAACCAGATAAAATATTTGCATAATTAAGGTGTCAGTCGGTGATGTTTTTAATATTATGAAAATTCGTTTACGCCGTTTTTTTAATTTAATAGAAGAAAATGCGAAAAATTAGGGTTTTTTCATAAAAATTATTTTTTTAACCTGATTTGCACAACACAGTAATAAATGTTCATAATATTTATACATTATTACTAGTTTTTGAAGAGAAACCAGCAAAATTTTCTACATGATCATGAAAAAAGCTAAATTAAAAATAAAAAAATCATTCAAAGTTACCATGTAAAGAGGGTTCATACGAATGATATTACTTTATATCTTTTATTCTAAAGAAATTGTTGTAAATTCAATCAAAGTTTTGAAATATTTGCAAAATTTGAGCAGATTTTTAATAGTTTTTATAGTCTTTTAATTAAAAAAGACTGCTTATATTTTCAAAACCAACAAAATTTCAATCAAATTTGCATTTGGGGTAATCAACGCTTTGAATGGTAAAACGTTTTGTAGTCAATATTCTGCAAGATCATATGCTTCAAAAAGCTTTCATCGAATAAAAAATTAAAGTTTTTAGAAGATTCATTCTTTACTAATCGTAAGATTTCAATAACCATCATCATTTGTAATACATTTTACTTTTCACATCCAATTGAACCTATTTTTGACTGCATACACAAAATTTTTCAAGACCAAAAAGGCCCCCACCGATTGATCCGCGTAAATATTCAATCTGGCCTCATCGACCAAAAACCTTACGTAATCAATGGACCCTCCCGTAGACGATATGATTCATATTAACTCATTCCTGTTACTGCTATGAATACCTCTCATTGTTATTACTTAAAGTATTAGTATTTTCAAAATTATTATTCAATGTTGTTGATGTTGATGTAGATATTACTGATAAGTTGACCGTGTGGACCTCAAGGGTTGCACCTCGCGGCTTTTAATTTCTTGTTGAAAATGAATTTCTATAAAACCCACTGAAAAATCACAACCGTTGATTATTCTTTTTACTTAATGTACCACTTTTCTGCATGCAGAGCCTATATGTAATTTTTCACTACATTTTATTGCATATTTCCTTAACGTCAACTAAGCGGACAAAATTTATAGAATTACAATTACTCGATAAATATCTTGTTTCAATTCTTGTAAAAAAGCTACTGTCCCAATATGGCAGCGTTTTCAATAAATTTCCCAGAATACCGGTACGCGCGCATGAAGCATTGACTCCAATTAAATACAAAAACCACGTCAATGTTGGAATAATAGCTGATGGCTGCTGCTCACATAACGTATCTATCTGTTTATCCGGCCATCCATCCGTCTGATGTGGATATCTTGTTAACAACTCATTTGCCGATATGAAGACACATTATGTCGATGGCATTGATCGGTCCTGTAAAAGTAAGGTGAGGTGTATGTTGCAGCAATTATGCCATTTTCAGTGTGTTTTGTAAAAGTGAAATTACATTAGATGTGATCATTTGATTATGGATCGGTGATAGAAATTAGCATTGCAAATAGTCAGCGTAGTTGCGTCCACAGAAATTGGTGTGATACACGCAACATAAGTGGTCATTTTTGTTGTCACAGCTATTTATGATAATAATCTCTTCGGTTTGCAACAAGTGGTGCGGCATATTTTGCATAATAAAGAGTGAATTCTTCGATTTTTTTTTGATTCTTAATGTAAAAAGATAGTCTGAACAGATTTGAACTTACGATGTTGCCTTTCCATTAGCTCTTCTTTAGTGGAAATTTTTTGATTTGCTTTTCATAATAAAAGCTCTCAATGTATCTCTTTTATCGATGCATGCAAAATTTTGCAATTTATATTGATTTTGCGCTAACTGAAAAAAATTCAAATGACATTAATATATTTTACCTATCCAAAAGGAAATTCGAAAATAAAAATGTAAAAGATATAAAGCAACCTAAGTGTAATTTTTGCATAGTTAAGTGATTGTGTAAATTCTAGATCATAAATAAATATTAAGGGGAAATACATTGAAAGATTGTCATAGAAGTCAAAAACCTACCATTTATAAATTCTTTCATTTCTCTAATACATAAAGTTAATAGCTCGTGCTGGTGGATGATTGAAAAAACGTGTAACACTAATGGAAGTCCAGATTAAATTTATGGTGATATTTTTATAAACATGCAAATTGTCCAAGCTTTGTTTTTTACCTCGAACTAAAGTATTGAGTGACTTAGACTTTATGTAGAAAATGGCGGGCTTATAGGGATTATATGATATGAATATGAAGTAATCATCGAAAGAAATGTAACGGATGAAATTTACTATAGGTACGATAAAGTTTAGTGCGGTGCTTTTTGTTAAGAAGAAATTCTCGTATTACACGAAATGAGTCATGATTTTCCATGACCATTGAAAGATCGGGTTTTATTCAATTTCTTGTACTGTGGAAATAAAAACTTGTTCGAAAACAGTTTCTACTAATAGTTCAAACAGTGAGGGACAATCATCATCAGTTAAACTTTTTCAACGAATATGGTGGTTTTGAAATCACCCGGAATAGAAAATAAATGAGCATCAACAGTTTCAAAGAGAGAATTTCATTTTTAGAAGAAAAAATTCAAACAGAGTTTTAATTTCGCAATGGAGATAATGGTGGCACCGGCTAAATTTTGATGATGTGCCAAAAATCATAATGTAACTGAACTCAAAAAATATAACCTGAAAGTTACATACAAAGCATTGTTGCCAAAAGATTTCATTTTTTCGGTCTGTCTATTCACGACAACGCTGAATATTAATTTTCACATAAGCATTCCTATAAAAACTGTATCTAGTTTGAATGTCAAAGACTTACATAAAGAGTCTGAAAAGGCATATGAACCGCCAAGCTTATTAACAACAAACACAATGTGCTAGTGGATTCATTATTATTTTAATCCATTTAAAATTCAATAGGTTATGGATAACAGCGTAGGAAGACTCAACAGGGGGCCGTTGTAAAAAAAATTTAAATTCTAGAGTGGATCTAGTTTTCTTAACGATAGTTTAAGTATTTGAAGCCATAAATACTTTTGACTTTATCAATGAAGATTTTAAAAACACAAAAACTTATGATTTATTCGATTCAAACAAAATTATGAAGAATAAAATAAATGAATTTATTTTTGAGATTTTGAATCGCGCCGTCATTATGTTCTAGGCTTCCAATTCTTTTGACTTTTTTAACCTTAAAAAATTAAAAAAAAGGTCATTTTATATTGGAATGAATTGACAAAAAACACTATCTGTTTTTCAAGAAGACGATAAAGTTCCAAAATTAATGTCCCCTCTCCAAATACACTACTTCCGCCTACTCCAACTTCGTCACTTAACCATCTCAATCTACATCTCACTCAATTAAAAATCTATTTCAAGCAGGGGCTAATTGAATAACACAATAATAAAATCATAAAATTTCAGCTTTAAAATCTCGTCAATTCAAATAACATGCTTTCCACTGATAGCGACACCATTCCAATAAAATTCAATCAAATTCATTTTAGCGATTTTATAGTTTTTAATGGATGCTATTTTAATGTAAGCGATAAATTAGGACCATAATATTTTATGCATTTATTACTCTATACTCGTGTCATTTTCTATCTTATCTTAAGCTGTGTTTTCATGCATGCAAATCATTCAAGTTTTTTGCTCAACTGACTTTTAATCGGCAAATTGATTTGTTGTCAGGACATAGCACGATCCAAGCTATGCGTGTCAAAACGGTCAATATTTGTTTGGCGAAGACCAGGAGTATGGGTTTTATGACCACCACGCTCCTTGGGGCCTTTTCGGGTAGCACTATTTAGCACATTTTGTGATAAGAAATCCATTATGGAACCTGGTAGCTGGTGGATGAATCAAAAAAATTTTTGCATAGTTTCTTTGATTAATTCAGTAGGTTGGTTCTAAAAAGTATCGCACAGCTATCATTTTTTTAAATTTTAGAATAAATTAGATTTGGTTCGCTATCAGGTTTTTGATGATAGCTTTACTTTTATTGTGTTTCACCAAAAGTTTACTTGCTGTTTGAACTTTAAGAACGCAAGCTTAGTCAGTAATTTTTTTATATTGACGAAATTCAACCACAAAATGCCAATAAATCTACATTTTGTAATTCCCAACTTATATATTTGTCGGTACAACTTTCAGTTAACAAAGTGCAACAAGTTATATAAATTCTCATTGTAACCTATTAATGAAAACTAAAGATTGTTATATATAGCAAATAATATTCATGCAGGTGGACATCATCAAAAGTTTAGTAGTAGATTTTGTAAATTATTGACTATTTGTCGAATTAAAAACAACGCGCAACTAAGATTGAATTGAAAAGTTAGTTTACTTATAGACTCTGTCAAATTTAAGATTATGGTTCGTCCTTTTAACTGTCCTTTTCTAAGCGATGTCCCTCATAATAGAATTCATCAAAATGAGATTATGCAGTGGTAAGTGCTATAAAACTGGATCCAGAATAATGACTGGCCTGTCTCTGACTGGTGCAAATCAATTTGATAGTGTCAATATTTCCATCAATTTCAATCAATTATCCACTTTTATAAAGTAAATTATTTCAATAGATTCTTACTACACTGAGCTTAATAAAAAACCAAAGACTATTACGAAAGACTTAAGGCAGTAACTCATAATTATACGATAGTCATCGACAAGATGTTGACTGTAATGATATACAATCTGAACATGATTGCCAGCAAATAAAGCTATTAATTTTTCATTTTTCAATTTTATAATCTAGTTTGATCGTAGACACTAAATCACATGGCATGTTCGTTGCTGTTTTTTTCTTATTGCCAGAATGAATAAATTACTATAGAAATCTCGAATATCTATCGAAAATATCTAAATACTATTAACGAAAATTTCTACGAATTGATCTTTCAATACTTGGCTAATTTCATATGCGCTCGATTGGCGTTTAATGTTGTACACCCATATTAAAAATAATTTATGCAGAAAAAGACCAGTATCTTACATTCGCTTTGGAATTATTCAATAAATTCACAAATTGCAAAATTCAATATCTAAGTTATGGTCAATTTATGTGAATACCTCGGAATTCTTTTCAGTATTTTCTTTCGGCACGAATCATTTGGATATTTTTGCATATTGGTTTGGTCGCTTCAACACATTGAGATGAATTTCAAACTGTTTTGGATGCCGTATTAGTAGCTTGCATTCTAATGAAATGCATAAATGGCAGGTTCTTCTTGGGATAATAATATTTCAAAAGTTTGAGTTGACATCGCTTTTTTATTTATTACCTGCGGAATCAAAGTCGGAAAGTATTTACAGATATTTCTTGATCAAATCATTTTCATCGTCCTGCGGATGAATTTCCTTGAACATTTTAATCCAATCTTTAAAATTAATTAAATTAATTAAAACTTCGATAACAAATTGATGAAGAAGAAAAACTAGCCCATTCAAAGTTTATTTGTCATTAAAATTTAAGAAGATTATCTAGATACGTATGTGGTCACACAAGCAATAATGCAATTTTAATGTGTATTCCCGAAGCAAATTTTTGTTCGTCAAACAATTTTTATCTATAATATCTCATGACTTAAGGGTGGAGATACATGTAAAATCTTAAAAAAATGCTAGTTTCAGATTGATTTAAAAATATATGTTATTTATTCAAAAGGCTTTTGACATGAAATCCTTAAAGTACATGTCTCAAAGTACTTGAAAATATTTTTTTTTAATTTTTCAACACAAAATGTCGGCGATGCGAATGAATGAAAAAAACACCTCAAAAAATGCCTCGTGCATGCCTCCATTTCCGGAGATCCTGCGACATGAGAAGAAGAAAAATATGGAAATGAGATGTATAGTTCATAGGTTGACCAATAAAATTTATAAAAAAATGTAATTTTTACAATAATTACATTACATTAAACAAAAAATCGATTATTTTTCAAAAAAGTCGTGTTTTAAACATTAACAAACAAATTATTTCTCCAAAATTACAAAAACATGTAAGTTCAACTAAGACATAAGACTCTTTTGTAGATGTGGTATAAATTTGAGCCGGAGCGGTTCGACATTTTTGAAGATATTTTGTACGGAATTTGAAAAAGTACTAATTTGAGAAAAACACGTTTAAAGGTTGCAGTAGTTAAAAACCATTGATTATTAGTTCTTATTATTACTTACTCATTAGTAGGCGATTCCAGGTCCTATTTACTTAGAATTTCAGGTTTATAAGAATATGGTAGGGATACACAATTAGAGAACCGCCCATAGCGCCGGAGAGAAAGTAGGCAGGGACGCGCGGCAGGTGTGCTCGACTTACTTGGGAACGCCGCGCTGCCTATAACAGAATATAGCTCAAAAACTAATACGAATATCGCTTCAAAACTTTTTTTGGCGTATTCTTAGAGTATTTGAAACATTTTAATGTAAAAGAAAAGAAAATCAATTTTTTGAGCAGTTACATGTATTTCCCCCCTTAAATCGAATATCACGTAGTCTATTTCGGTGTTTCTTTTCCAGGTTTCTTATATTATTCTATGCAAAAAACCGCCTACTTTGCGCAGATAATCTTTATAGCATAAATTTTGTGTTTGTCTTGAAATTAAGTATAAATTTTGGTGTATTGTCTAAATTACTAATGAAAAAATTTATGTAATGTAGTCTGTGAAATGTAATTTTTGCGATGTGGTCGCTCTTGATTTATGCTTGAATTTAATTAATTCAACGAACAAAAATCGTTAAATATTGCTAATTTAAACATCAATTACTCATACCTTGCAAATGTAAAAAATGGTACAAGCTAAGGCTATCAAATTCCATCAACAGAACAAAGCGGTGGTACTTGTTTGTGAAGAGTTGACGGAACAGACATTTTTGATCTAAAAGCCATACAATTTTTTGATATTCGAAAACAACGTGTTTTACGTGTAGCTTTTTATGTCGTTGAAATATTGAAGAAATAGTAGCACTTACACTGCGTTCGAAGGAACGAGTTCTTGTTACTCTTCAATTTCGATAACCTTTTTTCAATAAATGTGAATTTATTGTCGATGGTGCTTATATAACCTTGTTGACAAAAATAACATGTATCTATTATAAACTTCTATTTTGTTTACAGGAATCCCAGCAACATTAACATACATCGATATGCGCCGATCACTATCCGGCTCTCCCGAGCTCATACCATATCCTGATGCGAGTAGCAACGTTGCAGGCGATTGTGCCAACGGACTAACAACCGCGTACAGAATTAAAGCTGATGAATGTGGTAGACTGTGGGTGTTGGACACTGGTACTCTTGGTATTGGAAACACTACAACAAACCCATGTCCTTATGCATTGAATGTATTTGATTTACAAACGAATTCGAGAATCAGGCGCTATGAACTGCGTCCAGAAGATACCAATGCAAATACTTTCATTGCCAACATAGCTGTTGATATTGGAAAGGATTGT
Source organism: Oxycera nigricornis (assembly GCA_963942545.1). NCBI lineage: Eukaryota > Metazoa > Arthropoda > Insecta > Diptera > Stratiomyidae > Oxycera > Oxycera nigricornis. Next base: position 29,595,265 of record OZ012660.1, read on the forward strand.
GACGATACTTACGCTTATATGTCGGATGAACTAGGATATGGCTTGATAAGCTACTCTTGGGAACAAAATAAGTCGTGGAGATATTCGCACAGCTACTTCTTCCCAGATCCTCTTAAAGGAGACTACAACATTGCCGGTTTGAACTTCCAATGGGGCGAAGAAGGCATTTTTGGTCTAGCACTGTCACCTATCAAGTCAGATGGATTTAGGACTTTGTTCTTCAGTCCGTTGGCCAGTCACCGGGAGTTTGCAGTTTCTACCAGAATCTTGAGAGACGAGTCCAGAGTGGAGGATAGCTACCACGATTTCCAACCCTTAGAGGAAAGAGGCAATAACGCCCATACTACTTCCAGAGTAATGAGTGATGATGGCGTGATGCTTTTCAATCTGATCGACCAAAACTCTGTTGGATGCTGGCATTCGTCGCTGCCGTACAATCCTCAGTACCATGGAATTGTTGATCGTGACGACGTTGGGCTGGTATTCCCCGCTGACGTGAAAATTGATGAGAACAAAGATGTTTGGGTGATCTCCGATCGCATGCCAGTCTTCTTGATTGCCGAACTCGACTTTAAAGACGTTAACTTCAGAATTTACTCGGCTCCACTCAGCACTCTCATTGAGAACACAATTTGTGATACAAGAAACTCTATTTACAGTGGGTACGAAGCCTACTCAGCCAATACTATTGCTCCTCCTGTCGCTCCAAAACAACCTTCATTCGCCATCCAGTACCAACAACAGTTGCCACTCTTAGGATATGATCCTTTACCGCAATCACTCGCCTATTCAACTGGGAGGACACCTCTATCGAACACACTTGCTCAATCACTACAATACTCAACTCCGAGAACTCCCGTCTCCAGTACGCCAAAAGCGTTCATCTACAATCAAAATAATGGACTTAGTTATGAGATCCCCAGCCCACATCAGTACACATCGGGTAGTCTATCCCAGCTCGGTTTCACTTCCAAAAGGAATTGGTGGCCTAACTAATTTGAATGGCAATTTCATAGTTTGACTATCACATTCAAATACTCCAAGTTTCTAGTTATCTTCATGAATTTTAAAAACATTGTAAATGCGTTTTTGTAAATATCGTCAATAAATGTATGTATTTAAGTTTAAATTGCAAATGTTTATCTACTCGTCTTGCATCCAAGGCGCACGACTATAATGAAGTTCAATGCAAAATTTGAACACGCTTACTAATTTTATTATTATAAATGTAATTAACACCAGTTCATCTGTGGTGAAGCATGTTTTTTATGGTTGCCCATACATTTTTTCGCCTTCAAACCTTCAAATTTGTGTTTTATGTATCCATGATGATGAGAATGGCCAATCTTCAAGTTTATGTTTGCATCCAGATGTAAACACAGGTCGCATAAAACATCTAATTATGGCGAGATTAACATTTTTTCTTGATTTCATGTTAATTAGTGATGCTATGCAGGGGAATTGATATGTTCGAGATGTGAAGGCGAACTGAATCACTGCTATATAGTTTAGGCCACGATAAAATTTTGCAGCTTGATGCGTTGATTTGAATTATGTTTACATGAGTATCTGTATTATAATTTTTGAAATCACCCACTCCGTCCAAATTACTCCTAACGATCACCGAAAAGCATGCGAAAATGAAATAATTTTGTGTTTTACTCATCAAGTACGTGGAAGCAATTATGGTAAATTTAATATCAAAATGAATTATTTTGGATTTTCTTAGTTACTGATAGTACGCAAATACTGGACTTTTTAATATAAGTAAGCTTCTTCTTGCAAATCAGGGAACTGATTTGAGGAACTTATATTTACGAATACCATTAAAAGTTCTAAAAGCATGTTAACATGCACTTTGCTCATTTCAATGATTTTTAAATCAAGTTTTTCTTGTTATAGTTTTGAATAGTATAAACCTTACCGCAATTAATATCACTGGCACAGTACTCTTTAGATATCACCTTTTCGTTACATATTACAAAGAATTAAGAGCAAATAGTCTTGTTTCCTTCGGCAATAAGTAATTCATAAAAACTCTAAATTTCTGCCCGATATTTTACATACTTAATCAGCAAACTAATCATTTCGTATTTGCAGAGTTCAAACTTATATTGACTCCAGTTTAAATAAATTAGCGAAAATATTTTATGTAATATTTTATTCACATTCACCAAGCGTCTGCGATTGAAGGGAGGTTTCTAAGTTTATTTGTAGGGGTAGTTATTTAGTTGAAGCGCAAAACAATAATGATTGTTTTAAATTGAAACGTATTCATTCATCAAAACTGTGTCATAATCTATGCAAATTTTTAGTGGTGGAGCAATAGATATTAAAACTTTGAAAGTACTTTTTGATAACAAAACGGAATAATAGAGAATAAGAATTAGAATTAGACATTTCTTCCACATTAATATTAAAAAAGAAGCAAAGCTCCTGTTTTTGCTATTTGTCGAATATTATATATAAACTGGATTAATTGATAATTGCATTATTCATGAAATTCAGACAAAGAGCAAATTGTTTCAAAAAATGGCACAAGCTATCAGTGGCGAGGGGTGAAAAATTACTGTGGGTAAACCGCTTACTATTTGAGAGACATGAACCCTTAACAGACAAAGCAGTATATTATGAGCATATAGAAAAATACTACCGTAATCATTCTTTCTATTGCATACATTTTAAATTACGATCAGTTATGAAATATTTATATTTTTATGTTATGTGTATCGTTTTTGACCTTATTGGCAAGGAATGTATATATTAAACATGCACTGTCAGCATTGGAGAACAAAAGACATGGAAAACAAAGCATCATGTTTTGTTTACAGCTTCCTGTAAGCCATGGATATTTTTCATAAAGAGAGCAATGAAAATGCTTCGAAAACCCATCTTTCCGCTTAAAAATAATTTTGAGCTCAGGTTTCGCTCGCCCCATTTGAATTACCTGCTGTTTCTGATCAAAACTTAATTTAAAAAATGATGTTTCTTCTGTCGTCAGAAAATCTGTAAGGCAGCAATCTACATTTAAAGACATATTAAAATTTTAAAAAAATCACCCACAAGAAAATCTGCATTAAGTTGAAAATAACCCTTTACCACTTTCACAATTTCCCAAAAACAATCAAATAACAATAAACTCTTTTCACGTTCTGTAGCTTACGTGAATTTCCTGCTACAACAATCAAGGTATAGACATATAGACTATTGCAACAGTATGTATTTCTAATTGAGAGTTTTCGATGAGCTAGCATCAATTTTCACAGCTGATTCGCAAGCCGGGAACGCTACCGGCTTTTTGATTTGTTTCCATACCCTATTGAGGAAAACCGAGCTGCCATTCCAACAAACGGGAGTTGAATGCCCACGGCACCTTAAATTATTGATGAATTCGAGACTCGGAAAGCTTTGCAGCAACTCTTACAAATGTTGATCGCTTTGCTGGCTATTATGGAACTATGAGGATGTGTAGAAAGAAGAGAATGGAGTATGATGGAATAAACACTGAGATCAAGTGGAACGATTGTGCATGTTTACAGTTATGCATGCAAGTAAATAAACACCTCATTCCCTTATAAAACTGAAGTGTTAGACATTTTTGGAACATATTTGGGAAGGGAAGCCGATGGGAATCGGCTTATATGAACGCCTCGCCACTGCAAGCTATTTAAAACAAAAAGTAATAGCTCTGCAGTATAAAAAGTCGAAGCAAAGTGGCTCAATAAAGTTTTTGAAAATTTCATTTGTTTTGCAAGCAGCATTTTAAAATTGATTGAATTGGTTGAAACACACCTTATTTTCAGTTGACCGACTTTTTGGTTACATGGTATATTATTTTAATAATATTTCAACACATTTTCATTCATCAATATAGTTTTGAAGAGTTATAGTAAAATGTGCTTCTATAAGAAAGGAAAAGACACTACTCCTTGATGTACGATTTCGATTTTTTATTGACACATATATGTTTCGGACATAAGCTCTGTCCTTATTCAGTATTACAATGTGTGACCTTCTTCAGTGTTACATTATGTATTTTCTTTTCCGCTCACATTTTTATCGTTGGGTTGATGTTATTTGCATGTTAAAAACGACAAAAAACTGTCATGATAATTATATGCTACTAGTTTTGATTGGTTTAACGTTGATTTTACTTATCGATATAAGTTTTAAGTTCGGATAAAATCAAATGTAAGCAATAATCTTCAAACTTTACTGTAGAGTGTAATAAAGTTTGCAATCGCCATACAACATCATCTTTTAAGGTGGGATGCAGACACAAAAGCTTTATTTAATAATGCAATTTCGCAAAAAATGTAGCTTACGTTATTTGGACTTTTTTGCGTTGATTTGAAGTATGTTCCATTAACAAGATTTTAATAAATTTCTGGAAAAATAAACAACGAATTTATCGTTAGTTCCGTATCGTCATTTGCCCGAATAAATTGTTTCAACTAGCTTAAGCAACCTCATTGGCTGTTTGCCATTTTGGAAATAAATCTATAATTTATTAATACTGCAATTTTATAAAATGTTTAATATGACTGAATAATTCTACCACCTAATACCACCACCACGGTAGATACTTTAAAATTTTGGATTTTATTGAGATTACTAAAGTACTGTTTTAAGTTTTTACCATAGATCCCGAAGTTTTATGTTCAAATATTTGCATCGGTTCCCCCCTCCCCTTTTGTTGAATATGTTTTAAAAATATTCATTTTTTGTCGTTCATTTCAAATTTTCTTTTTCTAAAGGAGCATCAAAGGTAAATTGTTACTATTAAATATTATTACTAATAAAAATTTGACACGATTTCTTGAAATTCTCATTGATTTCCGCTATTCTTCGACCAAAGTTAATATTTCGCTACGATTTAAGTGGAATCTGACTCAGATTGAAATCGAGCGATCATCTGATTGCTAAATTTGAACTGTGGATACTCAATACAATTGGATCAGAAATTTCTTTTTGTGACCGCCATCAAAATTGAAGAACTAGAATAAATACTTATGATACTTATCATCCTCTTATTCGCATTCGTGATGTTGGAAAAAATTTCATGGATTACACTTCTTAGTTTTCAATTCGTTTGTACTTTTGTAGGAAACCCTACCGATGTGCGTGCGGATCTCATCCTGCGGACGTATTCCGAATGTTCGAGGTCAGTGCATAGGGAGAAAACTCTATCAGTATTCAGTATGAAACGGAGGAGGTCGGTTCGATTCTCAATTAAACTAGCATGCTACTTTGAGTCAAATAAAGGAAACTATTGCTGCTGGAAGAATACTGTCTGTGTGAGTTTGACTTTACTGAATGGATTCTTATAACGAGAGAATTATCATTCTCTCGTGCCTGAATAAAACGACATTCATTCACAGAGTAAGCTCTGAGGCAGTCACCTTCACGTCCCATACACAGGGAGTTTGCCGATCTGGTGACTAAACCATAGTAATATTTTATTGTAAATGTTGTCTCACCACTTAAGATGTAAGTTGAGTACCATGTGTTTGAAAAGCCCATGGCACGTTACTACCATCCACATCAAAGATGAGTTACGTTCTATAGGGGGTGCAAACATGATGGCTGTGGTTCCAGCTATGCTTGATAGTGGATGCAATTTTCAATCATTTGTTTTGCTCGCTTCTGAGCAATTTTATTTAATAAATGGTCAGTACATATATATTTTTGCAACCTGCTCAAAATTTTCTATAGTCTTTAACCAGGTACCATTCGTGGTTTTCAATTTATCGTGCGAAGGAGACTTGCAAAGAGTATGAATCTGACCACCTATTTTGATGTGCAGCTTACTTTCCAACATTCAGATTACTCCATGGTCACTTCGGCGTTATTTCACTAGCATATTGCTTGCAAATCTTATTTTGACGTTAGCTGGACTATGGCCTTGCAATTTCTTATGCAAAATGCATCTGCAACATCACAATAAGGCGGGCCTAATCAGTTAGTCCAATGATCTTCTGCAACCATCTTTAAATTCAAGCCAATGAATCTTTGTAAGCGCCCCACAACGTAGCAAAATATAGCTTTTCTTGGGCACTGGCATAGTTCCATTCACAAAGTTTGGTAGTTTTTTTCTGATCGCAGTGTCAATAATCAAATAAAATACAAGCCTCGATCAACTACAAATGGACGAAGGCCCCACGCCACCTAGTTTGCATAATTCTTCATTTTCTTTGTGGAAGACCGACCAAGCAAAAATCCGATGGACTTTTAATGAATCATTCTCCATATTGTGTCTTTTGGATCATGGGCTTGGTTTTACAGCCACTGAAATTAGCTAAGATTTCTAGTCGTTTTTATTCCAAAATATATAGTGGTTATAAGAAGAATTCAAAAAAACTACTGAGATTTGCGTTAATGATATCATAAAATTCATCATTGCAAAATTTTTAAAATATGTAAAAACAGTAATGGTTTCTAGTCTGGCGTATTTGGCGCAAAGCTTTAATTTGTTTGGTGAGCACAATACGACTACTATATATTCCAGTAAAACATCTTGTTCGTCATTATTTTTATCATAAGCGTAATGGTGATAGTATCCAACAATTTCATTTTCAATAGCAGTTACCTAATTAACATGTTAAATTCGAACTGTAGACAATCATTTTTGCTGAAATTAAATTTCGTACTTGAATGCATCATTAATTCTGGACAATATAAATAGAAGCGGCAAAAAAGATAGACGAAAAGCGAAGCAATACAAATTCATCATGTTGAAGCAAATAAAAATCGTATGGGTAATTTCAAGATTGATGCCAGGGATTAAGTGCTATTTGCATAATTAATTCATACAGTTTTTGAGAAAAAAAGTTCTATATGCTTTCCATAAGTTCTGACCACAGTAATGGTGATGGGTGGGTCTGTATTGTTTCAACATCTTACATTATAAAGACTAATAAATATTTCATATGTTGGAAAAAACATTGACTATGCTGTAAATGATCGTTGTTTAGTTATATTTAAAAAATCTTTATTTAAGGAGAACTTTTTAAAGCATATGATTTTACAAAGTATTGACTACCATGGTATCAGTAAATTCGAAGTCTGATTCTATGTAAAACACATCTAACGTAAGATAGAGGAAAAAGAAACTGAAAGAACTCAAAAATTCAAAAAATGATCCCTTCGTATTAATTAACTTCCCAGTATATGGGAAGTTCTTGTAATCGCCTCGAAAATCGAAATTTAAATTTTCAATTTTACGTTTTGAGGTCTATAGATATATATAAAGTGTTTTTAGAAAGGGAGATGTGTGTGTGTGTACGTACGTACGTATGTGCGTTCGTGGACACTTTTTTCTACGAGCATAACTCACGTAAACAAATTTCTATCGTTAAGGTGTCAATCGAAGCGTCTTTGCAATCTTAAGAGCTGATTAGTTTTTGAAACACTTCGGTCGGGGGGGTTTGTTGTTTTGTCCCTTTGAAGGCCATTTCTGTCATGCGTTATATCTCGCGAACCGAACAGACGATTTGCATCATTAAGGTGTCAATAGACGTGTATTAACATTTTTGTGATTTGTTTTTTTCATTATAAAAAAAATTGTTTTAGCCGTTTTTTAATTTAATAAAAGAAAATGCGAAAAATTTGGATTTTTTTCATAAAAAATAACTTTTTGACCTGATTTGCACGGGGCACGGTAATACCAGTTTATGAAATTTATACATTCTTATCAGTTTTCGAAGAGAAACCAGCAAAACTTTTTTCCATTATTATGAAAAAAACTAAATTAAAAATAAAAAATTCTTCAAAGTTACCATTTAAAGAGGGTTCATACGAATGATATTACTCAATATCTTTTATTCTAAAAACGTTATTGTAAATTCAATCAAAGCGTTTTAATATTCGCATAATTTGAGCAGATTTTTAATACTTTTTAGAGTTCTTTAATTTTAGTAAAAAAACTGCTTGAATTTTGAAAACCAACCAAATTTCAATCAAATTTGCATTTGTGGTAATCAACGCTTTGAATGGTAAAATGTTTTGTTGTCAATACTTTGCAAGATCATATGCTTTAAAAAGCTTTTATCAAAGCAAAAATTGTAGTTTTCAGTAGATTTATTCTTTAGCAAGTTTTCAATTACTCCTTTTTTACTTTTTACATGCAATTGAACCTATTTTTGACTGCATATTATATATTTTTCAAGACCAACAGAAAATAAGAAATAATTATCAATCTCATTTACGCAAAATCGTGAAAAAATATAAATTCAGTGATTATGCCGGAACACGCGACAAAATCTCTACAGTGGGCGTAATCATAATTATTATTCAAATTAGTATTATTTTCAAAATTATTATTGTGTTTAATTCTTTTAATATTTATGTAGATATTACTGGGAAGTTGACCGTGTGTACCTCAAGGGTCGCACCTCGCGGCTTGTTTTTTTATTGTTTCTGGATGTGTGTTTTTTTATAACGTTTCATTTGATGAGAACTTAAAACATCTGATTTTGAAAAGCAACGATTGGTAAAATTACAAACTAATTTCTTTTTAGAAAAAAAAAATTATTTAATTTTTTTTATTAAATTAAAATTCTCTGCACTAAATTTATTGAAAATTCAAATAAATCATAGAAAAGATATTACGCAATAGGCGATACCTCAACCAAGTCGTTAGAGTAAGTTAAATTAGGTAATACTATTCTTATCACTTACATATTCATTACAAATGTTAATTGGTGAATATGTTTTGCAAAGATATTTACAATATCTGAACTTGCGAAGCGTAGCTTACCACAAATGAAAATTTGATTGAAAAATTATAGTCAATTTTTTTTCGTAAATTTTAAGCAGTTTTTTCATAAAAATAAAAAAAGCATAATGAAAACTATTGAAAATCTGCTCAAATCATGCAAATATTAATACGATTTAATTGACATGACAACAATGTCATTAGAATAATGGAAATTAGGTAATAATATTCGTATCCACTTTTTATTTATGGTGACTGGTGACTATGATTGACTTTTTGTAATCATGAAAAATAATTTTGCTGATTTTTGACAAAAACTGTTTGAATTATTTGGATTTTATAAGCATTGATTGCTTGTGATGCAATTCAGGTGGATAATTATTTTTTAGGACAACAAACAAACAACAAGCATAAATAACAACAATTAACATTTTTATCAAAATTTTAAAGAATCATAATCAACTCTTTAGATTACAAATACGCATCGATTGATACCTCAAGAATTTGATTCGACTATTTTAACAAATTAACTGTCCACGAATATACGTACGGACATACACACACATACAGACTTCTTTCCGAAAGCATTTTAAACGTACTCTAAAGCCCTTAACACGTATGTTGAAAATTTTAATTGGAATATTCCGGGTGAATATAAGAACTTCCCATATACAGGGAAATTGATAAGCAACTCAAAACTGATAGAATGATAGATAGATTTTGCTTTTAAATGTACTATAGCGTCGTTAAGGTTTTACGTTTCCAGCCACGATTTTTACATTATACTCTTAATATATTTAACTTACAGAAAATTTAAAAAAATCGAAAGTCTCAAGTTGTCACACCGAAATATTGCATCAGTATTATTTAGTTGGAAAATTAACAGCTTCAAAGTATCTATGAACGCAATTATATTTTAAGAATATCAGTTTTTTCAAAAAAAAATAAAATTAAAATCTATTAGTGTCTTCCCCCAAAATGATTGCAATTCACTTTATCGTCATTTGTTTAAAACCAATATATTAAAATACTCTCCGTCAAAATATTTTTGGTAAATTTTTTTGAAGATGTTAAAAATGTCTTTATTACTTTTTTCACCAAGATTCAAATTTTTAACTTCCCAGTATATGGGAAGTTCTTGTAATCGCCTCGAAAATCGAAATTGAAATTTTCAACATTTCTTTACGTTTTGAGGTCTATAGAGTATATATAAAGTGTTTTTAGAAAGAAGTATGTATGTGTGTGTGTGTGTGTGAGCGTAAGTACGTCCGTACGTACATATGTGCGTTCGTGGACAGTTTTTTTCTACGAGCATAACTCACATAAACAAATTTGTATCGACTTAGTTAAGGTGTCAACCGAAGCGTCTTTGCAATCTTAAGAGCTGATTAGTTTTTGAAACATTTCGGTCGGGGGGGGGGTTTGTGGTTTTGCCTCTTTGAAGGTCATTTCTGTCATGCACTATATCTCGCGAACCAAACATACGATTTACAATATTAAGGTGTCAATCGACGCGTATTAACATTTTTAAATCTATCAAGTTTTGAAAAAAATCGGTGGAACCGTTTTTTAATTTAAGGAAAAAAAGTGCAAAAAATTAGATTTTTTTTCATAAACAATAAATTTTTAACCTGATTTGCGAAACACAGTAATCTATGTTTATAAAATTTATATACTCCAAACAGTTTTTTGTGTAAAAACCAACAAAACTTTTCCTCGTGATTACAAAAAAAAATTAAATTAAAAATAAAAAAATCATTAAAAGTCATCATGATTTCAAGGTTATTTCTGTCATACACTATATCTCACGAACCAGATATTATATTTGCATCATTAAGTTGTCAATCAACGTGTATTAACATTTTTGTTATGTTTTTACATTTACAAAAAATCTTTGGAGCCGTTTTTTAATTTAACAAAAATAAAGCAAAAAATTAGAATTTTTTAAAAAAAAATTTTTTTAACCAGATTTGCACAACACGGTAATAAATGCTTATAAAATTTATAAATACTTATCAATTTTTGTAGACAAACCAGCAAAACCGTCTATCATGATGCCAAAAAAATTAAATTAAAAATAAAAAATCATTCAAAGTCGCCATGTAAAAAGTGTTCATATGAATGATTTTTCCTGACTACTCTTATTCTAAAGACATTGTTGTTAAGCCAATCAAAGTTTATTAATATTTGCATAGTTTAAACAAATTTTGAGGAGTTTTTACAGTACCGTGTTTTAATTTTAATATAAAAACTGCTTAAATTTTGAAAATCAAAAAAAAATTAATCAAATTGCATTTTTGGTAATGAACGCTTTGAATGGTAAAATGTGTTGTTTGTCAATACTTTGCTAGATCTAATGCTTTAAAAAGCTTTCATCGATATGAAAATAACAAATAACGTACAATAGGCTTTGTAACCTGCCCCCCCCCCTCCTGATTAATCCGCGTAAATATTCAATTATTCCCCTTACCTACGTAATCAATTGACGCTCCCATAGATGATACGATTAATATTAAGTCATTCCAATTACTGTTATGAGAGGTACATTATTATTATTTAAAGTAATATTATTTTCATAATTATTATTTTGTTTAGTATTTTTAATATTCATGTAAATATTACTGGGAAGTTGACCGTGTGGACCTCAAGGGTCGCACCTCGCGGCTTGTTGCAAAGCAATTTAGTGTGGATAAACTATGAATTAGATTTATAAAAGTTTCCGACAAGACACATCTGTGAATAAATTTCAATTCAATTTTATGTCAGATTCACTATATTAAACTATATCATTGACAAAGCAAGACAGAAAATGTATATTATTAACAATGTTAAAATAGTTGAACCGTTGGAAAAGAAATATCAACTGAAATATAAAAATGCATCTGATGGTCAATCATCAACCATAAGAATACAAACCAAATTGAAAAGCAAATCTTAAAAGTTTTCATGTTCATATGCTTCAAAAAAGGTGATCAATTAACAAGGCATTCCGATATTATTTTTAATTAAATTATCCGTTTTAGAATTCTATTATTTCGCATCAAATGTCCACACTTCCATTCAAACTACTTGAAATACGATACGTCGTCTGTTGATGTTATCTATCACCGGTCAAACACTTCAACACAATATCATCAACTCCGATAAAAATTAAGTGAGCATCGCAAAACCTAATGGCATGACGTTAATTGCTTCATATTTTTGAGCTCTTTTCAAATTTAAATTTACGATAGACAACCTCTTAACAACGCCTACTATATCTCGCGATTCTACTTAATTATTTTACCATTTCAAATTGCAATATTTTCGGTAGAATCGATATTCTTCGTAGGAATTCAGCCAACGTTCCAGCAATTTGGATGAATAAATTAAAAGTCCATTAGTGAAGTCAACGGCAGTTCATCATAGACCATAAATATAACGCGACAACTGTGAACATAAAGCAGCTGAGGAGCACCGAATTTTTGGCTGGTTCTTACGTAAATAGGAGTTAAGTCTCACAGTTTTCAGATCGATCAATAAGCTCTTTTTAGCAAATGTATTGTTTCCAACCAAACGAATGAATTCATTTCTAATAGCAGTGTTCCGACATTCTAAAATCTGTATTAGGTTAATTCGGTTCATTCACATGTGTAATAATATGTTGGACGAGATATATACGGTATGTAAATCATGATGGGCGTACAGCGATGGATCACTTTCAATTTCAACTTGCTAGCATCCAGAATCAGAAACTAGCAGACGTTTTCGATGCTATATCATGTCGAGATGATTATCACTGTCGACGGATTTGTTGCAGGGATAACGATAATTTTCACACCTTTTTACGGATGTAATGCGCCTCAAATGAGTACGGTAGAGCTGTGCAAAATCATCGCAAGTTCAGGCAAGCTTCTTCGCTTACCTGGTCCTGATATCTGGAAAAGAAGCCACACAGCATCACATTGGAACGACTTCAATTCTAATCCTCGACCTCCCTAAGTATAGATTCAAGTACTTTGCTTACCATTGCGGTGGCACATCTGTGAGCAGTGTTCGGAGTCAAAAGCCAATTGCTTGGAGGGCTCAAGTTTCATAGCATCCATTATAGGGTCTACTTAGGCACCGTTTAGTGCGTCTCTTCCGTTCGACTGGACCATAATTCAAAGTTTTAATTGATAACGCCCATCGTCAAACAACCGGCGAGCTCTTCAATTAGAGCAGCACCGCCGAGGACGTCCATGAACACGGGACATCCAAGACCTGGCGTGGCGTACCCTGGAGAGTAGTATTCAAATTAGGCAGGCGGAATGGATATGTCTAGTTCCTGAGTTAGTACGGCACCCCCTGAGGAGAGTGAATCGGCGTGGCACTGGCGAGGCGAGGCGCGGTGGGATCCAAATATATGATAATTATTAACCGTTTTCAGATGATTTATGGAGGTTGTGATTCGCGGGGACGGCATTTTAGATACCGATCGGAAAATTGATTTTGATAGCATACAGTGTTAAAAGTTGGGCAATTAGGACTAAACGCCTCCCGGGACAGTTTAGCGGGCTTCATATTGCACGAAAATAACTGGTATTCAAGAGATATTTATGCATATGCGATCGAACTGGAATACCACAATCCATAGCTAACATTTATGATTGCTTTTAAGCTGGATCGAAACATTGGCCACAAAAAAATACGAAAACAAAATACACACCTGCTAAATGCTGAAACTTGAACAATGGTTTGCCTGGTTGAAAATCAATCAAGTAAAATCAAATAATCCAAATTCCAATTCAAGACTAATTATTAGCTACCTTGCTGAATGTGTATATTATACAAAATGGCGCCTGACAAAATATCACGTTATATGGAATTCTTCGAAATTTGTTCGGATTTCGATATTGCTCTAATGCTAGGCTGCATAGAATAGCATACTTATCATCTTTCCTATGATTTTTAATTTGAAAAGTACCTTAAATCTCAAAAACTGTGATAAAATGATACATGTAATCTGATCAGCCTAACAGATGTCGACCAGGCACGTCACTAAACACTGAGTTAAAAGTTTTTGCTTGGCAATAATCAAATAGAATAGAAGCAAGTTTTATGTTTTCTTGGTATTTGAGCAGGCTTCCCTTGGATTTTTTGGTTTTAATTGAGATTAAACAAGCCGTGAGGTGCGACCCATGAGGTCCACACGGTCAACTTCCCAGTAATGTCTAAAAATATATTAAAAATATTAAACACAATAATAATTATGGAAATAATACTACTCCAAATAATAAAAATGTACTTCTCTTAAAATTGATTACGTATGGATTTTGGTGCATTGGTTTGATTGATTATTCACGCGGATAAATCGGAGGAGGGACAGGTTACACAGCAGTTTTTTCATTAAAGTTAAAACATGGTGCTGTGAAGATTATTGAAAATCTTCTCAAATTTTGCAAATATTAATAAACTTTGATTGACTTTACAACAATGTCTTTAGAATAAGAGATTTAAGGTATAATGATTCGAATGAACCCTTTTTACATGGTGACTTTGAATGATTTTTTATTTTTAATTTAATTTTTTTGTAATCATGAGAAAAGTTTTTGCTGGTTTCTCTACAAAAATTGATAAAATTTTATAAATTCTACAAACATTTATTATTACGATGTGCAAATCAGGTTAAAAATGAATATTTTTATGAAAAAAACACTACTTTTCAATTTTTTTTAAATAAATTAAAAATACGCTTTAACGACTTTTTTAATATATAAAAACATCATGAAAATGATAATACGCGTCGATTGACATTTTAATATTATATTCAGTTCTCGAGATATAATGAATGACGTAAATGACCTTGAACGTTTAAGGATTTTTTATTTTTTATTTAATTTTTTTTGTAATCATGAAAAAACTTTGGCTGATTTTTTTACAAGAACTATTTGGAGTATGTAAATTTTATAAACATTGATTACTTAGGTTTGAAAATCAGGTTGAAAATTTTGTGATTTTGAAAAAAACCCTAATTTTTTGTACTTTTTTTAAAAAAATTAAAAAACCGCTCCAAGAATTTTTTTAAAACTTTGAAAGAATCACACAAATGTCAATACGCGTCGATTGACACCTTGTTCAAAAAAATCTTACGTTTTGTTCGCGAGATATAACGCATGACAGAAATGACCTTCAAACGGGCAAAACAGCCCCCCCCCCGACCGAAGTTTTCCAAAAACTAATCAGCTCTTAAGATTGCAAAGACGCTTCGATTGACACGTCAACGAAGTTGATACAACTTTGTTTACGTGAGTTATCGTCGTAGAAAAAAGTGTCCACGAACGTACATACGTACGTACGTACGTACATACATACACACACACACATACATTTCCCTTTCTAAAAACAATCTCAATTTGATATTTGTCTAAGCGATAGTAAAGTACTCATCATACCCAAAGCCTTCATACTATTGAAAGGCTAAAAACGTATCTAAAAGGGAATTCAAGTTACTTTTTTGATTAATTTATAATCAATCCAAAATTCATTGAACAAAAGAACGTTTGCTTAAACATTTATAATACCCAGTAATCTAGCAACTGTGCAGTGAATTTAGGAAAATCTACCACTCTTAAAACGAACGACGACACTGTCGATAAATATTTAAGGAATCCAACCAACCATTGATTTGAATACTCAACAACCTTTACGCAAATTTTATATTTATATTCAAAGATTGTCTATGAAGTCCTCTTTACCTTATACTTCTAAATATTCATTTAAACAGTGCATAAAATAGTATTATCTTGCCTGTCTAGAAGTAAGTAATGACATTTTTGTCTATAGTTCACGAGCCAGGAAATTTAACAAATAACCACTATCTCATTTAAATGTAACATTTCGAAGGAAACCCAGTACAGTTTCTGCCTTGATAAATATAGCAGAAATTTTAATAAGGGTGATTAAGCAACAACATTATTTATTGAGGATAAAACTGGATCTTAAAAAAGTCCAATTGAATTTTACTCTAAATTGTGTTAGTATTTACACGTCTAAACATTTTGCGTCAAGTATTCTGCGTGTCGTTACTTTTACAAAATTAGTGACACTCAAATTGTTGTTTACCAAAACATTGTCAAATAAACATGTTACGTGCTCCACACTACCACACCTCCCTCCCATTCATTCATCCCCCACGTGCCCTGCCAATTCGGACGCAACATGGAAGATGACTGCCGAGAGGAGGCCCCGTGCGGAGCACTCACCAACTGTGGCTGCATAGTGACGGTCATAGAGTAAATTTTTTGAACCGGCTAGCTCACCGAGTCATGGGATAATCAAGAAAAAAAAAACGGAAGAAACCGGGCAAACATCATAATCGTGCACAAGCTGCGGAGGGGAGAAACCACTCACTTCATCTTAGAATTCACTTTATTCTTTTCTTAAACTCTACTTTAACACTGATCGTGACAGTCCAGATGCGATAACATTTAATATTTCATAAACACTTTAAAAACAATAAAAACAAGCGGCATTCGACGGGAAAGCTCTCAGCAGAACAGGCGTTACACCTTTGTATAGCGCCAATGGTCCTTCACTTTTCTTCAGTTCCCTGAAGACGTCACGAATGTCGTTTTTATACGTTCCTTCGGGAGGCGTTTGCAATTGACTTTTTAAGAACGTCGACAGACATTCCAATCGCCCAATTCGCTATTCCTGCCATACCACCAGCGACTATCGTTGATAACATACTCACTTTTGCTCCGGGGCCTGCTCGTTCCTTTTGCTTTCTCTTGGATATATTTGTAGGTTACAAAATGCATACCACTAGCTGGAACATTCCTTAGTAGTGCAAAAGCACTCATCGCGCACTGAGCGGACTCCCATTGGACTTTTTTGCGAGGACGCGAACGATACCACCGACTTGATATTCCGACATCGGAATTGTGCGCTTGCCGATCCCTGCGGCTTGTGCGAGCGAACCAAGGAACTGCCCAACTTCCAATAAAAACTCCACCCGTTAAGCCTCTTGTGAGCTTCACCACTCGCTTCCTGCTGGCAAACGAGTAAAATGTTTGTCTCGTTGGATCTTCACTTCGTTTTTTGGAAATCGTACAGAGATTAAAACTAGCCACTAACTTTTGGCTTCTATCGTCGTTGCTCACAATTTTTCTCCGACTGACTTTTTTTCCACCTCTGCACTCACACCCCTCCAACCCTCTCACTCGCGTCTCGAGTCCGAACATTTATGCCCATATATGGCAATCCGCAAATTTGCCCAATCAGGTGGGCGACCGCGCCCAAAAAAACCGCTTCTCGCTCGATCACCTGAACTCACCACGACTAGAAAAGAAAACAAAGAAAAACGCGTTTCTCACCTCTCGAGAGAGACAGTACGAGTGGTGGATTAATAATTCGGATTTTAGTACTGCCAATGGCGATTATTTGACAGTGTAATAGCGTGTTCACATCGCTAGATTTTGGTCATTGTGATTTCGAAATCTTGTTTTAGTGTTCCCATCGCCTCGTCTAGATTTGGCAGTGACAGTTTCGTAAATTTGACAGAAGTGAATAAATAGTGCATATTAAAATTGATAAAATAATGGAAGGTGTTTTGTTGAATGAAATTATATTGAGTGAGCACTTGAAGTTATTAGATGGGCTCATAGCCAGTAAAGTGGGGGATATTACCCGCTACCAAAAAAGGATGTTTCGTGAATGAAATTCCATATGTTTGACACTTGTCACTGCTTGTTATATGTCATCCGAATGAGTGTGGTAAAGTGTGGTGAAAAATTTTCTTGCAGTTCTGCCACGCGCAACCATCAGATTTTGAGTAGATTTTGTTGAAACCTAGGAGATTTGAGATCGACTAGATTTTGATTTTAGTATGGAAAATCTGGTAGATTTTGGATTAGATTTCGCGAAATCTGCCGATTTGTCGAAATCGGGTGCGATGTGAACAAGCTATAACGATGCAATTTAAATTGATTCACTTTTTGGTAAAAAAGTGAAATAAAATGATCCGCAACAAACATCAATGGAATAAATATAACTGTTACTTCACGTGATGCTTTGTAAGTTATGAGTTTCAAAGGCTTTCACATCCCAAAAAAGCGAGGCTAGTAGACAGGTTAATAGCAACGAAAGAAGTGGAAATAAAAGCCTAGCAACTAGCCAGGCGAATAGTGAGGATAGTAACCAGGCTATTGGCAACCCTTATAACGAAGATGAAAGTGAACATAGTATGCAGAGTTGTAGTAACGACAGCAGGAAGACAAATAATTTTTTTAAATTTTTTAATTTAATTTAATTTATTCCAGCACATTTAATAGAGTTTAACTCCAATTACAAAATGTAAAGAAAAAAAAACAAAGTAAATAAAAATCATAAAAAGTAATTAGATGATTAAGTAAAAAAGTGAAATAAATCCATTAGCTAAATATTACATTTGCTACGTTACGCTTAAAAGACGCAAGAGAAGGTGGAAAAGGTCCAAGCTGTAGACTATCATAAGTTCGTGGTAAACGGAGTAATGTAGAATTGAAGTAAACTTCAGTTCCAGCAAATGGTAAGGCAAAAATATTCGGAACACGAGATGGTCTGGAGCGTTGCCTTAACGAAATAAGGTTGGATATATCTATTTCAATGTAGCCGTGACACAGCTTATAGAGAAAGCATAGGTCAAGATATATCCTTCTAGAAGCCAATGGAGAAATATGAAGAAACAGAAGACGTTCATTGTAAGGCAAATAAGGGATTTTAAATTTACAAAAGAGAAAGCGTGTAAACTTACGCTGAACAGATTCAAGTAGGGCGATTAAATAGACATAATGAGGTGACCAAATTTGTGAAGAATATTCAAGCAGTGAACGAACGATGCTCACAAATAATTGCACCGCAGAATGAGGATTAGAGAATATACGGCAATGCCTCAGTACAAAACCCAAAAGCTTTGAGGCCCTGGTAACAACACTGAAAATGTGAGCATCAAACTTCAGTTTAGGATCAAAGATCACCCCCAGATCCTTCACTTGATCAACCACATTCAATATAATGGAGTCAATGGAGTAATCAATGGAAGTGGGCGAAGACTTAAGGGAAAAGGACATTGCATGGCACTTAGGAATATTAAGGAAGAGAGAGTTTGCTTCACACCAAGACCAGAGAGTAATTAAATCTTTTTGAAGAGCTTTGCAGTCGTCAAGAGATCTAATCACTCTAAATAACTTGAGATCATCAGCATAAAGAAGGCAGGAAGAGTCAAACAGAGAAGGAAGATCATTAATGAAGAGAATAAATAGTAAAGGTCCAAGAATGGAACCTTGAGGGACACCAGATTGGGGATAAAATGGAGCGGAATAGCTACCACAAACGGAAACACGACAGGCTCTATAGGACAAGTAGGAAGATATCCATAATAGAAGGGAACCAGAAACCCCAAACAACTCAAGCTTACGACATAGTATCGAATGGTCAACAGTGTCGAAAGCTTTGGAAAAATCCGTGTATATGGTATCAACCTGAAGATGATTAAGCTGGCTACTAGTGCGAATTGACATGTTGATTCTAGCCAAGTTTATAATGATTTTTTAGTCATTGTTTCGGATTGATTTTTGACATTTTTGACGACAGTAAACTCCATAGAACTAAAAATATTTTATGACCTGAATTTGAATATTTTAGCTTACTAATCTTATGGGTACTATTACAAGATATGTATTGTTAATAGAGGTGCACGTAATCAAAAAAATAATACACATGTAAATTCGCCAAGAAAACGAACTGATAGTACCTATATGTGCTTTGTTTGATTACACTGGTCTACAGTGGAAAAGTATTTGAAATAATTTTCACTAATTTCTACTTGTCTACCCATGCTGAATACGAGTTGAAAAGTGAATGTCATTTATTGGTTTAAATTTTTACGACACGTGATATTTTCCGAATTTAATGATTCTATCCTTATTGAACTCGATAATTGTGGTATTTACATAGTTAGTGGGCATTAAATATTAAAAACATGGTGTTAAAGTGCTATGTTCTGTATTACTTAGTGGTAAATGTCAGGAAAATGTGTGACGCCAATTTTTTGTTACATTTGTGGCGAGGTGATATTCAGTACATCGCCTACAATTAAAGAAGCCCATTCTCACTACTTTAACGAAGACATAAAACAACAGGATACAAGCTGGGTTCCAAATTTCTGCTGTAGTTCGTGTGCTCCACGTTAAAGAAATTCGCTGGCGAGAATCGACAAATCATATAACTGATTGTTTTTTCTGCCGGACAAAATAAGTATGTATATATTTTGAAGAGGCAAAGATGTTTATAAAAAAAGAACAATGCCTTAGTGTATCCAAATATACAATCGACTACTCGTCCTTTACTGCACAGCAATATTCACCCGATTCCAAAGCATCCTCACATTGACGACGACGAAAGTGAAATCTCACTTACTTCACCAACAACCTCAGTGTCGGAATATTAAATACCAAGTACATCATCACAGCCACATAGGATAACATAGGATAAGTTGAATTAAATGATCTTGTACGGAACTTAGAATTGACAAAAACAAAGAAGAGCTTCTACACTCGAGACTGCAACAATGCAACCTTTTAGAATGTGGTGTGAAACCCTTCTGCTGCGGATTTTATGTATGATGAACATAAATGGCGAATCTGCGGACATTTGAAAGGCTACACGAAATTTTGTTGCTTTATTTGCAAATGAGATAGTCGTGATAAAAAAGAGCGTTATAAGAAATAGGGTGGTCCCATCGTGAGTCACTTTAATCTGGACAAAAAAATGTTGAAAATGACCCTTTGTCTACAAAAAGTGTTACTTCCACCATTGCAAGTCAAATTGGAGTTGATGAAAAATTCCGTTAAAGGAATGAATGAAAATGTAGCTGCTTTTCCAATACCTTCGCCAGAAATTTCAACGATTAAGTCAAGCTAAGATCAAGATTCGTCAGTCCTCAACTAAGAATTTTTTTAAAGATGATAACCTTCACTCTGTTCGGAAAGGTACGGAAAAAAACCACTGGGATGATTTTTGCCTTGTTGCAAATAACTTCTTGAGAAATACGAGGAATGACAACTATCGAAAATATGTAATCATCATACCAAAAAATGGATTGTAGCATGTCCTTGAATATCCACTTTTAGCATTCAATGTTGGTGGCAGAATATAAGAAAGCAGCGCAAAAGCCACGTCGCAATTCTACCAATGAATAGAAGAGCGGTATGATTTCTGTTAATTGTTTGCAAAATCCTTGTTTTTTTTCTAGAAAACGAAAACTTATGTTGAAATGTAATTATTATTAACTTCCCAGTATATGGGAAGTTCTTGTAATCGCCTCGAAAATCGAAATTGAAATTTTCAAAATTTCTTTACGTTTTGAGGTCTATATAGTATATATTAAGTGTTTTTAGAAAGGGAGATGTATGTGTGTGTGTGTACGTACGTACGTACGTCTGTACGTTCGTGGACACTTATTTCTACGAGCATAACTCACGTAAACAAAGTCGTATCGAAGCGTCTTTGCAATCTTAAGAGCTGATTCGTTTTGGGAAACTCCGGTCGGGGGGGGGGGGTTGCTGTTTTGCCCGTTTGAAGGTCATTTCTGTCATGTGTTATATCTCGCGAAACCAACGTACGATTTCCTTGAACAAGGTGTCAATCGACGCGTATCAACATTTATTTAATTCTATCAAGTTTCTCAATAATTTCTTGGAGCCGTTTTTGAATTTTTTAAAAAAATGTACAAAAAATTGGGGTTTTTTCCGAAAACAATAAATTTTTAACCTTATTTTCAAGTCGAAGTAATCAATGTTTATATAATTCATATACTCCAAACAGTTTTTTTACAACATCATCAAAATGTTTTCTCTTGATTACAAAAAAAATTAAATAAAAAATAAAAAATCATTAACAGTCATCATGATCTTCAAGGTCATGTTTGTCATGCGTTATATCTCGCTAATCAAACATACGATTTGCATCATTAGGATGTCAATCGACGCGTTTTAAAATTTTTGTGAATCTATAAAAATTTTAAAAAATCGTTCAAGCTTGGAGTATATAAATTTTATAAAAATTAATTACTGTGTTCCGTAAATCAGGTTAAAAATTTATTGTTTATGAAAAAAAACTATTTTTGCACTTTTTTTTCTTAAATTAAGAAATTTTTTTTCTTTTATTCTAAAGACAGTTTGTAAAGTCAATCAAAGTTTTAAAATGTTTGGATAATTTGAGCAGATTTATAATAGTTTTTGCAGTCTTTTAATTAAAAATAGAGGTTTAAATTTTGAAAACCATCAAAATTTCAATTAAATTTGCATTTGTGGAAATCAATCATCATCACCCATTCACCAAAAGCCTTGCGTAATCAATGGATGCTCCTCATTCCTGTTACTGCTATGAATACCTCTCATTATTATTATTTAAAGTAGTAGTATTTTCAAAATTATTATTGTGTTCAATATTTTTAATGTTTATCTAGATATTACTGGGAAGTTGATCGTGTGGCTCAAGGGTTGCACTACGCGGCTTGTTTTATTATAAGTTTGTAAAAATAATTTAAAATCAGTCTAACTAAAGACCGGTGTTGTCTGTGTAAACGATCGCTTTCATGGGGGACCTAATCTTGATTTCAGAATTATATTCTTAGTAATTTTTTTTGGTTAGGTACACGAAGTGCATTTGTATTCTCTACTAACTTTCTTGACAGTTTCAATGTTTTAGCAATGAGCCAAGTAATATTATGGTCAACTCTCGAGCTAATGGCAATAATCTTAACATGAGCAACGTTTAATTTTTTCCGTAGAGTAAGTAGTCTCATTTTGTCAAAAAAATATCCAAACTTTTTATTTCACTTTTCACTTTTAATAGAGAGTTGAAATGTTAGGTTATCGATCACTTAGTTCAGATAATTTCTGATTATGATTAAAGATTCTTACTTTACATACCTGGAACCTCCATAGAATGCATGCACTTGGGCAGGTGTTTAAATTGGTTACACAGAACCCTTTACAATTTTTGTTTAAATCAGCCAATTTCCTATTCCCAGCAAAAATGCAAATGATTCAAATAGCCTAAGTTTATTTTCCTCAAATGATATGTGTTTAATATTAATGAGAACAAACTACCTACAAATGTGCGCATAATTAATTTAGCGAAAATTACGAGCTATCTCTATTAGTTTCAATATTGAGCTTTACTTCAATAATATTTATTAGCGCTGTTGAACCTGATTGCCGTAACATATGTTTAACTGAGCAAAACGGTAATCAACCGTGAAACCATAGATAAATCAGTCACTCAGCACGAGCGCCAACAACACAGTTACTTTGAAACGATAGAAAGGCTCAAGAAGCGTTCGGCTAAGTAAGCAATTTGCGAATATGAGTCTGTTACTAATGAAAAAATGAAGAAATAAATTCAATTAACTAGTGATATCGAATGTCTACATGCAGATTTACTTTAGATTAATCCTGATTGCCATGTTTGGCGCAATGAGAGAAAATTTATGATGGTAGTGTACAAACCGTGTTCACTTTAAATGGGGATCAATAGGATTTTGAACTCATTTTCAAACATTTGATTTTAGACAATCGTCAGACTAGCTGTTACGTGTGTTTTCATACAGAGATAAAACAGGATTTAAAGTTTGTTAAATTCTAGCCTTAATAGGCGTAGCGTAGATTTGATTAAAAAGGCTTTTCGGTGTCTTGTTTCAAGGAAATTTCAGAAATATTAAAGAGATCTTATGGCTTCATTTCAGTCTTTGATCCTTATTATTATTATTACTATTAATTTTAATTATTACTATTATTATTAACTTCCCAGTATATGGGAAGTTCTTGTAGTCGCCTCGGAAATCGAAATTGAAATTTTCAACATTTCTTTACGTTTTAAGGTCTATAGAGTATATATTAAGTGTTTTTAGAAAGAAATATGTATGTGTGTGTGTACGTACGAACGTGCGTTCGTGGACAGTTTTTTCTACGAGCATAACTCACGTAAATAACGTCGTATCGACTTTGTTTGACACCAACGTCTGCAATTTTAAGAGCTGATCAGTTTTTGGGATATTTTGGTCGAGGGGGTTTGTTGTTTTGACTATTTGAAAGTCATTTCTGCCATGCGTTATATCTCCGGAACCAAACATTTGATTTGCATAGTTAAGGAGTCAATCGACGCGTATTAATACTTTTGTGATTCCATCAAATTTAAAAAAAATCGTTTGAACTGTTTTTTGATTTATTAAAAAAAAGTGCTAAAAATTTGTTTTTTTCCATAAACAATAAGTTTTTAACCTGATCTGCAAAACGCAGTAGTAATTGTATATGAAATTTATATACTCCAATTCCAGCAATTTTTTTTTTCATGATTACGTAAAAAACTAAATTAAAAATAAAAAATCATTAAAATTCATCATGATTTCCAAGGTCATTTTTATCATTCAATATATCTCACGAACCAAATATGATATTCACATCATTAAGGTGTCAATCAATGTGTCCTAACATTTTGTGCTCTTTTTAACTTTATAAAAAATCGTTTCAGCCGTTTTTTTAATTTAATAAAAGAAAATGCGAAAATTAGGATTTATTTCATAAAAAATTTTTTTAGCCTGATTTGCACAGCACAGTAATAAATGTTTATAAAATTTATACATTGCTATCAGTTTTTGAAGAGAAACCAGCAAAAAAAATTTGTATGATTCTGAAAAAAAAATTAAAAAAAGCATTCAAAGTTACCATGTAAAAAGGGTTTATATATTTGGTTCTAAAGACGTTGTTATAAAGTCAATCAAAATTTTATAATATTTGCATAATTTGAGCAGTTTTTGCAGTGTTTTAATTTTATAAAAAAAACTGCTTAAATTTTGAAAACCAACAAAATTTCAATCAAATTTGCCTTTGAGCTAATCAACGCTTTAGTGTTCTTAAGATTTCAATTACTTCCCCCATTACTATATGTAAAACATATTGCTTTTTACACGCAATTAAACTGATTATTGACTGCATATTAAATGTTTTTCAAGATCAACTGAAAATAAGAATTAATTATTAGTCTCATTGAAGTAAAATCGTAAAAAATACAAATTCGATGATTATGCCGGTCATGGCAATTTTGAACAAATTTATTTGAAATGGCCACCTCGCGAGAAAATATCTTCAGTGGGCGTAATAACAAAAAGCGCATTCATTTTTGCTTGCGCTCTTTTGTCCTTCAAGGATCGATATAAAAATAACAAATAACGTAAAAAATTCTTTGTAGCCTGCCCCCTCCGATTGATCCGCGTGAATATTCAATCAAACCAATCCACCCTCCAATCAACAAAAGCCTTACGTAATCAATGGACGCTCCAGTAGATGATATGGTTGATATTAACTCATTTCAATTACTGTTATGAGCACCTCTCATTATTATTACTTAAAGTAGTAATAGTTTCATAAATATTTTTTTTGTGCTCAATATTTTTAATATTTATGTAGATATTAGTGGAAAGTTGACCAAGGCTCGCACCTCGCGGCTTCTTATTATTATTATTATTATAACTATTATTATTAATATTATAATTATTATTATTATTATTATGCCACTCCAGACTTTATCAGCGTTTAGTTCCAAAATGAATTGTTCATGGATTTCTGGTGTCTGGCAAGTTTTGATGAAGCAATGATGTGTCGGAATTTCGGCATATATACTGTGATGAACCGTACATGTTCAAACAATCATTCATTACAAAAGGTACATGATAAAGTACAAAAAATATAAACAAAAGCGGAACATTTCCTCCATTCATTGCAACAAACAAATTCAAATTTCGTGCTATTTACGAATTGAGTATGGCATGCACCATGCTGGTACGACTAGCAATCATGTCCACATTTTGTGCACGTTTTGAGGACTAGGATGCCGATGCCATTAATTCTAGCGGGTTCTAACGCGCTGTGTGTTAGGTGTCCCTTTATTTTGACTCTCGTCTTTAAAGTGTTACCTCTATTTATATTACATTTACGGTAAAAATGACATTCATAATTTTTTTTATATTTTTTATTTGTTTTCATTTTATTTTCATTTTTTACAAAAAAATTCTCCTCCTTGGGGAGTGGGGTCCATAATCTTAACCTTTACCGAAAACGATTTTGTCGAGTGGTTGCCATTGGTGCAACTATCATCAAAAATTCCACAAATTCTGCATAGACATTGTGTTTATACTATTTTGCCAATAATTGTCAATAGTGAGATTAATAATCATCTCTTATTTTGCAGTTGATCTGAGCAACATGTAATATGCAGTGAAAATACGATGTTAGATTATATGTTAACATATAAAATCAAACGTTAGACCAAAAAAAATGTAACTGGAATGTAACGAACCCGAACAATGAATGACCAGCAAAATTTGACAAGTGATCCTTACCGAGGTTACCTTATTCATTATAAATAAAGAGTGTTTTCAGAGGTGTGAGACTGGGATATCTGTTCTTATAGCTGTGAAACTTCGCTTTTGCATTATGTTTAATTTCAGATACATGTCCATATATGCTATATTGGATAAGGTTCATCCAACACGAGCTCATACAGTGCGTCTCAAGGCAGCTATCGCTGCTTAGAGAGTAGTGTGGCTGAGAATTCATATTTATCAATCCCACGTCGTTCTCAACAACTTGGCCTCTGTCCGTCTACTATAGTAGACCAGAAACTGGGAAGTCCTCATTATGCTGGTTTCATTCCAGTAGTTTCTGACCGTTTTCCACGGGGAACAATTATGTTGGAGCCAGCATTTTTTTTCACAAAATTCTTCTGAAATTTATGTTAAATTTAATTGCCATTTTAACAATTATTTTATTCATCTCTACCATAAGTCAGGTCGTCTTCTAACTTATTCGTATTTGATACTGTATCAATGGCTGCAGTTTTCGTATCATGCTCGGCATTGCACCAGCGTGAAAATAATTTGCCCGTTGGATTTTTCTTTCCTTGCTTTCGAGGCAGAAAATATGTTTCCTAATATAAATTCAATATAAGTAAACTTATACTCAGATGCAGTATTTATTTTGGATACCGGTTTTTCCGTGGGAAAATTTTCTACAATCGCCTTAGCCCAACTCTGCATGTCTCTATATGACATTTTTATTTTTTCGCAATGAATGCATCAACTATGCAGTGAGTCAAATCTCGTTGCCTTTTACTATCCAAGTGGTGATTGTTTTCATAGTAAGCCAAAATTAACTGACCCTTCACCGTAGATTTAAGAAGACTCGAAACATCAATGCGGTGTGGAATGGACAAATCTTCAAATAATTCAGAATTAGCATTGCTCAAACCATTTGAAATTTTTTCAAGCCAGTCTAAAACTTTTCGGGTGGATGGTGGTGACAAAGTGTCTTGGTCACATAACAAAGGTTTCCCCTGCGATCATAATTCGAAAATAAAAATCGCCCAACATTCTATAAAAATAGTATTAAGTTACTTACTCTATCTTTTCTCCACTGCCTTAGCCCAGCTTTGAACTTGATCCGATCACCAAAGTAGCCAAAGCTATATATTCCGGAAAAAAAAAGTATTTATGTCTTCGATTTCCATTTTCTCGAGAACTTCGATCGAGTTCACTCCATAAACTCTTAATAATGAGCATATGGAATTGCTCAAGCCCCATGCACGGAAAATCACCTCGGCTTCCTCAATCTCCTGTTCATTCCACACTAAAGGGAGGACATTTAACACTTCCTCGTTCACCCGACACTCCGCCACCATGTTGGGATTCCCAGAATTATCTAGGTTTTCCATCACTGTTATTTATCAATGAAGGCACTCGTCAAAATAAACGTTTATATTTAACACTCCGACACTTACTACGACATTTAATTCGAGCCACAAACAAAAATACACGAGGAGCTCTCTAATGCGCTTACACGAATATCGAAGAAACTGCGTGTTAATTTTCCATACCGATATAATAGAAAGAACTTGCTTATTAAAATATACTGCGCATAAGAAAAACTTATAGTTTCAGAGAGACATACTTTTTGATTTAAAGGGGTTATCTCTATAGTTTTAAGTGATCACCTTTCATGGCTTGCATCAACGAGACAAAAGATAAGATTCACTTATTGAACTGCCCAAATAATGTGGTAGGCATATTAATCGTTCTGTTTGATATAAGAATACATATTCAAATAACATGGAAATCATTTTAAAATTTTAAACAGATTTTCCTTATAATCCTATTGAGATTTCCCTATAGAAAAAACATATTGTTTTCTATTTTCAAGCAGAATTCATAGTAAAACGTCTCAATTAAGCACTCTTATTAATTTTACTTAGAACTTTTTCGCTCTGTGTAATTGAAAATCTATGCGAAATGCTATTGCAAGTTGAACGGCATTTTTACCGTCAAATCCTTTTTAATCCTCCCGAGACTTCAAAGCCCCATCTCGAAAAATTTACTGTATGGTGTATGCGTGAATATAAATTGTTTTTATCAAGTGTATATTAGCTGATCAGCAAATTAACCTAAAACTTCCTTCTGAACTGAGTTACTATCTCGAAAATCCAAAAACTGAATTAAATCATTGTTATTTAATTTTGTGGGACCACAACCTTGCCGCTTCCCATTCTATGTTGAAAAAAGCCTCGGAAAAGTATTTGGTTGTATTTAATTTACACAGCTATTCAACCACCTTCTGAAAGATTTTTTCCAATGGTGGCCAAACTTTGTATCCAAAAAGAAATCGATTGAAAGGAAAATATTATCGAAACTCCTTTTTTTGCAGAGTATTGGAAAAAGTTTTGGGATTTACTGGACAGGACTGGGATTTATACTGGCGGGCCTCGATTTACGTCTCCCCGATTTAAGTCGTTTCGATTTACGTTGTCTTACTTTTTAATTCCCAGTTTCGACTTACGTCGACAAAATTTCAATTTACGTCGGTTATATAACTACTTTTCGTCACATTTATCTGAAACAATGTTATTTTGTACTTACTGTTATTTTTTATGTTGGATTTAATATAAATGTTGCTTTTCGTTAATAAAAAAATCTTGTGCGAGACACGTTGCTCATTTCCATGGGCTACATTTCAGTTAGATTCGATATACGTTGTTTTGGTTTACGTCGTCATTTTCTTCATTTTCTCGGTCGCGAAAACGACGCCTGTATTATAAAAGAATAATTAACCACAAGCTTTTAGTCTCGCCTGTGTTTTGTTTATTATTTCCGAAAATATCCAATCAATAGACAATCGTTTGCTAGATTTCAAGATTAAGATATAAGATATATTGATATAAGTTTCTAGTTGTTTTCTTTTTGCACACCTAAACGCCACGAGCAGCCACTAGAAGAGCACTAGCGCCATCATACATGTAATGCAAGAATACTACTGCTTCATGGGAAATGTATTGCCAAAATTCCTGATTTGGCGGATATTCGAGACTAGCAGAATGGCTGTTATTCTTATTTCGGTTAAAATTTCGGGTATGTTTCAATAATTCTGTAGGAAAATGCCATTTTAGATTTGTATCTTAAAACTTCTTTATTTCATTAATGATGTTATAATTTTTCATCTCTTCCAGTTTATTCAATTTCATAAATTTATTAAATACTTTTCTTCATAACATATACATTCAGAGATATAGGTAGTTTGATTGGAGTATAAGTGGCGTATTTGTATTTTGTATGTGTGAAAGTCTCAACGAAATCTTTCTTGCGTTCGGAAAAACTTTCACATTTGTTTCGCAAAAGCATCAACGAATCCCATCTCGGCGTACCGCCAACACATTTGTGTATTTGTATTGAAATTCACGTTGAATTATTGTTGCCTGTAAAATGGGATAGATAGATGCAATTCCCGATTTAAATTTTTGTCCTTAACCACTTTACACACATGAGTTTGCTTTTGTATTTGTTAGATTTTAGATATATTCGGCAGTGTATGTATGTGTACAGAAAAACGCTTAAAAATTAATACAGAATGTATTCAAACAAGCGAAATGGCCATAAAAACAACTTCGTCTTTGTGTGCCAACAAAATTGGTTTCACATTTGTCTAGTTGGTTGCACATTGCGAATAAGGTGTTAAGTGAAAATAGAAAATACTCTAATACAAGAGATTGTTTGAAAATATTGTTTAGGTTGATTATTATTAAAAAATATATTGTATACGTGCTAATCAATGTTAAAATTATTGATTTTATGAGTATCGCTACATGGTAAATCGGTCATGACTATTTGATATACATAATTATATTATTAAAAAACTATTAAAATGAATTTGGCGATCGAAATCGTTACTATTTTACAATGAAAGTTTATTTGTTTAAAAATATCGTGTCTTAGAATATATACAACGGAGTCCGAAGAACATAATTAAGTAGTTTGTGCTGCATAGAATAAACAATCAACTCACTCGGTGAACTTTTAACACAGAAGTCGCTAGAAAATTAGGGGAGGGGGTGGATTTCTTCATTTCGATGTTTTCTGTTTTCGGTCTATCCATTGAATCTTCAGTTGAATATTCTGCTAGTCAACTATTTATCTATTGCAGATTGCATCTGTATCCTGATCGAGTTGGACAAATCAAAAGCAATATGTCTTGAACCCTTCTGGTGTGTGTGTATATATATATATAAAGTTTTTCTTCTGACTATCGGTTGATTAAAATTTAATATTAAATAGATATTTCTAATTAATAACGTCATCCATATTTAATGAGCTTGTTAAGTACTTGAAGCGCTACAACTTGCATGTTTTGATTTTTCTTATAAGTTTAAATTGTATTTCATCTCTAAAATGGTATTAAAATGTTCGTTTCTCGGTAAATCTTTCAAGAGAAAATTTATAAACTCAGGTGGGACGTTATTTAATTGCATTTTCCACTGGAATAAATTTTCATTAGCTTTGTTATCAGTTTTTGATTAACATCTCTAAATTCAATTAATTTGCTAACATTAGTTTTTCTTTCAAAATTTATCGTAGCAAAAGTTTTTATTTTTCTGAAGAAAGACATCAACTTAATTTCTTGAAGTCAAATTCAATGGCTCGTCCTTTCAAGGGAAAAACGGGATAAAATCATACCCAAAAACTCAATGTGTAGTAACTTCTATAAAATGCAGTTTCATTCACCACTATTATATGTGTATTTTTTCTCAATTTTACGTTAAATTTTCAAAATGTAAAAAAGTTAGGTAAGTACAAAAACGACAGTCGCTTTCTAAACTTTAAGCATTTCTTCTGAATGCTCGTAAGTTTTTCGAATCTACTAATGATTGGACAATAATGTTGAATTGATACAAAGTTTTCGAAATTGCTACGGTTTGGGGTTACAAGCACGGCGGAAAGCGGCGATTTGTGAACAACACCAACATCCCAGCTACTAAGTGCTGTCCAAATGACGAAACACTCCACTACTGGTGTCGATTAAGCCTCGACGGACGAACGTTCTAACATGTCCTAGGTGTACTAGAAAGCCGTCAGCGAAATTAAAATGATGGCACAGTTAACTGAAAGTTGAATAATGTTTGTATGGAGCTTTAGTGAAACCAAGCCCAAATACGCAGCGCTGTGGGAATATCCTTTGGTCAGACCTCGACTCGATATTGGAAAGTGTCGTTCTAATCTCAACAAACGTTTGTTTTCGCAGCCTATCAATGATTAAACACTTTCTCTTTGTTATTGCGAGTCCCGGACTGAGTCTTGGACTACCATCTAACATCTATACACTTTATCCAAAATTACATTACATAGATGAGAGCAAATTCATGAAATTCATCTTAGCCTACGTTTTCGTCATTAAATTTACTTGAAGTTGCGCTTTGCATGACTCCACTATTTTGCAATTTTTTAATTTTCTTCTGTAAGTGACAACATTTCTTATTAACCGTTTATCTGTAAATCGTAATTTATCTCTCTGTAATACCTTGACGACATTTTGCATATACATATTATTTATAATATTAACGATGTCTATGTAATAATACTCAACCGTTATCTTTCCTCTGAGTTCCACTATAGCTTTCTTCGTATGCTTCCATGCTTTCCTCAACACTCAATTCTGTTTAATTTTAAAAATAAATATTTCACTCACCAACGGAAATAGTATTTGAATATTCGCTGTCTATGCAACGGTGGCATGACTTTATGGCAGAGCTGTGCAGACCACTCTTCGTCTGCGAAATGTGGTAAATTGTCTTAATGTTAGAAATGTCTGCCGTTGTTGTTTGGTAAATTCATTGAAAAGGAGTTAAGTCTGCGCAATGTGTCGTGCACATATGCGAGCTTTGCTGGTATTTTTGTCTCTTGAAAATTGGTCAAGTTTATTTGGAGTCTATTTGGTTGGCGTTTTACTCAAGACGAGCTTTGTAGGTTGTCTTCCAAATTTCGGCTAGTGTTACAGCACTGTGGAATCGGTGGAAGATGCAGAGTGGTAAGGTGACACGTTGGATGATGGACCATGGCACGAATCCATAGAAATCTAGTTGAACCTAAAACGACGGTAAAGTTTAGTTATGATAGGTGAAAATGTTTGGAAGTCCTAGCAATTAAGTTGGGCCAAAATTTTAACTGATTCTGCAAGCAGCGCGAATTTCGTCAACAAGCACGTTTGACAATATTGCATTCCCTACTAATAAAATGTCTTCTGCATGCGTTTTAACTATTCTATATCATTTTCAATCTCGTCCTTCTTCAACCGAATAAGTTATTCATACAAACTGGGTTTCTAGAATTAGATCTCTCGTACTTACAGGATTTGCAAACACCTTTTGCGCTTCAAATGTGTAGATTGCAAACATCGATACGTTACAGATGAGAAGGAAGGTAACAATTTGGCGGCCGGGTTTGCTACGATCGTGTTCGGGAAGATGGACTCGACGGCGTGACACATCCGCAATAAACAGGAGCTGGAATACAACTTGAAAGACGGCCAGAATACCAGTTGTAGTGACTAGAAGATTCGGTTCGCTTTCCAAGGCTTTCAAAGATCCGGCTATGACGCTAAATACAGAATATACGAAGAGTCCAAATGCTGATATGCGTAAGAGAATATCGTTCAAGTTGCTCTGTTCCTCGCAGCGGAATTTCAAAGATTTCACGCTAAAAGAATGGACATTAAGTTTTTCAGAAATGTATAAAATGCTCTCAAGGAAAGTATAATAATGAAAAATTAATATCTGCTACTCACCGTATAAATCCAATTATTATTGCGAATACCGCAAACGCCATTAGAACGCAGTGGCTCACATCCGCTAGATAGATGGCTAGCAGAGAGAACTGCGGATGGCGTACCAGGACGAAGAACAAAATCAGGCAAATCAACGATCCGACTAACAACAGTAGGCCAAAGAACAGTCCCTTCGAGGATCCCACGCAATCCACACGGCCGGTCCTGGCTTGTTGCGCCATTGCCACAGCTCGTCGGGACAGCATCACTTCAAGTCTGTGTTCCAGGTCCTCTTCGTTCATGTATCTAGGATTGCGACCAATGTGCTTCCACATGACGTAGATGACAACCGCGCCAACCAAAGAGTACTCAATGATGAATGGATACAAATAGGGGGCAGAGTCATACACGATGCTTCCCATAATATCAACTCGTCCGCAAACGGTAGAGTTAAGAGTTCCTACTGCAGAGGAGAGAGCGGCAGGGTAGATGTTATCCAGATTTTCAAAAGGTCCTATTTCGCTGTGAGAGATTTCTGAGAGGGTTTGATAGTTGTTTTCCAATCCGCTGAAGAGGTTGTCTGGAATCGATTGCACAGTTTGGGCAGCTGGGGATGACGAGAGTCCTGAAAATAATGAAGACAAACCACTGAAAGGACCAAACGTGGAAGCAGCAACTGCTTCATCTTCATATGGCTGGTAAAATTTATTGACTGGCAATGATGATTTCGTGGTCGTGGTGGTTGCAGTCGTTGAAGAGATGAACTTTTTCAGTTTTCTCATCATGGTTGTACTGGCCAAGTAGAAAGGTGTTGTGGACGGTTCTTCTGTAGTCGTGGATGATGAACTGAAGGTCGTGTACGGCAAAGCTGTTGTAGTCGTTGATGATCTCGTCAAAAGTTTTCTCGGGTCAAGGAAATCCTCGAAACTGTTGAACTTATTGGTAACACCCTCAACTGTTGATCGAACCATTTTCGAGAGAATGTTGTTATCGTGACCCAATCTGGGTGTGTCGATGATTTCGCTATCGGGATGTGGGCCAAGATGAGTCTTCATTACTTGTCCAGCATGACGCAATGAATGACGTCGAATGGAGTCCAGGATGAACGAGTCCTCCGGGTCAGCACCATGTTTCTGATGGTAAATTGTAATTTCATGCAGCGATTCTTTGACCAAGGTGCGAATCCACACACAGATGTTGGTTGCGACGACATGCATCAGTCCGAATCTTGCGAGAACCTTGAACCGGTGGATGTTGAGCTGAAATGTATTGTTTCGTTCGATTAGTTATTCGAAATAGAAAATGTTAGTGGGATGCACTTGTTTCGACTGAAGTATGAAGTTTAGAAGGCCTCATTTTCTCTCGATCAAGAATGAGAATAAAGTAATAGCCACATTGATTCTAAGCGTCATAGAAATCGAACAAACTGTACCACCACTGAATTTGAATAAGTCTTTATTTGCACAGAACAATACCATACCTGCAAGGGATTCAATGCAATCCGGGAAGTCTGTGGTGGATTGGGCGTGTTTTAATGTTTTTTTTGAAACATTAATACGATTTTTTATAAACAGATCTAATGGAAACATGTTGGGACTAGGAATCGGACAATATCGGGAAACTACCAATTCGCTGGAAAACAGGTTCAGGAAATAACCAGGTTGAGTAGGATCACATCAAAAAAGTTTACTCACCCTTGAGTTCATGAAGATAAAGTACATTTGCATGAACGTGAAAATCATTTGGAGTAAAGGATTGACACCGTTCAGGATATGATGACATGGTGATGTGAAAGGAATTTCGAAGAATGAGCCAAACTCCAATCCAACATAAATCATTGCACCTAGTCCGAATGCTGAAACAATTTCGTTGAAGTAGAAATTAATGTTAGTTATTTTGAAAGTATAATAGTTTTTCCTTATAAAAACTTTTGAACATCTTGACCCTTGTGTTTTTTTTTGAAGATTCCAAGGGATTTTCTATTTTCTCTCACCTATTGCTCCAACACGTAAAAAGAAGCTTCCATGGCTTTGTTCGTTCAATGTGGTTTTTCGTTTGCGAATATTTTTCGGGGTCGCAGCTGCCTCAGCCTCAACAGTTGTGTCCTACAAAACAAGGATCATTTTCAACTGGGTGTCAGATCTAAAAAAATTCAACTTGCCAGCCATAAAAATGTTAGAATACAAACATAAAACTCGCTACAAACAAAAGCCAAAACCAAAACGAAATCGCATAGACAAATTAAACACAACACGCAAACGGAGCGACTAAAGTTTTGTGGAAACCCAAGCCAATGTTATGATGAATGAATGGAATCGTGAAAACAATCAGGGTAGGGGTTTACTATGCAGTTTTCTACGAATACCAAGAGCTATAACATATAACAGTGGAAACTCATTTGGAACTGTTTATGCAATTGCAGTCGAAGGAGATGCTGTTGGTGCAATAATGATCCATTCAGAATTTTTAAGAGCGCCTACAGTGAGTTTGCAAGTTGAAGAATGCAAAACGGACACGGGCACCGATGCCCACAAATTTCATCCTTGTCATTGTGTATTCTAGCTGTTCGTTCGCTGGGATTCCACTATGTCAAGTATGCTCTCATTTTCCCACGAAAGCTTTTCACTACTGACCCACTTTTCGTAATGTGTATGAAGATGAATGCAAAATCTTCACGGTTTATCGAATTTGATTTGGATTCTGCTCTGTATCCCTGCAAACTAGTCTATTTAATCTATTCAATATTTGCTGAGTAGAAAGTTGAAAATTATTATTGAATGAATTTCAAAAGTTTTAAAATTGATGATATACAAATGTTTTTATCCGTCTTTATTGTTAAAACTTTCAAAATTTGAAGAAGGTTGAAAGCAAACAAACATCTCACGAAAATTCTGGGAAATGTTAAGGAATACTGGTAGCACTGAATAGAAGTTTTCGGAAAAGAAAATGAAGTGGATGTAACATTATCGTGCACAATAAGGTCATTCCTGTCTGTCGATGGATGAACACAATTTGGTTAAAATCAAAAAAGGTTCCGAAACCTAGAAACTTCGTTTAGAGGCTGCACAGAAAATGACGAGTCTCTATAACTTCAATTTATAGTTTATGAGCATAAATATGAGTTGAAATTGTTTTAATTGAGCGTTAAGAGTATGTTCCTTCCCGGAAATAATAAATATGAGTAAATGTTTTGCTTCGTAATAATGAGGTCTTCATTTTCTGATTAAATTTAATAAATTAAAGCATTTGTTTCGCGCTGATAGATAGTGAAGACTGTCTTTCATGGATTTTTAAATTGTAATAGACCCAGAGACTGTTGGTTTCAGGCATTTCGACAGTAAAATTGAAACTTTGAGAAAATGTTTTACTTTGTACTTTTTTTTGATTAGTAGTTATAATTCAAAAGAGCATTTTCAATCAATCGCCAACTATACTTCGAAATTCAAATCTATTCTTTGAAAAAATTAAAGTTTCCCTTTTGAACCGTAACCTGCTGTAGTTTGTTTGCTTCAATTCTAGTTTCTTCTGAGAAATTGAGTTGCAGCAGCAATTTTAATACGTCTAATTTTAATAACGTTTCCTTCCTCTGTTTGAACGCAAATTAGTTTTAATAGCGTTATATAACGCTGTTTGTTTTAAAAGAGTTTGAAAAAGTCGTTTCTTTTGCCTATATGAAGAACTCAACCTAAATTAGATAAACATTACTTGATGCATTTACAAATGATATTCTTAATAAGTTCAAATCATTTTTGTGTTGATTTTCTGACGAAAACTGCTATATTAATCTTTGGAAAATTCAACTGGTTCAAAACGAATGCTTATGATGACTACCTGGGAAAAACTTTCCAAAAATTAGTCATTTGAAATAAATTCTTAGTATTAAAAACAATTAAATGAGCTCCTTTATTTGTTGCTATGTCATACCCGATAGTTTTGAAAAACTATGAAGAGAAGAAGGCTTTACATGCTTAAATTATTCAAATATTTCGCTTGCATGATGAAAACTTTAGTTGAAAATATTTCATGATTTATTGTAAAACGATGTTACAGAAATTATTTTAAAAGTGTTTATGATTGGAGATTATGGTTTCAGCACAATTGTTTTTTGTGTACAATTGTCTGCACATTTAAAAAAAGTCTTGAAAAATTTACGAAGTTGTATGTCTTTTGTATTACTGCTTTAAACTCAGTTATTGTTTTATATTAATTTTTTTATCTAATCCAACTTTGTACATATTTAATTTTAAAACCTATTTAAGGTACTATTCCACATTGTAAGTTTCAAAAAATGGAATTTTTTCTGCATTTTTCGAACATTTTAGAACTTCAAAAATGACCTACAGAAAAATCTTTTCGAAATTTGAAAATTTAATAAATAAATAGCGACTTTGAGTGTGCGCGCGTTTAGGTGTTCGATCAGCTGTCGGCCGCGTAGCGTCTCTTTCATTCGCCTTCTCTACAATACCGGTTTCTCCTATATACATTATATTTGCGACTTTATTGCATGTGTTCAGTGTTTATTTAGACTTATACATATCAATTCCGCGTTTTTGAAAAATTGTCTAATTTTTCATTTTTCACAAAATGTTTGTCAGCGAAATGGAACGTTTTACGCAAAACAACGATTTTAAACAGGACAGATACGCTCTGGATCTACCGAACCGATTTTCAAAAACTTTGATGTGTTTTGTTTGTTAGAGATCGTTACACCGTAATCCACCAGAAAATTAGCAAAAACTTGAAAAAAATTTTGGCGTTAAAAAACTACGAAAATACGGAGGATTTTTGACAAGTCCGCCATTTTTTTAACTGATTTTTTTGAAAACGGTGATGGGTTACGGTGTAATAGACCTTGCTTTTTGAAGTGCCGTTTAATTTTTTTGTTTCAGATCTACCAATCCATACATTATCTGTCTGCCGTGGAGTAAAGATTTTTTCAGATTCAGAATTTCAGCACCCTCTATAAAGCGCAGAAATTAAGCTCTGAAAGAGAGAACAATAAATAAAAAAATAAAAATTATATATTTTTTGTATTATTCAAATATGAAATAATACTATAAAAACGAGTCATGTCGGGAACATTAAAAAAATCGAAATATTTAAAAATTAAAAAAAAATGTTTTTCCTACTTTTCTCCCTCTTAACTTTAAAACAGTTCATTTTAGAGCAAAGTTTCTAAGGAAGAAATGCTTAAAAATGGTCTTTTTCGCCTTCTAAAATGGACTGGTACCTTAAGAAGAATTCTGAACAGCAATTCCATTGGAAAAGTTTCGTAAAGTTATCAACCAAAAGCTTACATCTGTTTAAATGAAATGCTTTCGCACCCTTTTTAATCATAGATTCAGTCTTTCTTCAAACGAAAAACAATTAAATATGAGGACGTGCTTCCATAGACATCCAACGTAAAAATCATCAAACAAACATAACAAACCAGCGAAAGTGGAAAACGATAAATTTTAGATCAATCCTTCATCGTTTATTATGACCAAAACGAGTCTGTTCGATAAATTTTCAGAGTTTTTTTACTTTCTTCAAAATAAAATACCAAGTGCTTATTTATAATTGATATCCATTGCTTTTTATGTCACAACAGTCAAAACTCAACCCACGATACTAAACTCATCAGTACTGCTTTTATGGTAGATTGTCTGCAATGGCTAACTCCTACAAAACCACTAAAACATGTCAGATTGATGAAAATCTGTAAACCAAACCATTCACAATTCTTAAATACCAGCCTTATAAGTTAGAAATACACTTTCGTTTCACTTTAACTCCATACGACCATTGAGCTCAGACAAAGATACAGTATAATAAATATTTAACTCTTCTTTCCCTTTTTCCAAATATTTAACAATACTTGTTTTATTCGAAGTAATTTCAAGCCTTTAAATTAATGAAAAAGAACGTTAGCTGCAATATTTGTTTTTTTTTTTCACGGATTAGTAAGGACACGTTGCATTCCAGTTAATAGTACGTTAGTAGAATTTACCCATGATGCATTGTACCAAGCAAGGAAAAGCATTACGAAATCCCGCTTTACGTTCTACTATCCTCATAGTCTTTTTCATACCTTACTAAGTAGTTTTTCTCGAACCAAGTCACGTTTCTTTTTGGGAAATCTTTCCTGTATGGTAGTGATGAGGATAATATTTTTATTTGAACGATTGAATTTTTTGTTTCGCATTTAATTCTGAGTTATTTTGGATGAATATTAGTGAATGGATTATTTGAGAAAATAACCTGAAAGTTTACAGGAGAATGTTAAACGATTTCGGTATGTCAATTGTTGACGACCTCTTAAGTTGACTTATTGATTTAAATTGTCAAATGGTTTTATTTCGAAAAGTTTCAATTTTTAATTGATGTTAGTAACGGTTGATTGAGATTTTCATGTAACGGAAAATCGATATGATATGTTAAATAAACGTTTTCCGTATAAAGAAAGGAAAACCGATACCTTGAAATAGTAGCTTAATGTAGGCATGCACTATTTTTTGAATTTGAATGCTTTAGGAACCCTTAAAACATTTTCATTGAAAAATTTACTGACAAATATGTAAGAACTCCTTAATTTTTGATAAAGTATAATGACCGAATATTGAATAAATGTGAAAGTCTAAAATCATTGAACAGTAATTAAAATTATGTCACCATAAAAAATTGTTACGAAATGCAATGTTTCATATTAACCGAGTACCATAGAAAAGTAATCAGCAAAGCCATAAACATAGTTGAATTTCTCAAATAATCCATTTTACGAACGACAAAATCGGAAATAAAATCAAACGATTAAAACTCTCTAATCAATATATATTAATTATGGTATAAAAACAAATAAAACAAATTAGAGCCATGAAACCGAAGCATCATAAATTCATTTCATTGCAAGTTTATTATAAAGTAATGAAACAATTATTTAACGAAGACTTTATGACATCAAAATTGAAAATGTTAAATTTGAATCAATAAATAAATTCATAAGAAAACTGATGGGCATGAATCGAAACTTACCTGGAATGGACTTGGTTTACCACCTTTTCCAGGATCTTTACCACCTTTGGTTGCATCTTTTGTTTCAGCCGGTTCTCCTTTTTTGGGCTTTTGTTTCTTTGGTTTCTTTTCTTTTGGAGGTGGTTTCGGCTTATTTCCACTGCAGCAAGTGCTCTCTGAAAATATTGTATGACATTAATATAAAACATTTAGACGACACAAAATTCGAAATGAATTGTAAAGGTTGACGCTCTTGAAGATCAAACCACATTGGAATCTTTGAAATGTCTAATGCATGGCAATTTTGTGTGCAGTGGTTTGAAACTTTTTCATGCTTTGAAAATTTGTCTAGTAATCTATTTGAAGTTTGAATTCAGAGTACTCGCAATCGCTTCCGGATGATGAATTTTTGATTCTAGTATAGTCTTATCTTCCTTTACCATAGTGGTTTGGTGGTTTTTCATGTTGGAAATTCGCTTTTTTCTTTACTATTAGTTTTTTGCAGGACATCTTCTTTCGTCAATGCATTCGTGAATAAAATATATACATTTAGTTTCGATAGATCCTAAAAACTTTCGTATCTAACCTCTGAGTTTCAAAGCCTTTATCATTTTCAAACTGAATTGAAGGAAACACCAACAACTGATAAACAAGGACTTAAGGAAACAGTTGTTAATTAATTTTTTTCAACTGGAAACAATATTTCAATTGTGTATTTAAAAAGCTTTACCGTTTATTTATTGAAACGTCTTTAGACTTGTTATTGAAATTTGCAAACAAATATGAAACATGTTCATTAAAGAATTTTTTTAAATGCCCGTCGAAAGAATTAAATACAAAAAAATGATTCCGCGGAAAAATAACAAGAAAAAAAACGTAAT
Source organism: Oxycera nigricornis (assembly GCA_963942545.1). Taxonomy (NCBI): domain Eukaryota; kingdom Metazoa; phylum Arthropoda; class Insecta; order Diptera; family Stratiomyidae; genus Oxycera; species Oxycera nigricornis. The sequence continues at coordinate 29,635,995 of OZ012660.1, forward strand.
AAAATATTTCCCCTAATTCTTGTTGAAAAATAAATTAAAAATTTTGCTTTCGAATTAAATTTCTTCACGTTTTTCTTCAATTTCATAAATTTGAAAATACAACCAAAAAATTGTTTTGAAAATGTTGAGACAATGTTTTTTATAAAAAAATTCCCTGCAGACTCTGAATGACCTTTTTGATAAATATTTAACCTAAACAACTTTGAGAAATATTTAATTGCGAAGTTGTACTGCCTAAATTTCGTAGTAAACGTTTAAATTGAAAGATTTAATTTTTCTATTACATGAATTTGGCACTATCTCTATTAATAAAAAACGGCCCAATTAGAGATTCTAAATTGTTGGTTTTTTTATTTGAAGGGTATTTTAAAGGTCACTGAATAATGTTTGGATTGATTGAATGCTGTTTTGAAGTAAACGAAAAATAGTCCTCAATAGTACTTACAACACGCAGTTTTGAAGTTTTTGGTAAGCATTACGATTTAGTTTTAGCCGTCTTATTGTATTTGTGATGAAACATAATATAAATATTCTGAAAATAATTGAATTGAACTTGGAAATTTTCTGAAAACGTGAAATACTATGGTTTGAGTGCAATTCCAAAGTACTGTTTTTTTAGTTACCGAATCTTAAAATAATCTTTGAAAGCCATTTAAAAAGCATTCGCAATCAATCAGTTATGTACACGTATATTGTTTATATATGAATGTGAATTTAATTATATATAACATTTATAGTCCAGTCAATTGGGAGTTTGACCGTGCATTTTGGGTAGGCAGAATTTTTTTTAATGCAATGCGTGGGAAATGGTATAGAAAGCTTAAGTTCAAGTTTCTGGGGTCGCAGCTCCTGTCCTTTGGGCTCCATCTTCAAAACAAAAGAAGTTGAGGCGCCCTCATATATCCGAAACCATGGCTCCCACAAGAAAGTTGTGTATGGCAAACTTGCGAAGGTTAAAATGTTTAGCAAGTCGTTGATACATTACTTTTACGTTGGGTCAATAATAAAAAAGATACAATCCAAAAACCGTACCCAAAAAAGGGGGAATAACTTTCGGGCACCACAACTTTTTTAATTTCACGTTTAACGCGAAACACATTGAGATACTATTCCAAGATAATTTTGTCACAAATTGTTTGCGGTATTGATTGTTGCAATCACTGCATATTAACGGGAGTTATTTCATCCCAAAGGGAAGAAAGTCGCGTGAAAAACGCATTTTTAGGCCAAATAATCAGATTCCGATGGCGAACCCCCCCCCCCAAAACTCACGGAACAATTTAGTGAGCAGAAATTTTTTAGTTTCAATGAGTAGTATGTCTTTATGTGAGCTTAAATTTAAGTTTCTGGGGTCTCAACTCCAATCCCCTTGGCGCCATCTTGATAACAAAAAAAAGTTCCCATATCTTGGAAAGCACTGCCCCCACAAAAAAGTTTAATATGACAAACTTGTGTAAAATTTAATTTGCAGTAAGTTGTGGATACATCATTTTCACGTGATGTCAATATTAAAAGAGTTACACACCAAAAACTACGTTGAAAAGGGGGGATCGTTTTTCGCGTTTTTCTTGGTGTCCCCTATTACGGCAAAATTCGTCCGAAAATAACTTTTAGGCAGTTTTATCACCAAACGTTTGCTGTATTGCTTGTTTCGATCACTGTACCATGTCGGGTGTTATTGTGTCTCAAAGAGGGACAAGTCATAGGAAAAAACCATTCTAACACCTGTTTATCTGGTCCTTAGATGCTTTTTTCCTAAGACTTGTCCCCCTTCGAGACACAATAACACCCGACATGGTACAGTGATCGAAACAAGCAATAACGCAAACGACTTGCGACAAAATCACCTTAAAGTTATTCTCTATGTGTTTTGGGGTTAAAGTGAAAACAATGGATTTGTGGCGCTCGAAAGATGTCCCCCCCTTTTTGGATGTCGTTTAAGGCCTATAACTTTTTAATTATTGATGCCATGTGAAATTGATGTATGAACGACTTGCTAAACATTTAATTCTACGCAAGTTTGCCATAAACAACTTTCTTGTGGGAGCCATGGTTTCGGATATATGAGGGCGCCCAACTTCTTTTGTTTTGAAGATGGAGCCCAAAGGACAGGAGCTGCGACCCCAGAAACTTGAACTTAAGCTTTCTATACCATTGCCCACGCATTGCATTAAAAACATTTCTGCCTACCCAAAATGCACGGTTTACCTCAAAATTCGGACGCTTTGACTGTACTATTAACCATTTCGACGATGTGCAAGAGCCTAAACAACTAGACCGGTTGGTATGAACATCTTGCCGAAAGGTAACGAATCACGAATTCTGATTGATTTGTATTGAATTTACTTCTGATTTGACGCATAAATCTATTAGTTTATTTAGTTTTTATTTATCATATCTGCAAAAGTTTACGAATTCCAACAAATTCGTTGAAGGATTTACTAAATAAATTCCATAGGGAACCATTGTTTTTGGATAATATAAGACTATACCAAATGTTTCATAGATAAATCATACTAGATGTTCCCTAATGGAGGACAATAGTTGTCTTCTTCTTTTTGTATTTGTTTATTGTATTACGGAAGTTTTAACACTCATGTTATTAGGCTGTCATCAATCGTATCACCTTTAATGTCTATACTATAACCACAAGCTTAAAGGAATTCGGATTGAAAACAATTTTTAACTTCCCAGTATATGGGAAGTTCTTGTAATCGCCTCGAAAATCGAAATTGAAATTTTCAACATTTCTTTACGTTTTGAGGTCTATAGAGTATATATAAAGAGTTTTTAGAAAGGGAGATGTATGTGTGTGTGTGTGTGTGTACGTACGTACGTACGTACGTACGTTTGTGGACACTTTTTTCTACGAGCATAACTCACGTAAACAAAGTTGTATCGACTTCGTTGAGGTGTCAATCGAAGCGTCTTTGCAATTTTAAGAGCTGATTAGTTTTTGGGATACTTCGGTCGGGGGGGGGGGGGGGTTGCTGTTTTGACCCTTTGAAGGTCATTTCTGTCATGCATTATATCTCGTGAACCAAACTTACGATTTGCATGATTGAGATGTCAATCGACGTGTATTAAAATTTTTGTGAATCTATCAAATTTTCCAAAAAATCATTGGAGCCGTTTTTTAATTTAAGAAAAAAAAGTGCAAAAAATTAGGGTTTTTTTATAAGCAATAAATTTTCAACCTGATTTACGAAACACAGTTTTCAATTTTTATAAAATTTATGCATTTCAAGTAATGTTTGTAAAAACAACATCAAAACTTTTTCTCATGATTACGTAAAAAATTAAATAAAAAATAAAAATTCATTAACAGGCATCATGATTTTCGAGGTCATTTCTGTCGTGCGTTATACATATTTCGCGAACCAAACATACGATTCGCATGGTTAAGCTGTCAATCAGCGCGTATTAACATTTGTGTGAACCTTTCAAATTTTGAAACAAATTTTGAAAAAAATCGTTGGAGCCGTTTTTGAATTTAAAAAAAAAGTGCAAAAAATTGTGATTTTTTTCAAAAACAATAATTTTTTAACCTTATTGTCAAGTCCAAGTAATCAATCTTTATATAATGTATATACTTCAAACAGTTTTTTTTAAATGCCATCCAATTTTTTTCTACTGACCACAAACAAAAATCAAATAAAAAATAAAAAATCATTAACAGTCATCATGATTTTCAAGGTCATTTCTGTCATGCGTTATATCTCGCGGATCAAACATAGGATTTGAATTATTAAGGGGTCACTGAAAGCGTATTAATATTTTTGTAAATCTGCTGCATTTTTAAAAAAAATCGTTGGAGCTGTTTTTTAATTTAAGAAAAAAAGGGCAAAAAATTAGGTTTTTTCATAAACAATAAATTTTTAACCTGATTTGCGAAATATAGTAGACAATGTTTATAAAATTTACGTACTCCAAACAATGATTGTAGAAAAACCATCAAAACTTTTTCTCACGATAAAGTAAAAAATTATATTAAAAATAAAAAATCATTAAAAGTCATCATGATTTTCAAGGTCATTTTTATCATTCACTATATCCCACGAACCAGATATAATATTTGCATCATTAAGGTGTCAGTTGACGTGTATTAACATCTTTGTGAAGTTTTTAACATTATAAAAACTCGTTTCAGCCTTTTTTTAATTTGATAGAAGAAAATGCAAAAAAATAAATTTTTTTCATAAAAAATATTTTTTAACCTGATTTGCACAGCACAGTAATAACTGTTTTTAAAATTTATACATTCTTATCAGGTTTTGAAGAGAAACCGGCAAAATTTTATTCCATGATTATGAAAAAAACTAAATTAAAAATAAAAAAATCATTCAAAGTTACCATGTAAAGAGGGTTCATACGAATGCTATTACTTTATATCTTTTATTCTAAAAAAATGTTGTAAATTCAATCAAAGTTTTAAAATATTGCATAATTTGAGCAGGTTTTTGATAGTTTTAATAGTCTTTTAATTAAAAAAACCGCTTGAATTTTGAAAACCAACAAAAATTTTCAAGACCGAAAAGCCCCCACCGATTGATCCGCGTGAATATTCAATCTGTCCGCATCGACCAAAAACCTTACGTAATCAATGGTCCCTTCCGTAGACGATTTGATTCATATTATTTCATTCCTGCTACTGCTATGAATACCTCTCATTGTTGTAATGTTGTTTATGTTTATATATACATTACTGGGAAGTTGACCGTGTGGACCTCAAGGGTCGCACCTTGCGGCTTGTTTTATTTTGAAAATGAACTGCACCACAGCATACGTATTGAAGTGAAAAAATATATTTTTAATATAACATATTTTACAAAATGGTGGCACATTGCAGCTAAACAAAAGCAAAGTTTGAAAATGAAATCTCTTTGAATAGCATCAAGGAAGGAATGTGATTCTGTAAAAAAATAATGAATACTGCTCAATCTTAACGTAAATAGCTTAATATTTTCGATTTTTAAAACAAGTATGCTTATTGAATTTTCGCGTAAAAAAGAGATGAAAATTTGTGAGAAATTTCGACAATTTTTAAAATTTATAAATATCTGCTTGAGTATAAATTTGAAGCCAATGGGATTAAGGTTGTTTGACCTATGCTGCAACCAGTCTAATAAACATGGTTTCGAAAAAAGTGCGGACGGTTTAAATAACATCAAAAATATTTTATTGGACCCCAATGCATATGTTACCATATAGTAAAGGTAAGTTTTTGAAGAAAAAATATTTTTTCCATCCGAACATTATGTTTGGAAGCTGATCCATTTTCTTGTCTCTACAGAAGCGTAATGTGTTTACAGTAAAAATTGATGACATTTTCTTTCTGTGCGATGTACAAAGATTCGTTGTTTTTACTATGTACGCAAGCGAGTACATCTGTTGCATGTTCGCATTACTACCACTATGCATTAACAAATTTCCATATACTTACAATACTAAAAGCGCATTTACCTTGCAATAAAAAGCAAAATACGTAGAGCAGAAAAAGGATGCTGGCTCCATACAGGTATGTGAAGAATCCCTCGTAGTATAGGACGGGTAATCGATGTGTGGCTACGTCACTTATCACATATGCAACGCACACGACAATTAAGAGCATTGCATATACCAAACTCGTCACGATGAATAATGATGTTCTGTGAAAGGCAAGCAAATATGAATGAATTAGTTATGAAAGGACATACGGCTGCAATTTATTTTCATTTGATGAAAGCTAGTTTTTTTTAGAAAAACAACATTAAACTAAAAGCTTTGTGAACAGTGAACTGTGAGCGCTACTATTAACTACTTTTCAGTGCCGTGAGCAGAGTAAAAATGTGCATTGAATCGTGAGTGTTTTTTAATTGTACATATGTGTAGTTGAGGCTGATTTTATGGAGACGAGTTTAAATTGCACTAAAGTTTAGCTGTGTTAAAATCCATTTATGTAGCTAAGAATTCAAAAAAAGTCAAACTTCATATTAAACGTTTAAAATCCAAGCTTAAGTCTCGTTGTTGCTACATCAGTTAGTTGTTTTAAATAACTTTATGAACGCTTCTAACGTAATGACTTTGTGACATACGATTAGAATGTGGGCACACTTTATAATATAATTTTATGTGGGATCCTAGATCAGCAGCCGTGGTAATATATGTATAAAGCCTAATGAATATTTTTGAAAGTCACGCTCCAAATGTAGATTTTCATTGAGAATTTTCATTTCCAATGCACCCATCCATCTTGATTTAAGATTCGTTAAATTTTAAATTCAAACATTTTGCAGTAAAGGAACAACTTCAGTAAAAGTTTTAATTAGTATGGAAAGTAATTTTTTTTTCTCATGACAAAAAAAGACAATTGATGTAAAATACATTATAATATTGAATAGTTTAAAATGTTAGTTCCACCTGCTTTTGAAAAGCTAATTTCATATTTTATAAACCAAACCTTGCTCAAACTGTAAAATAAATACAGCTTTTAATGTAGAAGAGAAATTTTATGTGAAGACTCGTCTCATGTTAAGGAAATCAAAGCAGCAAGGACCGGAGACTTCTCAAAATACATAGTAATGAAATTTCAAAATGTTTTAATATCCTACAGGATAATCAGCCAGCCAATAATAATCCATTTACGTCGTTGCTAGTGTTATTTTCATTATGCCACTTTTCAGCCTTAAAGTGATAACGGAAAAAAATAGAAGAGCAATCCAACTGCAAAAGGTAGCAAAATACAAACTTGGAAGTTTCAAAAGATACCAGAAAATTCTATGTGGTCCTTAAATAGAAGAGATTTCAAATACTTATTCGGAATAAATGCCATAATATTTCAATTTAATGAAGATTCCCAAAGTTAACATCAGCGCAGTGAAAAACAATCAATTCAGACTGAGATGGAAGGAAATTCTGAAGCCATGACCAAATACGCATGATCTCCGCAGACACAACACAAAATTTAACAAGCTCTTATGAACGTGGGTAAGAGGGTTTCCCAACGGTTTTTGGTCTTTCAAGACACATCAAAATGTCCAAACTTTTGCCTGGTCTCGAATTTTGACTTCATGTTTATAATGGATGTTCAGCTGAGCAAATGAATTCTTTAGTTGGATAAAGACAGCGTTGCATGCCAAGCCATTCTTTGAGAGAAGGTAAATAGATGTGTGTCAAAGGTTTTGCTACCCGGTTTTTCTAGATGTTCGGCAAGCAAAAAAAAATTCCATGACACTATTTGTAAGTATTGAGCGGCTTTAGTTTGGTTAAGTGATGGATCTAAGATGGAGATAAATGCTGACACAGGAGAAAAATCGATTTGCAATAATATTTCCAATGGAAACATACTCCGTAGATTATTGAATACAAGAATGAATCAGAAGGGATTGCGGTAGAACACGAACCTATCTTTTATTTGACGGCCATCCAGTCCTTAACTTCCACGAAAATGAGTATTAACTGATCTGAGATCTCATCAAAAATACTAATGAGCATAGTGATGGCATTTGCCTTTGTGTGTTCCAAGATATATGGAAAGTAGCGAGGCTTGTTTTTTCAGAGCGCTCGAACGTTCTTGGTGCGATCTTGATATTCAAATTTAATATAAGTAAAAAGTCGCCACACATTTCTGCATTATCTAAGACAAATCAATCCTTTAATCCTCTCCAAAATTTAAACTGCACAAACTCTGCGAGTTTCGTAATGGGCTATTTTATGTTAAAATATCTGATTAAAAAGATAAAAGCGTCAATGAAGAACTCCGTAAACTATGCTAGAATAAAGTGGAAATAATGTAGCATCACTTAGACGCCTGAAACGAAGTGAAAAGAATAACCTAGTGAGACTTCTAGAGATTCCTCAAATCTCTCAAATTATAACAGCGACAATTGAAACACAATTTATCCAATCAGGTTACGTTGTTCATACTGGTCATTGTTATGTAAAACTATACATAGCCTCATCCATCCATTTGAAGAAAAAAAGGTTAAAGGTTAAGATTATGACCCCCCACCAGCGAAGGAGGTGGAGGCACGTTTGAAAATCAAAAAAAAAATAAAAAAAAAAAATTTTTGGGCAAAAAATAAAAAAATAAAAAAACTTAAAAATAGATAAAAAAATTATAAAAAATGGATTAATGTCATTTCAACCGTAACTATAATATGAATAAGGGTAGCTCCTTGGAGGCACGTTTTGCACTCCTCCCGCCCCCGGGCCTCCAAGCCTTCCGCGCGGGTGGGTGAAGGGACCGGGGGTGTTACCGTAACGTAAACGTTACCCTTATTTATATTACATTTACGGTAAAAAAGACATTCATCCATTTTTGATAATTTTGTAAGTGTTTTTTTTTCTGGCCAAAGAAAATTCTTTTAGTTTTTTAACTTTTAAACATGTCCAAAAATTACTTCCCAGATCAATTTTACGGTTTCATATGATCTCTAAAAATTGGCAAAATAACTATTTTTTTAGTGGGGCAACCCCCATAACTTCTCATGGCGCCGTGACCGCCGCGAACTTTACTTAAAAAACCTTTACTACGAAAATATACAACAGTACATGTTTTTGTCATTAGTTTTTTTTGTTAAGAATATAACTAATACACCAAATGCGTCGCAGACAGCCTTTCATTTGTATATTTCTATTATAAAACTTTTCCATTTTTTTGACGATCTCAACTCATTCAAATCCTAATTATTGGGTATAATATGAGCATTATGTCATATAAAAATATCAAATAAATATTCGATAACTAATGGTATTTTTAAACTATTACAGTCTTATATCTCTCTATTCTACAAAACACTCCTGTCATGCAAAATCTCTATGACTCATATTTTAAAGTTCATTATTCATTTATTCGTCATTCATGCGTGATTTGGAACTTTGATTGCTTTTAATTCATGGCATTTTTTGTCTTTTTTGGAGTTTCATAATTCAATTTTACAAATTCATAATTATATTTTCATATCCACGGGGGCTGTAAAGCAAAGCACGCAAAAGATAGAGCCTTCTAGTACTTAACAAAGTTCCTAATCCCGCAAAAGCGACTAAACAATAAAATTTCATGTTAAATAAATTTGAATTTTTCGTAATCATTCAACCATGCAGTTTTTTTTCTCATCTTACAATTGGCCAACGTTGTTTGTATCTATTGTAGATTTTGATTATAATGTGATAGATAAATGTAAAAAAAAATATTTCGTGCTTTAATCATTTGATTAGCAATACTGTACTACTCAAACGTTGCTCATGTGGCTTCAAAGCAAAGTCGAAATTTAATTCTAGCCAATAAAATTGAAACCGTTTCATAATAATTTCGTTTCGACTACTGTAGTTAAATGTAACGAGACTATACTTTCCCATCAATTTATGCATTTTAAAACCCATCCGACTAATTCTACTAGTATTTAGGGTAGTAAGTGTTCATGTTAATGTATGCTTATTCAGGAGCAGCAATCAAAGTCATCACAACAAAAGGGTTTAGCAATAAACTATTCACTAACTTAGTTGAGATTTCAGAAAAACTAGCATTAGTCACGGTATTGTTAGAAGAGTCTGTTTTCTTGATCGAAAGTTATACATAGAACACAATTTTCATAGCATACAACAGCTTTGTAAAAACTATTCCGTATTTTATAAACGAAAACATTTTCTTTTGAGCATGGATAGAACAAGGGGTTAACTATTAATATCGAATACTAAACGTTATAAATAAAAATGTTCAATAACTATAAAACACAGCAAGCTTATTTTACTCTTCATAAACTAACGGTTAAAATGAAAGTGAGACAGTGCATTATTCAATATTCATAAGCGTTGACCTACAAACTAAGACAAAAATATGGTAGCATATCATTCTTTCTTAATGTTCATTGGAGACAAATCGAACATTAAACTGAAAAACTCTAGAATATGTACTTCAGATAACTGATACACCATTGGGCATGTTTCTTCTATTCAATTACTCTTCTGTCTCGTCAATATGTCATTATCTCTCAAAGACTTTCCTTGATGATACTTTATAACTTATGCTACTCTATCCATACGAAGGACAAGTTCACTTGTGGAAAAAAATCGACTGAAAGTATCTTAATCAGAGCTACATTTGGAAATTGTTGGTTTTAAATCATGTTGACACGTTTACGCGAATCACATACTATCAATAACTCTTGAAATAGTTTTTGTACGTGAAAAACATAAGTTAGCTGACATCTATCCTTTCGTGAACTTTGCATGAATATTTATATCACCACTTTTTTCAAAATCGTTTGCTGCACAAGTTTATATCCAGGAAAACCAGTTTATTTGCAAGTACACATAGTTTTGATATGTGTTTACAGTGAGAAACTGTGCAATTACCTTTTTTTCTAAAGCAACGTAACCAAGTGATTGGTATCTTAAATATATTGTTGTAAATAGGGATTACATTGGACTTACATGCAGATTTTATTGGTCCTCTTGATTTTCTTTGATTTTTCGATTGTACTATATTCCAAACAATAGTTTTGATTATTATGAAAAAAAACTGTTGCTCTCGAGATGATGTTTTAAGGTGAAAAAGGAGCGCATGGTCTTAGTTATCACTTGTTAGCAAACCCACTAATATGTAATGCGTTAGTAGAACGAAATCTGATAACTACATAAGTTATTACAATTACTTATGCTTAGATTAACCATTGCAACAATGCTATCTGAAAGAATCAGAAACTTCAAATGGAAATTCGGCATAGCGCCCCGATGAAGTGCCAATAAATATCAACATAGATCAAAGAACAAACTTTATAGCCCCATATTTTGAACGAAATTAAAATTAATCTCAATTTGTAAATGGAATTGAAGTACTTTTTCTTGAAGAATTTGTAAGATATATTTGTTATACGTTCGATTTTATCTCGTCACTGGGTTAGCTTAGCTGTAAAGGCTCTATAAATTCACATATTGAATGCTAATGGAGATGGAGTTTTGCTTTTTTGTGAGTATGTACAACTTGCAGGTGTATGAACTTTTCAAGTCGTTTGGATAAATTTCTCATCTTTTAATTAAACAGATGAGAACTAAAAAAATCGCAGAAACAACTACAAACTTAAAAAATCAATTGAGGACAGATAACAATGAAGCCTTCACATCGCGATGTTGCTCAATGTACTTCTAGACGGGTTCAATAACCAGGTGAAGCCCATTACCCTTGTCAGAGACCCATTCCATGCACCATGCCGTCCGGACTCGTCTGTGTATTTTACTTTCAACTTTCTAACAACACAGTGGGCTATCTGCGCTCCCACGCACATATCTTCTGCGTCCTTTCAATTCTTCCGAACGAGATAAATCCCAGCAGTATCCGCGGAATGTGAGCTGGTATTGCCGCCATTTTTACAGCATACCCATCCGCCACTTTCAAATCGCGCACCTGACACGCATGACTCCGAAACGGACAAAGATATGGTGAATGCTCCTTATCCTGGAGATTTCAAATAATTTTTTGGGCAACCGATATGGAGCAATGGTTTGTTCGACTATTCTGGCATGTTGAAAGCCTTTCTTTTCGGATGAAAACACAAAACCACAGGATATCTATCAAGGAAAATCGCAGGAAGCTTCTACTGAACATACCTTTGCAACGGCTGGGGCATCACGTTCTTCAGCTCCATCTCCTTATTGGCCGCATTATTTTTCTCAGCACTATCGGTACTGGCGCCCGTATGGACTCTAGACACAGGTAACGTTGCCATGTTATCGCTACTTTCTACATCCACTGTGGCGACTTTCACTTCACCGCCGCCCATTTCAATCCGCCTTCACTTTTCACGTGAAAATCGGTATTGGCCGCGATATCACTAACTTTTCATCCACTGATCTCGCGCTGAAATCTGTACGCGCGCACTGGGCCCCGCGCTGAACTAAGCAGACGACACGTTCGATAGAGCTTTCTATTTTCTTTTTCAATCTTTATCACATTTTCGAAAATATTTTAAGCGACCGACTCATAAAAATCGCCTACTTTTGATGAGTTTTCATTTGAGGAAATGTCTCTGCGAGCGGACGTCTCGAATTCGATGTAACTGGAAAATGCGATGCGAGGTCTTTAGATTTTCAGATCATGGCAAACGAAATGATAGTGCTTTTCCCCAAGGTCGGAAAGATTTCCCCGAATCGAATCGGAACGGGAGCGAATCGTTGAGTGGCCACTTTCGTTCAGCAGATACTTTCCAGGGACGAGCTGATAGTGTGTAAAATGAAGCTCGAGATAGTTATATTGTGTTATTCAAAATCCCAGACTGTATGCAAGTGGGGTGGAGTCCTAGCTGGGCGATAGGCCACGCGAACGACCTAGTGACCTCAGTGAACAAAACCCAAAAAAAATCACTCGCAATATTCAACGCAAGTCTCCTTGCCCTGCTTCTTCAATTCAAACACTGCTCTAATGAGTTTTCACTCGGGAAAATCTTTGCGACGGGTATCTGTTATATAGCACAGATATTCACTATCATTTTGTGTCCATGACTGAACTATCTTTTGTATTAAAGAAGCGATTCATCATTTAAGACATAACAAAAGGATCGAATTCACTTCACACCATTTGCAGTAGCTGGAAAAATTATCAAATTTCAACCGAGTCGAAAGGACTACAGAAAAGTGTGCGTTCTGTTTAGCACCCGCGAACTGGGAATGAGAGTTGGAGCCGTTGAGCTCGGAGTTCAGCGCACACAGATCCTTCGTCAGGATTCAAAACAAGAATCAGACAAGGCACACGTCTGGTCGGGCGCAGCATCAGACTGGTCCAGAGTACGTAGCATCTGATTTTCGAAGGGGAAGTTCCTATTACACGAAGTCAACCACTCTAGGCGAGAGATCCTTCGCAGTTGTGGGTGGAGAGCCAATAGGTCTCACATAAATGTTTTCAACGAATAACAGTTCAGTGCAAAAGTTTCCATACATCTTTAATATTCTGCGAAAATTTAGTCAAATAGTTTGTAGTATTAACATTGTTTTTCAAATTCAATACTAAAAGTGACGTAAGAAAGCATTTAAAAAGTGATTGAGGCGATAAAGCATGAGTTACATTTTATATCTATCAATATTTGTCTTCTCAACTAGCGAAAGAATTTCGGAAAGGTTAGATTTTAGGTTTCACATAGCCTGCAACTTCGATATGGTTTCGCTAAGTGTAAAATGTATTTGGTTATTTTGTCGCGAACATTGTAAGATCCTCCATGATGAAGCTGAACGGGAACTCTAACCTATCAACGTATGCTATTACGAGCCCTTAAGGAAATTAGTTCAAAATATCAATTTAAGTACCTTCAATACTACTGCTAGCATATTACAGATCGACTCAGTGAATGGTGTACTCGACTATTGTGATATGGTACATGGGCTTGAATCTCGGTGTGAACAATAGTAAAATTTTAATTCGAATTATTCAAACAAATAATATTTATAATTTATAGTTACAAGAAAACGATTCACGACTGAACCAAAAGAATAATAATATTAAACAAGCAGAATTGCGAATAAATTTGTATATGTGTAATTATTTTTATTCACCTTTTTGCAAATTTCGATAAAGTATAATCGAAGCCATACAATGCTTCTGAACAGACATTTGGATATTTGTATGGTCCAAAGACTGGAATAACAGCTTCGTTAAGATCATGTTTAGTTTCTTTAAACTTTGCTCTGCAAGAAAGATTTGCTTATTGATTCCCAGGCAGCTCAAGTTCATATAATTATCCTAAAATTGGTCAAAACTGCGATGAAAATAAAGACCACTTCACACGAGCTGCACTGCCAGGTGCATTGGCATGGCTATCGGTCCATATTTGGCCATAAGAATTCTGCGAGCAATGAATTGCAGCATCCACGCTCAGTTGTTTCCCTGCATCAAACCCAGCGCCAACTGGATTCTCTATGGTCGTTTTTCAACTTTAGGCTATAACAGTGACTAAGTCCCCAGAGCCACCACTGCGGTCATCATCAACTGATAATCGGGCGGGGTTGCGACTTGCAGTGTAGCTTGTGTGAATCTGCTTTAATTCTCTGCAGATCATGTATAAAATCACATTTCGAGAAAAATTCATATGATTTCTACTTCTGCACGATTTAAAGTGGCTGTTTGCTTAATACGTTCTTGGTTTACAGTTCAATTCAGTCAAAATAGAAAAGTATCAAAATTTCATTCACCATCACTGTATCTCCCAAACAAAATATTTCACATTTGAGGAGAAATAAGGAATATTGCGCATTTTCCATGAAAACATGAAAATCTCATCATTCAAGCGACTCCCTGATACTCGGGGCAACCATTCGCAGGACCATGTGAACAATTTTATTGATCCAGCAGCAAAACAACCCTCCACTCGAATCGTATAGTGCACGGTCAGTCTACACTTTTCGTTGAGTTTTCTTCAGCTCGAGGAGACCCTATCGCTTGTTTCCCTTATCATCGACTCAACTTCAGTATCCTGATTTTGGTATCAAATAAGAGAGCTGCTTGAGTTCTGTACGGCTCTGTGTACAGGAGCTCACCCTCTATGTCCCGCTTTATTCCCAATATCAGCACTTTGCTCCGCAATATCAATTGGCGCAGGGGTGCCTTATGTTTTGTATAAAGAATTTTCGAGTTTCGTTCTGTGGCAGTACATAGGACAACGACTGTGAAGTGCTGTTCACAAACGAAATCGTATGCATTATATTTTGTATTAGGGTATGTTACTCCACTGCGTACTCTGTTGCTCTTTGTACCACGCAATGTACAAATGCCAGCATAAAAGATATATGTATGTATGTATGTATGTATCATGGATAAGTAGATATGTCTATTAGCCGAACTGGCTTAGAACATTTCAAATGTTCAATTGTCATCGCCGCCACTTGACAAGGGAAGAGGTCCTTACTATCTGCGCAGTTAGGATCAAACTTCAAGTGCGCTGCCGTGACTGCACTGTTCTATTCAGCACAGACATTTGCATTGTGTTATTTCGAAGAATGCATGGACGAAATTTGACGATGCAATCCCTGGGGGCAAATTGAAATTTGAATGAGGAAAAGAATAGCATGGTATTAATTTTTCGCAAAAACATAAGCGTTCCTTAATCCTGGACGAAGAGCAACGAACAAGGGAGAGAGGTTTCGTAACATATTCTTGAATAAGATTGGAAATACTTTTTTCAACTATCAACACATGCAATGTAAAACTTTTTACATTCGTTATTCAGTGAGATAAGTTCTTTTAATTTTAAATAAAGGACTTACATCTTCAGAAAATATGAAAATTCAAGGAGGTATAGTTTGTTGTCGTGTATACTGTAATCAAGATATGAGCAATATTTCTAAAGCAAAAAACAAAAACTGATGCGACCGAACAATAAGAATGAGCCTTAATCAATATGTCCTTCGATTTAACTTGAGATCAATATTGAGAAATATACCATGACAGAAAAAGGGAGACCGCCTGCAAGACTCTAAAAAAACAAGAGTGTCCTGGTTTTTTTTCACGAGTAGAACACTTTCTCAATCGATAGCCATATAAGCTCAACAAGCGATTCAAAATTTTGCAAATCATAATAGTTTAAAAATATAAAGCTAGTCAGAAGCATCAATAAACAAACATTTTCAAAATCAAACTTTTTGAACTGTTGAATGACTTTTTTTTATTTTATTGATCCTAAAAAGTTAATGCAGCACAATTAGCGAAGCTTTAACGAAATTTTCAAATCAAAAAATTAACTCTGGATCAAGGTACCAGATCGATTGTTGATCGTTCTCTTGCATTTGCAGTGACCACTAGTACACAAAATCTATGAGACAAAAAATATTGATTAGTAATTTATCTACTGCCCAATTGAAAGCTTTTGTTTTTTGAGCAATACTTTTTTCGATAAATGTTAAATGTGCGTTTCTTCCTTTAAAATACACAACGAGTCTTTCAGACGCTGGCATTTTACTTAATTTAAAGTTAAAGACAAAAGTTTCGACTTTGAACTGATAAAATTATCAAACTATTGATTTCTTTTCTTTGATTTTGGATAAGCTACTTCGAAGTACTAATGGTCACCCCGGAGCCCTTTCTATAGAAGAAGGGTCAAGAATTGAGCTGACAACTTAGTTTAGACGTAATATTTGGAATTGAAATTATCGTAAAAACGTGTAAGAACATAATGTTAAATATAAAAACTAAAATATTATGAACAGTTCCAAAAAAAGGGCTTTGAAATTGTATATTTTTCACAGTTCTGTCTAGCCCTAATTCCTTTAAAAAAGAAGTGTAAGATTTTGCACTGTTTAAAATAATTAACTATTATTTTCTTCACCTTTTCATCTTAACTTATTTCTAGCATAAGTTGCTGACGACAGGCTGACTGAAGCGAATTGTTGTATGATTTTTTTAAGCCAAGCCAAGTTTTAGGTAATAGTCCATAGTGGGTCTTTCGGAAAGATTCAAAGAAAGACTAGAATTTTGCTTTAATGTACACACTTATTCTTTCTTTAATGTCAATCCTTTTCGCAAACCCACCACGCAAACCCAGTTACTATCAAGAAGCCTCCTAATAAATTCGTATTTCTACTAACTTTCTGGTTTAACACAATAGTCCTCTATATTTCCCATCATATAGCAACAAATACTCAAAATGCATTGTAAATTTTCTTTTCCGACTCCACTCTCCTTACCATCAACACAATGCAGCATGTCTGACACAGTTCCAGCCGCGAAGAACAATTTGCACGCGTCTGTTTAAAGTTATTTACGCTTGGTTAATGCTTGTTTTGCATTTCTGTGGAAAATCGGGGAAATATTTCAAAATTCCTGTTTGGTATATTTGTTTAGATTTTCTGCTACTCAGAAATATACAAGATAAACATATACACGCATGGTAAAAGCACAGAGTACACGAAGTAATTAGCAGTTGCTCTGGTGCTAGTTTCTGTGAATCAATTTGAAACTGATCAGATTTCCTTGTAGAACATTTTATTAAAACCGCCATTGTATCTAAAATATTTCAGTTTACATAATAGCTTGTGCGTTCCCGTCGATTTTAAGTTCACATTTCGCAACCAAATTCGAGATAATTTTAAGATGTTAGTGGCCGTTGACTATTCCGCGATACTTGACCCATTTGCCAATCCTTAAAATAGAACGGCCTATGATGGAATCATCCACAATTATACATATGATGTGGCAGATTTAGCATTGGAGATCCAAATCAACTCCCACAACTTATTTATGTGTAGATCTTGAAATAGTCGGAGGAGAGGAAACGACGAAAAATGAAAACATTTCTTTTATGCTTCAGGAAATATTGCTTTGAGAGTATATTTAAATTATTAGTTGTTAATGGAGGTGAAGGAGGTTTTATTGATGATTTACTTGCTGCGAAAAGTATAAATGATTTTATGTAATGGTATGCAATATTTGAATTCAGCTTACACACAAACAGTAGTTTATTGAAATTTCGCATAGCGATGGCTAAATTCTACATTCCAAAAGTGTCGGTAGATAAGAGATTGGAAAATATTTCACTATTTACTAAAAATAGGGAGCTAACAAAGCAACAAGGCACCCACTCACTTATTCTGGGATAATGCTGTTGTTTATCATACTGTTTTGGATGATACATTTTGATACACAAATAGAGTTTCTTTGTGAATCCCTTTTACCCGTATAGTGTTCAGGAAACATGGAACCGGTTAATGATTGCAAATTGGTGGGCCGCACCTAACATGTGTCATCGCTAGTGGTAGGTGGTAGAAGGGTGGGCCCAGGCAGAACTATTGATGCCTGTTGAGCTTCACTGACGTTTGTTGTCCCAAGAGGTGTACATCTGAGAGACTGGTGGCTCTCATCAGAATTTTGGTTGTACCTATCGGTCTTTCTTCTGAATTTAGTCCTCAAAGTTTGATTTTTGTGCCTTTGGGTAGGTTTTTATAGCATTTTTAAGTCAGTGTACGTGCGAGATATTGACTAGGAGTAATGTAGGAGGTGCAATCTTATCAGGTATAGTAGGTTGTTTCTGTTAATTCCGATTTTATCGTGACTGAATCATCATCAATCACGTAATGGAAATTGTGGCCAAAAATAGATACAGCCATTTACTGGGTGATAAGCACAAAAATAATTTTACTTAAAAAAAATTTAGGTCTTTCGAGTGGCCCTATTGAAAAAGGCAATGAAACGGCTATTTACAGTATGGCTTAGAAACTAATAGGACTAAGAAACATCTGGTTGTAGTTCAACTGCAAATTTTCTTTAACAATAACCATAAAAATTGGAGGAACCGCTAACTTTATTAATTTTTCAGTGTAATTTTTTAACTTCCCTGTAGGAAGTTATTGTAATGGGGTCGATTTCGCGAATCCCAAATTTTGATATATCTTCACGTTTTAAGGTCTCTAGAATCCAAATTCATTGTTTTTAGAGACATGTATGTGACTGTGTATGTGCGTTCGAAATTATTTTTCGTCTCGATTATCTCAAGAACCAAAGATCACATTGACGTGAGACTGGTTTCATTTCACGCGTAATTACGTAACTTAGAACTGAATGTGTTTTCAGCAAAATCGGTTTGGCCGTTTTTTATTGAGGATAAAAAACAGAAAAAATTGCTTAATTTTAAAACTGTTGAAGCGCACTATTAATTCGTGCAGATCCCAAATACCTTTATAGTAATATTATCATTATTGCGTGTTTTAGCAAAATTCTGATCAAATTTGTAAAAAATAAAATTTGAAAAAAAAATCAAGATTATTTTTTAAATTGTAAATTTTATCAGGTTTGGGAGGATGAGAGGAGAAACGCTAATGCAGTTAATATTGGATATTGTTATAAGTAATTTAATATTGGATTTAGGATCTGCGGGATTTACGATATGGCGGATTTAGGACCTGGGGGATTTTGGATATGGGGGAATTAGGATCTGGGGGATTTAGGGTCTGCGGGATTCAGGATCTGGGGGATTTAGGATATGGGGGATCTAGGATATGGGGGATTTTGGATATTGGGGATTTTGGATCTGGGGAATTTTTGATCTGAGGTATTTTTGTACTTGGGAATTTAGGATCTGGGGAATTTAGGATCTTGGGAATTTAGGATATGGGGGATTTTTGATTTGGGAGTGAAGGGAGAATAGAGTAAGAGGACTGGAGAAGTAAAGGGATATTATCACAAGGGGGGAATTAAGGGAGAATAGAGTAAGAGGGCTGGAGAAGTAAAGGGATATTATCACAAGGGGGAGTAAAGGGAGAATTGAGTATAAGGACTGGAGGAGTAAAGGGATATTATCACAAGGGGGGAGTAAAGGGAGAATAGAGTAAGAGGACTGGAGGATTAAAGGGATATTGTCACAAACTGTTGAAACGCACTATTAAATCGTGCAGATCCCAAATACCTTCATAGTAATATTATTATTATTATTGTGTTTTAGCGAAATTCTGATCAAATTTTAAAAAAATGCAATTTGAAGAAAATTCAAGACTAATTTTTAAATCGCAAACTTTATCAGGTTTGGGAGAATGAGAGACGCTAGTGCAGTTAATATTGGATATTGTTATAAGTAATTTAATATTGGATTTAAGATCTGGGGGATTTACAATATGGGGATTTAGGATCTGAGGGATCAAGGATATGGGGGATTGTGAATATGGGAGATTGTGGATATGGGGGATTGTGAATATGGGGGATTGTGGATATGGGGAATTTTGGATCTGGAGATTTTTGATCTGGGGGATTTGGGATCTAGGGGATTTTGGATCTAGGGGATTTTGGATCTGGGCGATTAAGGATCTGGGGGATTTAGGATATGGGGGATTTTCGATCTGGGTGATTTTCGATCTGGGGAATTTAGGATATGGGGGATTTTGGATCTGGGGGATTTAGGATCTGAGGATATTGGATCTGGAGGATTTAGGATATGGGGGATTTAAGATCTGGGGGGTTTTGGATTTGGGGGATTTCTGATCTGGGGCAGTTAGGATATGGGGGATTTAGGATTTGGAGGATTTTGGATCTGCGGGATTTAGGATATGGGGGATTTTGGATCTGGGGGATTTCGGATCTGGGGGATTTTGGATCTGGGGAGTTTTGGATCTGGGGGATTTGGGATCTGGGGTATTTAGGATATGGGAGATTTAGGATGTGGGAGATTTTGGATCTGTGAGATTTTGGATCTGAGGGAGCTAAATCCCTAATCACCTAGACCAGATCCTAAGATCTGGAAGATTTTTGAGCTTGAGGGTTTTTGATCTGGGGGATTTAATATCTAGGGGATTTTAAATATGGGAGAATTTGGATCTCGGAGATTTTCGATCTGGGAGATTTTTGATCTGGTGGAGATTTTGGTAGATGACTATCAAATGGCTTTTATGGCTTAAAAAAATTAAAAAATAAATTATAATATTTTAGCATAATAAAAGATTATATAAACATAAATAATAAAAACAAATCATAGTATCTTTATTCAACACACTGGAAAGTTGACCGTGTGGACCATAAGGGTCGCACCTAGACACATTTTTTTTTGATTTTGGTTCCGAGGCTATAAAATTCAGACAATTTTTGTTGTTGTTTCGTTTAATGTTTTTGGGGTAAAAACAAATACTAAAATATAAATTGATGCATATTTGCACTTTTTCAACCACAACCTACATAGCTAAGGTCTCACATTGTAGCGAAGAAGCAAGACGATTTCGACGAATAAATTAAAAAAATATTAGTTTAATTTGACAAGAAAGAAACAACTGCAAATACGCACATTGTAAAAATAAGGTTTCTGGGAATCAGTTTGGTGAACGCAATGCTCCTAAAAACCAACGCGTTTCAAAGAAATGGAACCATTTTGTTTTTACAAAGGTTTTATCTAAAACAAAACGCTGACTAAATTTTGCTTGAAAAAGTAATTGGATTATCTATATTTGAATATAAATAAAACCAAAGGTCAGAAATTTTGCCAATATCCAGAACATATGACATCGAAGGTTTGGGTTTTCAGCTTATTCAGTCATTTATGAATGATATGTTGTTATAAAGAATTGGTTTTCCAGTTTTTAATTTTCTTTAGTTTATATATACTTACAAATAAATATTTATTGGTTTTAATGCATATAAGTACGACACAGAAGACGTAATTGAATGGATGCTAATGTCCTTATGGAAGAATCGTGTAAATATGTCCTAAACCCAACTATCGTGTTTAAGTGTATTTCTACTTCGATTTAAACGGCAATCCAACTTTCAAGAACATATAAGCAAAAATAAAACAATTTTGAGCATTCACCAAGCCAATACAAACAGAAACAAGTTCTTCACTTTATATACAAAATCTAAGCAAAAATAAACTCAATGGTTTTGAAAGCTACATTTCTAACCTTTTTGGTTGATGCATTTGTAGTTCCAGATTGTTGCTGGATAGATTGTGTGGATCACTTGGCAGTCAGAATCGTAACAGAAAGCAAAAAAAAGAAAATGAATAAGTAATGTGAAAACTACCATATTGAAACATTCGATTAGTTTCACAAGAAATTAAGCTCACATTTGTTGATTTTTTAAATATCAGCACAAATTAAAACAATGTCCTTTTTATTGCCATTACTGTAGTAAACATAAGCTTTGAATGAAAGTTGTGAAGCTCAGCGCAAAATATGAATATTATATGTTGATGTACAGGACGAAAATATAGCAAACTACTTACTTGGCATTTTTTGGTTTTCGATAGTCTAAGGGCTGATCTTCGTCAAAGTCTAAATTGAAATCCTCTCCTAGATCGCGAGGCACTAGTGGTGTTCTTTGATGTGCGGGACTTGTGTGGTATCCATCTGCATGAAGCTGTTATGTTGCAAATTCGTACGAGTAAAGAGTTGAAAAGACAGTATTGAATTTTATTGTTTTTTGAATTATTCAAGTATTTCACTAAACACGTATTGAAATTGAAAGGAAATTCATTTAAAAAGCAACGCCAGAGAATGTAGCCATTAAAAATATTGACACGTTCAATTAGCACGTTCAGAAATGTTAGTTCGTACCTTGGAGGAGGACATACGAGGGTTGCTGTAATTGTTTAAAACACTGTGCAATTAATTTGAGAGGAAAATGCAGGCAACCACAAAACGACATTTAAGTACTGGCAAATATTGCTAAGCTTTGATTTCTTTGGGACGGTTGGACGATTTTTTTATGTTCGACGAATTTCAGGTAGATTTAATGTTAGCTGAAAAATGTGGTAGTGTTCAATATTGGTAACACCAATAACATGAGTTCAACTGAAAGGGAAATTCATTTTTGTTTCGCGCAGGATTTTCCTCTATGCATGCCTACAAATGTAAACCACTGTTCATCCTCAGCTTAAATAAAATGAAATTCTACAATAGAGAATGATTTGTTTTCTCAATTGAAGGTCCAGCGATTGAATGTTCAAATACCAGGAAACAAAAATTCCCAAATTAAATTCAAAGAATCATATTTACAGCAACACTTTGTATTTATTATTCATCAACACGCAACTTTAAGGATTTTAAAAATATTATCAGAATCTATTGTTGTTTTATAAGCATGGAAGTGATACCTCATCTCTGAACATTTTACTATAATTGTAAATGTTCTATTATTAAAAATATCGAACAGTTTCCTTAATTTTTTTTTGTTTTGCGCACTGAAAAACAAATGTGCGTTTTGCTAACAACTTGGATTGTGACTTGTTTTAAATATGAGTTTTTGTTCTATTGGTCGCTTCAAGAACTGCACATTTTTTTTCTAATTCGGTCAATTTTATTAATTTTCTCTACAATAGTGTGTCCCAATTTGTTTACTCTCGTGGGACATTTACCAAAGTAGAAAAATTTCAAGGTACAAGGAAAAATTGCTAAGGTTAATAAATAGAACATATAATAAAATATAATTAACTTTTTTTAGAACATATAATTAACTTTTTTTTTGTGATTTTACCAACGTCAGTGGAAAGTATGTTACAGTTGGATACATGTTCAGTAAAAAATGTAGGTATGAAAAAGCCTCTTTGCGGGCTCGCTTGATAATTTCATGGATTTTTAAAAAAAGGGGTAATGTTTTTCCTACTTTTCATCACTTTTTGGTATACATCTCGTAAAATACATTCCAAACAATCGTAATTTTGATTGGCAATGGAAGAAAATTTAATGGTCCATTTATAAAAAAATCAAATATACACAGGTTTCATTTATTTTTTGAGATGTATAGAAAGGGAAAAGCCCCTTTTTCTTAATTTCCATAATTAACTTATTTTTCATTACATCTTTAGAAACTTTGTGATGTTTTACTTTAAGCTTGCATAAATTGTAGCGTCATATTTTGACCTTGTAGCATATTATAGATACGGGAAACAGAAATTACCCTTGTTTTTATTAAGCAAGAAGAAATTTGTATATATTTAAGGTCTGTTTTTGAGTAAAAAAAAAGTTTCGTATTTTAATATACGCATTTACCTCGATTTCCCCTCCTAAGAATATATTTTTTTTGCAGATTTTTTTCTAATTTTTTGCATGTTCTGTCAATACTATCAAAAGTTAGATGTATTTGTATTTGCTGCAGAGAAATTGTTGTCGACATCAATAATTCTACTATGATTTTCAAATTAAGTTTTTTCTCTAAATTATTTATTCGCAGCACAAACACAGTTTAAAGTTACAATATTAACCCAACAGCCACGAAATTTATTCCACAAATCTGCCATAAATACAACAGAAAATTGGAATGGAAATTTTGAATGTTGAACTCTGATGTACGCAGTTCATAAGTTTTGGTATGTTTCAGTTAGTATGCGGGCGTCAGATAAATTGTCTGACCAAAAACCATTAAGTAGTTATGTATGTAAATTTGATACGTTTTTCAGTAGACCGTTTTGGAATCGTTGCTTCGAAAATAATAGTGATTCGATTTTCTGCAGCAAAATTCTCTCAAATATGAACAGTTTCAATTTTTTTCATAGTTTCTATAAATTTTTAAAAACAGTTTCATTCATTCTTCAAAATCGGTAAAAATTTCTTGTGGCCACAGAACGTAACTTTTTTGAAAGATTTCGCGGAACACTTCAAAAAAACTTCGACACAAACATTGAGGAACAATGACCATTGAAACACGAAACAAAATATGAACTTGTGACCAGAAAGCAAGGGCTCCAATTATGCGTGCAAAAATTTCTCAAATTCAAATGAGAAGCTGGCGTCCAACACGATATGAAGTTCCAATAAAATGACATGAACTTTTCAAAACTTCTTCAAAATAATATCAAAGCCTATCAAATACTTTGCCAATACTTTTATTACATACACCAAAATCCTAGGACCAACTATGTGATTCCGTTGAAGATCACGAAAGATTAACAGATTCTGCAAGACATTCTTTCTCTAATTGAATTTATTAGCAACAATAACTAGAGACTATTCTATACTGCATTTAGAAACTGACTACTGGTTACGTCCAATGATACCTTTATTGCTAGTCTTGCTTTTTGATCTAGTTCTTCTTTGCAGGACTCTACTGTCTGAAAATGATTAAGGAAATACATGTAATTTATAAACAACATACGAGTACATTAATACTTACATATGTTTAGGTTTTATGTACATGATTGATAACAACAATTGGGGATCATGCTGACAAAATCGGGAATGACAGTTTTACATAGAACTTGATCGACAGTAAGGGGTGAGTTTGTGACGCATAAAGTAACATTTTGATGCACATTGAAGATGCTCATGAGTACGAAAAGAGGATGATGAAGAACGAGGAAGAATGAATCAAATCAGGCATCATTTTAATCATGATAAATGAGCTTGTTTAACCTTAGAGTTATATTCGTAAAGTAGCCAGTGAATAAGGTATCAAAATGTAAATTTTAGACCGGTGATCCATATTTTCATATCACCATTGCATGGATTCTATATTTTTTAAACCGATATGGCAAGCTTTTCCAGGATTTCGCGAGTCTTTTACAATTTCTTCCTACACAGTGTCTTAACAGTTTTGAAAAAATACTCTCAAATTGTATTCCTTGAGAATGTATTTGAAAGTAAGAATAATTCTTGTTATAAATACATTGAAGAGGGAAATATGCATGTGCCGACACAAAGAATGGAATATCAACCAATGTATGTATCAGCATCTGCATCTGTGATCAGGCGAAAAATGCATTTTTAAATTTGAAATTTAATATAAGATCAGATAAAGCGATCAAATATTTTAGTGTGAATTATAAAAGCGTTCCTTTTTTTGATTTTATTCACTTGGCAAATGATGGCGCGATGAGCTCTAGTTAGAGTTTATTTCAAAAAAATTCACGAGTGGTCTATATTTTTGTAAGGAAAAGTTTTGCTAAATGTATTTCGTCTCAGTACAATCTAAATAAAAATAATTCCAGTCATTTAATGATAAAAGATAAAATAAAGAACTTGACACGTATGAAAAGTATTAATGGTTGGCAAGAACCGAGAAAAAAACAAAATTTTAAACACCCTCAAATGAATTGAAGTGTATAATGTACAGCAAATGTCCTGACAAGGTAACAAAATTTCGATGAAGTTATAAGAGAAAATATCTGAACCTAATACCAGTAACGTTTTATGTTAAGAAATGTAAACATAATGGAAAAGCCAAGCATCATTTGAACATAAATTCAATAATATTTCGATGGGAAGGTAATATTTAGAGAATTGCCATGCACAGTTTTTCTTGAAAGGATTCAACAATTGATGTATGCACGAAAGTGTTTTCATTTGTGTTGTGAAAATTGTGTTTTTTGTTGATTTCTGTTTTCAATTTTTCATAATTTTCATAATGCAGTGTAACCGAAGCTTTTTAAATAAATTTCCGAAAAATTTCCAATATCAGTGTACTTTAAAGGCAACCAATTTTCAAATGATAAAGTCGCTGATGTTGGTAGTCTATTGTGAATTTATATTATTTTTTGCAATGCACATTTGAAAAAAAATATTCCATGCTTTTCTAAATTTTCTGAAATAAAATTCGATAGTTTTCATAGACTACCTTACATCTTGCAAACAAACAATGAGCACATAAATCTGTATTACTTATTGTCTGTAATGTTTTTGTGTTTATTTTAAATGTTTGGTACACACACAACTCCCAGAAATGCGATAAATACTCGTGCAAAGAACAAATGCAAATTGAATACATTTAACTCCAAAGTAGACGAAAAGGATTTGACGAAATGATCAACGCACTTTACAGCAGAAGAAAATATTTTTGTCTGGAACATTTGAAATTATGATAGGTATACGCATCCAAAGCAACTAGAAAAATCAATTGTAATTTTATACATGTTAGAACGAATAAAGACTCGGATGTAAAATTAATTAAATATGGACATGAAGGCTTATTATTTGACTAAACATTATTGTTGCAGGAATGAATTTGGAAAAAATAATTTTGAAAAGAGTTTCCAATTTGTTCTTTTTCTGTGTTCGTCGACGAGCATTATCGCGCCTACCTTCACCACCGTCCCGACCTGATTTAATTCAGCTGATTGTCGATTATCAATTAATCCGGCGCGTTCCATTGTGTCCATGGCCATCGACTGTTGGGGTTGTCCTAAAAGACGTTCACGCATTTCGTGAATGTATGGACAACGCTGCATTCCTGCTTATCACCTCTCCGTCAAGCAGTCACCTCCTCAGGAAATCCACTTCGTGTATATGTTTAGTAGAAAACGATATGAAATAAATTGGTTTTGTTTCGGTGGGTGAGTTATTTCATTCTGAAAGAAAAAAAGCAATGAGTTTAGTTCCAGCTGTGTCTTAAATTATTTTCAAAAATGAAAAATGCTCTCAAAAAGTCCATAAAACCAAATCTATTGATTTTTAGTCCAAAAAAATAACTTTTTCGTTTTTTTTTGTAATTTTGCAATTTTTGGCGCTAAAACTCGATATATTTACAAAGAAATTTTAGAATATTGTATTATGTATTATTATAATAATATCATTGTTACTTCACGAAATAATTTGTTTTATGCACACCTAAACAGTATTATTTATTTGATTTCGAAATAAATGCAAGTATAGTCAATGTTTTATAATTTCATCCAAAAAGATTAAACATTGTAGCTCTGTAATTTTAATTTACAGTTGAGTTGGCTTACAGGATTATTTAGTATGGTTTGAAGTATGTTTTGCGTAGCCCAAAAAATTAGGTTAAGTATTGCATGCAATCATGCTTAATGTTCTGACCGATGAAAGAGAAAATTGCAACACTTAATAAATTTTTGGCCTTTTTTGATGAACGTTTTTAATTTATACCCGAAAATTTATAATACAAAACCCAAATTTACTATAAGTCTTTTTTATCGAAAAATTTGGAGAACTCGATCAATGCTGTTTCAATTTTTCTTTTAAAATACGTCGTAGCTATTGAAAATAAAATAAGGATTTTAATGTTAGACTCTAACATCGATGATAGTTGTCTTCTCTCTGCTTAATCTTACAATAATATCGAAACCTATGAAACTAAAATTTAAATAGTATCCTAATTTTACTGCTTACCTATAATCAATTGAAAATTCCAAAATAAAAAATTTCATACAATATATCAATCATGAGCCCTACGAAAAATTGTACGTTTTGGTTCTGATTACATTAAAAAAAAAAACTTTATTCAAAAATTCAATGTGGTGACGAGGTTACAGCAATTTAACCTGAGTCTTATTTCGCACGACTTGCCTGCTTACGAGTTGCAATACATTCCACCAACGTGCGTGAACTGTAAGGAATGGTATCGAAAAGTTTTTTAATAAAGGTGCATTGAAGTGAGTTTTGAATTTTTTGTATGAAATTCGTGAAATTGCAACCACTTAAAAATGATACTCTTCTTTTTGGAATGGTTTTTGGTTTATAATTTATTTGTTTATGTTGTCATGTGAAAGTAATGTATCTTCAAGTTGCTGCAAATTAAATTTTGTACAAGATTGTTACAAAAAATACTTTGCGGAAGCAACAGTTTTAGAGATATAGGTGTGCCTTACTTTTGCTTTTTTTTCAAAACAATGGCTAAGTAGTGGGATCATGAATTTGAATTTAGGCTTCTTGTTCTCATTAGTCGTTTCTTTTTTCATATTATTTTGCACGTTTCAGATCACAATATCTCCGATTTGTTGTCATTGCAACAAACGATATCGCAAACGCTTTGTGATAAAATTATTTTACAGAAAATTTTTATGTTTTTCGTGGTTAAAATGAAAACAAAGGAGCTGTTTCATTCGAAAAGTTTCATAGAACTTCTGTTTTCTAAAGTAAAAGGGTTTTGTTTATCTTTTTTATTTTTGTCATTTCCGACGCAGCTTAGCAAAACACTGATTTTCTCGCACGAGCGGAGCGAACTTTTCACCGGGGGTGATTTCATGCAACAACTTTTCTCGACACCATCAGCAGCATCAGTGTTTCAAGAGTCAAAAAAGTATGATTAAAACTTTCATGGATTTTTTAAATATACTCTTGAAAAAATGACTTCTCTAGATGCTGGATGTAATTTGCCTCTCAGATTTAATAACACTAAATTGATTGATTCATGACTGATTTTGTCATGGTTTCGGCGAACGGCCTAATATATTCCTTCAACACAACTTTGATTGCCTAGACTATTATACAATAAACATACTTAGGGTTTTACTTAAAGCGGTAGTCTAGTGTGGAGCCCGAAAAATGGATGCTTTTTTAAATTGATGTACAAAAAAACGGCAAAAGTTATTTACTAGAAACTTTGTATGTTTGTTTATTAGCAATTAAAGGAAATAAATTCATGTTTATTGAACAGAAAAACCGAAATGGCGGCTGCCGCAATGAAGTACTCAATCAGCATCAAAAAAAATTTCAATTGCATCTCGTAAAATTGTGCCCAAAATATTGATCTGAAAGCAAATATTCCAATATTTTCTTGTTATTTAGTTCATAATCGACGGAACGGGCCAAAATTTAGAGTAAAAAAAATTTTTTTTGTCCTATGAAGAGCACTTTTTTCAAAAAAAACGTGCAAAATGCAACCATTGTATTTTCAAGTGCATGCCAAATCGTCTAAAAAATTTATTTACTCTAAATTTAAACCTGTTCCGTCGAGCAGTTTTTTTTAACTTTTTATTTTAGAAGCTCACGCGTTGCAATGAAATCCTATTTAAAATAAGGAATGAGCAACCAACGGTTTTTCCGGCAAACTCAACGAAATGAAAGATGAAAGATGTGTAACGATATGTTTATCCACACCTTTTCATTTATTATATATTATGTGGGGAATTTTTTTAGCTGATTCAAAAATATTTCGTTTGAGAATTTTTTCTGTCCACCGAAATTTCAATCTTAAATATCTAATAGTCTCAATATTCAATTGGATAGCATTCTTAAGGGGGTAGTACCGGTTAGAACGCTAAAAAACAGCCTAATTTTCAATATGTCTTTTCATTCCTTTATTGTATAAAATTTTTAAAATTTGCATGGGTAAAAAACACATTTTGTAGATTACATAAAAATTAACTTTTGTAACTTTTCTTTTTTCTTCTAAGTTGATGTCTCGAAAGATACCTCGTCACTCGGCGGACAGATAATCTCAAGAATGAACAATCTGAAACAAAAAACCACACCGCATTTCAAAGAGGAATGTTTCTTATGTGGTAATCTACCGCAATATTTTTAAAAAATGATCAAAAAATTTTTTTTTTTTAAAAATCGCTTTTTCCACTTTGTTTCACTTGCCAATTTTTTTGGATTGATTTTTGGCCGATGTTGTGGTGGATTACCTCACAAGATACTCGAATAAAGTAGCACACCAAATTTGGCTTAAATCGGTTTGGCCAATCCGGAGAATAAGCTTCTGCCGTTGGAAAAACGTAGTTTCGAGAAAAACGCGTTTAAAGTTTGGATTACCGGAAATACACTCATCGAAATAATTATATAGGCAATGTTTGTTTCGGTTTTAAAATTTTGATAACGGAATTTACTTCGAAACAGGTTTTCATTGTTGAATACTATGACAATGTTTAGTTTATTTTATTATGAAACAAGAACTTCCCATATACTGGGAAGTTAATAAGCTTAAAATCCACGTTCTCACACAAAGAAAGAAGAATTCTCAATTTCTCTTTTATTTGCTGCGTAATATTTATATAAGCAGTTTAACAGTTGTGGTTGTTGTGTGAGCATTTCGTCACCAAAGACAAAAAAACACGTAAACTTAAGTCAGTTGAAGGTATTATATCACAAATTACTACATTAAAAAATCAATCGTCACTTTTTAATTAGTATGCCCCGTGGAAAGATATTATCTGAAGAGGAGAAGGGGAAAATCATTGCCTATAAGGATCTGGGGTTTTCAAATCGGCTAATCGCGAGGAAATTGCAGAGATCTGCTGGCGTGGTCAATGATTTCTGCAAAATGGACAAAAAATATGGCACAATGAAACGTAAAGGACGAACATCGGCAATCACAGAACGTGATATAAGAGAAATAAAACGACTTGCTACTGGAGAACATTTTTCGGCGAAAGAAATTTGTGCGGCAACTAAGGCAGGAGTTGGTGTTCGTCGAATGCAACAGATTTTAAAAGTGAATTTAAAGTTAACATATGACAATAAGTGTGGCAGACCAGCCCTAACTCAAAAGTATAAAAATGCAACATTGAGATTTGCGGAAAAACATCGTTTTTGGGTCGATGAATGGCAAACGATGATTTTTTACGATGAAAAAAAATTCAATTTGGATGGCCCAAATGGTGTACACAAATATTGGCGTTCAAGGAAGACTACACCAGAAGTTCGAAAACGACGAAATTTTGGAGGTGGTTCGCTAATAGTTTCGGCTGGCATAAGCTATATGAAAACTACGCCAATTTGTTTTGTAACGATAAGAATGGATTCTGATTATTATGTACAGTTGCTTGATAATGTTCTTGTGACACTTTTGGAAGAAATGTCTACACCAGAATTCATTTTTCAGCAGGTTAATGAGGCAATTCATGCTTCGCGCAAAACAAAATCGTTTTTAGAATCGCGTAGCATTCCCACTCTTGATTGGCCAGCAGGAAGTCCCGATCTAAACCCGATAGAGAACCTTTGGGCTAGACTTTCATCAAACGTTTATAACCACGGACGGCAATTTAATAGTGTAAAGGAGCTTCTTGAATAGCTAAGAAGAGTGAAACAAAATAGAGCCATCCTACATCCAAACGCTTATAGACTCTATGCCAAACCGTTTAAAAGAGGTGGTCAAGAATAGAGGGGGTCACACTTCATCTTAGTTTTATAATGTTTTCTTTTTTCTTCATGTCAGCCTCTTAAGTTTTTATTAAAATTGCAAAAAATGTACTGCCTATATAATTATTTCGCAGAGTGTATTGCTTACAAAGCGAAAAAAGTGTGCCTTCAAACTGCCATAACGTCTTTATTTTTGAAAATATATTAATAAAATTTTGAGACGTGATTCCTGAAGGTAAATTGATTTTTCAAAATTATAACCGGTACTACCGCCTTAAGGTATAGATGTGTCTATGTGATCATAGCACATTTTCACATTCAATTACTAGAACACAATTTTCATTCATTCAAACCCATGTAAATAAATAAATCATTGATTGCACAAAGTCAACAATTCACGCTTTGATGAATCTGTTTCGGTGAAAATTTGAGAACGTGTTACCACTCTAACATTGAAGCAAGAAACAATGCTCTTTGTTGATTGTCAGAAAACAAAAATATTTATGTGCCGATAATGTCCTATCACCGGCGTGTTGTTATTCTTTTAAAAGCTATATATTTGTGCTCTCACAACGCAACTTTCCCGTTTATCTAAATTTGGTGTATGCTATTTGGGGTTGGATTTGCAAATTATTGAAGAGATAGCAACGCGTTCAAAGTTAAATGGGAATGGATGTTGTGTTTGTGTAAAAATTTATTAGAAGCTGCTTATTTTTGTATCTATGCACCAATTTATAAACGCCACAAGCATTTTTCTTTGACCATGCAGTGATCTGTAAATTATCATGGTCTGAGCTCAGAAGCAACCTGTGGTTGGCAACTCTGCGTCATAGTCGTGATCAACATTGCCAATTAGCATCGCGCCAAAATGATGTAATTGCTCCAACAATCATGACATTCGATTGTTAATTCGCCATTAAGCAGCCGCACTT
Source organism: Oxycera nigricornis (assembly GCA_963942545.1). NCBI lineage: Eukaryota > Metazoa > Arthropoda > Insecta > Diptera > Stratiomyidae > Oxycera > Oxycera nigricornis. The sequence continues at coordinate 29,668,112 of OZ012660.1, forward strand.
ACTAATTTTCAATCGTGATAGTCAGCATGCTAAAATCTAGCATCTGAACGATCGAGTTCAATTGGACGCGGCCCGGGGGTGATTATGCCCGAGTATTGATTTCATTGCGTTTTCAGGTCTCTTTTAATTAAGGGTGATTATCACTCCATGTTGTACGCTTGAGGCTTCAGTGGAAACACTTTCGTATTCTATTTTGCCACTTGTTCAGCCATCCCTGAAATCGTGTGGTGGTTCTTTGTACACCAGATCCGGTGATAAAGTTACACCATATGAGTTCGACATATCGTCCGTAGTATAAGTATATGCACATATTCCGTTTCTAGCCAATTGTTAGATTTAGAAGATTTTTTTAGCTCTGGTTACGACCGGCCCACATTTAAATTAGATTATCGCGGCGTTGGAGTCAAGAAAATATAATCGGATTAACATAAATAGAAAATTGACGGGAATATCTATGTTTATTACGCTTTAGAAACTTTATGCCAACAAAACCAAAACTATGAAGTAACGTAACCGTTCTGTTTAGAATTAAAGCCTAATTCTACAAAACTTGAATTTAAAATGGGAAAAAGCTGAGGCCTGTAAAAAGGAAAAATTTTCTTCAACAATTTTTCTTAACGAGTTGCGGTTGATTGATGAAAACGATTTACAATTATATCTTAAAATTGAAAAACCCTTACATTTGCTTGGGTTAATGTATTATGTTAACACCAATTGATAATCGAATTATAGCAGACAGCCTGTCCGAATTGGTAAAGATGGTAAATTCACTGAAACAGGATAATTATATTGACTACGGCCACATTTTGAAAATAAATTGTCTTCATAACTGCAGATAAATTGTAGTACTCGACAAAAAAGTCATTCAACTTAATCAACTTACTTTTGTGATATCGGAATGCGCACAGACACTGAGGTCCAAGTGAAGCAACTGCGAATAAGAGAGCTGTCACCATAACCTAACTATCTAACCAATTTACTTAATTTTGAATATTTTAGTGTAACATGGCAGAGACATTATTTCCTTTCGAAGCGACTTAGCTTCACTGATTGAGCTATTGAAATTGTGATTACGCCCAGGTAGTATCAAAAGAATAATGGTAATGAAGAATCATGCTTCGTATTTACTTTTAATGGAAAGGTTCCTTTTATACTGAAGCTATCAACGAGAGTCGCGATGAAACCTTAGCAAAAATGAAGTCCGCAAGAAAGTATTACTAGTCGTAATTAGTTAATTGCAGAAATTGATTCCTGCTGGGTACGAGCAGGACGCAAACCAATTAATAAAGGATCGTGTAATACATAGAGCTACTTCTAATATCATAATTATCTATTTTTGAAGTACATATTCTGACGCGAAAATAAACTTCGCAAGGACACTAAATATTGATCGATTACTGTTTGCATTGGACATGCCGTGTGGATAATTTTTTTCCACTTTTTCATTAAGTTAATGTTTTGTGAATATACGTGCAAAAATTTATTAGAAATGTGAATTGAGTGATAAGGTTGCGGCAAGTAAATTATTACCAAATAATTTGAAAGCAGCTAATTTCATCGAAGGTTTTCATTCAGAATTTCATTTATAAAGTAACATTTTGAGCATTTAATGGACAACATATGCTAGATCCAGAAAACAACTAGCAGGGATAAATAAACGTCATTAATTTCGATGCATAAAAAGATTGATTTTTCAATGGTTTCTTGCTTTGAAATCAACAAATACAAATCATACAAATTGAAAGAAGATGAAATGAAGAAAGTGGATGCGCCAAGCAATTACGAAAACACACCGTTTCCTGTAGTTTCAGTCATCGAAAATTTGAAAACTGTTAAACTCTACCATACAATCATATATAACCATGAAGTTGATTTATATGTAATTTAAAACATCTTTACAAGATCAAATAACCTGGAAAACACTGCAATGTTTTTGTGAGCAATGAAGGAAAAAACGATCACAAAATGGATGCTAGTTTAGTTTCTTCCCCGAGTACGGCAATATGGATCCGAGTGAAAAAGTCGAAAAACATTAACCCTTTTTATTTATATAATATGTGTTTCCATTCTTTCTTTATATAATATGTGTTTCCATTCATAAGTTCTTTAGAAAGAAGGTAGACTTTAAAAATATCTTCAAGTAACTTAATGGAAAGTGCGGTTTCGGGGTGTCGGATGGCATCCACTTCAGGTGCTGTCATTTACCATCCGCTACCAGACAGCACGACCACGGTTAGGCTTATTGATGGGTTAAGCTCGTAATATTTCAACTATTTTATTATTTGTATCCGCGAACTATAACGACTGTCAATTGGTTCGTATATATGCTTACGTTTGCTATTCTATATAAGTTTAGTTTATCATGGGTTAGAACCTCCTAGTGTAGTCAACAACTTCGTCTTTCTAGTTGTGCTTTTTGGTAAGCAACTCACTAACACTATTATTGCAGATTAATGGGTTGAAATATAACGAGCTTTACCCATCAACAAGCCTAACCGTGGTTATTGGATTAAATTTACCATGTTAAAATACCAATGATCTTTCAAAAAAAAAACAGTATTTAGAGGAGATTTATGTAAATTTTAAAATATTACAAAACAATAGTTTTAAATATGGATCAACAGTCACGAGTTTCGTAAGAAACTTGCACTTGTTTCCAATTTTTTTTCATTCTTTCAATCCTCCACTATATATAATTATTGTAAAAAAATATTTCGATCAACTCCGCTATTCCAGATCGTTTAAAAGAAGAACAAATATATTTCACACTATAATATACAAAACAAACAATATGACTATTTGCAATAAAATTGTGATTGATTCAACCCAAAAAAAACCCTGAGGTTTGGCATAAATTTCATATTTTATCGAGTGAAACCCGATTGAGTTACAAGTACAAAGTTTGAAAATAATTAAGAAAAAGTGTTGTGATTTTCGATTGATGTTTGAAGTACACCAAGGTTGTTTATAAGTGACTGTGATATGAATTTATATATATCCTGTATACGGTTGATGCCGTCAATGAAAATTTTAAAGAACAGAAAGTGATAATCCAATGAAACTTTTAAATTAAGTTTTAAATATTTCTAAGTGACTTGGATATGATAATACCCACAAAACTAACGTAAATACCAAAGCTGGGCACTACTATCTATCATTCTAAAGTGAATTACAAATTGTTTAAAAATTATCTTCATGGGATTCAGTTATAAGTTTTCATGCTGGATTATGTAGTCAATTTTAATTTTAACAAAATACAGTCATATGGTTGTAGTTTATATAATTTTACTTATAAATGACAACCAACTTGTTTTAATTTTTTTTCTTCAATTTACTTTGATATATGTTTGAAATGTACTTTGTAAGTATCGTTTTCTGTATTAAAATACAATTTAAAATTTAAAGAGAGAATTTATTCAAACCGATTTGTTTGCACATGGTTCACCATTCCACCATCGTGGTTCTTAGCAGTATAAACTCTTTTTTAGCTGACTCTACTCATCTATTCGTTTTCTTAAAAGTAAAATGTTTCGGAATAATCAAATAAATCAAGACACTTCAATGGTGACTCATTGTAAATTTTATGCATAATTGGCTTCAAGTTTTTTGACCAGCTTGAAAAACTTTCCAATAAAATTTTGAAACCAAACCAAAGTTATATGTTAACATATTCTGATGTTACTTTCTGATAATACTTGTTTGATGTTCTCAATTAAATTTTCTCAAGAACTCATCTAAAAGTGTTCACAATTATTTTGCTGTGTTTATTTGAAGCTCAAAAAATACACCCATAAAAAACAACTTCGCAATTAGGTCACTATCCAGAAAAGGTAATCCCACTAACTTTTCCACATTTCGTACGACTTTTCATTTCAACACCTCGCCAAGCACCTAATAAAGTGTAGTCCACATACTGATGCTGGCATTTTTTTATAAACATGGACATGAGATCTTTTTCTTGCAGCAATGCAGTGAGTTAAGGAGTTAGTCTGCAATTCACTAGTCTGGAAACAGATATTCGATATGATACTACACGCTTCAAAGCGACAAATGGAAATAAATCCGCAATAGCCAATAAAACGAAACCACACAAGCAGTTCCCGGTCATTGCCATAATCGGGATAAAATAAAAACCGCATATAGTCTTCTCCACTTTCTGTATCGATACGCGTCTAGTTTTTATTCAGCTATTTTATGTGTATCTACCTGGCCAAGAATAGATACACATTGAGCTTAATTCGATTTCTTACAGCCTCGTGCTATCCATAAATATTTACAAAGGTATATCTTAGAAAAAGAAACTTCTTGGCTTGGAACCAACTCGAAGACAGAAGGCACCGCTGGGCTTTAATTGAGATGTTAATTGGATGAAGTTTTTCCAGTAGACCTGCATACGCCAGTATATATATTTTTATGAATCTAGAAGCCAGTAAATTGATATCTGGCGAGGCTCTAATAGTATCATGTGTGGAGACACACCATTCCATCAGCATCAATGGCAAGTACGGGTTACCTGTATGAAATGCAATATTACGCGAAGGTGAACAGACACGTAATTGCGAGACAGTTAAACCGAAAAAAAAACGTCCTCCAGTCGTATACGTCTTCTAGGGGAGGCCTAAAACGCTATTGATACTGCAGAATCATCGCTTCCGGAGTGTTTCCGCACATAGTTCCTCTGTCGCATCCATTTCATGCATGGATCTTCCATAACTATACGGAGTCTTGCTGGATAATGCAGACACTATGCACGTGTGTAGTTCCATTACTACTGGCGTTATCAACTAAATCGGATATGATTATGCATGACAATGACATCGACGCCGTATTCAAATTTTCCACAAACTTGGATTGCTATCAAACTGTGTATATGAAGATTATGAAGGTGAAAATTTACCCATTGTAGTGTGAATGTGCATGTAGCGAGAGTGAGAGCTTTTATTATTTCGGTTTTTCGAGGTGTAATTAAGTAAGTACTAATACTTGATTTTTTTTAACAATGGCTCAATTCAATTTATGAAACATGCATTTTTATTTTCTGGTGATAGTACAAAAAATAAAATTTGTATTTAAAGAGTGTTTTCAATTATGATGTGCAGTCATTGATATTTATTATATTCAAAAAGATTAATGACAAAAGTTTGAATGTTTGTTTTATATATGTTTTGGCAGTATTGACTTAATATTTCGTTCAAGTTAAGTGACTTCAATTTCTATATTCATTAGAAAATTGTAAAGGTAACATAAGCACACATTTGAATTTTTATACATAAGAACTCATGTTTTTTTTTATTTCTTCTATCTATTTTATTTCTTCTATCTTCTTCCATTTTTCCGAACATCTCATAGTGGTACCAAATTGAAAAAATGCAGTCAAAATAGTCAGACATTTTTTGACGCCATTTTTCAAAAATCAATTTAAAAAAATCCTACGGACTTCTTTGGCTGTCATCATGCTTTATCGACAATTATTTGTTTGATAACCATAACCTTAACATTTCAGGAGAAAACGGTCCGGCCGCGAAGACATGAAAAACAAGCTGCGAGGTGCGACCCTTGAGGTCCATACGGACAACTTCCCAGTAATATTTACATAAATATTAAAATATTAAACACAATAATAATTATGGAAATAATACTACTTTTAATATTAAAAATAAACTTCTCATAAAAGTTATTGGAATGACTTAATATTAATCATAACATCTACGCGAGCGTTAATTGATTACGTACAGATTTACGTGGATTGGTTTGATTTAATATTCACGCGGATCAATCGGAGGGGCGACAACTTACAAAGCCTTTTCTACGTTATTTGTTATTTTCATATCGATGCTTGAAGGACAAAACAGCGCTATCAAAAATTAATGCAGTTTTTGTTATTACGACCACTGAAGAGATTTTGTCGCGTGACGGCCATTTTGAGTAGTTGCGGTCAAAATTGCTAGCACTTCGGCATTATCACTGAATTTATATTTTTTCACGATTTTACATCAATGAAACTAGTAATTATTTCTTATTTTCTGTTGATTTTGAAAAACATTGATTATGTAGTCAACATTGATTAGTCAGTCAGTCAGTAAAATGTATTACAAATGATGAAGGAAGTAATTGAAATCTTACGAATACTAAAGAACAAAACTCCTAAAAACTACAATTTTTTATTTGATGAAAGCTTTTCAAAGCAAATAATCTTAAAAAGTGTTGACTACAAAACATTTTAACATTCAAAACGTTGATAATCACAATTGCAAATTTGATTTGATTTGTATTGGTTTTCAAAATTTAAGCAGTTTTTTTATTAAAGTTAAAGCACGGTTCTGTGAAGACTATTAAAAATCTCCGCAAATTATGCACATAATAATAAACTTTGATTGACTTTACAACAATGTCTTTAGAATAAGAGATTTAAGGTATACAAATTCGTATGAACCCTTTTTACATGGTGACTTTGAATGATTTTTTTTATTTTAAATTCAATTTGTTTTGAAATCATGAGAAAATATTTTGCTGGTCTCTCTACAGAAATTGATAAAAGTTTATAAATTTTATAAACATTTATTATTATTATGTTAATTTTATTAATTATTAATTAATTTTTTTATGAAAAAAACACTAATTTCAATATGTTTTCATTAAATTAAAAAAAATGGCTTCAAAGATTCTTTTTTAAATTTAAAAACATCATTTAAATGTTAATACGCGTCGATTGACTTTTTAATGATGCAAAGATTATATTTGGTTCTCGAGATATAATGAATGACATAAATGACCATGAAGGTCATGATGACTTTTAATGATTTTTTATTTTTAATTTAATTTTTTTTGTAATCATGAAAAAAAAATTGGTGGCTTTTTTACAAGAACTGTTTGGAGTATATAAATTATACAAACATTGATTACTGTATCTTGAAAATCATTTTAAAAATTTGATGTTTTGGAAAAAAAAACCCAATTTTGCGCACTTTTTTTCAAAAAATTAAAAAGCGACTCCAAGGATTTTTTTACATATTTGATTGTCGATTGACACCTTAATGATGAAAATTGCATGTTTGGTTTGTGAGATATAGCGCATAACATGGTTGACCTTCAAGGGGTGAAAACAGCAAACCCCCCGACAGAAGTGTCCCAAAAACTAATCAGCTCTTAAGATTGCAAAGACGCTTCGATTGACACCTCAACGAAGTCGATACGACTTTGTTTACGTGAGTCATGCTCGTAGAAAAACTGCCCGCGAACGTACGTACGTACGTACGTACGTACATACACACACACACACACACACACACACATACATCTCCCTTTCTAAATACAAATTTTTTCACCAAATTTCGATATGTTGTTTGGTTTTTGAGAAAAAAATTCGACCTTCACAGAAACTTTAGAAGGATTTCATGTCATGCAACATATCTTTCAATTAGTTTGAGGACCAAGAAGATTAATTTTTCATTACGGCAGCGTTAAGCGCTATTCAAATATTAATTTACTTCAAAGAATATCTGACCAGAAATGAAATTTTTGGTGGCTAATAAACATTATGAACTGACTTTCCGGATATATTTTAGCTTCAATTATGGTCGAACTTCTACATTATTTCGTATCTTTCTCCAATTTTCCAAGCTTCTGGAAAATATTTTAAAGTTCACACAAAACTTAGCCATCTACCAGAAATGTTATGGAAAAGATTATTTCGGCATTCATTGAAACTATTGCACTCCTGTTGAAAATGTCCAAAGTAACAACAGCAGACATTTTTGAAAAAGATTTTGTTATTCCAAAACGATTTTTTTCGTTTGAATACATTGAAAAATATTTGTGAAGATCTAGTTGTGCGGCATTACTATATGGGGGCACCACTCACGAGAAAAGAATCGAATTCTTTTAGAAAACAGTGCTAGTTGCATAATTTTGTAACAAAATTTTTCAACTTCTTATGAAAGAAGTCTTTGAAAGACTACGAAAAAAAGTTTTCAATTATTTTGAATCAGTCATAAGAATTGATCAATTTAAAAGAAAGATCTACAAAAATTGTGTACTCATAATTGTTTATTACGCTTGGGTAAAAATGTTAATATTCAACTCTGGATAAAAAGCATGCAATATAAGTATCTTATTCAATTGTAGGGAAACTTGACAACTAAAAAAACTATTTTTTATTTATTAAAACAGTCATGAATAATTTATCGAAATTTCAGAAATATATTTTTTGAGTGAAAAATTTCGGAATACACCAAAATGACTGTATTTACATATGTAGGTACTAACAGGGGTTTTAAAGATGATTGTTAAAAGCATTAGCTGAGTTTGGGTTTGTAAATTTCGTAATAGGGCCATTTTCGTTAAAAGGTTTACTCGCCATTGGATACGAAATGTATACAATTTGATTCTCATGACCATTTTGAATGCAAAGTGTGGAAAGCATATTTATCCAACTCATTGTACGTTTTCTGTAATAACAAAGCTGTTTTGTTTTATGCCTGCGTGACGTAATATCAGTCTCCAAAAACTTGAAAAATACAATAAATAAATATAAAATAAACTCGGTTTTAATTTGAATGGATTGTCATTTCCAGCTATAACTTTTTGCATTAATTTTAATTTGACCGCATTCGAAGCAATGGTGATGCACTAAACTTAAATTTTTAATTAATACGGAACCTAATATCTGTATAATATTTTTTTGAATCTAAGAATCACATGTATTTAATATTTAGTAAGCTCAATAAAAGATTATTAAGAACCATCTTAAATAATTTTTACTCACAATTCACCATTCATGCAATAGATGATGAAAATAATATTTTGGTCACATGAGAAATTAAATAATAAACATAATTTAAAACAATTGGTTTAATTTTCAAATCATGTCAATAGCCACTAAATCACCGAACTAAAAAAAATATTTGATAATTCGATATCACAACGAAAACATGTAAGGAGATATTGATTTGCAGCCCACTTTTATCACCAGACCCGTCGTTGCATTCTTAATATTTGAAATTTTATTTAAAAAACGTCATAGCTGACTCCTTTTTTCAATAAATCTTTCCTCAAATCAGCGATGACTTCAGTAAGCAAACAATCCGACGTCACCTTATTCGAATAGCAATTGACTTGATTGATTTTATGTTAGTTAAATAAAGATACAATTTTAATTAATATTGGCAGCAGTGTCTTGAATATATGCAATACATGCAATCATCGCATCTATCAAAGTCACGTATTTGTGAAATATGAAGTAATTATCTATTTTTAAATGTTATTAGTTCGGGTAATTACTCACATTTGAATGAGTAAACCGATGAAATTGAAAGTCTTCAGTACAACTATTGAAATCACGACGGCTCTTCTTGAATAGGATTTGAACGTGTATTTAATAGAATGCTAGCGCATGCTAATGAAAGGGGAAGTCCGATTGCCTTCTAGATATGCTTAATATTAATAAGATACAGAATTTTCAAATATCGGAAATTCGCAACAGATTACCAGTTTGTTGGAATCTGAAGGTTATTATATTTTCCGGCGTGTTAAAAACCTTTTTTTTTTAGAAACAAATATAAGCAATTCAATCTGCGTTCTTGAATTTGATGATTCTCAATATAACAGGGTTTTTTTGAATTGCAATTGAAATTAATAGTAAAATTATGATAATTATACCATCGCAATAAAAATTTAATTCTGTATTGCTTAGCATGTATTGAAACTTTTACTGGGGTCTGATTTCTTCTAAAGAAAAATCTTCTAAATCTAGCTTACTATTGTGAGCAATTGATCTTAGCAATATGAATGTATTTGATAGTTTATCTGAAGAAAGTTACATTTTCAATTTTAAGTTGTTTAGAATCAACCATGGTTCACTAAATACAAATTTTATGCAAGACAAACTCATGTGCCACCAAAATCTAATTGATTTTATTCAAAAAATTGGAAAGTTTTTGGATCGACCATCATATGATATTCAATCATAGGGTAATTAATCTGTTAACGGTAAGGGTAATCCAGATGCAAAAAAAAAACCTTTAAAATTTTAGTTCTGAAAAGTAGATGTGTTACTGCTGCTGCTATAAGCATTAATAATGGTAAGCCTCTAAATGGAGAAATTAAAAAAATCACCATCCTAGGCCGTGAAATATTTTAGAATCATTCATTTTTCTGGTTCTTAATTTGCACATAGACATAAAAGCAAACGAATCACTTTTAAAGGTATCCAAAAAAAATTAACAAGCAGGTCACAGTTTTCAAAAATTATGACGAAAAGAAAATTTGAAAGAACTGGTAGAAACTTACAAATAACTATGAAATTCCATTAGCAAAAAAGTTTGACATTTATATTTATTCACCTTTTAAACGTAAGTATGTATTTATGAAACTCCGCAAAACATTTTTTCGAAAAATACTTAAATTTTTAGATGTAATTTTTTTTTGTTCATTTATACATTTAGTATATCTTCCCGAAAATGTTCGCCAATTTGAGGAAAAAGGAAAGTTTCCTAATTGATTTTTTTTTTGTGATAACTACGAACATTTTTAAAATTACTTCTAAAAATTTCTTATTTTACAACAGGTGTTATTGGTTACTTTATTTTTGATGAGTTTTTATTCAAATTTTTGGTTCATTCAGAAATTTCGCTGATCGGATTCATTCGTAACTGTTAAAAAAAATTGCATATTTGATTCGCCGAAATTTATTCCCGAACAAATTCACAATTAAGAGGTTTTTTTCTATTTTTCTATTCACGACATTTGTTAATTTTTTCTCAAATTCATTTTCGTGTTTCCTCGGAATCTTCCTGTTGAAAATTATAATGAAAAATTTTTTCTAGAAAATATTTTCACATATGACAATCTTTTCTTGGAGAGGTTTGTCATTTTTCATATTGAGATTTTGTCGAATTTTTAGTTGTGAATGCGTACATAGCGATGTTTAAATGTATATTCGAGCCTTTTTTCTTGCAAAAACTCTCGTTAAATTGAAGTTTAACACATTTCCTATTCAGCGTGTAAAGTTAATTTTTCACAATGTATGTTTTGAAATGGATATTTTCAAAGTATTTTTGAAGGAATAAATTTGACCTCAATTCGTTCAAATTAGTCTTTGCAACGAAATTTCGTCAATTCATTTTATTTTAAAATGATTATAATACGTTTTGTGAGTTTCTGCATTTATTTTATTTCACACTCATGATTTACGGATAAAAATTGGGTTTAGTTAGTGAAGCAGTTTTATTTTGAATGCTTGGAACAAACAAAGGGACTTCTAGATGCGATGAATACACACTTTCAATTAAAAATTAGCTATATTAAAAAGTTATTTATATTAGATAAGAGAGCATGAAAAATTGAAATATTATCCAAACGATGACGATATTATTGGGATGGTAATAGCTTTGTGTTGCATACTATGCTTTCATAAAAAAATCATTAAAAATTTCTAGCACATTTGCATTTCGCATTTGCCAGAACTGATCGGCTAAAATAAGACCCCTTCAACAAAGCAGCTAACTTTTACAATACACTACCGGACAAAATTAAAAACATGACGAACCCAATTTCCTTTAAAACGACACTAAAAAAATATCTTCTACAGGATCAACTTTCGAAGTAAGTTACAAGTACAATCAGCTCCACTAAACTTAAAACCAAACATGTAATCAACAGGAAATAATTCATAAACATATAGTCTGAACTATTAATCTAACTAAAAGGCCACTAAATCTTACAGATTTGGTACTATCCTTTATACTGAGTCTTATCGTCTGGGAAGTACTATGTCCTAAAATGTTAAATACGGAGAATTACTAAATTTTGATGGAGAGAGTGATTGAAGGAAACGGAGGTTGTTTAAGTCGGTAGAAATCCGGCATGCCGGGAGGCAGGAGCTAATCGGAATCTTTTGAAGATTCCCAACGTTGAAAATAAAAGAAAGTTGAATACGATTAGGTGGTCCAAATTTTTAAATATATTTTATTTTAAATCATGCGCATGATTGCTAGGCAGGTCATAATTTTGCTAAGAATATTCCACACGCATTATTATTCTACAATATTTCAAATTGGGAATATATTCTTTTAAAGTCTGCATAGCTCACTTACAAAATACCATCTACCAAACATAAAGCTTCCAACACTGAATCACAACTAAAATTAAAATATTATTTCATGCTACCAAAATAGAACATTCATATCATAAACCAACGACTTGTCGAAAAGTTTCCTTCAAACTTTATTTTCTTTACACATAAATATCTAGTGCTTGTCAAACATGATATGATGATCCAAGAAATTTGCAGATTTTCGACAATCATTCTTGAATCAAACCATTAAATCTTGTGGTAGAATCAATCATTGCCGTGTGTAAACAAACCTCGAAACTGGCATGCAAACAAAATATACATTGCCAACAAACTTTCGCTTAGTGTGCGATGCTGTTAATCAGCAAAACATTTGTTTTTATGTTTCGCAACGTCGTCTAGTAAACAATGTTTGCAAACATTAACGCGAAGTGTGTAAATGCCTGGAAACGATAGAATCGTGAGGCGCGTTCTTGGCGAAATCATAAAATCTAAAACGGCTAGATACTTTTAGACAATAACCATTTATTATGCTTGGCCTGGCTACGAGTTCAAATCCCCTAAAACTTGGCGAGGTGGAAATACTTGAATAACTAATGCCGGACCAGAGCCAAGACAGAATTGCTGAACAATTGATTTACTGAGAAAAGGCTTATCTGTTAGGTAGGTAGTATCTACTTGCGTTGTTTATATTATCACTAAGCAGAATACGAAAAAGACTACGCTTTTTGTTTTGCAGAACCGATGAATGCATGGTGCTCAAATTCCAGATGGTGTTGAAACTCCTAAGCCGATTTGATTTTCATTAAATAAGGAAATATTACCACATGCTTCCATAATTTCAATATTACAACATGCGACCATAATTTCAATTTTAAAGCACTGAGTTTGTGCAAAGCAGATCTTAATATACAGTTTTTAGACGACTCATTACTTAGATCACACCTGGTATGTATTAAACATTCTCATAATATTTCAAAAGCCAATTCCCCTACATTAAATGGTGGTAAATAGAATCACCATTAACATAATACAATTCCCATATCTGCACAATGCTTTCTACTAAATGCCAGTCTGATCCACCTTGTGCCCATTAAGGATATCTTTTACCGTCATTATTTTCCTAGAAGCATACAATATGCCTTTTATCCTCACAAATTTGAATTCTATGTCGTCCTATAATAATAAGTACTCTCAGGATAATCTTCCCAAATGAATTTTATGCGTTCTATAGTGCGGTGAAGGACACGATTTTCAGGCTTTTTTTGGGAGAAACTACCCCGGAGACAAAGCGTTGTGCGAGTGAACCAAAATGACAAACCAAATGACGTAGCGCAGACTGATAGATGTTCATCGAAAATCAGTTTGAACGGAAAGGGAAATCCAGTCTACATTTTCCATATTTAAAGATCATACAAGTGCGCTCCTTTTGAAGAGCTTGAAAACCCAAACAATTACATAGAAGCCGCTATTGTGAAAAATGTATTTAAAATGCTGAAATATGCTAGCACGGACATTCGTGCATGTGTGTTTTTAATCAAAGCAAAAATATGTCTGGATATTGAAAAATGCAGAGGGAAGCTTCTGAAACTTTTCTATTGTTTCCCTGAAGGCGCGTTGGGATTATGGATTTGGGAGAAATTCATATATTTTGTTTGTGGTATGTTCTTTCGATTCTGTAAGTGTCTTTCAACAACTCATTCCTGCATATTGGATGTATGCAACTCAGATTTAATACGCCATGTATTTTTCCATGCCTCATTTGTTGAAAAGGATTTGAAGAAGAAGAAAATGTAAAAGTAGCTATTTCTGTTGGATTCAACTGAAACATTGGTTTTGGGTTTTTTTCTGGAAAATACTGTTTTCTTTTAATATCAAATCACGTTTTCTTAGCTTGTCTGTTTTCAAAGCCAAGTTATGCGTTTTGTGTGTTGTTGTTTGATAAAATGAAAATAATTGTACACGAAATTATTAAAACTAGCTTAAGCTTAAGCTTAAAACTGCACCTAATATCAAAAACTTGGTTTGTGTGAAGTTGATATTCTTCAAACAAATTGGAAGTAATTTTATAAATGGTGCATGAAAGATTTGATAAATTATTTTCCGTTCATATTTTTAAACAGATATTTTGCCCGTTTTACTCAAAATTCACGGGAAAATTTTCAATAAAATACACTCTCATAAGAAACTTGATAATTTAATAAAGTCTAGTACGGTTTGAATCTATTCACATTAGAAAAGAATGTTTCGCCGTAGACATTTTGAGAGTGTATTTAGAAAAAAAGTCAGATTCACTTTTACGATATGCTGATAGGGAAAACGGATTTAAAAAACAACTAATTTGGGGAAAAATTCTCTAAAAAATAATATATAGCAACGAACTCCAATGATAACTATAACATAATTAATTCACTTTAAAATATTTAAAAACATATTTATTTGGAAAATTTATAGCAAAGGTAAAATTTTATGCCAAGAAATGCTTCAGTTAAAATTTTCGTGATAAACGTCTGAACCCGATTGAACACACTATTTAATAAGCTACCAACATTTTTTAAAATTCAAATTATCTATAGTCTGACAATATATTATAGATTTTGATAGTTTCTTTCAATCAAGAATCTAATCCGAAAATCTTCTAGATTTTTTAAACTGAGATAGGAAATTTTGAAAAATAGTATTCGATGATTCAAAATAATCTGATAAATTTTTAGATTGTGTTTCGAAAAACCAGCAGAACTTGAAACTTTTATTGATCAAACGGAATCAAATTTAAATTTTAACCCATAGCGAAATTTGCAGGGAATGAAATAATGTAGAAAACAAAATAGCATCATATTAGACTAGAAAGGTTTACAGATAAAATATTTTATTTCAAAAAAGTCAATATCATTAAGAGCCAAAATATTTATTACGAAAAAGATATTCAATACAAAATATGAACAACATTCTCTTGAAATTTCACTGCAAACTTGGTATTTTATAGAAAGATTTTTTTAAGGTTTTTGAAGAGAAAATAATAAACATTAAAAGTATGTGTCTTAATGCTTTCGAACGAATTTTAAGGAAGTATTTTTCAGTATGAAAATACTAACCAAATGTTCTTTTGTGGCTGGTTTCTTAAATATGTCTTGAAAATTATTTCAGACGATTATTGTTGAATAAACGATTTCAACCTTTTGGGATCTTCGTATTTCCAATTGTGCAGTTGTAGAAGCAAAAGCTGAGTTAAAGTCCAGAGCATCTCTACAGTTACACAATGCCCATATTGCAGTTTTGTTAAATTTTTTAGGCCAACGAAGTAAATTTTAAGTACAGGATCTGAGCTCAAAAATGAATGTTGTAGCTTAATATAAATCGGTTTCGTACTTCTCAACATTGGGATATATTTTCAAACATCAATTGATGCCCAGATTGTACGCCAACCACGCTCCAAAACATATTTAGCTTTGTTCCCAATGACTCACTGTCTGCATAAATTAAGCAGCCTCGAAATCAAAGTAATTCGAATTCGACATCGTCTGCCAAATTTTAAGAGAGTCGACCCAATTTCAAGTTTAATTACTATTCACAAATTTTCACAAGATTGTTTTCCTTTCGACAATGCTGTTGAAAATTATGAAAGCCAACATATCGACACCCAATGTTTCAATTTTCCCTTTTTCACTCTCAATGCTTGTACGATGAGCAGCTTTTATGCTGGGCATAAATAAACACTCTAAAGATAGCAGAAATTATTCAAAATCTTTTGGTAAGCCTGTCGTTTGTCGGATGAAGGAAATGCATAGATCAAGTGGAATTCCAAAGACGTTCGCCTACATATGTTCATGTTCTGGAAGAACAATAAATTTTTGAGAATCTTGCCATCGAGTGCTGCTAGTAGGACGTGCAGAATTTAGAAAATCTAATGATAAATATGTTTCCCTCGTTGCTGTTGGCGTGCCGTTCGAAGTGATTTGGTTTTTCCCGCTTTTCCGGCTGTTAATCAAATGCGAATGCTTAGATGATGATGCGTCAACTGATAGTTGGACGCGAGAGGATGCAAATGAACACATTGGTGGAGTGCAATCGAGGAGGAGATGTTAATAGATTAGAGCTAAGTAGGCTTCTGACCGAGGTGACCATGATTCTAAATCTAGAATGACATAATCGAAATAAGATGGATCCGAGGACATCGCAGGCAATATATAGATATGACTAGTCTGATTAGCATTTAAATATTAAATTTATGATTGTTATCAGCTGAAAATGAGTAAATACGCTAAGGTCATGCAATAGGTTATTGAACATTTTTTTTGCAACATCTAGTTCAGATTGTGCCAAATTTGATGTAATAGTAACCCAAAAACTTATGTTTATTTTGAAACGTTTGATTAGGAACACATTCATTTTCAGAGCAGAATGAATGCGTACATATTTATTGTATATTTTAAATACATGATATATATATCAATGACACAATAAATTTTTGATAGTTTCAAGAAAGCGCAATTTTAGTCCAAAAGATTCTATATACCAATGCACATCCGAAATAAATTGACTCACAAGCTATGCAAGGTTGCTTGGTCTTTCATTCGATTTTCTTCCCTTTCATCTTAGAACTTATGACGGTTTGTGAGGCATTCAATGAAAAAAGTTACGTAATTATAGTGTTTTTCTATTTACTGTGGTCATGGAAATCGTTTTATTAGAGAAAAGAGCATATTAATCGATTTAACCCATTCGCTGCCAAGCCCAAATCATTTGAAGTTATTCCCGTGCCAGTTACATTTTAAGTGCTATTTTTCACCTGAATTATGATATTTCTTGGTGAAAGCTTATAAATTTATCATATATAATCATTATCATGCATAAAATCAAAGACGAGTATACTCGTCTCTGGCAATGAGAAGGAAACAGGACTCAATATTCTTTCTGTATTTTTGCATTTTATTTCAGAAAAACAGGCTGGTTATACTCGTCTCGGCAATGCATTACACCTTGGCCAAAGACGAGTATACTCATCCTTGGCAGTGAATTGGTTAAAATAATCTAAGGTTAGGATAGAAATAACAAATTTTCAGTCTTTTTTCTAAAATTTAAGGGGTATGGCCACTGTAGCAGGTGCAAAATCATGTGCTTTTTAAATAATTTTTTTTATATGGAAATTTTATTTATTTATAAAAATAATTATAAGTACATAAAACTACAATATCGGGGAATCGGAAAAAAATTATAAACGCATTTTTCAAACAAAATGGCCGACAAATAACTTGAACAATGACATGTACGTATTTTATAAGAAAATCCGGTTTTTTCAAGATATTTTCATTTTGTCAGGGTACAAAACTCTAAATCGATTTTCCCAAACACGTAATTTTTAAAGTCGGTGACCAGCCTACAGAAAAAACTACTGAACCGATCGTTTTGAAATTTTGTACACATATTCTACATATATATAGCCTACTAGTGACGTTGAGTTTTTTTTTAAAAAAATTAAATAATAAAAATTTTACAATAAAAAACAGTTCGTTTTTTCGTCAAAAATCGTTGTTTTGGCTTAAAAATGGTGCCAAAAATTAAAAAATTGAATAATCAAAAAAAAACTCGACGTCACTGAAGAGATAAAGTAATAAACTGAAGAAAACATTTTGATTTTTTGGTTTCAGATGATCCAGTGATGCTGTACGCTGGTCACCGCACAAAAACTTTTTTTCTTGGCGCCTGCGGAGATCTACAATAAATCCGTTATTTCTTGCTATTTTTGGACATTTTTTTTTAAATATTCTTGACATGTTGTACTTTTAGATAATAATATGTAAAATAAACCTACAGTAATAATTTTTCCAACATAAATCATGAAAAAAAGGTATTTTTTATACGAAACAAACCTTAACCCCCCCCCCTTAAGTTTTCAATTGTTGATAAACCAGGGCGCAACTCGTAGTTTTCTTACCCTCGGGATACCACTCGGACACTGCAATATTGGTAACCGTGACTCCGACAAAATGGTCGTGAACGACGTACATGCATTATTTTTGAGTGGATGCGATGATAAACAGTTGGAAGGAAAAAAACAATGCAAAAATAGAAGGAATCACGCTTTTCTTTTGTTTTCACTTTTAAGTCACGCGAAAAAGCAACGGCGATGAGAGCACGTGCAAGTGGATTTTTTCGCGATGCATAAAAGGGGCAACGGCTCTATTATTTAATTTTGAGAGGCCTCTATGAGAAGCTTTTTTGAAGATAATGGAGAAAATTACACTAAAGTTCATCATTGCAGCTCGTATGTATATGCAAAGAAATGCTGACCAATCTAAAAAACAAGCGTCAACTATCATTTAACAATGAACAATAATGGTACCGGCCAAAAAGCCTGGAAACAAGAACCTCCACTAATGTGCAACAATAGTGTTAGCAAGTCGTTAGCCAAAAGCACACTAAGAGACGAAAGTTGTCGAATAGACCAGGAGGTTCTAACCCATGATAAAACTTAAATAATGAAAAAGCTACGTAGGCATACATACGAAACAAATTGACAGTCGTTATAATTCGCACATGTAAAATTATAAAATAGTTGAAATATAGCGAGCTTGATCCATCAACAAGCCAGCGGTGGTAGTGCTGTCTCGTAACGAGTGGCTAAATGGCAGCACCTGAAGAGGAGCCATTCGTTACGCCGAAACCACACTTCCCATTTAATGAAGTTGTGTTTGATACTATTTAAGGCAGCGTTTAAGTTTTGGGGTTGCTGAAAGATTCTACCAGGATATATCTTTTACTTAAATTAACAAACCATCGCCCAAAAAAACAATAGACAATATCTTTCGACAATTAGAATTTTCGAAAAATTAGGAAATACATCATTTGCCATGTGCAGTTCTTTTGTTCAAGCAAAACAATCATCATTGCAGACTTGATACCATTTTTTTATCCTTCACTTTGTCCAGCAAGCAGCTTTGCTGGACAAAGTGGAAGATTCTGTAGCTAATTGCTTCATTACGGAAATAGTAATAAGTTGTATTGTGATGATTTATTACAGATTATAATTTCTGCTTCCAACATTCTACTTCTGTTGTTACTATCGATACAAGATCGAACTTACTAATTTCTGAGAACTCAGGTCACAGTCAATCAGACAACTCAATAAAAAAAACCTTGCAATTTGCTTTTAACGGTATGTTTACATTTAATTAATCGAAAAAAGCGAATTCAAAATAAAAATTTGAGCAGGTTACGCTCAAGTATAAAATACCCAAAGGTAGTCTAACTCTAATAAATACAATTATCGTATGTTTCTCTTTGTTCCGGACTTCTTCTTTCCTTAGAAGAAAGTTTAATTTTTTCAACAACATTACATTCTGCTTTGGATAAATTTTGAACTTAATTTTTTCATGCTTGGCGCAATGTAATACAAATTGCTGATGTCGTTTCTAGACACGCTTACAAGATTTTGTGAGTACATCGATTGCGGAAGAGAACTGAATAATTTATGTTACAATTTA
The DNA here is from genome assembly GCA_963942545.1 of Oxycera nigricornis. Classification (NCBI taxonomy): domain Eukaryota; kingdom Metazoa; phylum Arthropoda; class Insecta; order Diptera; family Stratiomyidae; genus Oxycera; species Oxycera nigricornis. Next base: position 29,687,666 of record OZ012660.1, read on the forward strand.
CGTATTTAAATTCTCGTTCCTACTAGAAAGTTAAAATTACAAAAGTGGAAAATAGTTTATCCAGCTTAATTTTATATGCATTGCATTAAGTTAAAAGTTAGAAACAGCAATTAAGCTAGCCTAAAGTTTTACAAGTAGAACAAGATGACCATTAAATGTAGTAGTTAATTGAACCTCCGAAGCGAAATGATGGAATTTGAAAGGCTGCTTATCAATGATAAGATTTTTACCTATAAATAAAGTTTTGTTCAAAAAATCATAAGCTTTGATTGAGCACTATTTAAATGATTCAACTAAAGAAGAAGAAAACCTTAATTGGTTTAGGATAATAAAGTACTGAAAGTCACCGCAATTGTCTACAATGGAGCTGATAACTTGGTCCAGAATTAGTATTTTAATTTTGATTTTCGTGAGTCCAACTTAAAACATCTTGCGTTAACTTGGTCCAATCAATAAAGTAAAAATTATTTTAAATCGGTTACAAAAAATGTTTTTGAAAATGTCTATTTCTTCACGCATCTTACTAGCCCTATCTCTGTAATACGTCCTCCAGATCGCACCATTGTCTATTATCTAACATGAGCTACAATATTGCATGACGAAAACAAAAGTTATTCAATCCTTGGCCCAGGAGTATCATGCATGAGCAAGAACGAGGGTCATTGCCTTTCTGCTCGAGGGCTTGTCTTCTAATAAACGAAGCCGCCACAGGTGGTTACTAATGGCAACCAAGTTTCCACTTGTAATAGTATTTCCTTATTATTTGTTTACAAACTGTAGCAAGCTGCATGTCCGCTTTCAGCGAAATTATTTTCCACGATAAACAACCCCCACACTAGAATGTATAGAAAACACGGGAGTGTATGTATATTTTGTATTTGAAGGAGTGTCGAACATAATATCCTTGTGGACTGCCTGCAACACAACGCTTGCTAGTAAAAAACGCAGAAAAGGTACCCGCCATTAAGCTGTATTTAAATGTGGTCTAGAAAACAGACATGGTTGAATTATTTAGTGGTAGCGTCTGCGTTTTGGCTTTGTGGAGAGAGTCAGCCAGGCCACCCTCGCTAATATCCTTGGCCACGAATTGTCGAAAGGGGTTGATAGTTGATTGGTCGACATCGACACAAGCCTGTGTTTCAGTCTTATTTTTTGATAGACCGTGTTTCGCTTAAAGTACCTCGAGTTAGTTGGCAACATGGGAGAATAAATCTACACACATGCGTACTGAGAGAAATTATACTGCATTTGAGCGGGAAAACATCGCCAGTGGCCTGACATGAAATAATTCATTATTATTTTTCCTCAACAAAAAAAAGTGAATAGCAATTTGTCACGAACTTCTATTTATACATTTGTAAACATTTTAAGCTTTGTACTTTTAGTGTTTGTTGGGAATTGTTTTCTTTCTTGGAGCATTTTTTTTGAATTCGTGTCAATGTTTAGTGCACAAAAAATACTGAATTTATTGTGGTTTCTTCGATACAAACCACGCAGAAATTTAATGTCTGCATTGCATGAAAAATAATACGCGTTTGTATATTTTCCACATAGTCGTCAGTGAGTAAAGTAAATATTTTATAAGAAAATTTAAAAATTTTGGTAGAAACATTGTTCAACGCCAAGATACAACGAATTGACTTCATTTTAATGTGAAGATTACAAGTAGAATGAATTTAATTGAAATCTCCAGTACAACATAATAAGAACTCAATTTATAGTAATGATATTTTTATAGTGTAAAGCCAGTCACTCCCTTCTCAATATTTACTCTTTTCATATGCAAATTAAATGCTATTCAAAGCGATTTGGTTTGTCCAAATCGATACAGCAATTTAAATTATTTCTGAATCATTAATTTTAAATGACATTTTCAATCACAATACTTACGAATGATAAATGATTTTCATATTGTGCAAGTTTGAACAGTTAAACACCATCAACTTCACAGAAACATAACTAAGATGATGTAAAAAATTCATCCAATGAAATTGAGATCCACTTTCGAGTCGAAAGCTTCAAATATCAAAATACAATGTAATTATCATAAATTATCTAAAACAAAACGATTTTTTTGAAATGTCCATCCTGAAATAGTGTTTTTAAACATACACCGTATGAAATTGTTTTTTTGTACAAAGGGTACGCTTTTAGTGAAAAATAGATAACTATTAGGAAGTAGCGAACATATTTTTCATTTCGTTACTAGGCCTCCCGAACAGTCTATAAAATATAAATTAACTGGTAGCAATTCTCAAGGAAATATTCAGTAGAATGTCCAGGAAAACAATGGAAATTGCCACTTTCCACTAAAAAGTATATCAGATATTTATCTAGATAATTTATACGTATCTACTTTACCACAATTTGGGGAAGAAATACTTAAGGTTGCTGTGAATTTCAGCTTTATGTAATAGACCCAAAGATGTTTTACTGTGAAATTAAAAATGTATAAGGAAGACCGTTTTCCGGCAAAGCTATTACTTTGAATTGTTTAAAGTGGTTTTGGTTGAATTTGTAGAACACATTAACTTATTTGTGCCCTGCAGACCTGAGAGGGATTACTTTTGAATTATCACAGATAATATTTATAACGTAACTTATTCAGAACATGAGTTTTGCAAAGAGGTTATAAGATGAATGTCTTGTATTAGATATAAATAAAATGCTTCATGTTCCCAGACCGACTGGAGATGAATAGCGTTGACAGACTGTAATTTCGGAACGACTATGAACTTCATTTTAACATTCCAGGATGATATACAACACTTGTTCGTTTAGCTGAAAAATTTTGCGAAACTGCAAAAAGTCAGATTTGGAATGTTGTTAATTGACCTTCCTTAAGCTCCTAAGTTGCTTCCGTATTTTTTTGGAAACCAGTGCTGACGTGATATTTTAAATATCATAACACATTATATGCGAGTATTAAACTGGGCAGGAAAATCAAGTTTTGGCAAAATAAAAAAAATACTGGTTTAATTTGAAAAATATGAATAATAGTATAGTATTATGAATTAATATTTGAAAAATCAAGAATTTCAGAGTATTTAGGGTAGTAAAAAAAAACATTTTCTTATAAGCAATTATTTAAAACGTTCTTTTTTAAGATCATAAAATTTTTGTAATCATTATCTGACTTTAACATAATCTGAAAATCGAAATATGTTTGGTGAGTGAAAATGTAAACTTAAATTATTTAAACCACCGTTGGATAAATTTGCTAAAAAAAATTTTTTGAAAAATATATGCTTTCTAGAAAGTTAGGGATTTTTCCTAATTAAACAAATTTGGGATTTTTTTCATTTATTGAGAGGTATAATTTCCAGAAGTTCTTATTTTAAAAAGCATCATTTTAAGACACCTTAAATGAATTTTGATGTTCATAGTGCATGCTTTGGTATCTAATAGCTCTGAAATTTTTAATATTAATGTTTGCAGCCTAGTCTGTCTGAGAATCATTTCATCATCCAAAAGCTAGTACTTATATGTGTCGTCCTTTCTTCTTTGTCTAAACATCTAAAGTTTAGAAAAGCAATCTCTGAAAAAAGACCTGTCACAATAACCTATCGTCCTATGAACAATTCTCATTTATATTTAAAATATAACTTAGAAAATCAGAATTACGAGATCCTTTTCTTTCGTTAATGCAAAAACCTCCATTATTTTCTATGTATGTCAAATAGTTTTGTACACAAAAATGTATGTGGTAATGCTAACAATCCTTTTTTAGTCTTCGCAAAGATACTATGTAGCATTCAATATGAAACAATGCACTTTCTGCGATACAATGCTAAATGAATGCAAACTAAAATGGTTTGCAGTATAACCTTTGTTTGAGGCTTATTGAAAAGAGTTTTATGTCAATATGTATGTGGAGCACGTTGAAGTTGAAAGGTTATGGATGTTATATTTTCATGGAATATTTGAACATACGGTGATTTTTCCGGAACTTGTATTCTAAATTAACAAAGAAGCTTGAATCTTAATTCTTCACTAGAAATATTGGAGCTAATAATTGAGCTGAAACATCATGCGGAAGTGGAAGCTTGCTCGAAAAATTCAAAAAAAAAATTTTAACTTCAAAATGTCTGTTATGCTTTCCATCACCCCAATTTAGATATATTTGTTCTATCTATAACATGTTCAATAAACACTTGCTTCTGCAAAACGGCAACCCCAACTATTCGCTTCCCCAAAATATCTAAGGATCTGGATTGGACTTTCGAGTTGCAATGCATTCGCTTTGTTTGTTTTGATTTCCCTATGTGTTAACTTACTATGGGTTTCGCAGCTTTTATGTGGTTTCCCTTACGGTGCTTCGAGTATCCTCATGTGTGTACAGCAGACGAGCGCCTATTTGTTGTGTATCCTTGCTTCGTCGGGAAATCGAAGCGAACAACGCCAACAAAAATATTATCAGACTACGAATATCACTTGTGGTGGAACTATAAACATACAATCAATATTGGTCCACTTGGTTGGATAGTAAAACACACAAAATCTGTGTCAAAATCAGGAGTTGCGACTGATGCGCAGTTTGTAGGTATTTATAGTAGGAAAGCTAAGACCGCAATAGGCGAATAATCCACAGGACGATATACGATACGGCGCACACAAGAATAACAAAAACACACCAGACGCAAATACGTTAAGCACTCCCTTAATCCGATTCTGTTGCACGCCCGAAACTCCAGCAACACCTCAAAAATCAGCAGAATTTTCGGTATAACCTTTGTTCACGCGAGTATCCACTTATTTCGATTCGCAGCGTGCGTTGTTTTTTATGATTTCCCATTACATGTACTCCACATGAAAATCAGCAGCGGACCGTGAAAACGCTTTCGGCTCACAACACAACCAATCTTTGGCACGGCGCTGCCCAGCTCACCATCGCCGCAAAATCGAGACTGGTTGAGCCTAGCCTGGCAGCCAGCATGAAGCAGTTGGACCATGGGAGCTTCCTACCCCGAGTTTTCCATAGGGAGCGCAGCCAGAAGCAGCAGCCCAAGCAGCCAGCCAAAAGCACGATGAATGGAAAACTCACGGAAAAGCCTAGTCTCATAACGCCACGCACGCTACAATATGGTGGAAAAGTTCAAGCATTTCCCTGCAGCTTTTCACATCTTTCAGGTGGAAGTTGGCCGTGCAGAATCCGTATTGGAAGTCTCGGGAAAACCGCGCAAACATTGTGTGTCGTGGTGGAAAATGGGGAAAATTTCGGGTGCTGCGTGGTAGATACGAACTCACCAAAAAGCAGCTTTTCGGGTGGTGGAGCGTCGGTTGCTAGCGAATTTCCACGTCGTTTCACCAGTGTTTTGGCTCGAAGAAAATGATGCTTGAGAAGATGCTGAAGAGCTGCAGAGTGGATAATTACGATAAAGGGTTGTAAAACGGACGACGTTGGGGATATATGCAACATGCAAAACACCTATATATATATTTGACTTATTTACCGAAAATTTCTGCATCGGTTTATCATCAGCTCATTCATTTCGAGTTCCGGCAGATGTCAAGGGTAGTAAGTGGTGCATAGGGAAAGTAGTCACATCTTATGTATGCTGTTGCTAATATACACATAAATCAAATGTACGAACGAAACTCGAAATTCGAGCAACAATTACTCGAGTGGGATATGCGTTGAAAAACCATACAAGTACATAGTAGTAAATTTTACGAAAATTATAGCTTCTACGATTAACAAAGCAATTTAAAAGATTAAGTTGTGAAGCTCGCCCCTCCAGGTCTAAACGAAAAACTTCCCAGTAATATCTTCATAAATATTAAATATGATAATAATGAAGAAAATAATAATACTCGAAAAAATAATATTGACAAAAACTCATTACATTAAGTGGAGTAAGTAAATATTAATCGGATCCTCTTATAGAGCGTCCATTGATTATGTAAGACTTTTATCGTGTGGACTGTCGGATTGAATCTTTACGAGGAGTAATCGAAGGGGGGGGGGGAGCAAGCTCCAAAGGATTTTAACGAAAGTTGATATTTTCATAAACATGTTGGCAAAATTGACATTTCAGGGTTGGTGGTAGTGGCAGACTTATTTCCTTATGAAGTGGCTCAGATAGATATAACAGGCCCATTGTGACACCACAAGAAGATTGCGACGGGACCAGAACCCAGCTATGAGATGATGCGAACCATTTGGATTTTCTTTTCCATGTTATTGAATGCAGTTTTTGTTACTTCTTCCGATTGAACTAGATTTTATCTCCTGATGATGATTTTTTAAATTTGAATCCAAAATTTAAATAAGTGCTACAAAGATATTGCAGTTGGTACTGTTACTACATTTTACCTTAATTTCTAAATTATATTTCTCATTTTTCAGTTGATCTTAAAACAACATGCAATATGCAGTAAAAATATTTTATATAAAAAAAAGTAAAACCTAATGTAAGATAGGGGAATAAGTAACTGAACCCTTTCAATAAATGAACCCAAAAATTTTACAACTGAATTATACTTACTTCATGGACGCTCCTTTATTCGTTATAAACATGCATTGTTCATTGTTTCAAACGAATATTCTTTGGAACCTCAAAACAATCTTGATATTTTAGTCGAAGGAAACTTTTTCAAACATACAAATTTGTAAAAATTGAATCTGCAGAAATGCAAATTAAACGGAAGATTTTTTTTGGAAAAATGATTTAATGTTTTGCAGGCGTTAAATTAAAGAACATTCTGAGCTGGAGTTATTGACAATTGTATTAAATCATACAGGTGATATAACGCATTGATTAATACCACAACATGACCGTACGGATAACTGGACTTAGGTTAGAACATTCGTATCATAAATTTATTAACTATGGATATGAATTATTTTTAACTTCCCAGTATATGGGAAGTTCTTGTAATCGCCTCGAAATTGAAATTTTCAACATATCTTTACGTTTTGAGGTCTTTAGAGTATATTTTAAGTGTTTTTAGAAATAAGTATGCATGTGTGTGTGTACGTACGTACGTACATGCGTGCGTTCGCGGACAGTTTTTATACGTGCATAACTCATGTAAACAACGTCGTATCGACTTCATTAAGGTATCAATCGAAGCGTCTTTGCAATTTTAAGAGCTGATCAGTTTTTGGGAAATTTCGGTCGGGGGGGTTTGCTGTTTTCACCCCTTGAAGGTCAACCCTGTCATGCACTATATCTTGCGAACCAAACATACGATTTGCTTCATCAAGGTGTCAATCGACGCGTATTGACATTTACCTTTAAAAATATCGTTGGAGCTTTTTTTAATTTTTTGAAAATAAGGGCAAAAAATTGGAATTTTTTTCAAAAACATCAAAAGTCATTAAAAGTCATCATGACCTTCATGGTCATTTATGTCATTCATTATATCTCGAGAACCAAATATAATATTTGCATCATTAAGGTGTCAATCGACGCGTAGTAACATTTTAAATTAAAAGAAAATCTTTAAAGCCATGTTTTTAATTTAATAAACAAATATTGAAAATTAGTGTTTTTTTATAGAAAAATTAATTAATAACTAATAAAATTAACATCTTAATAGCAATTGTTTATAAAATTTATACACTTTTATCAACTTCTGTAGAGATACCAGCAAAATTAAAAATGAAAAAAATCATCCAGTCACCATATAAAAAGGGTTCATACGAATTTTTATACCTTAAATCTCTTATTCTAAAGACATTGTTGTAAAGTCAATCAAAGTTTATTATTATGTGCATAATTTGCGGAGATTTTTAATAGTCTTCACAGAACCGTGTTTTAACTTTAATGAAATAACTGCTTAAATTTTGAAAACCAATACAAATCAAATCCAATTTACAATTGTGGTAATCAACGTTTTGAATGGTAAAATGTTTTGTAGTCAACACTTTTTAAGATCATATGCTTTGAAAAGCTTATATCAAATAAAAAAATTGTAGTTTTTAGGAGTTTTGTTCTTTAGTATTCGTAGGATTTCAATTACTTAGTTCATCATTTGTAATACATATATTTTACTTTTTACATGCAATTGAACCTATTTTTGACTGCATAATCAATGTTACTCAAAATCAACAAAAAATAAGAAATAATTATTAGTTTCATTGATGTAAAATCGTGAAAAAATACAAATTCAGGGATTATGCCGAAGTGGTGGCAATTTTGACAGCAACTATTCAAAATCGCCACGACGCGAAAAAATCTCTTCTGTGGGCGTAATAACAAAAACTGCATTCATTTTTGCAAGCGCTGTTTTGTCCTTCAAGCATCGATATGATTGTCTCCCCTCCGATTGATCCACGTGAATATTAAATCAAACCAATCCACGAAAATCTTTACGTAATCAATATCAATCATTCCAATAACTTTTATGAGAGGTACATTTTTATTATTAAAAGTATTATTATTTTCATAATTATTATTGTGTTTAATATTTTTGATATCTATGTAGATATTACTGGGAAGGTGACCGTGTGGACCTCAAGGATCGCACCTCACGGCTTGTTTTTTTTACATAGTTGTGTGCTGAAATCATAAAAAACAATATTTTTTTTTGTTTAATAAGAAACCTTTAAAACACAGGCAATACTGCCTTGTAATGTGAAGTGGAAATTTCATTGAAAAAATTAATGGTTTTTAATCTGTATGAAACGATTTTATTGGAAAAAACGGGTATACTAAAATTTTTGAAAATCTGCTCAAATTACATAATTTTTATATATTTTGGTTCACTCGCAAACACTGCCTTTAAAATCAGAAAATTTATTTATCAATTCAGAGTAAAAGGAAAGCATGGATTGCAAAATATATACATGACGATATATAAAAATTATTAAAACAATTTGGAGGTAAGAGAGAATTTTGAGAAAGCTTTAAATAAATTTGTTTCTCAATTGGCTTTGATGATGTAATCAGGTAATGAAATTCATATCAACCTCTTATATATACTGACGTGTTTATTTTATAATATTTTTTATAGTCATGAAAAAAACTTTAGTTATTTTTTTGATAAGAATAGTTTAGACTCTAAACTCTGATCCAAACTTTGAGCATCTAATTTTTACAAGCATTGATTGTTTAGCATGCAAACCAGATGGAGAAAAAATTGAACAAAGCCCTTTTTTACACTTGTTTTACTAAAAATGGCTTTAATAAATTTATGCACAATGTGCTGCAATCATCTGATTGCTATTATGCTTTGTTTGAAAAATGAACAACATAAATCTAATGGTTAGTTCGCGGGACATGGTGAATGACAGAAATGAGCGACGAAACCATAAATGAAACAATCAACCGAAGTTTACCAAAATATAATCAGCTCAGCTCATTGCTAAGACGCTTCAATTGACTTCTTATTAAAATCTTTGCAACTTTGCCATCGTAAGACATTGTTCAAGGAAGAAATGCCAAAAAGGCATTTACCCAAGCATACATATTTACTTCTAGAAATACTTTAAAATTAATACAATCTGTGACACAATTACAATAACTATGCACCTAAATTTACAATTTTCAAAAATTCAAAGAAAAATCAAATCATATAAGTAAGATAGTAGAGAAACATAAATTTTCAATGCCTGGTGAAACTTGGACGGCAATGCCAAACAATGATGCCTTTTTGACCAAATATAATAGCAATTCCATACTCGCATCTCCAAAATCTTCAAGGTACCAACTCCAGTCTTAGTTATAAGCTTCATTTTTGGCTGCATTTAATTTTTACTGATATCATATCATGAAAACCTTTCCGAAATTAGGAGTGGTAATTAACAACAGCGAATAGAGAAACATAAAAAACGCTGTATAGTTTTCATTATCATCAAATCTGCTTGATCGGCTACAAATTGTTTATCACATATTTCTTACTAAAAAGTTAGTATTTATATAACAGGCTTGCTTCAATAAGATTAAAACCCTAAAATATTATTCGTTGAAAACAAATCGGACAACTCCAATTCAAAAAATAGTGAGAGTGATTTGTTTGGCAATTATGGATCATGGCTACTCCTTTTTTGTAAATTCATTATTCATACCTTCTCTGAATGCAAAGTTTGGAAAAATGATTTTTGCAAATATTCGATAACTATTGTATTAATAAACATCTAAATAAAATTCCAGGATTCATAACAGATTCCCGTAATTTCTTACAGAAAGAAAAATTTCCAATATATTTGATGATTTTTATGAAATTTCGTACTTTCAAAACAATAACTTTCATTTCAGTTACATAATGAGAATTGATTTCGGCAACTGATTAAGTATCATCAAATGTTCTGATTTTCAGTGCAATTTCATTAACTTATATATTATATCATATATTTTATGGATGCAACCAGTTTCCAGTTTTTGTTTAGTTGAATGAACCCAATTAATTCATATAAAATTGATGCCAAATTAACTATCAAATAATTTCATTTGGGTGTAATTAATTCGAACTACAAAGCACTATCGAGCTGTAACCAACAACCAATTCGTGTATCTCTATAAATAAAATATAGAAAATAGACGAAATGACATCAATCCCGAAGGACTCTTCGTTATTACACTCCAAAAAATTTATCGAACAATGTCCTATCGGTTCAATCACCATCGTCTATAAATAAGCTATTGCGGTTGATGTCCCTGTGACAAAGAGACATTTCCAAATATGTTTAAGGCCAAAAATAAATTTTGTCGTAATTCTCAAACCCAACCCTTCCTTCAGTTACGACGTCAACCATCACCTTTTTTATTTAGGTCAATAGTTTTCCTTCAAACATTACATGAAAATCCTGTTCTGGTCACAATGGACTTCTCATGTCACGATGTCATGTCCTCGTCGGATAATTGCAAAGCAGCGAAAAGTTTGCAAACTATTCGGCGCAACAACCTGCGTGTCGAGGGAAAAAAGGATAAAGGAGATTGTAGGCGAAAATGTGTGGCACAAATGGCAACAGTGTTGAACTTGTAAACAATGTTTTGTTACATCGGAATGCTTGTAATATTGGCAAGGAATGATGATTTTGAAATTCATTGAAAGTTTCGTATTCGAGTGAATATTTTATAATGGATTACGGGTTTTCAAGAAGAGAATGAAGCTTTGATGATAGTTTAAGTCGATATTTTCAATAATTTCGCCAAATGCTCAAAGGCGAAAAATTCAAAAAAATCTAGATTTTCTGCTTCTAGCTACGAAATAATTCGAAAAAATTGAATATTTTATAACAGAGTCCGCTACCTGCTTATACTCTGAACTACCACCACATACAACCAACCACACGAATAAGGATAAGGGAATCGATTTGTTTACGCTTTGTAAGAGTACAATAACCTCTTGTCTGTTCGTATTCCTTCAAAATGCTTCCGTATGGGTGCTCGTGAAGCCGACAAGGAATCAGGCTAAGGGGTGCATTCAACGTACAGTTGTTAATGGCATGCACGCCTAGGGTGGGAGTGAATGGCACACGCTAGCTATTCTGGATCGATATTTATCTGTAAAGTACATGCGATGGAGGAGCGCTGGGGGTAGGCAATGTGCATGATTTTCCTGGTTTTCATGCATGCGCAAATGCATCCCATCGTAGGATTCCGTGAAATGTGTCAAGAATATGGATCAATGGGAACAAAAGGATAAAAGCGGGAATCTGGATTTTGTGTAAATGTCACTAAAAGACTTAAATTTCAATTGATGCTGTTTTGAATTCATCACGATTCTCTCGGTTGGGCTTCTAAACAAAAGGGTCTGTAACGGATGTCATCAGTTTCAGTACCATCTTTGAGGATTTCTTGAAGGAAACTTCTTTATGTTCGCAGATTGATACTGCTTGTTCTCAAAATCATTTCCTGCGTTTGTATCTTCCACTGTTGCGAGGTCGAGTATGTTTTCAAATGGAAAAGAGAAAAAGCTCAACTTATTCTTGATTACCGAGTTTAACTGAAAATAACTGAAAATTTTCAAATATTTATAACACTCAAATCAGCGCGTTATTTTGTCACTACAGAAGTTATTAATAGCATGGGAGAAATACTAAAAATGATATCAAAATTATTTAATTTCAAGTGAGATGACTTGCTTTTAATGTTGCAAAAAATTTTATTAATAAACGAAAACAAGGTTAACTAAATGATTCTTTTTTAAAAACAATAATGTAGCTATAGCAAAGGAATTTGCCACGTTCTTCAAAGACGTGTCCAACCTTTAGACCGCCATTTGTAGATCTCACAAATTCGAACGCACTTCAACTGTAGGTCCACAAAATGATGCATCCCGCGAAGTACGGCTCAACGTCGACCGCATAGTAGATGTCCCGATCTAAATCTTTTTAAAACCCACTACCACACCAAGTCGTGGTTAAAGTGTGAAAAGAAAAGAATGGACTCCATCTAGAATCATAATCCGTAAAATGCTCCATCAGTACCGAAAAAATCATGAATCCTGATTTTTTTTATTTCAATATGTGACTAAACTCTATCAATTTCTTAAATCTTTTATGGCTTACGCCCACATGTCACAGCAACCAAACCCAAATTCAACTTATTATATAACTAAAAAGTTGCAGTTATTACATGTAATATATTTAATATTGACTAACCCACGATGTCACCAATATTGCTCGCATTCAAAATTACATCGTTAAAAGTTTTGCTGGACAGCAACATAAATATAGAATGGAATTGTGTCTGTCATATACTCTATTAGCTACAGAATTTTTCGTCACCATTTTTCGAGAGTTAAAAGGCCTTTTATAACTTCAAAAAAAAATTAATTTTAAAAATCGAACCTCTTTATATCATAAATATAATATGAATGACAACGTAAGCCCCAAATATACTTCTTCATAAGATAAAGATCATACAGCATAACGCAGATAATATATCACATAGAGACAGGATATCGCTAGCGAAATTTCGTAATCTAAAAGCGTTTTTTCTACAATCTTGGTAGTGATTCTCACATTTCCAGCGAACATAAAAAAATATAATACGTTCAACATTTACAATGATTAGCTCACCTATCACTGAACATTTCGACAATTGAATGTGCACCGCGAATAACGTTGCATGCGACCTAATATAAAATATTCAGGACACGAAAAAACTGTTTTTGATTGTTAAATTCACCCTAATTCATACTTTTTCGCATTAAAGTAACCTAAATATCGTTTGAATTTCATTTTAAAAAAAATCAATAAATTTAGTGAGTGCACACCTTTGAAATTTGTTTTGGGCTTCAATTTAAAAAAATGAGGATATTGAAAAATATTTTCAATGAAATATTTTTAAACCTTAATTTATCAAGAACATTATACAAAAAAATCAGTTCTCAATATTAACTCGCAAGAAATTTACAGAGCACCAAAAACAATAACTCATAGAAATATGAATCAAAAGTAAGTGCACAGGTGCTTAAACATTTAGGAGTTATAGCCGTAAACAAAATAACGGAACAGTTGAATGCAACTTCAACGTTATTCTCAGGAAAAAGCGATCACAAAAATTCTTAGTAAAGTAATTTGTCTGGAAATTAGTTTGGTTTAAAACGTACTAAAAACAGTTGGCCCAAAATGAGAAAAGAAACTGAGCCAGAAACAAGAAAAATCATAGTAAATTTGCATTGTGAAGAAAAAGGCTTACGGGAAATTGGAAAATTGTGAAAAGACCACACAGCACAGTGAAAAAATTATTGACAAATATAAAAAATGCAAAACATTAGAAAATTTGAAAAGATCCGGACGACCAAGAAAATTAAATAAACATGATATAAGAAATATAGTGAAAGAATTTAGGTGTAATCCATGCACAAGTGCAGTTAAAATAGCAGAAAATTACTCCGCAACAAACAATCAATCTGTTTCAGCTACCACAGTTCAAAGAATATTAAATGAACACGGGTTGCTTGGCAGAGTGCAACGAAAGAAGCCGTTCATTTCTAAGGTGAACTAAAGAAAACGCTCAAAACATGCAAAAAAGTATAAAACGTATGATTTCAACTTTTGGAAAAACGTTTTATTCTCCGATGAGAGCAGGTTCGAAATATTTGGTGGCCATAAAAATACAAAAAAATTGGAGAACCAAAAATACAGAGTTCCACGAAAAAAATGTTACCGGCACGGTCAAGCATGTGGCAGGATCTGTTATTTTTCGGGGGTGTATGGCAGCTACGGGAGTTGGAAATCTTGCATTAATTGATGGGTCAATGAATAAGCAAGGTTACCTCAAAATTTTACAAAAAAAAATATGGAGGAAAGTGTTTCGAAATTGGAACTGCCTAGGACGTGAATCTTCCAGCAAGATAACGATTCTAAGCACACATCCTATTTAGTCAAGGAGTGGTTGCTTTATAGAGCTCCTAAAGTATTAGATCATCCTCCCCAATCCCCAGACCTCAATCCCATTGAGTATTTATGGGATTATTTAGACATAAAAACTCGGGAACGTCTGATTGCAAGCAAGGAAAGCTTGAAAACTGCGCTTAAGGAAGAATGGGAAAATATACAGACAAACATTACCAAAAAACTAGTCGAATCCATGCCTAGGAGATTGGAAGCTGTTTTGAAAGCAAAAGGGGGTCAAACCAAATACTAATTTTCCTCAAATTTATTAGTAGAATTGTTATTATATTGACTGTATACTTACTTTTGGTTCATATTTTATTGAGTTTTTGTTTTTGATGTTTTTTAAGATTTTTGTTAGTGAATATGTGGAACTAAATTTTTTGTACATTGTTTTTTACAAATAAAGGTATAATAATATTTAATTAAAAGTATTTTTGAATCAGTGTTTTTTTCAAAATTGAAGCCTGAAATCAAATTTGATAGGTGTGCACTCACTTTTGACGCTCATAGTATCTAGAAACCTGATCTGACGATTTCGGATTTTTCCTACTGGAATAACGTTGCAAATCCTGCCGTTGAAATCACCTTACCCTTTCTTGAAATATGTTCCTTCCTGCACAATCTGTAAGCCATTCATTTTCTATATCCTTTCATTCATTGACTTTTACTTCTTCTTTCTACCTTGATTTACCTTTTTAATTAAGGGGGGGTAAAGTATTAAAAAGCAGTTTTTTTATTTTTTTCAAATGAATGCATAATATCTCAAAAATATTGTTTTAAAATTTAAAATTGACGAGGTTATGAGCTATGATAAAATTCGCTTGAACGTTTCATACCAGATTTTTTAGTGTTCAAAACTTTAAAGCGGTTTCCCCGCAACTCACGTTTTCAAAGTCGGTGCCCCTCATAGCTTCGAAACTACTGCACCGATCCTTTTTAAATTTTTAACATTATCTCTGTACATAATGTATAAGGTACCGCTGGAGAGCGTTTTTCAAATTTGATAATATTTATTATCTTACAATAACAAATTGGCCGATTATTTTCGTAAAAAATCGCGTTTTTCCCATCAGTGTTCCAAAAAAGTAGAAAATTGAAATTTCAAAAAACCAATCTGGAGAAAACTATTATCTAATAAAGAAACTTTCATTCTTTGATTTCAAATGATCCCGCACCAAGTTATGAGGGGCACCGCAATTCTACTTTTTTCCGAGACACGTCCGAATAATTGCTGCCATTGCCGCATTTTTTAATACTTCTTCGTGACAATTTTATACAATATTTTTCGATTGTCATACTTTAATGTACTATTGGTTTCAATATAGAGATTTTAACTGTGTCTTCACAAAAAATTCACAAAAACATGCCTTTTTCGTGCGAATTAACCTTACTCCGCCCTTAAACTGAAAGTGGTACTTTTCTTCATGGTGCACTTGACGTTCAACGTTTTTACATTAACTGGAAAATTCAAATGCAATTTTTGTGACCTAAAAAAACAAGAGAAGAAATTTTTTTGAGAGCTGCAGAATGGTTGTAGCAGCGGTATTCTACAAAAGTTTCGATTTTGTAAATATGGCGTTTGCAACGTTATTCGCGGCACCCATTCAATTGATCTCCACCCCAATAGATTTCCTGTCATTTTTTCCGTCTAAATGATTTTTACACCTACACAGTATTATTCACCACGAAAATGTGCCATCAAAGACGTGGATGTGAAAGAGCACGTAGTGAAGATTTTGATCAACCATGTGCTTTTTTTACATGTTGGCAAAAGTGAATTGGTCAAGAGAATTTGAAACTCAACGACTTAGCAGTTTACTAAAGCATATATCATATCAAAGAAATCATTAAAACAATTTCAATAGATTAGAATATACAACAAGCGAATGTAAAATTTGAAATTAGAGAAAGTGTGGAAAATATTCAATTGATTTTATTATACTTTACACACAAAGCTATATGATTAAAATTCGGTGATCATACAACTTTTTATGCAATACAAACCATTTCATTATTATTGATCTTTTTTAATTCAAATTAAATTCAACACTGACAATTTAAACAAAATCCTTGGTTTGAAGTAGCATGTGAAGCTTTCAGCCGATTAAATATATTTTAATTGCAAGGCTACTCATCAACTTTAAACTTTTAATTCATGTCAACTAAATTTCACGTGCCAATAATTTATCAAAGTATAATGAAAATTATAAGCAGCCTTCGACTGTTATGACTATTAAGATGGATGAAAAAATCTATGAAAAGTATTATTTAAAGTTTATTGACTGGATTGGGCAATTTTAAAGTCGGAGAGAATTTGCAAAATGAATGCAGAATAAGTTAACAATTATTACAATGTTAAATTACTTCGAATCATAACTTCTTCATAAATTAAATACCAAATCGAATTTGAGGACATGAACGTTCGTTCCGTATTTTTTAATTATTTTTGAAGAAACACATATGCCTTAGACGCTGAAGAGGTCTCCATTGAGATAATTTTTCGATAGCAATTTATCGTAGTAATCAACAGCAATACATTTTGACACCGTATCCACGCAAGCCTAACTTGTTTTGTGGTTTCAGAAGCTGTTGACTATTGACTGTAATCCGAGACAAACAGTATTACTTTCAATGAGTCAAGATTGAACACCTAACACTTCGCTTCATTCAACTGTCGTGCTTGGCACCTGAGCAAGGTGAGGTGACTACTAGTTGCTGGTAGTTACTCAACCAAAGAGTGACTCTTCATGTGGGGGTTCCAATGGTTGGTTAAAGCTATAGGCTTGCGACTTAAATTAAAAACCCATAAAACTCAATGTGTTTACTTGGCAAACTTCACCAGTTATTTTACTTTACCTGGCTTGTGAGCGTACTTGCATACGAGTGACGACAGAATGCAAATAACGATTGCCGAAAAAAACGCGTTCCATCGTTTCAGTGTTTCAAATGTTTATCAATTCAATAAAAATACTATTGTGAACTTAAACGTATCTTAAGGGGTTACATAGGTATTGAAGGAAAAACAAAATATCTATTTTATTATTAATTTACACACAGACAAGTTTAGCATTTCAAGAAGTTGTAAAAAAAAATTCAGCTAAACACATTGAGAATTGTCAATTTTCCTGCAGTTTTTCTCGTCCAACTTTTTTTTGCGCTAGGCAAACTATTTTGGTACAGGTTCATCTCAAATCAAAAATTAAAAAAAAATCTCATAGTTTATGCCCTTGAAAATCAAAGTTTTGAAATGGGTTTGAATGAATTTTCGTCTCATATTTTTTTACCATTTTTCCGATTCTCATCGTTTTTAAAATATTTTTTTCGTATAAAACAAAAACGAGTCAATCGAATGAAAATCTCTTCGTTCAAGCACGAGATCGGTTGATTCTTTCTCGAGAAATCGTGCCTACCGCACGGAAAAACAAAGTTTCGAAAAAACGCGTTTAAAGTTTTTTTTACCGCGATTTAATGAATTAAAGTTATTTTTTGGTGACTTACACCGACTCGTCGATTCCAGATCCATACAATAATTCGTTCGCCTCATTCGCCATGTTCAGAGCATCCTTTTGATGTTGTGATGTTTGATGAAAAAGAAAGGAGCTTGCGTATAATACGCTAGGTAAGGCAGACCGTACTACCGACCACGCGGTATTCAAATCTCTATAACTCCGGTAATATTGCTCGAATTTACTTCAAATTCGGTGTGAATACTCTTGAAGTATTATGATTCGATCGATTTTTTGAAAATACAAGACCTATGTAACCTCTTTAAACAGAGGTTGAAATGTTTACTCGAATTTTTAACTTCCCAGTATATCGGAAGTTCTTGTAATCGCTTTGAAAATCGAAATTGAAATTTTCAACATTTCTTTACGTTTTGAGGTCTATAGAGTATATATAAAGTGTTTTTAGAAAGGGAGATGTATGTGTGTGTGTGTGTGTATGTACGTACGTACGTACGTACGTATGTACGTTCGGGACACTTTTTTCTACGAACATAACTCACGTAAACAAAGTCATATCGAGTTTGTTGAAGTGTCAATCGAAGCGTCTTTGCAATTCTAAGAGCTGATTAGTTTTTGGGATACTTCGGTCGGGGGGGTTTGCTGTTTTCGCCCCTTGAAGGTCAACCATGTTATGCGCTATATCTCACGAACCAAACATGCGATTTTCATGACTAAGGTGTCAATCGACGCGTTTTAACATTGATATGATTCTATCAAATTTTTAAAAAAATTCTTGTAGCCGTTTTTTAATTTTTTTAAAAAAAGTGCAAAAAATTAGGGTTTTTTTCAAAAATATCAAATTTTTAACCTAATTTTCAAACCTAAGTAATCAATGTTTATATAATTTATATACTCCAAATAGTTTTTGTGAAAAAACCAGCAAAAGTTTTTTTCATGATTATGAAAAAAATTAAATAAAAAATAAAAAATCATTAAACGTTCAAGGTCATTTACGTCATTCATTATATCTCGAGAACTAAATATAATATTTCCATTATTAAGGTGTAAATCGACGCGTATTATCATTTTAATGATGTTTTTATATGTTAAAAAAATCTTTAAAGTGGTTTTTTAAATTTATTGAAAAAAATTGGAAAAGTAGTGTTTTTTTCATAGAAAAATTCATTTTTCACCTGATTTGCACATCGTAATAATAAATGTTTGTAGAATTTATAAAATTTTATCAACTTTTGTAGAGAAACCAGCAATAACTTTTCTCATGATTACAAAAAAAATTTAATTAAACATAAAAAATCATTCAAAGTCACCATGTAAAAAGGGTTCATTCGAATTATAATACCTTAAATCTCTTATTCTTAAGACATTGTTGTAAAGTCAATCAAAGTTTATTAATATTTGCAAAATTTAAGCAGATTTTCAATAGTCTTCACATCACCATGTTTTAACTTTAATGAAAAAACTGCTTTGTAACCTGTCCCCACTCCGATGAATACTCAATCAATGGACGCTCCCGTAGATGAAACGATTAATATTAAGTCATTCCAATAACTTTTACGAGAAGTACATTTTTATTATTTGAAGTAGTATTATTTCCATAATTAACTTCCCAGTATATGGGAAGTTCTTGTAATCGCCTCGAAAATCGAAATTGAAATTTTCAACATTTCTTTACGTTTTGAGGTCTTTAGAGTATATATAAAGTGTTTTTAGAAAGGGAGATGTATGTGTGTGTGTGTGTATGTACGTACGTTCGTGGACAGTTTTTTCTACGAGCATAACTCACGTAAACAGAGTCGTATCAACTTTTTTGAGGTGTCAATCGAAGCGTCTTTGCAATTTTAAGAGCTGATTAGTTTTTGGGAAACTTCGGTCGGGGGGGTTTGCTGTTTTGCCCGTTTGAAGGTCATTTCTGTCATGCGTTATATCTCGCGAACCTAAAGTAAAATTTTCTTGAATAAGGTGTCAATCGACGCGTATTTACATTTATGTGATTCTATCAAGTTTTCAAAAAATTTCTTGGAGCCGTTTTTTAATTTTTTAAAAAAAAGTGCAAAAAAAAACGGTTTTTTTTCAAAAACAATAAATTTTTAAATTTATTTCCAAGTCGCAGTAACCAATGTTTATAAAATTTTAATATTTCAAACAATTCTATTGAAAATGACATCAAAGTTTTTTACTCATGATTACAAAAAAAAATCAAATAAAAAATAAAAAATCATTAACAGTCATCATGTTCTTCAAGGCCATTTCTGTCATGCCTCATATCTGACGAACCAAACATAAAATTTGCATTGTTAAGGTGCCAATCGGCGCGTATTAACATTTGCGTGAATCTATCAAACTTTTATAAAAACTGTTGGAGCCGTTTTTTTAATTTAAGAGAATAAAGTGCTAAAAATTAGATTTTTTTTCATAAACAATAAATTTATAACCTGATTTGCGAAATATAGTAATCAGTGTTCATAAAATTTATATACTCCAAACAATATTTGTAGAAACAATTTCAAAACTTTTTCTCATGATTACGTAAAAAATTAAATTACAAATAAAAAATAATTAAAAGTCATCATGATTTTCAAGGTCATTTTTATCATTCACTATATCTCACGAACCAGATATAATATTTGCATCATTAAGGTGTCAATAGAGGTTTATTAACATTGCTGCAATTTTTTTAACATTACATAAAAATTGTTTCAGCAGCTTTTTAATTTAATAAAAGAAATGCAAAAAATTAGGCTTTTATGGTTTTAAGTTTTTTTCATAAAAAATCATTTTTCAACTTGATTTGCACAGCACAGTAATAAATTTTTATAAAATTTATACATTCTTATCAGTTTTTGAAGAGAAACCAGCAAAACCATAATCCATGATTATAAAAAAAACTAAATAAAAAATAAAAAATCATTCAAAGTTATTATGTATAGAGGGTTCATACGAATGACATTAATTTATATCTTTTATTCTAAGGAAATTGTTGTAAATTCAATCGAAGTTTTATAATATTTGCATAATTTGAGCAGATTCTTAATAGTTTTTACAGTGTTTTAGTGTTAATAAAAAAACTGCTTAAATGATAGAAGTCCAAAAAAACCCCTCCGTAGATGATATGATTAATATCAACTCATTCCTGTTGCTGCTATGAATACCTCTCATTATTATTATTTAAAGTAGTAATATTTTTAAAATTATTATTTTGTTTAATATTTTTAATGTTTATCTAGATATTACTGGGAAGTTGACCGTGTGGACCTCAAGGGTCGCACTTCGCGGCTTGTTTTCTTCTAAGCTCATCATGTTTTCAGAGATGAATTGAGGTAGCTTCTGTTGTATTGCTGTTTTCTGAAATTTTGGTTTACACAATTTTCGGAGAAATTTGAAAGCCTCTCACAGGATCGCAGCCGCTTGAAACAGGTGTGAATATGTGAATATGTGGCTTATTTTTGAATATATGGTATCTTGGAAAGTTTGTAAAATAATCGTAAAATATCTTTTACTGATTATAGTTTACACAGTAGAAAATAATTGTGAAGATAAAGTGTTGGATGACTTTCTTTTCCATATTTCGTAAATGAAAAGTTAAAATCAAAATCATAGGTGTGAAGAATATCTACACAGCAATCTAACCATCATAAAAAAACAAACAGTGTGTTTATGCTCATTTTGGTGACAATATCTCCATTTGTTTCAATTCGATCTGGTTTAATAATTTTTTGAATGTTTTGAGTCTATATTTTGCTTTGAATGGATACAGAATACGTACTCCAAGATTTAATTAGTTCCTAGTCTAACCATACTAGGAACTAGTTAAATTTTTAGATATTACAAAAAGTTTATATTTAATGTAATTAAATATTGAAATTGCCAACTTTTTTCATGTCTACATGAAGCATAACTGCAAAAAATATTTCTAAGTTAAACTAAACCAACACATTAGAAAAAGCGTTGATTTATGACAAAAACACGTATGAATTTCTGAAACTTAAATATGAGTAGGACAAACATGCAATGTTTCGTATGACATCTTGAAAGTTGCTCATGGTTATTCTATATTCTATGAAATATTTAACATAACGATTTGTAAATTATTAAATTATTTACCAAAATGTCGATTCAAAACTGAATTTTTTCTTTCAAATCTATCATGTTGAATTTTTTCAATGTAACAAATAACTTTTACTTGTTCGCTTTCCAATCCGGTATATCTGAATGAAGAAATGTATTTAAGAGTAAGAAAGAAGATCCTGTTTTTTTTATTTTTAGAATCAGTTTTCCCAAATATTCGTTCTTTAAAATGAGCTTGTTTGTTTTTGTTTTATTTTATTAACTCTTGCATGTGCACATAAAAACAAGATTAGTTACCAAACTTGTTGTCTATAAATCCGCAACAATTTGTGAAAAATAGTCTGTCTAAAATTTGACAATCTTATTATCGATTTTAAACATTTTTAATTGATTGCGCTTTTGTAGAAAACAGTTGTTTTCTTTTGCAAGTCAAGACAGAACACTGATCCATAGGTGAGACTTTTAATGATTCCATAGCAATACGAGTTCTTTCTGTGTTAAATAAAACAAACATATAGAAAATTAAAAGCATCGGATCCTAAAATCTTAGACTTCGAACCATCGCTGAAAATTGTAATGGTCAGGATCAGCAAAAATTATCCTAACAAGTATCAACTGATAACAAAACCATTTCAAATACTTGCGTGGCTCTTAATATTCCAATCCAGTTATGGAAACTAAAGATGATGGTTGCTTTAGTAAACCAACACTTGCAAATTTACATGCCGCACTCTCCTGTAAATAGGCTCAACCCGACCAAGCATACTTCAGAAAGAAGTAAAAATAAATTGGTTCCTGATAGTAAGAAAGATTGAATTCAATTTATATTCTAGTGTTAATCTCGAAATCACTGGCGACAATATTTCTAAAAGTCGGAAAAATATAGTTATTATTTTTATGAAGAAATGTTGTCTAGAGAAACAGTAGCTTTCCTTGTCATCTCATTTTGCGAATACTTTTTTAAACTTAAAAAAAATGAAAATTTCGAATACGATATGCCATTTTTTGTTGCTGGGGGAATTCGCAGAAACATAGGCTTTTTCACAAATCTGAAATTTTGAAGTAACAAAATCATCTTTTCGGATGAAGCTTATTCAAACTGTGGACGATATGACTAATACATCTATAATGGCCAAGATCGGCCAAAATTATCCCGACAGGCATCAACTGAGATCTTAAACATTTCAAATACTTGCATATGCTGCTAGGCTCCGAAATTCTACACTTAGAGAAGCCAATACATCCTAAAAGAGCGACTGTTCGGTGTCGATTTTGGAATCGTGACTTCATTCGTCCTTATTGTCAAAATGAAGGTGGTGACAGTTTTACGACGAATGATATGTGCTTCAGAAAAATCCACGGTCATTTTGTGATTTTTAAATAATCTAAAAGTATACTCTTTGAATAAAGCAACATACATTTATCAATACTCAGCGGTTTCGTATAAATAGCAATTTCAAAAAAAAATTTAGCAGGAAAGAAATCAGTCGCCCACCATATACATATAATACTAGCACAGCAAGATCCTTCAATTTCGAGTCTGAGAGTAGACAGTATACTATTTTATATGACTTGCTTTGGTGGTACTCATAAAAGAGTGGTTTATTAACTTTTCATTCTGTATCCTTGAATTGATTTTTGAAAATTATCTTCAGCCCCTTTACTTTGCTTAAAATAAAGATATGCTCTATAGAAACGGGGTGCATGAAACGACTAGCATAATTAATTTTTTCAGATAAGCATTATGTATTTGAATAATCCAGAAAAACATCAAACACTAGCTGAACATAATATCATATTCAATTTATTGGATTCTATAACTAACATTTGGCATTTAAACTTTTGATCAATTATTTCTCACATACAATTTTAAATTTGTGATCATCTTAAAATTCTAATCATTTATTAAAATTTTAAATTTTATTTAAATATAAAATCGTCTGCGCTAAAATACAAATACTGTCTTTGTTAACGTTATGAAATGCAAAACAAGTTTTTGCTATAAACACCATTTAAAAGCAATAAATTAGATAAAATGTTCGATTAAATATTATACTATATGAAAAGCGATAAAAGCATATGATTGTACAAACTTAAAGCGAAAAGATAAAATCGTTTTTAGTATTTTCAAATATTATTTGTTATTAGTCGTGGAGTCTTTGTAAATTGTAGATATCACAAAATTTTGTCTTGCTATTTGTTGCAATATGCTTTGCTGTAAATAATATTTTTCTTGTATTGCTATTGATGGAGAAATTAGATGACAATCAGTTCAGCTTCGAATAATGGAACACACATTTGGTATTGTTAAATTTGTTAAGCCTTGATGTTAGCTAGGAAACAATTGGTTTTTTGCAAAAATTGTACTGAAAACAGTTGAAAAATTGTTCATTATATTGCTTCGGATTTAACGTGATGTGAAAATTGCAGTGCTTAGACATGCTTGTGTTAATGTAATACTTTTTGGAAAACAACATATTCATTCTAAATGACCTTTGAAGCAACAAATTATAAATGAAAATACTAATATTATTTCTAATATAGAACTATGAATAGCGACTGGCTAATGAACAACTTAGTGCTAAACTTAAACTTAACTTCAACTTAGATAAACAATACCAGACTTCTAACAAGTGATTAACATTTCAATGAATCTCTTCTTTATCCAAAGCTAGTATTGAGTTACACCGAACACAGACACGGCTTATTTTATGTATGCATATATTCATAGTCTAATCCTTGCTATTTTCTGCAAAATCAACGACTTTTCTCTAAACAGGACAAATTTATTTACAACTTATCCCTCTCGCGGCTGGATGGGGATTACAAGCGCTTTAAAATGAATGGACTCGGAAATTGCTTTGGACTGAATACTTCTATAATTGGTTAATTGTTAACACATTCCGCGTAAAATAGTTAAAACTATCACTTCGATCAAAGGATATGTTTGAAATTACTGTATATTTTTGATTCTGAATTTCTTTGCAATTAATGGCATCATTAGGAAATATTTTGTAAGCATGTTACTTATGAATATATTTAACACTATACTGTAAGAAAAACTTTTTTGTAGCAAATATTCGTGATACGTCTCGTAAATATTGTATAAAATGTAGTTGCTTGTTTATACGGCTTAAATATATGTGTGTGTATATATATATATATATAATTATTTCAATGCAAATATTTCTCAATTGATCCCCATTTCTCAATCTTGTATTTCCGCGGGAGCTATCAAATGTGGTGGGAGGAATTTTTCAATGCACACTACTTTACATAGAACACTTTACAATCCACGAAAATATTGTACTTGGCTAAAATTACTTGTGTTTCGTTTTAAATTCCATAATATTCGTATGTTGCTCGTATCTCGTACTAACTATCTAACTATCCACTAGTTTGAGTGATGTTTGTTTGTGTTTTCATTTTCATCGAGCATCGTTTGATTTGATTTGATTTGATTTGAAAAAGTCTTTCGAATGTGAATTTGTCTGAGATGATTTCAATTTATTTGTCAAAGTTTTAAATAGTTCCTAGAAAATACGTAAGTTTTTGATATAAATATATGATTAGGATGTTAATTTGAAAATGTGAAAAAGTTGAAAAAATGTTACACCATGAAAGAGATTAGAATAAAATCTTTTCAAGAGTTGCATTTTATTTTACAGAATTCTTTCTACTGTCCAAAAGATGTTTGGAAATTCAAAAATCTAAACAATTCATTTCGATGGATAGTTTTCGAAGCAAATGTAAAGCCAGTTAAAAGTTGTTATTCGGTGAAACAAGTAAATTTATATTGAAAGCACAAAATGATATCTAATAATAGCCTATTTAAAAGAGGATTGTTGCTTCAATTTCAATATTACGTCCATCATATACAGTGGTTAAAAAAAGTTATGGCATGGTGCACCCAGCGAGAAAGTTTTAGCGCAAAAAAATGTGATATTAAGAATACGTTTCGCGAGAGAGAACGTAAAAAACCAAAGTCCTTCTGGAAAAGGGTTATTTTTGTTGACGAAAGAAAAATTAACCTGTTTGGATCTGATGGGAGACGGTATGTTTGAAAAAAACCAAATACTGAGTTCAATTTCCAGCATACCAATCCCACAGTAAAACACGGCGGTGGGAAAGTTATTCTATGAGGTCGTATGGGGGCTTCTAGAGCTGAAAACTTAGAAATTATAAATGGAAGGATGGATCAACATTACTATCTAAACATCCTAAAAAGGAATATTAGACAAAGTGCTGAAACGATGGGGATTTTAAACCCTTTTGATCAGGATAACGATCCCAAACATACCTCGGAGCAATGCCGACTTTGGGCTTTTACAACTGCCCAAAAGTGATTAAAACACCTGCTCAGTCCCCAGATTTAAACCCCTAGAGCATCGATGGTACCACCTAAAAAATATAGTTGCGATTCGTAAAGTATAACATTAAAACGAACTAAAAACATGCATTTTTCGAGAATGGGAAAATATTTCACCAGGCAAAACGTTGGTCGATTCGATGTCGAAACGTCTCCAGGAAGTCATAAGAATGCGAAGAAAGTCCATAAAATATTAATAGCAAGTTTCTAAAATTTAAAGGAAATACATGCATTTTTTTATTATGTTTAACAATTGTTGTGTTTTTGGTTTTTTTGTATGATACTGAAATAAATCTTCCTAGCTCCTGATATACTGTAAAAGAACACCATTCTGAATAAAAAAACCACTAAAACTTATTCTCTTCTTAACTTTTCGTTGGGTAAGTCGTACCATAACTTTCTTTTATCCACTGTATATGAGTTTATTTTCGAGGCTCTGACTGGCATACAAAACATAAATAAACAACGTCATAAGATCAATCGGATTATAAAGTAATGTTTTTACCAAGATATATAAAATAATAAATCAATCAAGAACAATGACCTTATTATCATGAATACTAATTGAAAGGCGTGGATAATTCATAAATCGATATTTTTTAGCATACTGAAGTAACATTGATGTGGGGTATTAAAAATACACTCAACAACGTACCGTGATCCTCCATGCAGGTGCATTATCGTTCTCAGCAGAAAAGGTTTCTGAAAAATCCAAGAATCAATGTAGCTGCCATGGTAGCTCCACAGAAAAAGAAACTGGTTGTATGATTATTTCCGATTAACCCGGGGTACCAAAAGTAATGCCTAGACGTTTTAGCAGTATTTTTTTAAAAAAAATTTGTCTCCATTCAAGCTCTGGCAACAGTGTGGATAAATAGTAATATTATTACCATACATATTTTATAGAATATTTTTTGGTTTATCGAACGATATCATGACATTTCAGTTATGTTTCAGACATGAATTTCTAAAACATATTATCAAATCAAACAAATAAACAAGGGACTGTGATTATAATTGTCGTGGTTCACTGTTCACACTTATGCAGTAAGCTGCATAAGTATAAAGAAATAAACGCGAAAATTTAACAATTATCCCAACTTTCTATAGTAGCATTGTGATATTAGGTTAACTTTAACAATTAAACATTTACGCCTCCTTTTACAAATTTAAGGACTTAATTTTCATCGCGTACTACCCTTATTCAACGAATACACAATAACATTTTTAACAAATACGGAGGTTTCAAAAAATGAGCATGGTATTGAAAAAAAGATCTACAATCAAGAAAGTACGGCAAGCAAAAAATAGTTCAGCGAACCATAAGTTTACATTTCAGCTGAGTTTGCTCAGAGTTAACCCAAAATTTTCATTTAATTTCCGCTCGACATAGCATGGATCCTGAATAATGAAATTAAGAACGGACGCTTTCAATCCGTTACTCCCTTCTTCATGAAAACAATAGACTGTAGCATATCACTGCACCTAATTATCCACCAGTAAATTTTGCGAATTATTTTCCTGGCACCCTCACTCATTGTTTGATGAAAGGATTCCAAAAATAGTACTTCCTTATGTATTGTATGTGATCTGGGGTTGTTTAGAGGAGTTCTAATCACTACATGGTGTAACGAAGTGTTATGCATGCATCCGTATATACCTCTATTTACAGGGGAAGACTATACAAAACATTCAAAGAATATTGCTAGCATTTTGTACATACGAACTAACAACCTGCGAATACAGTCTTGCGTGCTTGGCAGAATTCATATGAATTTTGGACGTCACACATTCCATGCCACATTTATTTTGATTATTTTTTGTTTCAATCGGGTGGTAGTACGAGAGAGTGTGATCTCTCATGGCTGTCCAAGGCTGCACTATACCTAACACTATTCAACACCTATTACAGCATGCTGTCCAGGATACCCTCACATGTAGGCGGGTTTCAGTTTGTACGCTCGCTTCCATATTTCGCAGAGACACACTGTACTGTGGAATCTGTAGAAGATGGCCAATGGCATGGACACGTGTGTGATAATTGTCCAAGCCCACAGACCGTAGAAGTTCAGTTGGATGGGGTGGCTTTCCGCCCGTGACTTCTCTAATGTACTAATCGCCCACATGGCCAAGTTAGCCACCAGCATGAAGGTGACTATTTCTCGTCCTGGTTTCTTCCGTATATGCTCCGGACTAACTGCCTGGCGTCGACTAGCATCCAAGATGAACATGGTCTGGCAGGCGGTCTGCACAATAGACGCGAGAGCCGTGATTAACACTAAGATGGTGTCCTTGCGTAGGGTGAAGTGTCCACCGATGACTGTGAATGTGCTGTACAGAAAGGATCCTGTTTGCGCACCGACTAGAAGAATGTCGTCCAATTCAAAACTCCTTGCGGCATCGTATTGCAAGTGTCGCACTTGGACCATTCCCACCAGCGTGGCAACAGTCGCTGTTGCGTAGATGGTAAGCTCGCAAATAGTTACTTCGGTCACTGCCAGACTTACGAATTCCGGACGTGATATCAGGACGAAGAAAAGGATTAACGAGATGATTGTGAGGACCAGAATTAAGATTCCGATGAAGAGTCCTTTATGTGCTCGGGCACAATCAACGGAATAGTGATGAGGCGAGCGTTTGCACGGCGATACAGCACTGTCTTGCCGGATCACTACTTGGCTTGATGGTCGGGAGATACTCCTCCACATTACGTACAGAATCGCTGCACAAATAAGGGAGTATTCGATAGTGCACGGGAATAGAAATGGTGAAGCATCTTGTACTAAAGTTCCGATGATGTTAGTTCGACGGCACTCGAAAATTTGATAGGGTCCCTTAAGGCCTCTTGTGACGCGAAAATGTGCTGACTGCTCCAGATTTTGCATTCGATGTCCTAAAATGAAAATGAAATGAGTGTGTTAAGAGATTTAATGGTTGAACAAGAATAAAATTAAGACATGATTTATGAGCCGAGATCTTGTAACTAAGCACATTAAATTCCATTCCACGTTAAAGTGTTTTTTGTGAGCGATTTGAATTCAAATTACATTCCTGTAGAGACGAAAAATAGTGGTGAATTCGAAAAAGAATACAAAGCGTTTGGAGTAAAGATACGTGTTTTTGGATTTAAGGTTCACCTTAAATCAATAAAATTTATTATGTGATACCCACTTTATTTGAAGATTACTTCCAAATCCGATATTTGTAATTGGTAATGTTCTTTTTTCTTGTTATAATGCTGCCTTTATTTTTAAGAAATGAAAAATTGTCTCTTAAAAATTCCCGAATTGACACTTCATCTCAAATTAGATTTTAATTGTTATTTTTCGAAGTGTTTTACATTAATTTACTGAATTAATTGTGCAAGTTAAAGTAAAAATATGAGATTATCTTTAGACGTGGACATGAAATAATGAAAAACTTATGGTTTAATGGTATCGAATATTAATCCTCATATTAACAAGAATCAAGGACTCTGGGAGAGAAAAGGAATGTAAACCTTGAATTCGATATTGTGGGCGAAAAGAAGTACTAACGTAGGTAGGGGTGTTACTTAATACGAAAAACTTGTTTGATTTACAAAAAAAAATGTCAATCACAATTCTATTAATATTTAAATGAATATAAACAAAGTTTGACTTTTTGGCATCAAAAGGTTAAAAAGCACCTTAAACCATTTAATACCTGGATACTACCGCATAAATGAGGACAAATTCATCACTAAGAAACGTGGTTAAAATCGTGGTCAATTAATTGACTAAGTCAATTTAGACTTTAAACTTAAACAGGAAGATTTTGTGTGCCACTTCGTATAATTGTTTGACTAAGCAGTTGACCCAGGACAAATTCCTATTTTTACACTTGAATTTTTGCACCGCAAATCAAGAAAAACTTTACAAAGGATTATAAAAGTAAAGTAGCCAGTAGTAGTATTAAATTTCAAAAACAGTATACTTTTGAAAAAATATTTAAAACTTCTATCGAGAAAATTCTTTTTTTGTTGTTTTACATTATAATATAATCAATCAATCGAGTTAACGTAGTTTTCATTGATAGATAGCATAGCTGTCTTAATTGGAGAAATATCAAAACTTAAAACAGCTTCAAAACACCTGCAATAAAGAACATTATCAAAATTTGCTTTATTCGAACCCAGCAATCTTCGAAACAATATAATTGGTATTAATATGCAAATATTTTAAAATTATGGAAAAATATTGAAAATAGTAATACACTTTGTTATTTTGACTTGAAAATTAAAAAAAACATCAACTATGAACTATGAACTTTCCCAAAAATTTAAATTTAAAGCATATCTCAAAGATCGCGTGAACACCTTTTTTTGACTGATTAGTTTTATAAAACACAAACCCACAGCTTTGGGAGAATCATCGAAATAAATTCAAATTTATAGAATTCGCAAAATATTTCAGTATCTTTTTTTTTAAAGTGGCTTGGCTTCATATTCAATTTTTCCTAGGAAAACATATACATTTTCAAAGAAATGAAAAGTTTCAGCCATTCGAATTGTCAAGAGTTACGCAAAAACTTGAAGACCTTAAAGTTATGGTGTGTTTTTGTAAGCGATATCAAGTTTTGGTACCAACATGAATTTAACATCATTCATATGTAGATTTAAAATTCAAAGTCAGACATCAAAGGTCTTTGGAATTACAAGCGATTGATTTTCCCGGTCACAACTGTTTCTTCTAATGAATATTGTTGGATATTGATGGGTATTGGTAGTGCTAGCGATAATTGAATTTTTCATTCACTAGCAGTTTGCGAGTGTATTTTGCCAAAAAAGCATTGAAATTTATCAAATTGTGAAAAAACTTTTTTGAAGAATTTTTAGAAATTTGAGTTGCACTGGCCAAAGAGAGTTTTCTTCTGTCAAATAGAAATTTCAGAGACCTTTTTAATGATAAAATTTAAACCGGAAGACTCGCAGGAAGCAATTGCCTACACGAAATGTTAGGTGCAGAATCTGCAATAGAGTTTCAAAATTGGCAAAATGGATCACCATTATCAGTTTAGGAAAAATTCATATCTTGCTACCGCTTCTGAATGAATGTGTTAAAGCAGGAGTGCAACACATAAATACTCATCAAACTCCATTACGTCAAATTATGGTAAATTTTAGTGTCTGGCTTTCAACGAACTGGATGAATATTCAGAATGTCTTTTCTATTTGAGAACAGAAAAATTTAGATTGCATTGTTGTTCTTCATGGAAAAACTTCGTTTGATGAATGGTTCAAGTGGCATGAGCATATAGTATATTATTTCTTGAATTTTCATTCACCAGCTATCATAATGGTAAAACCTGCCGAAAACTTTTGACCTGAAAAGTTTTTCTAAATCAAATAAAAATACTTTCACTAACAGATTCTACACTCTTGGGTAAGAAGCATAACCCAAATAATGCATTTTCACATTTCATATCCCATGGTTTAACTAACTATCTTTGTGAGAAAGATATTTTTAATAAAATTATCACAATTATTAAGTTTCATCCGTAACTAAATTGAACGAGTTATTTGTGAAAATTTGGTGTTGAATATTTTTCGACTTTTTTGTCAAATAAATCTAAAATTGTCGTCAAGATTGAAATTTTGGAAGATGTTGTATATTTAAATAATGCCAAATAGTTAGAAATGGGTCATGAAAAACAATTATTATTGAGCATCAGCAATAAAATCGCATTAACGTCCAGTTCATACTAAATGTTAATCCAATCAGAATCATGGGTAGTCCTCATGAATTAATTCCATTTAAAGCCTGACAAACATCCTCATTACAGACATGTCAAGAAATGTTTGTCACATGTATGACTCCATGCATAGCAATCATATTCGAACATGTCGAATCCAATAAACTACCAACTCACCCAATCGATGTGATATCCGCAACGTCCTATTCTCTGGATTATAAAATGTCAGGATTTCATGTTTAGTCTCCTGTATCAGCACATTTAGCCAAACGGACAAGTTGGTCCCGATCATATGCATCAGACCGAAACGTGCCAGGATTTTGTGTCGGTAGACTTTGATTTGCTGAAATTGTAATATTTTTTTTTGCGCTACAGAAAATGTCAGATGAGGGTGAATGCTATTTATGTCCAATTATATTAATAAACTTACCCCTGGTTCTTGTTTAGGACGTGCACACTTACCTCGTTGTTCAGAAATATAAAATACATTTGTATAAAAATGAAGGCCATTCGTGTTGCTGGTGTTAGGGCCAACATTACATTGTGGCATTTGGTGTCTCGTTCAAGTTCAAAATATTGGCCGAACTCTAGGCCAGAATATATCATGCTTCCAATACCGAAAGCTGGAAGATACAATCGACAATGTGAATAAATGTAACAAGCCTAATTCGAAGCTACACGATTACAATAAATAAGTAAAAATGGTCATTGAACATGGATAATTAAATCAGGGGAAAATTTCTAGAGACTGTTTCATTCCGAAAAATGTTTCCAAAACAATTCAAGCGAGTCACAATGTGCGGCCCTTGATGTTCCCTTGAAATAATTTCCTGTAATATTAACTTTAATGTTAAAAATAATGAAAATAATCATACCAGAAATAAAAATGATATAAACTCATTACAGTGAGTGACATTAGTTAATATTAATCGTATAATTTTAGGGAGCGTCCATTTATTACGATTTAGTGGGTGGACTGGCTGATTGAATCCTTATGCGGATCAATCGGAGGGGGACAAGTTTTTTGTACGTGACTTGCGATTTTCATATCGATCCTTAAAATACGAAACGGCGCTAGCGAAAATGTAAGCGAAATTAGGATTTCAGGATAATCGAATGCAATTTTTGTTTCTACGGTGACTAAAAATTAAATCTCTATTACTTCACTGTTTTGCATTTAAAAACATTAAAAAACGTTTCTTGTTTTTCAAATAATCTTGGTAAAACATTTAATATTCGGTAAATAATCTATGTTTAGTTAAAAGTTAAAAATATAAAATATTACAAAAAAAAAGAAGAAAAAGGTATTGAAATTGAATGAGCCCTTGAAGAATCACCTGCTAAACTACTAAAAATTAGGATTTTTATTTGATAAGAACTTTTTAAACAATCTGATTTTTAAAAGTATAGACTAACGTTCTATCTGTTCTATTACACATTACACAGCTCCTTTATTCACTTTACATATTCATTGTTGTTTGTTTCCGTTTGAATAGTTTGAAAAGTTATATAAAACTTACGAGGTTGTATTTCATGAGAGCTTAATACATCTAATTTTGAAAAGCAATTATCGGTAGAAGTACAAATTAAATAGAACAAAAATTTAAAACTTTTTCAGTTTTTTAATAAATTGAAAAACATCTGCATTGAATTTATTGAAACTTGTCTGAAATCATAGAAATAATAATATCAAACCACGCCATAAGAATCAGTATAACTAGGAAATATTATTCATTTCTACCTTTATTCATTATAAATAATAGTGATTTACTGTTTTTGTAGGAATATGTTTGGGAATCATGAAAAACTATTGTTTTTTATGTTATAAGAAAAATTTAAAACATCTAGCATCTGTAAGCGTCCATTGCCAAAAAATTAGGTTTTTCAATTGTAGACAGTTCTTTCATTACATTCATGACAATGCAAAAAAGCTTTGCGAAAATTATTGAAAATCTGCTCAAATCATACAAACGTTACTACATTTTGATCGAGACGACAAAAATGCTTTTAAAATAAGAGAAATTAGATTATATTATTCGTATCAACTTTTTATTCATAGTGGCTATTAATAGGTGAGTTAAAGGTTTTTTTTATTCTTTATAGCTTTTTTGTAATCATGAAAAAAATTATTAATTTTTTCACATAAATTGCAATGGTTTTTGTGAAAAAATCAGTACTTCAAAAATGTCTTTTTTAGGAAAAATCCTAGTTTTGTGTTCTTTTAATCAATTAAAAAGGGACACACTAAATTTTTTAAAATTGGTAGAATCATACAAATGCTATTGCGTTTCGATTGACACTTTAACAACGCAAATTCAGTATTTGATTCGCTAGAATTAGTGCATGACAGAAATGGCCGTTGAGGGGCTAAAACAAAACAAGCTGTGAGGTGCGACCCTTGAGGTCCCCACGGTCAACTTTCCAGTAATATCTACATAATTATTAAAAATACTAAACACCATAATAATTATGACAATACTACTAGTTTAAGTAATAATAATTAGCGGTACACATAACAGTAATTGGAATGAGTTAATATTAATCTTATCATCTACTGGAGCGTCCATTGATAATTTTCACTTTATATGATTTTTTTTATTTTTTATATTTTTTTTGTAATCATGGGAAAAAGTTTTGCTGGTTTCTCTCCAAAAACTGATAAGAATTTATAAATTTTATAAACATTTATTACTGTACTGTGCAAATCTGGTTGAAAATTTCTTTTTAATAAAAAGCCCCTCAATTTTCGCATTTATTTAGTAAATTAAAAAAACCAGCACAACTTTTTTTTACAAATTTAAAAACATCACAAAAATGTAAAAACGCATCGATATACATCTCAATGATACAAAAAATATATTTGGTTGGCGAGATATAGTGAATGGCATAAACGACCTTAAAGGTCATGATGACTTTTAATAATTTTTATTTATAATTTACTTTTTTTTATCATGATGAAAAAGTTTCGCTGCTTTTTTTTACAAAAAACTGTTTGAAGTATATAAATTTTATAAACATTGATTACTTAGTTTTGCAAACCAGGTTAATAATGTATTGTTCATGAAAAAACCTTGCTTTTTTCCACTGTTTTTTAATAAATTAAAAACCGGCTCCAACAATTTTTTTGAAAGTTTGGAAGAATCAACAAATTTTCAAGCTACGTAGCATTCACCGCAGTAGTATTATTTGATTTAGGGGTACCAATCTACATCTTTGTTAATGTATGGATTTTTTAATTTTGAACTGAACTAAAAGATATATGAGAGAGTAAATTTTTAGTGCTTTATGATTCTTTTTGTTTTTGTGAATAGTTATGGAACACTACATGAAAACATGACACATCCTTGACGGATCTTGGATAGGTTGCAATAATTTAAAATGAGTAAATCAGTGTATCAATAAAAGACAACCGTTTCAAATGCTTGAGTAATGTTGGCTTGATATCATCCAATGGTACACTATTCATGCACTCATACTCTTTGAATTCATGCAGAAAACATCAATTCAGAATGTTAAACTGTTGCTAACAATATCAATCGCTTGTGCATTCAGGGTGCAATGTTCCCCGCACATAACTTGGATGTTTTAATCATGAACTACATATCCCCGCCACACCAAAACTCAAAACTAAGGACTCATAGTTTCTTTCTTTTATAAAATATCACGAAAAACTTCCTGTCTCCATCTCTGTTTCTCACCAATCCATCAACTGAAGAAGTCGTTGATTTCAATGGAATGCAAAATGGTGTTACCTCAAGCCACGGAATATTCATTTCCTCCAATTGAAAACCATCCTGCATGGATAATCCAGCCCAGGCATCGTTGGTATTTGCATCCATTGCATACGTTCATTTTAATGAGAAAGCTTGCACTCTGCAAATGCTTTAAAATCGCATTAAGTATTTGAAACACGAGCAAACTGTAATTGCGAGTCCTGCAATTAGAGGATTCTCGACATAGTTTAGCGAAACGAAACACCGCGTAAATTCCTAAAAACGATGCCAGTTGCAGCGCATAATGAGGTTCATTTGAATAGTTTCCTAACGAGGAATCAAATGATTAATGTTATCCTGTCGATACTCTGCATATTCATTAGGGATCAAAAATCTATCATGCCAGATTTGAGTTGAATGCACTTTATTGAGTCATTGTGAGCTAAAGAAGGAATTCATTTTCAAACGCAGCGTTTTTGTTTGAGATAGTTTAGTTTTGTTAGTTAGTCATTGCTAATTTGAAAATTCAACGACAAAAAAAATCATGAAACTTTATTTTTTTGAGAAGGAACCCCATAGATTCTGCCCGATTTTTAGGGTAAAAAAAAAACAATTAATATAACCTGCAAGAAAAGTGTCCGTACGTTTGCCTAAAAGCACGAATCGCATCTTACCTACTGCACCCATCCGCAAATAAAAGCTGCCGTAGTGATGTTGCCGGCCAAGTGGCTGCAGCAAGGACGGTCTTCGTGCCGTCATAACATTAGGAACACGTTTGGCGCCACAGGACCCACTCTCCGTATCCGACTCCTCCATACTATCTGAGGCACTGGTTGAACACGATTGTTTTGGCTGCTTTTTCGATGACTTTCCTGCAAAGAGATAATCACAAGGATATCATTGACGTTGCGGTAACTCCGACGTAGTGGCTAGGCTTCAGGCATAAGGAATCTTGACTTCATCTGAAACAAAACAGTGAAATCATCTGAAGCTATAAGTTCGCTTTCAAACGACTTAACCAGGAGAAAGGAATGTGACGAAATACCCACAGCAAAAATGCCAACGTTGACGAGCTTCTGAAAGGGGTGGACGAAAGATCCTTCGACATGTCTAGATGACGGCTGACAAAATTCTCATCATATGAATTGGAGACAGGGTAGAAAAGCACGTACGAAAAGTTAAACGAATGGAAGAATAGCGTGTGAGCCTTGAGGGAATAGTCAGCACCCTTATCCTGGCTGTCGTCAACGAAATCATACATTGCCCTAACGAACTGTTCGTGAATTTGCTTTCAGGGTGACTGGCGACTATGTAGAATTGTAACATAGATACGTTCCTAGGCAAAATGATGGTCAAAGGTAGAAAGGAGTGAGAGTTAAGGTTAGGAAATAGTAAATTTTTAATAAGCAACGCAAGTAGTAATTGCCAAGTTTTGATGAACAGTCATGGAGCAATTGATGCCAGATTCGTGCTGAAGAATTTTTGTCTGCAGTAACGCAGATTGTTTCTGTAAGCAAGAATTAAGAATGGATGTATACTGTCTGATGAATATCTCTTTGCGTCCTCAATGTTTTGCTTTTTTTTAAAAATCCGTGAAGCAATCGTTAAAATTAAATTAATTAAACTTAAAACAATAATTAAAGCTAAGTTATAGTAAAATTGACTTCAGTTTTTAAATACCGAAAATATGTTGAAAATCATTAAAGCATATGCTGTGACCGAAATATTTCGGTCAAGAAACTTTTTATGATTAAAATTTGAATAATTTTTTTAAAAACGAAAAAAATCATAAACAGCTATATGATGAAAACACAACCTACAAAACAAATTTAAATGTTTTCTATTATAATTTTTCATTAAAATATATAGAAGATAAATTCTTTAGAAACTAATCAAAAAAAATACAATAAAGATGTTTTAAGATGTTTCCTTAAAATTATATTTAAACTATGATAAGAAAATTCAAAACTTTTTTCCGAAAAAAATATTCACTAAGAATAAATTTGTCGAGAATAAATCCATCATCATCATCACCTATGGTGCGACAGCCAAATTTGGGCATTCATCTCCAGTGTTGATCGCCTTCATACACCTTGCACTATGCACCTTGATTTTCGAATCTTAACAGCTACCAGCTCTGTTCGTCAATGCTGTCCTCCCAACTCTTTCTAGCTCTCCTTTAGAGCCTTTATTCTTTGATTCTGCCTAAAAAGCATTTTTTCAGTATTCTTGGGTCATTCATTCGCTGCAATTTTACAAGGCGTTACAGTTTTAGTGTTTTAACAAGATTTGCCGGGTAAATGTAACCTAGCTGATTTTTGTATCGCTGTCTCTACGTCTCTGACTCTGAGAAATGTTCAATAATTCTTCGCAGGATCTTTGTTCGAATTTGTCAACCGCTTTTTCAGAAGAGTTTTCGCCTCAGGAGTTCGACCAATCTCCAGAAATTTGTTATGTCTCAGTTTTCAGAGCTCGTAACGAGAATATCGAAATACACAACTGTTTTCCTCTCGTTGAGTTTTATTTAAAAAAATTTTTGCACGTATTATATCGCGATCAAACTGTATTTAAGCTTAGCCACATCCTTGTACTTTTATTTAGTTTGTGTTTGGCGATAGAACATCTAAATTTCCTCCTGTCTGGGAGTGGTCAGGGTCAACAAAAGCAGCACGGAACATCCATAATACTTGATGTAAACTTTTTGACTAAGGTCGTGGCCAATTTGACTTCAAATAAGATCATTACAATGAGTAATCTTCTGGCGAAAGCATATTGAACTGGCGATAAAAGTTTGCTACTAGCAAAATCAATCAACCCCTAATTGGTCTCGTTTGTTTGCTCATTCTTTTGTGCAAAGGTCCGGTTCTAGCTGTTAGGAAACATAAGCAGTTTTTTTCGTGGAGTTGAGTGCGCTAGCAACCATTAGAGTGGAGTGGTTCCTAGATTTTTTGAAGAAACCATGAACTATGAATCATCATAGAATCAATTCAGATGGTTTCCACGTTTACAGGTAACAATGGACCAAAAACGGTCTAAGTGAAGTGGTTCCCGATGGGCGTGTCACCCTCATAACCTAATCTTACCATGCTCATGAAGACTATGAAACATCTCTTATACCTTTGTGAGTCTGTTCACGTCCTTTTCGAGCACTGTATTCTAGTAAGATTTTATCATCGTTTTTTGTTAGTGAGTTGAACAATTATCTAAGGAATTTAGAATTCGTCCTTTTCCATGGCGTCACAGTCGTCATGAAGTGCATAAAAATTGAACAGCCATACATTGAAAAACTTGTTGCGGAAAATGCAGATTCGTTCATTTTATGGTTTCTAGCTAATAGTTCTTTTGATAATTTTGGAGTCTACTAAAATGGAACATCAAATTCATTAATCCTTGTACTTTTGCCGCTTGGAAATATGAAGTCTGCTTTTTTATTGTCTCGCATAGGACACACATGTTACTACCGTGTTATTTTGTTTCTTGGATCGCAAGAACATTCAGTTCAAATCTTATAATTTCTTGCCGAAGCTTATGAAATGAAATAATCCGTATTTTTTTGCGCAATCGTCGTTGTAACATTCGTTTCGTATCCGTAGCTTCACTACTAAATCCTGAATGAGCTGAAGTTTTTAAATGATTAATGATTGGTTTGTCGTTTACTTTCGGTAACTCTCAAGGAAACGGTTTGGTATCTTTTTTTTCGTCTAATCTAACTTTGAATTCTTACTTAGTAAAATATTTTTCGGTCACAATTTTTTCTAGTAGTTGATAATGAGCAAAATATTAAGGAAACTTGTTTCGTTGGAGGACTAAAAATGAAGGTTTTAACAGCTCGAGAAATTCAAAAGCCATATACTTTTCTTTCTAATGCAAGTAGTACATCATATAAAGTATTAAATATTTTGGTCCTGACCTGTGTGGAAATTGCCGTAGTCAAAGAATATATTAATATCCAGAACTATCAAGAGGTATTTTGTAAATTTGAGTTCATCAAAGCGTTAGGTATCCCTTAACGTCTCATAAAAGTAATAGAGAAAATTTTTAGATCCTAGAAATTTATCTAAGAATAACACCAGCTCATACAAGATAAGAAAAATGGTTGAGAAGATCAAAATATTTATTAAAAGGTAAGAATTATTTTCAAACCACAGCCACACTAGATTGCAATTGAAAATCCCTATCAAAAATTAATTTTCGTCACAGGGGGATATTCCCTTTTTGACAAAATGTATATATGAAATATTAACGTGATACTTACCCACAGCCGAAACTGGTCTCGGTCGACCCCAGAGCAGGGTTGCGTACATGAAGAACAGAAATAGCATGCTGCCGATGTACAGGTAAAGGTAAAACCCCTGCAAAAGTAATTTCAGTTTAAAATTCGATTTGACTTCATCACTGGCAAAACGTGTGATAACTTTGATGCATGTATCTTTTGAATGTGTCTACTCGCAATTATCTAACAGGTCTATGCGGAAACGTATGCTGGAAAGTGATTCTGGTGGAGAAAGGCGAAGCTTCTGCCGCTGATTGCAAAATGCTATGAAACGAATATGAAAGTGATTCCGGTTGATATGCGAGAGTAATTTTCGGAAAATCAAATTGTCTGGCATGTGTAAAGTATTCAATTTGCAATAGAATTGGTCAGAAATATTTTCCGAACTGCCATTTAGTGTTTAGGTTGATGTTATTGATATATTACAATATGAGTAACTAGAATACTGTCGAATATGATTTGTTGGCATGCCACAGTAGCATTTTATCATCTAGCAAAATCAACTCAAGATAATTTTTGTTTCGATCTCCTGCCATTACTTTACTCGTGGTAAACGTAGAAATAGCTATTAGCTCTAGTATTTCGAGATTGTTTTATATCCCGAGCAGTAAAGTCAAGTAGAAGACATATTTTAAGCTTTTTTAACACAATAGGAACCGTAAAACGATATTTTGAACACAAGTCAGTAGGGGAGACTGGGTACGGTTGTAACGATTTTGCTTTTATCGCTCATATCATTGCTATCACAGGTCTTAGAACTAAATACAACGTTACAACTTGAAGAATACTCTGTTGAGTTAGCATTACCCTTAAAAAAATACCATATATGCAGTATTTTTTTGTCAACAAGGCATTGTTCAGTTTGTTTGCCACCGTTACAATCGTCCCCATGTCATGGGCGGTTGTAACAGTGATGGGAGACGGTTGTAACACACACAAAATAAACAAAAACAAGTAATTTCAATGAGTTTTATTACAAAAAACAATATAATTCAACAAAGTTAATACTGTACACTATTATTATCATTTATAATATAGCGATTTTTAAAGACCTTAGCACCACTCGTTTAACTTTTTTTTTATTTTATACAGTCTTGAAGAATGTCTCACTAATAACCAGTTTTTAGTTCATTTTAAATAGGCTTCAAGAATGTCTCACTAGTCATTAGTCTTTATTATAGTAATAATATCAATATTAATAAACTCAATATTAAAAATGTAAACAACAGTTCCGTTACAAATACTAAACAAGCCGTGAGGTGCGACCCATGAGGTCCACACGGTCAACTTCCCAGTAATATCTAAAAAGATATTGAAAATATTAAACACAATAATAATTATGGAAATAATACTACTTCAAATAAAACAAAATGTACTTCTCGTAAAAGTTATTGGAATGACTTAATATTAATCGTTTCATCTACGGGAGCGTCCATTGATTGAGTATTCATCGGAGTGGGGACAGATTACAAAGCAGTTTTTTCATAAAAGTTAAAACATGGTGATGTGAAGACTATTGAAAATCTGCTTAAATTTTGCAAATATTAATAAACTTTGATTGACTTTACAACAATGTCTTTAGAATAAGAGATTTAAGGTATTATAATTCGAATGAACCCTTTTTACATGGTGACTGAATGATTTTTAATGTTTAATTTAATTTTTTTTGTAATCATGAGAAAAGTTATTGCTGGTTTCTCTACAAAAGTTGATAAAATTTTATAAATTTTACAAACATTTATTATTACGATGTGCAAATCAGGTGAAAAATGAATTTTTCTATGAAAAAAACACTACTTTTCCAATTTTTTCAATAAATTTAAAAAACCACTTTAAAGATTTTTTTAACATATAAAAACATCATTAAAATGATAATACGCGTCGATTGACACCTTAATGATGGAAATATTATATTTAGTTCTCGAGATATAATGAATGACGTAAATGACCTTGAACGTTTGATGATTTTTTATTTTTTATTTAATATTTTTCATAATCATGAAAAAAACTTTTGCTGGTTTTTTCACAAAAACTATTTGGAGTATATAAATTATATAAACATTGATTACTTAGGTTTGAAAATTAGGTTAAAAATTTGATGTTTTTGAAAAAAAACCTAATTTTTCGCATTTTTTTTAAAAAAATTAAAAAACGGCTCCAAGAATTTTTTTAAAAATTTGATAGAATCATATCAATGTTAAAACGCGTCGATTGACACCTTAATCATAAAAATCGCATGTTTGGTTCGTGAGATATAGCGCATAACATGGTTGACCTTCAAGGGGCGAAAACAGCAAACCCCCCCGACCGAAGTATCCCAAAAACTAATCAGCTCTTGAAATTGCAAAGACGCTTTGATTGACACCTCAACGAACTCGATATGACTTTGTTTACGTGAGTTATGCTCGTAGAAAAAAGTGTTCCGAACGTACATACGTACGTACGTACGTACGTACGTACATACACACACACACACATACATCTCCCTTTCTAAAAACACTTTATATATACTCTATAGACCTCAAAACGTAAAGAAATGTTGAAAATTTCAATTTCGATTTTCGAGGCGATTACAAGAACTTCCCAT
Source organism: Oxycera nigricornis (assembly GCA_963942545.1). Classification (NCBI taxonomy): domain Eukaryota; kingdom Metazoa; phylum Arthropoda; class Insecta; order Diptera; family Stratiomyidae; genus Oxycera; species Oxycera nigricornis. The sequence goes on from OZ012660.1 coordinate 29,730,148, forward strand.
ATACTGGGAAGTTAATAAAAGATACTTAACAACAAATCAACAAAATGGTTATATACCTAATCAGTCATCGAATTTGTTGCAGACGTAATTTCGTCCACCATCAGTGCAGTCTAAGTGAGACCATAACTTACAGGTTCCTAGGCATTGGGTAAGGTCTTACTTCTTCAGGTGAAAACACTGACTGATTGATTCTAGATTGTTGTGGCGTCATTTGCTGAACATTGTTCTGTTTAAGAGACATTGTTGGGGTGACTTCACTCGAAGGACCAGGGTCCGTTGCTAGGGCTGATGAACCATCTTGCTCACTGTTAATTTGTCTGGGTGGTGTCACCGTCGTCAATGAATCAATGGTCTGTAGAGTATGGATCTGGACATTATGTACAAGAGCTTCAATTTCGGATTCATCTACTTCTTCGGTATTGGTTGAAGTTTTGTCCGATTGGGACGCAGTTCCTGTCAGTGTCATAATGTCAAGAGCAATGATGCTTTCCGGATTTGGATTGGGCCTGTCGGTTACAAACGATGGTGCAAAATCTATTGCTTGAAATATATACCGGTTGAATGGGTAAATTCCCGTCTTTTGAAAACCAGCCTGAATATTCAGAGTAACATAATTAAGATTGAATATTTCTGCTGCTTGCCTCAAAGATTTTCCTTTTTTCACTTGATTATAAGCATCTTTAAAGCGTTCTTGATCACTTTCGCCTCTAGATGTTTTCCTGATACGTTTTCTTGGCATCTACAATGAAAAAAGCTCCTATTACACCCGAAAAACAAAAATCAAAGCCATAACAAGAGAACATATTGTCAAAGATGGAGGGAGACAATTTCTCAGCAGTGGGACACTTCAGGCTAGTATAGTAATAATCGTTACAACCGTACCCACAAAAATTGTTACAACCGTATCCAACCCCTTCTGTGCCAGTAAAACGGATCCACGTTCGAAACAAAAATGCCTACACTCAAACTAACAATTGATTACACACCGTGAACGTTTAGCAAATACGAAGAAAAATCAACGAAACGTAATATGCATTATTAATACAGATAATTTGAAAATAAATCGATCAAAAATACTTACTTTTGATGCACAAAACACAATATAACCTCCTGCACGCGTATTAACAACTCGGACGGCGCAGTGGCACTAGCAATCGCCTGCATATCTGTCAGCCGTGTCTTTTTACCTTGGTACCCCTCACCCTTCTGTGGATACCACAGGAAATATTCGAGCTGTTACAACTGCACCCTGTTACAACCGTACCCAGTCTCCCCTACTAAAACATGAATATTGATCTTTCCAACACTATTAGAAAATTCATGACCAGTCAAAAAGATGCCACCTATACTCAACTTAAACAATTCAAGCTAGTCAACTTTCTTAAATCGTTCAATCTATTAAAGTTCGTGTATAGGATACTCCAGAAATCACGTTTCGTCCAAATTTAAGGCAAAGCCTTTCTCAAGTTAAAATCAGAACACCTTCTCAACGAGAATGTTGCATGGAATTCCATGGAACTGAGAAATTAGCTTCATTTTAATGGAAACTCATTTAATTAAGCGACGAGAACTTGAAACACGCACTACTCAATGCCTTTTAAGTGATATTGCGTCGAGAGAGAAAAACCCTCAAAGTATACTTTTGCCAAGTGTCCTTCTTATCAGGTTAGATACATTCATTTCCTGCAAAAAGGTGATCAAACAAAAACGAGCTCTTGAAAATGTTCATTTCTTTCTAGTCTAGTGACTAGTGAAACAATAATGTAACTGCGTTAAAGTGCTATTCATGCCACACTCTTGGGTGATTTCTGCATAAAAAAAGACATTGCGCATTGGTTGAGTGGAAATATGAATATGTTTTGAAGAGGTTTGCAAGCAAATGCAGGAAAAATAGAAGCCAAAGATGGTTTAAAACATATTAAGCCCTGTAACACCAACGCAATGGCATCGGATCATTCGACCACATAGCAATGCATATAACATGTATTTTTTCAAATTTTCAGCCAATTTTTCAACGGATAAACTTGTACGATGGAAAACCAACAGTCAAACCATCCAACCTGCATATTTCAAAGGAATTTTTTATCTTTACTTTTCAAAGGAATTCATGTTCACACACTTAAGCCAGTGAGAATAGTATCCTCGTATATTCACTTTGCATACGTACCTCATAGAACGAGGGCGGGATGTAAGTTGATATGACTTCAGCCATGGGAAATGCAATCCCCATTACAACCAGCAATTTTCCGTAGAGAGCAGAAAACGTTGTTGCCAATGCATCGCCTCTGAAATAAAAAAAATAATGCACAAGAATAAAGCGATAAAGCATTTACACATGCTGGAAACGAAAGATAAAATAAATTTTGTGGATATCCTGCATGTCCCGCATGTGGTTGATGCTAGCACCACTATAGGAAATTTATTTAAATTTATGCAATTTTAAAGAGTCCTCTGTATACTTGACCAATGTGGTATCCAGCTGTGAATTTTTCTCCTAGACAAACACTAGTGCTGATGGCGTTGAGAGTATTTAGGTGATGGAAAAAGGATTCTAGAAAATTTTGAATTGGATGTAGCTAGTAGTAAAACGTGTGGATGTGTGGGTGTTTAGGATAAGTTCATTTGGTGTAAATCCTACATAATCTATATTTATAAACATAAAACAAGGTTTTCTATCCTTTGAAAGCCTGTTATGCTAACGGCAGCAAATATTGAAAAAGGGTTGTCGTCACTCATAGTCTCGTAGTTTTATAAAATATTTTACGATGGAATGTTCATAGAATGCCAAAGAAAATTCCAAGGCTGTAGTGTTGACTTTGAAAAATTTCGAACAATTAATCAATTTCGTAGCAGGATAGCGACTTAATGTACTAGTAGAATTCATAAATTTCAAAAAAATGTTTTTTTTTTTGCACTTTTCGACTCCTTATAACTTCAAACTGAACAAAATGGAAAAAAATAAACTCATTTTTCTGGAAACAAGGTTTTTTTAAAACGGCTGACAGATCATATCCGAGTCTACTGAAACGATTTTAAAAACTTTGGTGCGTTTTATTTGTTAGAGTATCCTACATCTACGATAGTATGAAGAAAAGATGGAAACAAAATTGAGATTAAAAAAAAGTAGACCAATATTGCCGATTTTTGACTCTTTTTTAAAAGTCTGCCATTTTTTTAACTGATTTATTTTGAAAATGGTGGTGGATTACGATGTGAAAGACCTTACTTTTTTAAAATACTAGAAAACTTCTTTGTTTCGAACTAACTAATCCATCTGTCCGCGGTGAAGTAACGATTTATTTCAGAACTTAATTTCATAATAGGGAATTTAAAAAAAACCTTTTTTTTTCAAATATGAAATAATATTTAAGAAAATCATGTTAATATTTAATAAAGTATTTGCGAAAAAAATCTAGAAAAATTGTATTTTTTGCTCTAGAGGCCCCCGTTTTTCATGATTTTTCATAAGTAAATAAATTAAAAAACATCAAATCCGCTTATGGTTGTATATTGTATAACTCAAACAGTACAAAAAAATGTTTTTTTTTCCAAAATGGTGGCCTCATGACCCCGTATTCGGCTGTTGTGTGATCCATCTTTAAAAAGTTACCGGTAACTTTTTTTGGGAACGGTCGCTTCTAGAACACATAACTAAATTTTTTCTTGAAGTGCATACTAATAGCTAGTGAAGTACCTAGGGTTTTTTAAACTACTTTTTGAAAAAATGGCACTGTTTTGAAGAAAAAAACGATTTTTAACAAAAAACTAGCCGTAAATTGTTTATAAAATTATAAATAAACAAATAATCAAAAAATCCCTACGTACTTCGCTAGATTCAGGTATTTCAAAGTTACTGTCAAAATTTTCAATGGATCCATGCACCCGTTCCAAAATAATCTTAACGGTAAACTTGAAAAAAGAGACGCACGGTGCAGCAAAGTCGCTCAGTTAGCCCTTTAGAAATTTTTCCACGCTATAAAACTATCGACATCTCATTTTTATGACCCTAAAGTACAATTTAAGCCAATAAAAAACGATTTTTTGAAAATCCTAGAGTAGTGTTACCCCTTAATTAAGAGAATTATGTCGCAGGGCTTATACAGTACTGTGCAAAAAATTTTGCTCACCCTACAATTTTTTGGAAATGCCCATATTTTGACAAATTCCAAGAAAGCAATGACCTTTAATTGCTTTCTGGTATTACCTAGGTCCTTTAAGAGTCTATAAATAGCTGAGGTCATAGACGAATTTTTTCAGTTTAGTTAAGGTTGTTACTTGAAGCTACAAGTGCACAAAATGGGAAAAGGTAGTGCTGATATAAAAAGCAATATATTGATATATTGTTGAATACTAAGGACAAGTTATCAACTCGAGCTATCGCAGCTCGAGTGGGTTGTTCCCGACGTACGGTGGCCTGGATATTGGAAAAATATCGCGAGACAGGCACAACGAAAAGAAAAAGCGGTTCCGGAAGGCCTAAGAAGACCACTTCAGTGGATGGCCATTTTTTGAAGGTCCAAAGCCTACGGAATCGTTTTAAAATATCTTCGGACTCAAGGAACGATTTAGTCAATGCTACAGGCAAAACGATTTCTTCAAGCACAGTGAGAAGAAGGCTCATAAAAGCCGGTTTGAGGAGTCGACGCTGTGCTAAAAAGCCGTTTCTTAGTGTTTCGGCCAAACAAGCTCGCAGGATTTGGGCGCAGGAACATCAAAATTGGACTAAGGAGATGTGGTACCAGATCATCTTCTCAGATGAATCCAAATTTAAACTGCATGTCGGCGATGGAAAGATCGGCGTACGTCGAAGACCGGGAGAAAGGCTCAGTGACCAGTGCATGCAGGCACTACCTCCCAAATCGGAAGGTATAATGGTCTTTGGCTGTTTTTGTGGAGATGAGCTTGGGGAATCAGCATTTGTGGAAAGAAATATGAACGCCAACACCAACCAAAGAAGCGTTAAAAAATCTGATTAAAGACACCTGGGATATCACGGAAGACATTACAAAAAATTATTGCATCTATGCCCAAGAGATGCAGAGAAGTAATACGACGGAAAAGGGGGATGGTAACTAAATATTTAAAAAAATGTCAACTGTATATAAATTTCAAATAAAATATTTTTAATATTATTATCATTACAGTTTTTTTTAAATTTTAATAAAAAATAAAATCACTAATAGTTTTTCGTCTTTTTCCATTTTTTGATTGCTAAACAATATTGAAATATTTTTGAACAAATACTACTTATAGTTATTGTGTTTTCGAACAGTTATCAGTAAAATAAATTTAAAAAAATTAAGTCACAAAAGTTTAATTATAAATTATTGGTGAGCAAAATTTTTTGCACAGTACTGTATATGTTGAGAACCTGTTTAAAAAACAAAACAAAAAATAATTTGATATGCGCGTATACTTATGTCAATTCAAATAAAAGTCTCACGAAGCCTAAGATGAATTTCGAAGATAATATAAAGCACAAAATTGATAAGTTGTAAGAGCCCAAAATTTCATTTAGTTCTTAACGAAAGGGAAAACGTTGAAATTTGCAATGGAACCGGACTTCCTAAAGTTGAAATTTACAAAGCGTGTAAAAAATATCTCCAAAATATCTTATAAAAATTTTCACAATAAAAAATCCTTCAATCTGGGTATACAGATCCACTAACATTATTCATATGAATGTCATTTCCAAACAAACAATCGGCTCATAAAATAACCACAAGACTATTTTGTACCATTGAATGTATGTTCCTTTAAAAATGTTTCGTATGAGTTTCCGCATGTCCTTTAAGGTTAAGAATATAAACGAGATGTTTGCGATGTTAAAAAAAAAGAAAAAAGAAAACAAAGTGCTAGAAATCTTAATGATACTCTGATCGATATCATTTTTGTGCACTGGGAAATTTAAGAATCAGTTTCCATTTGAACGAATGTAATTGGATTCAATTGTGCTCAATATTCTTTGTACTCCCAGATATCGGAGGAAATGTTTATAATTGAATGAATTGAATTTTATAACAAAAGTCAATAACGTACTCTTAAATTCACAAGTCTTATAACAGACTTTAAAGTCTTCAATCCTGTTTGTTAGTCGAAGTATTTTGAAGATGAGACACTCTTTCCAGTCAATAGAATTTCCAGGCGGAATTTTTTTTGAATCTTTACACATCGGCGCACATAAAAATAAGTGTTTTATTTTTCTTCAGAAGTATGCATGAAGCCCTAAAGTTTTCCGTGAAAATACTCTTTAAATTCTTCCGCGAGAGTGAACTGCCAAATTGGTAACTTAATTGAATGAATATGCCTCTCCACCACTCGTTTTGATACAGTTGAGAGACGTGTTTCTTAAAAGACCAGCATTTAGTGACAACAAGGTCTTAAATGTGGTCCTTTGGCAATTGGATAAAAGGAATCGGTTGACATGAAGCAACTCAACTCAATTTGATGAAGTTATCCTTTTGATGCTACTTTTATGTACGTGTTTCATCTCATTTGAATAAAGCAAGACTATTGAATGCCTCGCTTTATTCAAATGAGATGATTTAGCAAATTGGTCCTCAAAACTTTGACTTTGGGATAACATTCTACTGAATAAGTTCTACCCATCTTAGACCAAGTGCACAGTTTTGTGACAGACAACGACAGTCTGATGGAAGTTTATATGGTTTATTCCACTGCGAAAGATTTTCCAGTGAAATCTTTCAACATTTTGATTTGAATTTGTTGATAACAATAATTGCATTGAGTAAATTGAACAGTATGTGTTTGAGAAGTTTTTCTAGAAGAAATCTTTCAACATAGGAAAAAATATGTGGTTTTATTTTGTTATAAGTAAATTAATTAATTTATAACATAATAAAAGCATCTTCGGGATTTAGTAATGTGATATTTAGGTTTCTTTGTTTGAGTTACATCGGCTCATAAAAAAAGGTAAAAATCGCTCCACTACAAGCCGAGCAAATGCTTTTTTTTATTCCTTTTTTTTTTTTAAGATTCGTTGCAAATGCCCGTCAGCTTTGATCGGTTGTGTCTCAGGAACTAACGAACATAATTCAATAATTTTTTTTAAAAGAAGTATAACTTTTAATTTATCAGTTATAGAAAGTCGCGTGTTCTCTTGATGAGCCATAATAGAATAAAATCTTTTTTTAAATGAAACACTTGGTTTTTTTGACTCACAAACTTTATTATTAGCACGACGCGTTTCGATCCTTAGATCATCTCTGAAGATGATCTAAGGATCGAAACGCCTTAATGATTTGATTTTTGTTTTGTAAAATGCATTCAATACGTGGAGTATTTTTCTATATTAAAAAAAATTCATACTTCTATGACCTTTAGTTTTTGACTTGCAAGATTTCAAAAAACTTTGAATTTTTTTCAATAAATTTTGATTGCCAAGCTGTTCTGTGAAATCTACTGATTTGATTTTGATGAAAATTAGTTTGCTATTTTATTCCATTGTGAAGATTTTTTAAGGCAATATATGAAGGTCCTTAGTTTATTTGAAATGGTAAAAACATTGAATAAGGCACGGCTTTTTTCCCCAATTTTCTATTTAATTATTGCTATTTTGCGGCAAGGGTTAAATGTTTTGGAAATTTAGACCGACCTTTTCTTGTAGAAAATTTTATTACGCAACTTTCATATCCAAGCAACTTTGCTCTGGAATGCACCGTTTTAAAGTTAGGAGTGAGACCAGCAGAAAAACACGATTTTTTTTCAAATTTTTAAACATTTCGATTTTTTTTAATGTTCCCGACTTTTTTGAGAGGGAGCATAGATCAATTATCACCTTACGAGTTATTCCCCAACTTTTCCTGCAAAAATCAGCGTGCTTCCTCTCAACGACCAAATTTAGTCGTTTTCCCACGGATCCGTCCTGGTCTAGAATGATTTAGAGGTCACTCAATCATAAGGCAATAAACTTTAGGATAAGCATATCAAACAACTGGATCTAATGGGTTCAATATTCACTTAAAGGGACATAATTTGAAGTTCCAGAGCTGTGAGAATTTGGATTTTTTTCAGGAACTCAATGAAAAAATGGTTAAAATATACAAACCAGCGAAATGGAGAATGGTAATGTCGACTACAACTGAATACTTTTTTTGTTTTAACTTGTGTTTGCGATTAACTTCACAAAAAGAAACGTAAGCCAGTAAACGATGATGACTAAGAAAACTTCAAGCAAAAAGTGCATGCTCTCTAACATCCAAAACATGTACGACTGATTAAAGCCGGGCTCTAGATTTCGGCACATACATATCAACTTAGTTTTAAGATACTTGGCGAAAAGTTTCCAACTTACCACAATAGAGACTCAAATTACTTAAGCAAAAACTATAACTGTAATTGATTTAACGAACTTCATTTCACCATAAACTAGACAATTAATTAGGACACAATCATTGAGAACAGATTTAATTGAATATAAATACGGAAACAAAGAGCTGATCTGCATCTTTTGAAGATTTGTACCACCCAACGGCCAAAAACTGATCATCAAAATTGTAATTGAAATTTTTATAACTGCAAAATAGTTATCCTACGGGTTGAGTTCAAAACATGTTTGTTCAAATTAAGAATGGCGGAATGCTGTTATTCATAGATACGTTTGAAATTATTTGATGAAGAAGCTCAATGCTGACGCCCTTTCGAAAAAAAATTTGATTTGATAGAAACTCCTCTGAAAATTTCCATGTCTGAAGATTTTTGTTATTTTTAAAATATCCTATAGCCTTACACTTCGTACATTCTTTGCACGTTTAAGAGCAACCTAAAAATGATTTTATTGTTTGAAATTTAATTAATTCAAGGAATGAAATGCGAGTATTTTTTACTTACGCTTTGATCTCTTTCATGGTAGTGTATCTTGGCTCCGGTAGCCGTGAAGGACGTCTCACAATCGGCAACGGATAGTTCAGGTGATGGTGATGATGTGTATGGTACATGAGCGCCAAATGTCCTGACGAATGGCCACTTGGCAGGGTGGATCCAGCTAGATGTTGTTGTGAAGAAGCTCCAGACGGTGTTCCAGCCGCTATGGCTACCAATTGATGATGTGTTGAGGAAGCAGATAGAGGCAGCCTTCCTTCGTCAATCGTCACCCGATGGGAGTGTGCTGAATGAAGACGTGATGACTTCGCAGGAGAAGAATTGTGACTAGCTGTTGCTGATGACACCAACATATTGGCCGAAGATATTGGTGATGGCGGGTGATGAAGATGGGGTGGCATATCCACTGCGGTGCTGCAAGTAGTAGATGACATTGTTTCCGTTTAAGTTTCCAATTAAGAAGTAAATGAAATTATATTAAATACGGTGCCAACTAAAAGAGTCCAACAAGAAATCACAATATTGTAGAACAAGTCCTCTTGAATCAAAACGATTGAATGAGCTACAGTTGTCATTTTATATTTTGTTTGTGAGTATGGAATTGCTAACTCCGTACCATTAGAATAATCAACCAACACAGGGCCAGTTTGTGCACACATTCTGGCAGAAAATGGTGATTAAAGTAAATATTGTCATAAAAGATCAGACTGATACACTTAGTGCTAAGATATCGTCGACAGTAGTATGACAAAACTAAATATTCTTGAAAAATTTAAACCGAACTTTGAAATTCAAAACATGCTCGCGTATAGCTTTGAATTTGATCAAAGATTCCAGCAATAAAGATGCAAAAGTGATAATATAACTAGCAATTGTTGTTTCTCATCAAAATTTTTGAAGCTCATCCAATACATACCTATCTACAATATGATGATTTTATTTTTATTGGATAGTACTTTACTTATATGTACCTGGCCCATGGTGATAGGGTGAATTTCATGAATGGGAATGGATTGATTGAGTAAAATTATAATTAAAACCTCGTTTATTTTCAATCCACTATCAATTTATTTTTACACTCCCGCTGTCTCATAAGATTTAAGTTAAATGAAAGCATTGCTTCTGCTACTTTTGATACAAGAAATTTGCTGGGACTTTTCTCGAAAGAATTAATAATTTTCACTTCGAGCTCATTTTATAATTCACCTACCGGGAACTAGATTGTTGGTTATATATTCTAACACAATTCAAAACAATTTTGATGAAACTATGTTAGGAAATGATAAAATTCAGAACTGTTCGGTTTTTGATCGACATTAATTTTATGATTTTCAAAAAGCAATGCAAAGAAAAAACTGTCTTGTACATAAGATTGTTTTTTTTCTTTGAACAACGAGTTGTAAAGTTCGAATTATTATATCTAAAATTTGATACGAGTTTTTGAACTATTTGGAAAAATTTAATAAATAAAATTTAGAGAAAAAAATCACAGGCTCTCATATTTTTGGAAAATTCATACTTCATTTCACTATATTTAAATTTGGATTTATACCAATACCAAATCACATTTTCATTTGAGAAAGTGGCCGGTATAGACCGTGAATCCTGACAATTATTTGTAACCGTTTTTAAAGGGTAGTTTTGTCATCTCAATTCAAGTTAAAAACTCAATTGTATTTAATTTTGTCTTTCGTTACACAACTGCCATAAACGCAAGACAGGCAGACAATTTTGTGTAATTTTCACATTCAGTTTCTTTTTCAGCCTCACGCGAACTTTAGTTGAAATTTTCAGATTCATAACTCCTAGATTGGTAGGTCCACTTATTGTTACTGAGAGTTAAAGTGTATCTATCCTTTGAAATTTCCAGATATTATGAAATAAATAAATATCGTGCTGAGTTTATCACAGCTTGTCAAAAACTTACTTTCAAGAAAACTTTTTGTTTTACTTTTCTTTATTATTATTTAGAAGTTTTCATTGAATGTCTACATGGATAATAAAATTTTCCAAATTTTTTTTTTTTGTGCAATCGGATTCTTGGATTCTCATATTTGTTATACATCAACCAAAGACATTTAATAAAACATTCAGTCTACACACGAAAAAAATTGATAAATATTAAAAATATCTACTTCGAAAGAATTTAAAAAAAATAAGTATTTTCAAACTTGGTAAAAGAACCGGTATGAAATGAATTCACTTGTTTTCTATTTTTTCTTTTTTCACTTTAACCATTAAATGTGAGAAAGAAGTGTAATTTAATCTAGTGGTGAAAAGCTTTACTTATAATCAGAATCGGACACATAACAGATAGGTAACAGGCACATAACAGACACATAGTAGACACATAACAGGTACGTAACAGATATGTAATAGATACGTAACAGATACGAAACAGAAACGTAACAGGTATGTAGCAGATACGTAATCGATAGGCGAGATAGACGAATCAAGCGTGGCAGATGGGACAGGCGTTTCCGTTATTTAAAAAATTCTAGCTTATACGAAAATATTTATATATTTTTTCAATCTGGCATAGCTTCTTAGGTAGCATTGATTCCATTGTGAATAGTAATAATCCTAGACTAATTAGTTAAATTCGAGACAACTAAATGACACCCCCGCACTGGGAGGTGTTAATTCACACGAAGAAGATTGATCGTTGTGATTTGAAAATCTAAAAACCATAAATTTGCCATGATTATCTCTTGCTCTCATGAGTATAAATTTAAAATAAGTAAAAACATAGAATACATGATTTATGGAATTATATTCATACTTTGTTGTCAATTTAATCCTCAAAATATTCAAACGTAAACGATTTATTAAAAAAAACTGTCAATATTGTTTTCGGGGTAACATTTACAGTTATAGCCTTGTAATGTCTATAACTTCTTTATTACCAAGAGGTTATTGCTTGCGATTGGCTTACAAAACCACGGTACATTTAAATCATTCAACTTTTCTTGTCCATTCACTTAAAGGGTTACATAGGTCTTGAAGGAAAACAAAAACAACTTTTCAAAACATTATATTTTAAAAACCAAAAATCTGTTTTATTTACAATTTACACAAATAAAAGTTTGGCATTACTAGAAGTTGTAAAAAAAATTCAGCTAAAAACATTGAAAATCGTCAATTTTCCTGCAATTTTTCCCGTCCAAGCTTTTTTTGCGGTAGGCAAACTATTTCGGTGCAGATTCATCTCAAATCAAAAATTCAAAAAAAAATCTTATAGTTTATGTTCTTGGCTCGTGCTTGAACGAAGGAATTGAGAGAAAAAAAATTAAAGTTTTGAAATGGATTTGAAAGAATTTTCGTCTCATATTTTTTAGCATTTTCCCGATTCTCATCGTTTTAAAATACTTTTTTCGTATAAAACAAAAACGAGTCAACCGAATGGAAATCTCTTCGTTCAAGAACGATTCAATACTATAAAGAGGAACTGTGCAAAGATTCAGCAAAATCTGTTGATTTGTTCTCGAGAAATCGTGCCTACCGCACGGAAAAACAAAGTTTCGAGAAAAACGCGTTTAAAGCTTTTTTACCGCGATTTAATTAATTAAAGTTATTTTTTTAGCGACTTACATCGAGTCGTCGATTCCAGGTCCATACAGTTCGTTCGCCTCATTCGCGATTTTCAGAGCATCCTTTGGATGTTGTGATGTTTGATGAAAAAGGAAGGAGCTGATTTTACGCGGTAGAACCGCGCTGCTTGCGTATAAGAGTAGAGCGCACGTACTGACCACGTGATATTCAAATCTCTATAATTCCGGTAATATTGCTTGAATTTATTTCAAATCTGATGTGAATACTCTTGAAGTACTATACTTTCATATGAAAAAAAAATTTGATTGATTTTTTGAAAATACAAGACCTACTCGTGAATTGTTAATTGTTTCAATTCCTGTTTTTTTTTTCAAGCAAATTTCGAGGACATTTCTTGCTGAAAGCATTTTTCCGAGACATAGTTAATATAAACAAAAACAAATTATTGTCAAACATTAGATCAAATATTATCTTAAATTACTATCATTTTGAATTAAGCGAAAACTTTTGCATCAATTCCAATCTATTCCCAAATTAATTTTGATACAACTTTTCTTCGGTCAATTGTAAACAACCCGTCGAGATCACAATAAGTTTGCATGGCTTCAGATAAAGCTTGATTTCCTTATTAACTTCTCACAACAAGCCGTCGGATTAAATCATATCGCGTTTACCATTTTATTGGGCAGCATTATGCGCGTATCTGCCCGGATGTGTCTAAATTCAGAAGAAACCTGAAGGTGTGGCATTTCCATTAGTTTTATTAATGTGGTTGAAGATTCCGAGACACATAAAATGAAATAAGTGCGTTGAGTTAATAAACATAAACGAAAAACCTTAACCCTTGTAAGCATTGATTAAAAAACTTGCATGGAGTTTTCGCTCTAATTTTCCATAAATTTCTTAACATTTATTTAACGTGAAAGTTTTTTTGGTTCAAACACTTACACCCTAAAGAAAAGGAAAGTACTTGTCGTTTTGTGGTTGTAAAACTTAAATTAGAACGGCTTAAGTGCTGCTGAGTGGATCCGGAAGAACTTTTACTAGAATAAGGTCGTGCTTGAAACTAATCAAATACGAAAGTGTTGAGTGTAGTCTTTTGGTTTTATGAAACAAGGTAATGGAAAAGTTTTGCAACGTTTATAAGAAATTAACAAATTCTGTATTCAGCCGGTATTGTTGGATCTTTTGTTTTAATAAATCTGCAGTTATAGAACGCCTTAATTCGTCTAGATTTCGAGTGGTGTTCTTATTTGGAATTGATCTTTGACTGGTTGATATTAAATTAGATTAGTAATATGCATACATATCTTAGATTTGATTGAAGAACAGATTAAATTGAAATTGCAAACGCCAATAAATATCAACGTAAGATTTTTATAAGCATTATTTACAAAAATTTAACGACACTTATTCCTTTATAAGTCTGTAGTAGTCTAGGTTACTAAGTGGTTAGAGCACCTTCTGCATATGCGACGAGTGCCAGGTTTGAGGCTGGAATAGTTTCCGAAAATGGGATTTGGTTCAGGAGCTTCGTTAGCTGTAGATGAGTATCTGAGTCAAATCAAAGTAACAATCAGTGACGAGCATGTTTCTGATGACTGCATCTTCTAATGTACCGCACAATCTGGGATTCTGCACTATCGATTATCGTTATTTTTACTTCCTTTATTCTATCGTGGAAAAAATTGATTTTTGCAAACGAACATTTCTTACCCAATTTTTTTTCTTAATGCTACCGACTATACGAACATCAGCAATCTATACAATAAAAAGTCAAATGACCGGTTAATGTAAAATCAAAATTTAGAATACAGGACTAAGTTGAAGCGAATATAATATCGATTTTCAACACATTTCATAGCAAGACACCACAGATCGTTTTCAGTAGCACTCCAAGTGTAAAGGGTATTTTTCATACCATAAAAACAATTTCACATCTTTTGGTTAGTTGGTTGTAGTGGCAGCCCCTTTATGTAAAGGTGGCTCACTTAGGCCACGAGAGGCCCATTGCGATACCACAGAAGATAAAGGTGGCACTAGAACCTGCGGGATGACGAGAACCATCCAGATTCTCGAATAAAGCCGGCTATGCAGCCAATGTCTAAATCAACTACTTCCGTGAGATTGTCCAGGAAGGGCGTGCCCAAGGTTTGCATGCGCTTCCTGGACAGCGCCGGACATTCGCACAGAAAGTATTTGATTGTTTCTTCCTCTTCCTCTGATCTGGAACTTTGGCAGAAATAATTAAAAGGGACACCCAATCTTTCTGCATGTCTGCCGATCAGACAGTGTCCCGTCAGTACGGAACAGACGGAACTCAGGGTTTCACGACTTATATTGAGGAGCCGCTTGGTGCGTTTGGAGCACAGTGCGTGTCAAGTTTGCCTGGTTGTGCTACAGCTTTCTTCGAGCAGCCAGGCCCTATTCGCAGCCTCCACGTAGTGCTGCTTAAATCCTAGCTTTATGGAAGCTAGAGGTTGGCCGACTTCGGGGGTAAGTGTATAATTCTGAAGCTCGATGCCAGCTCTCGCTAGGGCATCACCATTCACCTCTTTTACAATCTGTAAATTCCGAAGTGCACGAATGTATGGTTTAGATGCCAAAGCATATTTAGTCTTAAATCAATCAGTCACACGACACGAATTTCTAGGTATACAAATAGTATGATTCGACCTATTTTCCATTTCACAGGAAGAAACGTATTTAGGAACTCAGATTTTTCAGCAACTATTGTCTGTTGAAGTAGTTGTAATGGATCTACCCCGGACGACATTAATGATCACGAGCCAAAGTTGCAAGAAACAGTAGGATTTTTACTATAGGGAACCTTGCATTTGGTTAACTTCCCCTTGACTGGATTTCAAAGGACGTAGAATGTCCATAGATGAAGTGAATGCGTAAAAGCTCTAGAAGGAAGGAGTCGTATAAAACTTTTAAAACATTTTAAGAGAGAGTCATTGAGAAGGGACGGCATGTCTAAAATATAAGATGCCTAACCAAAAATAGACAATTTGCCAATATACAGGCACTAGCCTTCTGAAATATGCCACCACATTGCCATTTCCAATTTCCTACAAAACTTTAGTTTGTATTCGTATTACTCAATTTCGACATCAAAAAGCTAATTGCATGAATAGTCTATGACTTTGTTTTTATGAATACACACAACTGTGATAGCTCCGTCATCCATCTGGTTGCCGTCCTTTAATCAATTTGATCAAATTGCTAACTTCAGAGCACATAATTTGTCATTAAGTTCAAATAGGTTTCTGTAAGGATCATCCTTCACAACATCCAAAGAGAAGCTGCTCATAATGTGACTCACTTCATATCAACGACTCTTAACATCAATCATTTTCAATTTACTTTGAGTTTAATCTCCGGCGGTATGGCTGCCGAAAGAAAATCACTCTAATTGAATTTGCTTTCCCTTAAGTAAATCCTTCTACTTGAGGTCAGATCCTTTGCTTGCTAACGAACAAAAACCTTCTAGACATTTTAAATTGAATTAAAGGTCATAGGGATGAAACACTACCGCAAACCATCATAAGATCTGTTTGGATGCTGACAAATCCTAAAGGAATCCCACCTAAGGAGTGGCGCGTCCAAAGAATGTTTGCTTTCCTACGTCGTTATTGTCGTTAAGAAACTCACTTTCTTTCTACTGCCAGGAAACCGATTTGAAGGCGGTGCTTGGTGGAAACTTCGAAGAGAACAGGATGAAGTTCGGAGGCAGACTCGAATGTTTTAGCGATAAACGCGAGTTGCATGAATGACTCATGTAGCCACGTAGAAAACGAGATTGTGCTTCAGTGTATCAGGTCCTCTAGGAGTCTGCTTTCCGGGTTACGATGGAGTCATAACTCTCCATTTTGCCGTTTGCATGCTCTGCAGACCGGATGGAAATCATCCCATTTCCAGCAAACTAAACGACAACAGTCCAAGTTTTCACACCACGCATTAATGGAAAAGTTTTTGTAGGGATCACAAATTAAATTCGCTGCCAGCCCTTTTATAAATTTTCGTTTGGTTGAATGATTGCAACGTGCAATTGGTAGTTTGCAAGGATATTTTGATGATGACTTTGATGATAAGTGAAAGAAATAATGCATCAAAACAGAAACAGAAAAATTAAACCCATCAAACTGTTTAAAATGAGGAAGTAAATTTGAAAAACCTGAAATGAAAATGCATGAACTAACTTCAAATTCAATAATGTTTTGAGTTTTATTTTGTCCAATTTTACTTCTAACATGATTTAATTATAAAATGGTTTTCAGAACTTTGTGAAATTGTTTCTAAATGCACTGGTTAGTCTGTTTTCAACTGCTTCTTCAGCTTTCCTGTTAGGTGATTGAATTCAACTTGCATTATAAAAGTAAACTATGATTTATTTTTAAGTCTTGAATGAAAAAAATGCAGAACGGAAATAAATTCAGTGAAAAATGTTGAAGCATCATTCTCAAGGTGTATGTCGGAGCAAGAAAAAGGATAACTCGTGAGTAACGCGTGGGTTTTAGGTGAAATATATTGAATTTCAAATTGTAAAAAATGAAAGATAATAAAATATATGAAAAGTAGTGATGAAATTTAAGAAAAACTAAACAAAATAACTAACTAAAGAAAATAAAATATCGACTAAAAAGAAATCATTCGAAGGATTTAATTGTAAGAAGTTAACACAGAATATTTGAGACAAAAATAATAAAAGAGGAATTTACATTATTTTGAGATCAAAGGGTTACATATCTTTGAATAGATTGTGTAAAATGTAGATGGTAGGGTTTAACAGATTTTTTTGTGAGGCTAATTTACATTGATGAAACTGCAGTCATTTGTTGATTGAGAATCTGATTCAAGGATGTTACTACAGAAATGCCCTGCAACAATGCAAATAATTTCTGTGGAAAGTAATGTCTGTCTTCTTACCTATATCAATTGCTTGTAGCTCTTATTTTAGAAGGGAATCCAGAGACTCCATCAAATTCAAAAGCTAAGCTGGGCTAAGAAATTGTAAAATTTGGAGAGTTTTTCATTCCGAAAGAATGCATATTCCATGTAAGTTTTATCACCTTAATTCATCATAACAAGATCACCAGCGATTCAACCAAGTGCATCATTGGAAAAATATCGTTAATCAATCGTTAGCATATCATATTGGTAAGATCAACATCTGATTAAAACTATTTAGATTTTCTATAAGCAGATACTGTTTTGGAGAATTCGAGCACAGTTTCTGCCTTTTGAAAGTTCAGCCATTTTGACAGTAAAAAATGCAAAATTAAAATTCACTAGTTTAAATTATATATCCTAATTAGGAGTTCTTTGTGACTATATCATTAACAATTTAGAAAATTTATTCGTTGTAATGTTTTCCTTCTCTGGCCTGTTTCTAGTTATTTTATTTCGGATGGTTTGTACTACCATCCTTCTGATTAACTATCTTATGCTAGAATGAAATCCAGGCATATATAAGGAAGTAATATAGACGCGATACCGCGTCAGTATTTACATAGATTTGTCAATTTCCATTAATTCACGACCTGCTAGAAGTAATCACAAAAATAAGCTCAAATTAGTGCTAATATATATTGGCATGTGAGAATTTTTAATTTTTCCACTTCAATAACAAAAATTTAGAATTTTTTTGTATTTCTGACATTTTTGGAGGAAGTTTGAGAAACTAATCCTATTCAAATTTAATTCAAGATATGCCGTTTCATGATCTGTTCATTTCAGCATTCAAAATTGGCTCGCGGTTAATCAACTTCTACGAATACATGATATTTTCGAAAACATGATGAAAAAGAAAATCTTAAATAGTTTTCTGGGAATAATAAGGAAAGAAAAAACGGAGGTTAAAAACTGCAGCAGTTACATAAAACATTTGCATGAGGTCTAAGATTTTTCGGAATATTGAGCCAAATAAATCAAAAGAAAAATCCATATCTTTGAATAGATTGTGTAAAATTTAGATGGTAGGGTTTAATAGATTTTTTTTGCGAGGCTAATTTACATTGAGGAAACTGAAATTTGTAAATTAATAAGTAATTGTTGAAAAACCTTTCTGATCAGATAAACTTTCCAAACCTTTCGACTAGTTGGAAGAGAATTTTGGCGATAGTAGAAAATTAAATTTTCTCAAGAGAATAATATGTTTAACCTTCCACATCCTTAAGTTAAGTTTGATTTTATAAAATGTAACTGTAATTCAGAAGCTGAAAACTTTCCAACAATATAAATGGTTATGTGAAAAACTTCACAAATCAGTTTAATTGAAGTTCAATCAGTTATTCTAAAAACTACATTATTGGTTAATCAGTACAAACAATTTCCATGCTACTGGAATTGGTCTCATCCTGGTTTGAGCTTTTCCCATGCCATCAATACCAGACTCCATCGGTCGATCCCACAGAAAAACCCCCAAGGGTGGCTGCCAGCAATGTGACTAAAACGTGCCTGTGTGCACCCTGTGTTATAGCATCTCCCCCGCAAACTTATCACATGTTCCCTTAGCTGACTTCAACCGTTTCATTGCTAATTGCAATTATTTCTCCGATTATAGGTACATGACACAGCAGCTGAACTAGATTCGAGACCGACAATGGAAAATGTTCGCCATGAACTTAATTGACTCCTGTGGACAGCTCCGACGATGTGAGTGCTTCACACCACATCCAATTCTTCGCCAGCGTGAACTCAGAACAATTGAACCCCTTGCTTCGATGCACCCTGGGAAAAGAATACTGTAAATTGAAGCCTCGTTTCGCACATATGTGCCAAGCAGACTGAGGTGATAGCGGGCAGGTGAGCTCTTATCGAATTCAGAAAAGCACACATGTTAATTGGAAAATTGTGGCTGAACATGCATGTGAGTTGGCTTTAGAGGTCAGGGCTACGTTCGTAAGCGATCTGGGGCTGTAAGTAAATTAGCAGGCCGGGAACTACGCGAGTTTTGATCTGCTTCACTTATTAGCTTCCAATCAAGCGAAAATGAAGTTTGAACCCATCCACTGCAACCCATATTGACAACTTATATAGCTACATTGTTGACCTCTCTGAGTTGCAAATTCCTACGTGGTTTTCCTGTTGTCTCTAGCAAGGATGCTTCTTGCAAATTAGCTGTTTTCTACTCATCTATACCAGCTACGTTGTGTTGAAAAGCATTCTCAGCTTCGATTGCACGATTTTCTGCGGTTTCGCACATAATGAGACAACGGACACAAGTGCATAATAACCAACTCTATCAACTTACTAACTGCACACATGCAATCTTTGTCGTGCTTGAACAAAAGTTTATTTAACATCGCCATCATCCACTATTTGTGAACAATAGCATAAGGGACATTCTTCTTCGTCTTGTCCTCCACTCTGAGATATTTTTAAGTGCAGCTATGTGTTCGTGGTGTGGTACCCAGATGAGGATATCTAGGCAACCAGGATCACGTTCATCACATTTTCTATGGACAAACTACGATCACAAACATATTCATGCTGTACTGTACGCTGAGGAGAAAGGTTTTGGCTAAGAACACTTTAGCATCCCATTAGTCGGGTCTACGGGGGTTCTATGCTGAACAACGGGGTGAATGTTCGGGCTCGTGGTTGACATATCATAGTCTGAAAGGACGCAATCTAACAACCTATGTCATTAAATTTTACATCATAACATATGAATATGTCACTTGGCTTCCATTCACATGGGGACCGGGTTGAAATGAAAATGTTGTAAGAAGAATAACTCCTATTTTTGCTGTCCACAAGCACGAATTTTAAAGGCTTCTGCTTCTGTGGGCATGTGATAATCCTTGCATTTTAGACTTTGAAATTATTTGGATCCAAGGGAAAATAACTTTCTAAATTTTCCAGTGTTGAATATTAAATTCCTAATTTCTTTTTAAAAGTTGGTTCAGTTATAACTTTGCGTATAGGGCGCTAGAATTTTTTTACTGAAATAAAAGAGGAAAGACGTTTCAAGCTCCGTCATGTAGAATAATATTGTTTTATTCATTCTGTGGAAAAGAGTCGAATCGAAATGATTGAAGAAGAAAATTTACTGAAAATTGCCATTGCAAACAAATAACATAAACTTTTAGTCCTGACTGAAAATGGTTTAGCAATATATATTGTAAGTGTAAATTAGCAGTTTTACACTCAATTTGAGTATATGTAGTTTTGACCCATGGTAAGTATAGTACACAACAGGTAAACTGGTGTGTGCAGAGGAGAGCGGTACGCTCAATAATATGTTATACTATATTCATCAAGAACATCATATTGATGTTTTTGATTTCTCTGTAGATCTGTGTAAAATTAAAATAAGAAACAACATTTCATCGCGTTAAACTATTTACCTTACTATAATTTATGGTTAAATTGAAGAAAAAATATATTCAATTATTAAAATATACATTCAAAAATTGCTGGATCATGAATACGAGTATACTAACAGTTAGTTTTAATCTATATAGTTGAATGGCTTTTGATTAACTTTTTTAATAGTAGTTAAAATGTGATGTAATTGATTGATTTAACAATAATTTATAAACAACATAAAGTAGGAACTTATTTCCTTGTATGCTTGTTTGTTTTAAGCAAATTTTCAACTAGAGTTTACCCATTCATTTTCGAAGCGTCACATTAACATCTATACATTCATGTGTACATGGGATCATCAAATATCACTTATTTAAAAAAATTCTTTAGTTGTGTGATGATTCTGCAGAGTGCTCCAGTTCTACATTCATTTGCATCTGCATATTACATCCCAGATGTTATTGGACTTTAAATGGAACTGTTGAGCCTGATTAACTGATATCTTTTCATCTTTAAGTATGTACTAGTAAATATTTCGATAAAGATTTGCTACCCTGGGCTTTTCAAAAAAAAAAAAACATCCGTCCACCGAAAATAAACCATCTTCTTCAAACTGTACGTAGATTCTAAAGCATGTAAGAGAATTGAAACACTATTTATCTCCGAAAAAGTGACATATTTGATATATTCTTGTATTGCATCATAGCATAAAATATCAGCTAGGAAAAATAAGAATACTGAAGATAAGAAAATACCTTAATAATATCATCCATGAGTGTAGAATAGTCGTATTTTCCTACACAAAGTGGTTTCTTTTGATGTCTTTCCTCACTGAACCTTTTGTCCCTTTTATTTTTGTCCACTTTTTGTTGGTTCTATGTTGACAACATTGTTAAGCTCTTATCTTTGTCAAACAAGAAACATTTTCCGCTTTTTTCTTCTTCATAACGTCACTGAAGCAATTGCAATCTGCGACAGTCTCTCTTAAATATGTGTGAGTTCTAGTCTTTATTTGTGCTAATCCCTCGGCTATGTAAGAAAGGTGATAAATCTTTTTCATGTTCTCTTGGTAAATGATGTTGTTAAGCTTTTCACGTTTTTCCTATTGTCTACCTATTAGAACGCTGTGTATTATAACGTTTTAAAAGTTGTTGATGTTTCGCTTCAATAGCAAAACATACATTCGATTCAAGTGGTATGCCGAGTGGCATAGTACGGAAATACTATGCCATTTGTCATGCTAACCTCCATATATGGATGTCTGGGCAACTATATTTCTACTCCTGTTGATTTCGAACAATTGTTTAGAATGGATTTGAAAGAATCACTCGGAAAATCAATGAAGCAAAAGGGTGAAAATCGGTAATGGTATTCTAGTCCCAATAGAAACAACGCAACTGTACAGAGTCCTTTAGACCCATATCTCTTCATTCAACAGTTTATAAGGAAATTTTTCAAGCAAATACCAGTAGAAAAGTTTGCTTTTGAAATAAATCCAAATGATGAGAAATACTTTAAGGCATTACTCTAAAGACTTTTAAAGTTTAAATAGTCATTTTTTATGCTGGTTGTTCCAATTTCATTTTAATCTTCTCGACAGCACAAGCCTCTTTGAAATAAATACAATGTGACTTGATCTTTTTTATGCTGCCATCCGATTTTGTACTGAACATTATTCAATGGTATTATCATAAAATGTTTGTGAGAAATGACAGTGGGTTGACTCTCACACGAAAAAAAAAGATTTGCTTTTTTGCTTAACAAAGTACCACTTAAGAATTTCTGTTGAACAAATTTAAATTCTTACAATATTGATTTTTTCGACAAAATTACTTTACTCTCATTAAATGAAAATTAATGAAAAATAGGCGATTGAAGAATTAGTAAGGAGATAGCTTCATCTCATATATCATTTTTTCGTCTCAAAACTACTTTTAAGTTTTCATTGAAAAGTTAAAGAAATTTTCATATACGCAAATTCTTAAATTTTGCTAAATTTATATTGTTATAGAAAAGCACTAGCAGCTAGTCTTTTCTTCGCTATTAGTCATCAATAATTTCACTAAGCTTACTTATTGAATTTTACTATAGGAAAAATTCAATAACATCCAAAGCAATAAAAGTTAAATTGTGAACATAGTAATATCTCAAATATCCTCCACACATTGGAGAGCTTGACCATGAGAATATAAGTGATTTCGGAAATATCAATTGAGAATAAAATTCTTGGATGTCTGATCGTTTTCATAAGTGGAAGAAAACTATTTCGCGTGGATTGTTTTTAAATTGTTTCAAATGAAAATGAGAAACCTAACCTGATATTTTCAACAACACTTTAAAAATCCGATTTCGATAGTGCTAAGTGCACACTCGTAAAAACGATATATAGGTTAAAAGCTTGATGTGTACTTTGCTTTTAATAATAAGACAAAAAATCAATAGAAATTAATCCTGAATTTAAGGTTCAATACACTTTCAACAATATCCTTGGTGCAACATTTCGATAGAATTGCAAACTATACAAAAAGCTTTGGCATTCTCTTATCATGCAAAATACAAGTGAAATCATCAGCAACAACAGAAAATATGTACTGGAGAAAAAGAATCATTGATATATAAATGAGAATCTATGGGATATACCAATGCTAATGGAAAGAAAAATTTTCTTTGGACCTATTAATTTAAGAAACAGCAAACTCATAAATTTGAACCTACAGTCGAAAACCAACAAAAGGATATGTTAAATGTATGGAAGGAAGCTTTACTTTGGGCAAATTCCGTCTTTAAAAGCGATTTTCAAACTAAAAACTCATATTTTTTTGATACATGGGTTTTTATTAATTAGAACTTTAACTTTCAAGAGTGTGTGCAAACTTTATTCAAAAAAACCAAACGGCAAAAGACGATTTTAGTATCAAAAATTCATGACTAAATTTTAAAATGCAGGAATTTTTCGGGAAAATTGTTATTAGTTGAAACTTTCATATGATTGTTTTTTATTGAACCGCAAGCTAAGATAAACCACCGTGAAGGACAACTATCAGTCACTACTTTAATAAAAATGAAGCCTCGCAGAGTAGAAAAACCGTATGCGGTTTCATCTGATAGATTCTTCAGTTTTTAATTACTGTCCCGGAATTTTATTCGGTAGGCTTATCGCTATCAAAGGCTATGCAATAACTTCAAAAGTATACAAAATCTGTTAGGATATATAATGTTGGTATACATGCCTTAAAAATGACTTACTTACGTATCAACAACATGTAAAAAGACAATTTTTTCATGACCTTAGAAATTTTTCGGCCATTTCTGCATTCAAGAATTACTTTAAAAATGTTTTTTTAAAAGCATAGAATGTCCAAAAACTTTTTGAAGTTGAATATTTGGCATCGAAAAATGCAAAAAAAAAATTGGCTTCTATTTGTACAAATCGGGCTCAACTTTGAACAAAAGGTGAGTTGACTGACACCTCTTCAACAGCAGAACCAGGTGTTTTTGACACAGGAGTGGTTTCAATTGAAACAATTTCTTTTTGTGGTGATGAAAAAGCTGCAGATGTTTCCTTAAAATAGATCTGCTGATATCGTCTACAAGCGAGCATTTTTGTTCACTTGTTAAAAGCATACTAAATGCATACGAAATGCATACGAAAGGAACAATGATTGCTAAGCAAGGCTAACTGATAACGACCGGTTCTATGTACCAAAAGGTTCAAGGAAACTTGGTTTTTAGCACCCTTAAAAACATAAAATAAGGAATTTAACTGAATCGGGTACAAAATATCAATTTAAGTTGTCAGAACGTGCGGAAGGGATGCATGGCAGTGTTTCTTGCCTTTCCTAAAAAAAATATATTTTTCAGATAAAACAGCATTTTTCTCAAAATCTTATGAATAAGCTAACCCAGATTTTTATAAATCTCAGAAATAGCTATTCAATTCAATGCAACAGATGGTTTTTGGATGTGTTAAATATTTACCGAGAAAAAATTGAAAAGTTGCGAAAACGCGAATAATATTTTTCTCATTTTTAAAGTTTCTGCCTTATTTTATCGTTGAATTTTTTTTACATTTTGATCAGTAATTTCAGGGGAAAATCTGCATATGTAGGAAAAGTTTTTGTATAGAAATTGATTACCTACTTCCCATTAAGTATGAAATTCATACCAAATTTAATATTTTCCCCCCGGAATCAATGCTTTTTCGGTTGTATCTAAAGCGAAATGATGATTGAGTTGATATTTTCTAACCATGCATTTCAAACTCAAACATCCTCAAGTCAATTGTACATTCCGTAGTAAAGTAAACTGCATAAGCAAAAGTAGTACATTATTGTTTATAGAAACTTTTATTCATCTATATTTGCAAACTTAATGCCTTACAAATCAAATATCTTTTACACAAATTTTTCATTTCATCATTCTTTAAAAATCCACTTAACATCCGCCAGTTCATTGTCCTAGTGCCGTAGCAAAAATGCAAACAAAACATCAACCTACTTTTCATTCGATGCTGACGTAGCTGAAATTCTTTTCATTTGCATTTTTGCATTTCCAGTGAAAAGCCTCCATTCAGAATAAAATAATATATATATAGCTGTACAAGGCAGAATAGAAATTTCGAGCTCGTACTGCGGCTTAATGTCTCAGTTCTGAAGAGCCTTAAGCGTGTAGTACAACAACCAATTGGAAATCAACAGAGCGTACTAAAAACGAGTGCAAAATTTATTTTCCAAACGTCCTGTTTGATGTGGAAGATGGCTTATAATCAACGTTTGCAAAACTTTACAGTTTCAAAAACTATAAAAGAATTTTTTTCGTGGTATTAATCGTGATCAAACAGACGATTGATTTTATGAATGCTTTGCATGTAATGAAGAATTAGGCTTTATTATAAGACACTCAAAGAAGTGATGTTTCTTCAAGAAAAACTACAAATTATCAAGTGATAGGGTCAAAGAAGAGTTGATCTATGTTTGCTTAAGACATTGAAGAAATCTCACAGATTTCATAGTCAAAAAAATTCGAGAAAATCCAAGTCACTTTTCAAATGGAATATGACAATATTGTTCATCATAATTTTGCAGTATTTTTATTTCATAAACAATAGAAAACACTTAAAAAGTTAAAGATGCCAAAAATCAAGACATGGAAAGCGTTAAAACTGACTACGGTGATATATGAACATGCGTTTTGAATGAGATAAAGTTATATTCCTGATTGGAACAATCAGCCGTAAAAACGCTCGAATAAATTGGATTTGTGCATATCCGAGACCGAAAGCTTCTATTATAATCACCTTTCATTAATAATATCACTTAAACGACGCTCGGATTTATTCTTCCATTTTGCGTTTGAGATAAAGTACACTCCAGAAGGTCAAACTTGATTTGATTCGAACCTCTAAAAATCGTAAGTGTGACAAATAAGCCCCAAAAACAAACACTTCATAGCAAACCAAACGAATCTAAATGTTTTCTTAATTGGATCACGAATAACCTGCAAAGCCTCCAAAAATGGGGCAGTCACGTTTTCCACCCTCAACTCCGATTCAAACAAACATTTTTGGCTGCGTTAGGTAGACAATATGATTATTTATTGATAAATCAGCAATCATTCAGACCATTATTTCTATTATTCTGTGCCACCCCGTAATTAGTTCGGCCCATGACCATAAATTAAATATGAAGCAAAGCTCCAGTGTTTCTATGTCCCGGGCTTAAAAACGGGTGGCGGATCAACCCGGGTGCGCGTGCTGTTCCACCAATTGCTGAGTCTACCGATTGCAACCGGAAAAGCATGATTTCCTCTAATGGGGATGGTGGCACCCACAGAAGAATTAAGTGGTGTGCGTTACTAGCACTCAATATAATAATAAAACGTCGACGACTATGCCATTGAGTTGCCAACGTGATTTGATTTTGGAGCATTCAATGAGGTATAAAATTCTATCCGTTTGGTTTTAAAGAACTCAAAAATTAACATGAATAGTTAAAACGAAATTAACGTGAACTTGAATTTTTTTAAAATCTCTCATTAAATGTGTTGGCCTGTAAATTGCTTGGACAGGTAAAGCTATCTCTTAAAAGGGAATACCACTGTAGGATTTTTAAGAAATCAAAATTTTTTTGTTGCTCTAAAGTATACCTTATTATCATAGAAATCATGTAGTAAAGTTTCATATAGTGGAAAAATTTGTAAGTATTCGAAATTTTAAATTAGCGCGGTGCCTCTCACTGTTTTTTTGGAGCGAAATCCACGCGTATCCCTGCGCGTTTCCCCGCGCGCTGATGGTATTGAAATTTAGAAATATTTTGAATATAAATTTCTCAAAACTGTACACGTGCTCTGTTAGTTGCACGTTAGCAGAAAACGCTGAAGTACGGATTTTGCAGACAAGAGGTATATTAAATTTATTAATGTTTTTTTATACCTTAAACTTTAAACGCGTTTTTCACGGAACAACGTTTTTCAAACTGGCCGGACTGTTTTCTCAAACAGTTTTGTTCGATTTTCTTAAATTTTTTACAATATGTTCAAAACTAGCAGTCTGCATGGATGTTCTTAGGATTTTTCTTATATGTTCCATATTTCATTTATTTTTTTACGTTTTTTTAAAATTTTTAAAAATGACGCCATTTTGCCACAAATCAATTTTTAAAAAAAAATCCTACGTACTTCTCTGTCTGTTATTATGTTTTATCGACAATTATTTGTTTGATAACCATAACCTTAACATTTCAGGAGAAAACGGTCCGACCGTGAAGCCATGAAAAAATAAGGCGTTTCTGGAGAAATGCTAGGGAGCCGCCATTTTGTTCTTTAAAGTTCTGAAAATATAGGATAGGATGATAGGATGTCAAATACTTGCACAATATAGATTTATTTATCAAACTTCGATATGTTGTTTGGTTTTTGAGAGCCAAATTCACAAAAATAACTTCTTCTTTTTACCTCTACAGTGGTGTTCCCCCTTAAGTTCTAAACAAAACAACTTGTTGACTACCGTAGCAGCATTCCAATTCATCATTATTCAGTATTAGTTGTTTCTTTTGTTCAGTTTAAAGATTTGGTCTGTTCAGGAAAAAGCCAAATTCCAAATTTTAATTTTTACAGTGGTGTTCGCATGGTTGAAAATTTTAAAATAAAACCTTTAGTTCCTGAGGAAAACTAACGAAGTTCATTTATTGATTTTATCGCCTGTCATTCTAAAGAATTTCTTTCCTGCTTCTGCGATTGGGAGAAAAAAATCAATGAAAACTTTGTCAAAAAAATAAAAAGGAAACATTTGAATTGCTTCAAAAAAGCTTCAATTTACATCAAAATGTAGCTGGTGGCAGTGTTTATAATGTAAATTATCTTTCAATCTTAATTTAAGACACACATGTATCTAACTAGTTGATGAAAGAATTTTGTCGAGTCTTTTTTGAAAATAAACATTGAATTTGAGTAATTCCAAGAAGTTTACAAGAATTTATTTGCTTCAGCTTGTCACGTAAAGCACACTTTTTGGTAGGCCTGTAATGTATCCAAAAATTTTGATTATGATGTTCACCAAAGTGTTTAGTTACGTTTTAAAAATGAAAAAAATTGTACTCTGCTAGTAAAATTACCTTTGACAGGGTGTCGTCAAAGGCATATGTAGAGTTATAATAATTTCTCTCAACCTTCCTTGCGCTCCATTCAAATAATGTTTTTTAATATTTTTTATTGATTCATCTTAGGACCAAGAGCTTACCATACATAATATATGAGAATTTCAAGTCTATATCTTATTTCCCTTATAAGTTTGAGGCCTGTGATAAATTAAAGGGTTCCGTTGGACTCTACAGTACACTTTCAAATTAGAGAGTTTTGAATGGATACTATATACCCGATCACCCGATATTATCAGATCCGCTAAATATGTTATCCAAAATTTTAAATTATCAGATGATCCACTGAGCCGGATTGATATATTTTCAATGCGCTTGTTAAAAAATTCATTTAATACTATTTGAACAAGCTCAAAATGCCGCCGATCTCCAAAAAAAATCTAACGCAATGAACACCGACAAACCGATATCCAGAGCTAAGTCGAAAATTAAATTAAGAATGATTTTACAAAGCACCAATTTTGGCTCATTTAACCAATCAAATTGATTCTTTCTTATAAAAGTAAGCCTCTATGTATGTTTTATATATCGATAAAGAAAAGAAGATGAATATATTTTTATTTGACCTTACTCTATTTGAAAGTTTTCATAATTGTAATTTAACAGAAAAACTAAGTGTTCGGGAGAATTTTCAAGTCCCAAAATTTAAATCTCCTCCACACCTTTCAAATAAATTTCAATTTCTCTTTAATTATAGGTGAAATTATTTTGAGAGACTTTTGAATTATCAAATGCTTCATATTTTCTGCCGTTTTATTGCCTTGTTTTATAATTGAAAACATTCATCAGTGTTTTGAAAATTTTCCAAACTAAAATTCGACATTACACTGTGTGTCAGAAACAAATTGAACCCTACCTTATACAGATCCATCTTAAATTCATCGTGAAAAACTGCTCAAAAAGCATATTAGTTTGTTTAGCAACAGCAATAAATTATGGATTCTTAATATCAGTTATCATTTGTGGATACGATCGACTACCAACTTTTAAAATAACAATGCAATTTTATGTACGGTTTTTGTAGTATCTCTACATTTTCTCGTTGATGGTTTTATGTCAAACATTAATGATGGTCTGCTATCTAATTCAGTATTCTTTTGAATGATAAATCGAATTCAGGAGTCCGCAACTAGACATTGATAAATGATATGCGACAAGTTTTCTGTCTCAAGACAAATTTCAACCATCAAGTAGGAACTACTCCTATAATGCTGAAGGTAAAAGGGTTGATAATCTAGAAGCTATCGATTTCATCACCGGCAAAAAACATGTTAAGCCTTCTTAAATTTCTCACAAGCCGATACAGATCAAGTTTTTGACAAAGCCTTGTTTTCATTACAAGTCACAATCTTTGAAATAAAGTTCAAAATCAAAATTGATTATGTTCCTTCTTCGTATCCTTAAAATCATAGTGATTAATCGCAGGACGCAAATTTTCATCTTTTCTGTATAGTTTTGTTCCTTTGAGAATTTTCATTGATTGCCTGGAAACTTTGGTATGTATTATTAATTTTCATCATCTTTTTCATAACTATTTGGCAGACCAATGGTGCTTTTATAATTTCCGTGGTTTTATAAAAGACTTCATATAGCATCTATGAACAAATCCAATCGAAACTTTTCTCTTCATTTGATTCAATTATCGAATATCTTTCTTATCATCTCTATGGGCTTACATTGTTTCACTCATTTTAATAGTACTACTGATGATATACGCAAAAACATCTATAAATAGTTATGAGGTAATTAAAGCTTTCGAAATATTGAAAATTACAAAAAAAAACATCTGGGCTGATCAGTCTAAACAGTAATGATGCGACTACATTCCATTGATTTTTAAGGACTACCTTGTTAAAACTGTGCTCTTTATTTTGAACTACAATGGTACTTCTGATCTGTTCTTTGATGTTGTATGTATTCAGGATGAGAATTTAATCGCCGAGCTAGAATGATCTTGATGTAAATTTCTTCGCTTTCTTTTCTTCGAACAACTCAAACACACTCTCTTGGCTGGAGATTTGCTATTTATACTGAACCATCTCCTTTTATTTCTTGGTTCAGATGACGAAAGTCATCATAAAGGTAAAAACGGTAACACCCACCCATCTACAAACACCCTCCAACAAAGTGTGGCATGAGTATTTAAATTATTAATATCGTGAACATGACTGTGAAAGTCATTACTAAATATTTTCTGTAGTCTATTTATTGCTTGCTGGAAGGCTCAGTGCATTCAACAAAGCAAACTTTTGCTGGGGGAAGCAAAATTCACATAGAGTGTATTTAGCATATAAATTGCTATATGCAAATTGTTATGCTTACATGTAGAATGTAAGCCTGATAAATCTTCCTAGTCCCCATGCAATATCTTGACATTTACAATGGGAATCACCCGTGAAATACCAGATTGCTGCAGGGTAAAGTTAATATGCTTCCGTTCCTTACAGCTATCATATGTGCTTGGGATTAAGTATGCAGATGTTTTCTTAATTCGGCGCGACATGAATCGTGTGTGTTGGGTACATATTAAAACTGAGGTTCATTGGCAGTTATTTGTACTCAAAGTTTAAATTGCCAAGATACAAATAGTTTAGAGAATAAAAGTGTCGCAATAACAATAATAATGAGTTTAAGAATTTAGTGTTAATTGTAAACATTTTGTTTGTTTCATTTCTCCTATTGTAAAATCCCTAATTTTAATTCATAATTCCTCTACTGTTCTTAAAATAAAAAGAATTGTTTTTGCTTACACAGCTTCCTATTTTACACAATATGATTGAGAATATTCTTGCGATGGGCTGCATTTATCCCTTAATTCTTGAATATGCAAGGTATTATGTGATATCAATCGTTTAAAAGAAAAGCTATTTTCAAGAAAATTCGATAAGCACATAATAAAAGGAAACCCAATACAACCTAAAGGGTTCAATTTCGTCTTATTTTCATGCAAAGTATAAATTTGGATTAGTGGTTTATGCCGAAGCTCAGTAAGAGGTGTAACATTACTTACAAGTAGTTGGCGTAAGTACGTTGAGAATTTATTTTCAGGATTAACAAAACCACAAGTGAAAATGAAATTTAAGAATGATTTTCAGACGGTAGCAATTCAATGAATTACATCATTCTACTGTGTCGCAATAGTGTTTTGTCGGGTGGATTTGGATGCATAGTTTATATGAATAATAAAACTTCAAAGGGTATTTTAAGGGAAGTAATATGCTGAAAAATATTAAGTGACACATCGTTCGGTTGAAACAATGGAATGCATTATTATTAATGGATTAAAGTGGCGATTATAGCATAAGCCACATAAATTGGAAAATATATCAGTTGACTTACAAAATTTCAGTCATTAATCAGAAACACACTTTCCGCCTTCAAAAGACACAAGATGCCATCAATGATATGTTAATCAGAAATACAATGAATTTGAAAATTAATCTAATGATTTATTTTGTGAAAAGCCTGCACAATAGATATTTTTTTAGTTTTTTAACGCTTGCATTCACATATACATACATATATACATAAATTCTACCCATTAGCCAATAAGCCTGGTAGAGCGTTGGAAAATAATAACACAAATTTTCCGAAACAGTTGGTGTGAGAAATTATGAAAACAAAATAGGATTGGTTTTGAACAGGCACCTTGAAGAAAGTTTTGCCAAACGTTTATTCCTTAGCTTCTATCCAGAAGTGG
Organism: Oxycera nigricornis; assembly: GCA_963942545.1. Classification (NCBI taxonomy): domain Eukaryota; kingdom Metazoa; phylum Arthropoda; class Insecta; order Diptera; family Stratiomyidae; genus Oxycera; species Oxycera nigricornis. Next base: position 29,762,212 of record OZ012660.1, read on the forward strand.
GTCAGCTGCAAGAGACCAGCAGAATATCAAGGGTTTCGTAGTCAATGGCGAATTTGACCTTGAACCATTGAAATTCGTACCGCCGAAAACAGGAAAATATAATTGATGCCTAAAATTTATACTTCGTGGATTCATAAAAAATGGATATAATGAAGCAATAATAATTTTTTGGTGTGTGATACAAGTGCTTAATTTTTGTCAAGGTGTAATGGTTATACCTCAATGTTGATTAGAACCCTCCTCTTATTTTCTCATTTGAACAAGGACTTATGTCTCACAGATAGGAAGATATAAAACAGTCTAAGTTTTATTCAGTATCTAAATTCAATCTTGTTCATGGCCTTCCTTTTAAAGTTGACATTAAATTTCTGGTTATAATTTTTTCTTCAATTAGGGTAAAAAAAGTTTTTTTTTCAGTTGTGGTACTGAACTTCTGCCAGACGAAAATTATAAGTGTTATGTTAAGCATTTACATAAACACGATGCTGGCGAAACTTAATTTTCAGTTCCATTTCGTAGCTTGAAAGCGAAAATTGTTTCGTTATTTATAGTCGAAGTTTGATACAGATAACCAGCAACCGAAACTTAACGTTGAGTACATAGGTTCCTAGTTTTATCAGAGCAGAATACATCTTTCTTTAAATTTTTTCTAACTTTTATATCCTATATTACAACTTAAAGAATTTTAATGTAATAATTTTCAAACCAATTGCTTTTTTTTCGAAGTTCCACACCAAAAATATTATTTAACGTTGAAAAATGTATATTGTTGGAGAGATTCACTATGATTATTTTTTGCATCCTATCCAAGAGATTTTTTTTTGATTAAACATTTTAATATGATATTATTGAAATTACCACAGAAATTTTACAAAAAAAATATCCATTATATTCTTTCACGTTATATTTTTTGCACGTTGTTCATATGAAACTATGCTTTAGTAGTTTTTAAAAGATCATCGTTTGCATTTTATGGAACTTGAGCTTTCAGTTCAATTAAACATACATAATTGTTTCTCATATTTATTCTATAAAACAGTTTTTGAAGGATTCTCCATTCGACATTACTTTTGAAACGAACCCTCAATGTAAGTAATTGAAAATTAGTTTCAATAGTGTTAATGATATCACCCGAACTATAAAGAAGCATTCAGCCGACCGAAAAACGACTTCGAATCCTTAGAAAATTCAATGTAATTTTCCTTGGTTGCTTCAACAAATACCTCGTTATATTCTACCAGTTGAATACTACCCCGGAAAAACTAGATAAATGTTCCAACATTCTGATTACTGAATGAAGGACTACAGCATTAATAGCTGTGTGTGCTTGCTAACTACTGCTGCCTGTATGAATGCTTCATTCAGACTCGTTCGTATTGTCCAATCATTGCTGATTCACTTGCATTGCCCTGATGAGGCAAGCCTTCCAGGCATACTCACTGGGAGCCTTTTTATTAAATTCCAGCTACTTGAAGTCAAACTTTTTTCCACGCCACTTGGGAAATTTACAGACCGATAAACTTTTAATAGGTCAACCGCTCCTGAATAGTAACACAGGTAAATATTTTAATTTTTAAGGTGCAAAAAATAAGGTTAATGACTCTTGATGAAGTACCAAAGGCTCATGGGAAGGATAGTAAAGACCCGGAAATGTTTTGTTGAGGTAGGACTGTAGGACATAATTGCAGAGAATGTTTCGTTGAAGAATGTAGGTTTGATTTTGAAAATGTTGGCAAATCAATTGACGGTCAACAATCTAATGAATGTAATGCTGGAACAAGTGTAGTGGAAGGAGAGTGAACCATACTATTTCAAAACAGGATTACCTAAGCTTATTGTGCAGAACTATGAACAATCAGTTGTTGCTTTCGGTTCAAGATGATGTCAACTTTAAATAAGCAGGAATGGTACGAAGAATTATTTAGGTGGAAAAATAAGGAACAAAAAATTAGATTCGCAAGAATTTCTAAAGCGAATGGTCTTCGTAAAGTTAACATACCAATATGAATGGCACATTGCACCCTGAATCTAGCAACACGCGCATTTTGCACCGCCAGAATGTTCAAAAATTGGCAAAACAGGCTGTCTGGTAATTCCCTAAACGTAATTGTTTTTGTATTTATGTTTACGAACCTCTGGCGTCAACAAAAGTTTGTCAGAACCCTGTTTTTGGTTGTTTTTTTGAAAAATAATCGAACGAAAATTTGGTATTTTTTGTACAAAGTTTCGTAGAGAAAAGCAGGCAGTAATTGAAGACACAACTTTTATTAAAAAAAAACGAAAGTAATATTTGCAAATATTTACATGGTTGGGTGGAAAAGAGCATGGAATGGGTTACAAGAATAAAAATCATCAGAAATAGATAGCATTTTAAATATTGATAGTGAACAAAACTCACAAAAATTTATTTCAATTACCAATAAAAATAGAAACAAAATTATGTTGCGTATAGTTACATAAAAAAAACTGCTTATGAAGCAACACATTTTAAAATTTATAATATTTATCGTCGGTCGGTTGATTGTAGTGGCAGCCTCCTTTATCAAAAAAGATAGCTTATTTAGGTCACGATAGGCCCATGAGGATACAACAAAAGATTAGTACGGCACTAGAACCTACGGGATGACGAAAACCATTTAGATTCTCGTATGAAGCTTATGTTTCAACTAGCCACTTCCTTGAGGATCTCCAGAAAAAGCAAGCCTAAAGTTTGTATGCGTTTTCTGGATAGTGCTGGTCATCCGCACAGAAAATGTTGGATCGTTTTTTCCTTTTCCTCCGATCTGCAGTTTCGGCAGAAAGCGTTGAAAGGACATCCAATCTCTCTGCATTTCTGCCAGTAATACAATGCCCCGTTAGTACGGATATGATGAAACTTAATGTTTCACAGCTTGTGTTGGGGAGCTGTATAGTGCGTCCTAAGTTTGCCTAGTTATTCTACTGGTTTCTTTCCGAAGCCAGGCGCTGTTTGCAGCCTCCATTTAATACTGCTTGAAACCAAGCCTAATGGAGGCCAGTGGATGGCTGACTTGGAGTGTTAATTTAGAATCCTGGAAGTCAATGCCAGCTCTCGCTAGGACATCAGTTTCGCAGCCTCCAGGTATATCACTAAGCCCCGGTACCCAGCAAAGGATCACTTCAGAGTGAAACGATATTACGTTTTGTAGTGTACGACATTCCATTACCATTTATGATGTGGTATACACGTTAGATAGTAATTAGATAGCGGCTTGACTGTCGGAGAAAATGTTTAGATTTCTTATGAAAATTCTCTGATTTCTCAACCAGTCTACTACAATAATTACTGAGTAAATTAACTGCTGTTTTTCTTCTCATATTGTGTAAAATTGCACTTTTACTCATAACTGTTAATGGAAGCGTGGATCAAAAGGAGAAATCTGCTTTAAAAACAACATCACGGTTAGCAATAAAATGTTCAATTTTTTTCACATTTCATCATCGACGTTAAGTTGAAAATAGATAAATGTGTACTCGGATATTCTGTTATATGATGTTTGCCACCATGTTGTTACTTTGGGACTCCTTATTGCTTTGTCTAGTCCAAAAATTATGAAAAAAGGAACATTTTTTATTTATTTAAACAACTGCTCATGTGTATTCTTATCAACAGTCAAAGTATTTTGTCCATCCCATAATAATCATTTTTTTGTCATCTACATACCGAGGGTAATTGCATCCTCCATGAACTTCAACATATTAAATTTGATGGTTAAAATTTTTAGTGCAAATTTATTAGCAAGAAATAAAAAAAATGCTTGCAGACCTTCTAACCCGTCGGTGATAATTGATTTAAATCTGTAGGGTGGTTAAAAATAAATCTATACCATTGCAATAGCTTTCGAAAATTGTGCATCTATTTTTGTGCCACGTAACATTTCACCTATTTTTCGTAACATCGTTCAACTAATGGGAACATTGAAGAATTTCGTTCACACTGCAATTCTCTCACTTGAAAATCTCTTCCGACTTCAATAAAATAGTTTTCCAATATTTTCCAATAAGCATCGTTGCAATAAAAAAATATGAACTCCATTGCTTTGACACAAATTTTCCACTGCATTCGCTCCTACCAAACAATGCCAAGCGTAAATTTCCCAAAAGGCCAAATTCAAGCAGCGTTCACTTCCTTGTTCCGAAGCAATATCTATTTCCAGTAAACATAGGACCATTTCGTTGCCAGGATATGTGTGCCAATGTATAGAGCGACGTGTGTGAAATATGAGCGGTATGACTGCCTGCCAGGGATTCTCGCATCAGATAGGCTTTACACGAATGAAGGTTCTCTGGGGTTGAGTAAACGAATGAAATATACTGATCCTTTTGTGAAACCTCCCCCACGGCTACTAACGGCATCCATTTCATTATACTGTCATACACTTTTTGACTTCGGCAAGCTGATTTTTATATCCTTTCGGTGCTTTGCTGGTGGGGTCCTGCCAACATAGCAATACCATAGAAACGAAACTATGAACTTTTTATGCGTTACGCAGCAAATGGCCTATAAGACATTTGGCAAGCCACTTGCAAACCTACAAACAACGAAAAGAGGATATATAAAAAGTCCAGGATGTGTTTCACTAAATGGAACTTCTACTTAGGATAGCAAGGAGTACACTCAACAGGAGGAAAATTCCGACATTCTCGTTTGTGTTGAAATTTATTGGAATATGTACATTAAATTTTTATCAATGAACGTGCGAAATTCACGAGGGGTGTGGGTTCATAAATTATTCATCGGGGTTTGTAGGTGTTCCACATTAATGTTGTTTGTATAAAGTTTAACCACGGAAGGTTAAACATTCTGCTATGTTGTAATTGGATGAAACTCACTTGCAAATAAGGGTTTTTGCATTAAAAATTATACTCGGACGTTGTTGTTAGATTCAAAGGTGTGTAAGTACTTATCATTTTAATATCTATCTAGAAATAAAACTTTAGGCATATCTCTCAAATTCAACTTTTGCTGACAAGAATTTTTTTCGGTTGCTACAGCGTATTTATTTCAAAACTGTCTGAGCTTGTGATCAAATAGTCGACAAAGGTGCAAAGACTTCAACAGTTCTTAGAATCGAAAAAACCAGATTCCCAGAAATATGCACGAGATTTTGGATGGTAACAGAAGGAAAAGAGCCCTTTGAAATTTTGGAGATGAAATACACTACGGTTTCATGATTGCTCAAATCCCTTACAAAACTAGATTTTATGGTCAAAACATTTCTCTTATACGTGAGTTTTTTTCGATGAAGGGTTGTTCGTAGGCCTGTAGTAAAGTTTAAAAATGAAGCAAGAGAAAAATGGGAAAATTGCATTTGTTTGCATAGTAAATTTGATATGCAAAGAATTTTTCATAAATACTACATGTGCGTGTATATCCCTCTATAGAATCCGTTGATTTTCGCTAGAGACTATGAAAGTTTTAAATGCTACTTACGAACAGGTTAATCAGATATACTTTAAAATAATATTTTACCAAAGTCCAATTACACTTTTAACTATGATTGGGCAACAAGAAATATACCGGTGACCGGTTTATTAGCTACAATATGCTTAAGGCCCGGGCTCCACATCCGATTCCAAACCGATTATTATTTGGAATGCGTCAACAATAAGAACGACGGGCGTCAAGACTCCACGTCCGTCCGGCATTCTTGATCGAATCGGACGTGGACGTAGGGTCGCCCGGTTCTTCTATAGGCCGTCCGATTCGATCAAGAACGCCTGTTTTACGACTCGTCCGGTTCAGAATGACCCGGGTCGACGTTCCGATTCCGGTTTTCAGAAATCGATTTTCTGTATGCGCATGCGTAGTGGTCATTCGTTAAAAGGCAGTGAAAGGAGAAGGCCGTTTGCCGGGAGAAGCAGGTGATAACGGCAGTAGGAAATAATCCGGTAATATGGAGTATTGCAGATAAAGACTACCACAACAGGGAATCGAATGATGCGGCGTGGGAGAATGTTTGCTGGGAAGTGGGCCCTAGTGCCAGAATTCATCCATTTTAGTATTTTAGCACTGACACTATCAACAACACAAGAAAGATGTTTTCACGATGAGCACCGACACGAGAATGAACACTAAACAAACAATCTGATTCAAGAGCCTCGCACGTTCTTATTTCAGATTTGGAATCGGACGTGGAGCCTTGACGCCCGTCGTTCTTATTGTTTACGCATTCCAAATAAAAATCGGTTTGGAATCGGACGTGGAGCCTCAGCCTAATGATGTAATGAAGCGAGATTGCAATAGTGTGGTCGGTGATACTCTGTGACGTAGTTATGGTTGAGTCTAAACTAAGGTTTATTCCCGGGAATTCTCGGCTCGAGAATTCCCGGAAATCGTTGGGCTTCGTTCCCGGGAAATCAAGCTCGAGAAAAGTCGAGAACTCGAGAAATCATGTACTTATATAGAAATTAAATCGCCGTTTGTTGCCGATGAACACAGCAGCTCCGATGAACACAGCAGCTCCGATGAAACCAGCAGCACTGATAACGATGATGAATCTTGTATATCTAATGAAGAACCTAGACCGCAAATAATTGATGACATATACAATGTAATGACTGAGACCCGATCGATTATAAGATTTTTCAGAAAGAGTCCTTTAAAATCAATCACACTGCAGAAACATGTAGTAGCTAGTTTTGTTACTCGATGTCAGAACTAGATGAAATTCAATGCTGGCAATGATTGAACGTTTCTTGAAATTAAAAAATGCAATCAAAAAGGCATTGATAGATTTAGATAGCTCACAAAAATGGAATGAAGATAATATTACTGTGCTACAAAAACTGCAGGTGATATTAAGACCAACAAAACTTGCAGTAGAGGCGTTGAGTAGGCAAGATGCCAATTTATTGACTGCAGAGGCTATAAAAGACGTTTTGCTAAAAAAATTAGAAAGTATCAATGATCCTTTGGCCCTCAAATTAGTAGATTCACTTAAGTTGAAAATATCAGAGCGCCGTAATACGTCTCTAATATCGCTGCTTAAATACTTGAACAGCCCTGACAATTTCATCCACAATAAAAGTAACTACTTCATTGATAACAATAAGACATTTTTGATCGGACACGCTGAAAGAGAATATAATCGTTTATGCCCTGCCATCACAACTTTGACCGAAAATGAGTCGGGAGTGGAAGAAGAAGTAAGCCCATCAGAATCTGAACCCGAAAGCTTCGAAATTCAATTAGAAAAAGCAATTAAAGGCATTTCAACAAATGAGAAGGCAAGTGCAGTGGCACTGTCAAAATCTATAGTAAAGAAAGAGTTCTTTTTGAATAGACTGGGAAGAGGTCACCAAATTTAGAATCGATGTACAAAGCAATGCTTTCAGTCAAGCCTACTTCAACTGAAAATGAAAGAGTGTTTTCAATTTCAGGAAATATAGTTAATAAAATAAGAAACCGGCTTTCTGATAAATGCTTTAGTTTTTCTAAAGGCATATTTCATCAGACAGAGTAAGCTGACCCAATTGTTATGTATCTGTCTGTCTGTATGTTCAGCTCCTCAGCGTGAGATGTTCCATTGATCTTGCAAAGTTTTCATTTGTTTTTATTCTAATCAACATGCCATAAATGATTCTGTCATTATAATTATGAGTCTAAATAATATTATTTCTGTATTTTTTTAAAAAAGTTAATAAGCTTATTCATAAGTTAATGTTTTTGAATATAATCGATAAAAGTTTTATAATTAGTTTGATACTTTTATTTGAGAGGAAAACCACTGAATTTGTTGACGTTATTGGAACCAAATAATATGAGAAAACTTACGTAAATGTGAATTTCTCGACAACCCGAGAAGCCTGGAGAAAATAGCCTCGAGAATTTTCGAGACCCGAGAAATTGAAAAGCTCGAGAAATCATGAATCCTAGTCTAAACACATAAGTTTTTTGAAACATTTTAATAATTATGGATTTGTCTACTTTGGAGCAGTTCTTTTTATTATTGATGGTCATGGGAAATTGATGACCTGAATCCAACAAAAAGACAGTGTAAATTTTTATGTACATAGGTTAAGACATGGTAAATAAGATTCGGGAATAAAAAAACTGGTCAAGGTATTTAACGAGATCAATGTTCAAAGTTTTGCTGCAGTGGTATGAGGTAAGATTGCCTTCGCTTTCACAATATAGAACTAAAAAGGCTTCAAATTGGATCATATAAGATCGCTATGTGATCATTCTTTTACGGTCATTTTTATCGTTTGCTTTTATAAAGTGAACTTATAAAACTAAAATCATAGTTTCCAACTAAATGGGTTCAAGTGTTTCGAAATCAGCATTCAATTTTGTAACGAGAATCCAAACACGGGATCTTCTTGGTACCAGTGATTGCATTTTCACCTTGAGAAGGGAGCGCTGACCTTCACTTAGTATGCTCGAGTTTAAAGAGGATTGAAAGTCAAACTATCAAAATTTGTTTTCACGTTGGATGACGGAGAGATTTTTGCCTTAACTCTTATATTGAAACAATTTTCATCAAAGAGGTTTTCAATTGCTGAATTGAACTTCTATTCATGTTCAAAACTTCTGAATTGAATATGACCCAAATTTTAAGAAAAATAGTATTATCATTTTTCACCCAAAACTCCATCAGTTTTTGTTTTTTTATTAACTATAAGATCAATGTGTTTGAGATATCTGATGACGTGAATTATTTTTAACTTATTATCTTTTCATATTAAATTTTATTAAATTGCAGCCCATTATAACGATTTAATGTTTGTTTCAAACCCGCAAATCTTTATTTGTGATTCGCACCAAATTAAAAGCATCAACTTCACGGGAGCAACTTGTAAGCGAATAATTACCTCATCAAAGCACGTAATCATAATTCATATTATATCGCCAAGTATTTGATGACACATTTCAATGTATCTTCACCACACCACCAATTCTAAACATCTTATATCTCAGCAGACGAAGAGGCACCGAAATGTTGGCGCATTTTGATGACTAATCGTGGAATGATGTTGACTACAACATTTATTACTTGCTCTTGTTGAATGTGTACCAAAGGACTTTGGCGGGAGTGAGTCAACACACATTAAAGTCTACTGAAAACACATAAATATTTGAGCGAGAGACGCGCTAGGAAAATGAGTCTCATAAAGGATGTGTTCAAGATTCCAAGCCATTTGTTAAGGACTGAATTGTTTTTCCTGGCAAAATTACTCTCTTGCGTAATTTATTGTGATGTCAATTCACGAATTATCGTGGATTATGCTTTATTTTTATCGCCAAAGACTGAGGAAGCATGTAGAGATGAAGAAAAGAAAGCCATTCAGAAAGAGAAACAAATTGTTGTTAACTCGAATTTGAAGGATGTTATTATCATGAAAATTGTTACCGCGGGATCTGTGAGCCATGCATATATAGTGTAGTCTCTTAATGCTTACCTTGATAGCAGCTAAGAATAATAACACTTGAGTAGTACAGATCCAGGCATATACCATTACATAGAATGAGCTGATGGCTGTATATAGTAGAAATCTTTCATACGTAAAGCTGACCACAAACTTATTCTAGCTCCTAGAAAATCAATTGATGTGGCAGTAAATAATCGTGCTGAGTCTTTAAAACATCGAAAACGAAAATGTACCTGTACCTTTCACTTTTATTTATGGCCTCATTCTCGAAGCCAATTCCATTATCCACATGTATGAGCTTCGATTAACTTCAACTCACGCATTTACACAGATGTACATAGCGTATCCTATATAAAGTCATCAATGCGGATTATTTCTGACGCTATGGTTTCTTCTACTAGCCCCAATGCACACAAGAATCCACTCCACCAATTTTTGCAAGTGAAAGTTAGATAGAGTTCTGCACCAAGGACAAACAGAATTCAGGTGGTAAAGCCATTATTCTACAATGGTGACCGGGAGCAGCCACGGCAAACAGAATTTACCACGTAAGGCTTGAATTGTCGATAGGAAAACATCCCCTTTCACACGAACCAATTTTGTTACGACCGAATGGATGCCAAGTTGTGTTTTAACCCTTAGATGTTAGCTTGTTTATGTGAAATGAATGCTAATGTCTAGTTTTTACTTGTTTATTAAATTTCATCGTTGAGTCGTTTAACAATACTCTCAAAATAATTGAAATAAAACTGCTTGCAATCCTTCACAGTCTCTAGAAACGTTAAACAGTATGTCATTTTTGGAAAGACACCTATAGGATGATGAAATATGTTAAATCAACTGAGAATTTTCTTCAATTGCAAAATAAATAAAAATTAATCGTTAAAAAATGAAGTTGAAAAATGGTTGATACGAAATTATTTTCAGAATAAGATCCAGAATTTCAGTGATCTTTATCTATACCTTTGACCAACCAATGAGAATTTTTTACAACTTCGAAGCAGTTATTCTTTTTTCCAATTTTAATTTGTTTTCAATTTCCTACATGATACAAACCTTTGATTCTTTTATGTTAAAGGATTATAATCGTTGTTAAATAAACTGAGTGAAAAGTTTTCCGTAAAATATTGTAAAGAAGTTTATCAAAACATTTGAAATGACAGCCTGTTCCTAGGAACACAACGAAGAAGTTAACACAAAAGTTACATTCTGTTCAAATTGATTGATATCTCTTGAAACTGTTTTCAACACATGATGCTTTTAAAGAACACACAATCTTGCCAGATGAAATTGAGAGAAGATAATTAATGATTCAGAAAAGATTCTGGAGATGTGTAATTGAGAAGTTTAAGGTCCTAAAAGCTTCATTGAAAGACAAATTAAAACAACTTCTGCAAACTGTACCTTTATCAATTTAAAATATGGCACTGCACTGAATGCACTGAACCAAATTTTTCATTGAACAATTTATCAAGAAGCTTAACCCTACAAAACATAGCTTCAAACGAAATTCCTGTTTTCTTCCAAGAAATTCAACTAATTTTATTGAGTGAGAATTTTAGCAAGAAATTTCAGAAACCAAATTCAGATTTATAGGCTAAACTGTAATCAACAGGTAATTTTGTATCTCCTTAGTGTAAAGCAAAGTAATTGTGATTTGTCTGAAAATCGATATCGAAATCTTCAACATATCTGTACGTTTTAGACCTTAGATATCATTTAAAGTATTTCTAGAAAGAAGTATGTGTGTGTGTGCGTTGAGTTGTCAATCCATTGTCTAACCAACGAGAAGAGCTGATTAGGTTTTGGTTAGATTCGTTTTGGCAGTTTTTTTGTTTGGACACATCCAAGATCATTTCTGTCATGCACGATATCTCAAGAACCAAACCAAGAACCAAGTGTATTAATAATTTCATGAGTCCAATAATAATTTATTAAATTTAATACAGCTTTATTGAATTCATTCGGAAAACCTGCAAACAATTAGATTTGTTTTCAATTATTATTTAAATCTAATTATAGTTTTTCATAATTAAAAAAAGATCACAAAAAACAATAAATACTTAATCACAATTTATAATGCAGAACGACATAATACGATTATTATGAATTAACTATAATGAGTCATTATATGACTTTCCTGGAAAGTCGTTGGTATGAATCTCAAGTGTCACACTTCGAAGCTTATTTTAAGTTTAAGTGAGGATCAACAATATGCAGCAACGTTTGGGCAATATGATATAAGTGTCTCAAATTTTTTGTATGTTACATTTGAAGCTTGGATGGATTTACTACATCGAAAAATACATCTGACGCACTTGAAAAGTCATTCAGTTTCGTATGTTCAGAAATTCTTCGGCATGTTAGGATACTAACCAGGACTCCGTCGTACTTATAAAAGTTAAGAAAGTATTTATACACCAGTAAAACCAGAATACCAAGGAGAATGTACATCAAAACATTTACAAAAATAATTAATTAGGATCTTAAAAAACAAACACAAGGCGCTTCTGCAAAGAACACACAATTAACACATTTTATCGCCAAAATTAAAAATAGATCGAATCGAAAAACACTTTAATTTGGGAGGATTGAACGTCAATTTAAATAATAACTTAAGCCAATAGAAGCGAAATGGAATGTCAGATTCTTCAATATATCAATTCAAACTCTTCAAAAATAGTTGCGATCGATCAAAAGCTACCCAAATCACGCGTTATAAGATATTTACCCCGGTAAATATCAAGTCTAATCCATATTGAAGTTAAAATGAATTGGTATTTATCCAGCCGAAAAAATATTTAAGTATGAATAACTCAAATTTTTAAATTATCTCGCAGTGTTTTTCTTTAAATGGTATTTTAAAATGGTTTAAGATCTCTTAAGATGGTTAAGATCTTTTGATGGCAAAGCCTGATACTCCGAAGAGATTCCAGCCCCATTGTCAAAATTTTATATTTTTATTAAAGGATTTTTATTTTATTTTTGGGTCAAAATTGGAAAGTTCATACACAAAAGGAATTGTTTATTCTGATAAACATACACAAAGTACGTTAACCTGTCCTTTATTCCACATTCAAAAAACTTTATGGTTATATTTTCGGTGCAATTTCAAAGCTTGATAGCTCTGATTTTAACGATCATTTTAACTATGTACTTAAAAAAAACTCAAATAGTTCAGATTCTTTAAATTTCATGCATCAACATTTAATATACAAACGGATATCAGCCAAATATACTATGACAACAAAATTAATTGTTGCGGAAAGAAGAACACTTCAATATTTTTTTAAAATCCAAACTCTGGAAAAGAGATGACTTGTCTTCTTGCTTCCGTATCAACTTGATTGTTTTGATCCTTATAATTTTTACATCCAAACAATCCATTTTGATGCACCAATATGAATTAGTCAAACATTTTTTCGCTTTTTAATTTTGCAATTAATTATCCTTAAAGCTAAAATCTTCAAAGACAGGTTTCGATGGGAACGTTAGAAAAATTAGAAATCAAATCAGAAACTTTCTACATCAACTCGAACAAAACTTCAAACTCCTTAAACTCTCATCCTTTCTGGCGCGAAAGGGCGAAATTTGATATTTGTGCGAACAATGGGCAGTTCTTGTAAATATCAGTTACTTTCTTGGGGTTAAGGAATCGACAAGACTTACCTTTCGTCGTAGGGTAGTGCCGATACGGGTGGCGATGGCAATGGGGGCGGCAATGCAGCTGTAGAGGTATCCTCAAAAGCATGAATTAGGTCCTCGTCGGTTGTAGGAGTTGTAGCATCCGTCAAATGCGTTGTCAGGGGTGGGTGGTGTGAGATTGTTTGGGCAGCCGAAGCTGTTATTGACGTTGTGTCGGTGTCGGAGGCTGCTTGGGGTGAGGTGTCCGAGAGTGGAAGCGGAGGAATGGTGGGGGCTGCCGGAATTGGTGGAGAAAAGGGCGGTGGAGGAACGGGCGCTTGTTTTTGGTGAGCTACAGGCGAATCTTCTGGTGTTAAGGGTAATGGCGGCAATAATGGCGACTGCGATGGTGGCGTTGACGGAATAACGGGTAGCGGTGGCGGAGGAGGCGGTGGTGGTTTTGGTACCGTTTGAGCTGCTGGGCTGAGGATGAGGGGTGGCGGAATTATTGTTGTGTCGACCTCCTCAATATCGGAATCAATTCCTTGGGCGAAGTCCATGTAAAAGGAATCGCGGGAATCACTCGAACCCCTGCGGAGTTTCAGTGATAGATCTGGTGAGCTATCCATTGTCTTTGCAAGTCCTTACAACAGCCAATTACAACCGCTCTAATGAGGCTTCAATTGTCGGGCAGCGGTCCTTTGAACACTTTCTGGTGTATCACAATATTTTTATTCAACGCATTGAATCACATTTGAAAACGCGGCTGAAGTGCCGCTAATTCACCATATTTTATGAGGGTGGAACTCTTACAACGCTTTCACTCTGACTTTCATTGATGAAGAATCCTTAAGCACACGAAACACTAGTACTCAAATTACATTAACTCTATTCACTCCTAGCAATTCATTTTGCGCACTCGTTTTTCTTTCACCCGTAAAGGAAAATCCTTTCTTCTACAAACAACACAGCAGGAATGCGCGTAAATTCCTAACAGGGGCGGTTGAACTTCAAGCTAGTAAAAGCTTCCTGCCATCCCGTGCCTTGATCGAAACATAATTCCTTGAAGAACCCCGAGAAATGTTAGTCCTTTTCCATTGAAAACCACTATCGGAATGAAAGGTCTCCTCGCGCCCATAGCCCACGCTGCTAAGACAACCTTCGGAGTTCGCTCCGTGTATCCTTTTTGTTTGGCGGAATCGAAAAGCTCGCCCCGGCGCCGTACAAATTTACATAATGTTGAAGGGGATGGTGGGTTATGATGGGAACCGAAACGGAAGAGATGTCAATCCGTTGACAATAGCATCCGGGGATGCTGTTCCCGGAACGAATGCTAAGAATCACCCTCGACCGCTTTTGCGTATGCTCCTGATGCGCACTTCCCGATTGTTCGCGGAAAACTACGCTCGCGGAAAGTTGGGAAGAGTTTGCTAAAATATGGGACGGCGAAGGTCGACCCGCTCAGCTTGCTTAAATGTTCCGAATTGACGCTGGCTCAACAGTAGATTAGGCATCGTCACATACGCCATTGCGGACCATCAAATTCATCAGCATCACTTTTCGGTGATGCCGTTCTCATATGAAGAATAAATTTGAATTTATGTTATTGCTCTATCGTGCCATCTTCTAGTCCGGATGGTAAAATTTATTTCAAATATTCAGTGAACTTTAAACTTGTTTATGGAGATTAAAGTCAAAATGTAAGCCATTCACAAAACTAATATCGTATGGCTTAAATTAATAAAATTTATTTGATTTATACGAAAAATACCTATAAGCGTTAGCTAAGATTCCTGCGAACTTTGTGTAATTTCCCACTTTTAAAGAAATGCACTTAGTTTGGAAATAGATCACGGTTTGTATTTTATCAGTAAGCTAATTTAATAATGTACTCACATAATCTTTATAAAAAATGTTTACCTTTGATTTCAAAAATAGCATTCGAGAAAATTTCACTTTAAATTAAATTGAATTCCGAAGTCGTCAGTTATGCACACTAGGGGCGGCGGTAATATTTCTTGGAAAATCAATATGATTGATAAATCAGATAAATCATAGAGCGAGAGTAAATCAATAAATTATCATGAAAGTTTCAATGGAAATCTTGCATATTCCTTAAAATAATTCATTCATAGTAGCTGAAAATCCACATGGAATCGATTTTTTATGAGACATTGGCACAAAAAAACCATCAAATTACTGAAGCAACATGAAGTCATTTTGTGAGTGGAGTATTAGCTCTTGAGGTCTCTAGGAGCTGATATTGGTGACACCCTTTAACGAATTTTTATGCATTAAAAACAAGACAAAAAACAACATCAATCATGATGTAAAAATCGGATTCTTAATAATAAAACAGTACTGAAAATATTAAATTGAATTTGGAGTATTTTCCCGATTTTCTTCTTACTGAAATTATTTCATAATTACTAAATTATACTTTTGAAAAAATTGGAAGCTGATCTGAATTATTGAACGTTCACTTTAAAATCATAGCACAAGCGTCATTTGACAGTAGGTTTTTTTCAGTTGAACCAATGTTGTCGTAGTATCCAGAACCAGGACACCATCTGAAATTTGGAAAGTGTCTTCTATTGTTTTTTATATACAGAAACAAGGTATCCATGGGCAAATTCAACACATCTCATGAATTTCACTACGAAGTAACTTATAATATGAAGAAAATAAGGCAACAATGAACCCTATTTTTATCAATACATGGTGAACAAATCAAGAGATCACATTGCATTTCAAAATTTTCTGCTTAAAAAACTATCTACTCCCTTCCCTGAAAATCATTATTGTTATCAAATTTCAAGTCACGAAACTCATCTAGATAGCCACAAAAGCACATGTTAATGATTTTCGCATTTGGAAACCTCTTGGAGGTTAAATGTTGCTATAATCAATGATAATATTAATAATTTAATTATTTCCAAACTAAACTCTTAATAAAAGTTAAATATTTTCTACGCTGGGCAATTCTTTGTTTTTGCATTATTAAATAAATTTGCTGCTTGGTTTGGCAACACTTTCCAATGGACTCTTCTTCATCGATGTATTTATCATATAATATTAGAAATTTTGGAAAAGATATACGTTATTTTTATTCATAATTTGTTTATAATTTTAATTCCTATTTCTTCCTTATCAGATTCTACATTTTAAAAGTCAAGTTTCTGTTTATCATATGCATGAAAAAACGCCTGCTTTTGATGTATGGAAATTTCATTGGCAATTTTAGCCTAGTTCATTTTGAGAATTAGTTTAAGTTTGAATATTGCAATGAAAATCGACTATATGTCTTCCATAATCAATTGTCGATGCTGTAGCATCCCAAAATAGGTAAAGGTATTGAAGTTATGTTTGAGTTACTTTTTTACCTACCCGAGCAGACTGAGTCCAGCCCCAAATCCCATTTCCGAAAAATACTTGTTGCCAAGCTGCCTCGAACTTGGTACTCGGTCCATAGGTAGATAGATTTCTAGATACTTAACCAACCAGACTTTCTCCTTAGTTGGTATCCATGTATTGGATATCATAGAAATCACCTTGAAAAAATTTAGTAGTTGCGTTTTCATTACTTCCATGTTCCCCAAACAACGATTACGGATGTTATTAAGTGAAGCAAATGGATTCGAAGTGGTTCTTTATCTTACTTTCAAATTCTCCAGCCAATGAACATTAGCATTTTCAAACGATTTTTGGTTCAGTAAATCATTTTGCTGCGTACATGGATATGTGAAATAATAAAAATTTGCTTCGGAAAACTTATAAGAACACACTGTACGAGCTTATGTTAAATCTTCATATCTACACTCGACGTATTGCTTACGTATCATATTAATGGCGAAGCAATTATAGTTGATGAATACAACAGGAAGAAATTTTACTACGACATGAGACACTATTTTTCACCCCTTAAAACATAAATATTTTTGTAAAACATACTCTGCACCAGATTAATGAATAAAATCATCAACTGAGCACAATAACTTTGAAACCAGAAAAGCGGTAGCACTGATTGAGTAGCATTGTTTGACAAATTGTCGTGTGCTTTCGTAGAGCATTTTACTCCCTATGACTACTACCGATTACTTCCCATGAAAGATCTCGCATGTGGAAAAGCAGATGGGGAAATCCATTCTTAACACATTGCGGACCAAATACAAAAACTCTCGTTTTTGCATTCTTGTCATGTACACAGTGGGGTGTAACATAAAATACATTCGCTGAGTTGATCATTTCTATATGGAATTAAAGGTGAGAAGTTTCATGATCCTTAAATACCTTGAAAATTCAGAAGATTTTTATTATTTACTCAAAATCAAATGAGCGAGTGTAGTGCACTCGGTTTTTTAGAAAAAGATGATTTTTTCCAAAGGATGAAAAATGCGTCCGAAATAATAATTTAGATATTCAGGATGAGAATCATGTAACTTTTTGTATGAATAATCACTTGAGTAGTAAATTTTACATTCAGTATAGCAATAAATTCGTAATATTGCGATTACAATTTTTCTTTCAAAAGCAACAAACTAGCATTTTTGAATTGCATTGCGATTGGCAGTCTAATACTAAAAATAATTTTTAGTATCGACAATAGCCAATAAATACATTTCTATAAACTGTAATTTGCTCACCTACTATTTACCTATTAACATCCTTACCCATCCCAGTTGTTTTGAAATAACATTAAGGTGTCGGATCTATACTCTTTTTTTTTTTAAATTGACTTGTAACCATATATACACAGTGCCACAATTTTCCAACGAGACTTTTCTCATCAAACTCAAACAATTCAATATTTTTCAAAACTCTTTATTTTTCATTCAAAATACTGCCCTTCCGCATCTATACATTTTTGACAGCGACTTAAAAGTGATTCAAACGAGTGGCACATATTTTCAACCGATATTGCCTTCAGTTGTCGCGTCGCCGCTGATTTGATGGTCTCTACGTCATCGAAAAAACAACCTTTGAGCACCAATTTCAGTTCCGGGAATAGAAAGAAGTCACATGATGCCAAATCAGGCGAATACGCCGGATGGTCAAGCAAGCAGATCTGATTTTTCGCTAGAAATTGGCGTACAAGAATGGCATTGTGAGCAGGTGCATTGTAGTGTAACAAGCACCAACTATCCGGATCTTCGTATTCCGGCCGCGTACGTCGAATTCTGGCAAGCAAATGCCGTAGAACTTCAAGGTAGAATACTTTCGTTACGATTTGGCTACTTGGAAGATATTCGTGATGCATTCTCATCTTCAGTGAGGTAATCATGAACTTTTTTGATTGCATTGGCGGTACGAGTAGAATGAGGCTTCGGCTCTCGCTCATCGTCTTCAACTGACTCGCGACCTTCGCGAAAACGTTTATGCCACTTGAAAACATTCGCTCGAGCTAAGAATTCATCGCCGTAAACTTTTTGCAACGATTCGTACGTTTTTGTGGCATTTACGCCAGATTTAACTTGAAATTTTATGATAATGCGTTGTTCCATATTAATTTCCGACACAATTCTTTTTGGACTGTCACGCGAAATGTCATAACTCAACCATTTGTCAAGCTAGCGCAACCAACTTGACCGCGTTTCTAATGATATTTTGTTCTCACAAATGGCGCTACGTGTTTAAGCGGAAAATTGTGGCACTGTGTATTTCTTTAACTTGGGAATGTTCGCTTGATCCTAGATCATATACGTTGAATAAATAAGCATATGGCTCGTGATCACTTTTGCCTGTTTTTAAACCACCTCTCACATTGCAGCTTAAATGGTAAGAAAAATCAAATCTGGCATTTTTTGCGAGAGATTCAAAGATGTGATTTTGTCATGGGCTTCCCTTTAATTTCTTCTGGGTGTTAGCTTATTTTCGTTTATTGAAATGTTTGGAAATGCAAATGCAAGAATTAAACTTGAAGATAGTATTAAACTTCCACTGGGGAAACTAGGATTCATACATTATCTAAAATTGAACAAAAGTTTTCATATGAATTTTACTGGGATTATTCGGTTAAGGTTACTTAGTAGAGTTTCATCAAGTAGTAAGTGGATACTAATCTATTGTGTCCTTGACAACAGCTTTTATTAATCGATTTCGTCGAAAAAAGGGGGTCTCTGACACATAACATTTTTTAATGCATCAATAATCGACTAACAAACATTAATATTTAAATTTAAAAAAAGGCAGACAATTTCCTTTCCACAATGATTTATTCTGCAAGTTTTATCGTGAAAGTGTCTTTAAATTTGTTATCTTGTTAGGTTAAAGAAGTTTTAACCATCTAAAATGCTCGTTTGGTTTTCCAAAAAAAATTATCTACAAAATAACTTATTCTCGAAATTTTGGGTTTCAATATGACTTCTCACTGATTTGTGTCACATTGAATTTCTTCAATGAGTTCCTGAACACCTTGAAAACACCTTGTGCGAATATAAAAGTAGTGAACTTTATCAAGCCTGAATGGAAAAAACAAGTTCGTACTTGGCCCCATATTAAAATTAGAAACAATAATGAAAATTTACAAGTTTTTATTAACCTCCATAAAAAAGTAGCCAGTTGGCAAATTCATTAAAAGCTGAGCACTGCGTGCAAAATGATGGTTAAACGCTACCTGGAACTAACGAATTGTGACTTTGACGTAACAAAAAGTCAAGTCAATAAGAATATCCCACAATAGGGAAATGGCGACGAGGGAAATGTGCTTGCGCAGCCTAGCTTCCAACCCGGGCTTTTCGAGCTGCACAAAATGGCGGCTGGTGCCTTTAGATCAGCCGATCCGTGCCTTTAGCACTGAAAATCCACGAAAATCAGTGCTAAAGGCACGCATCGGCTGATCTAAAGGCACCAGCCGCCATTTTGTGCCACTGCTGCTAGCAGTGACGCAGATTTTATTCTGCTTCGCAAAAAATAGTTCTAAAAGCATTGTGGGAAATAGATTTTCTGAAAAGCATTTCCCGTGCTCAAATCAACGGGTTCTTGCCTGAGAAAAGTTCTAAAAGTTTGCGTTGAGCTTCAAACTTGCGAATGTTATTAACCATTTCGGGTACTACAGATACAGACCAAATTATATCATATATATATTCAGTTCATATATACAGAACAAATTATATAGCAATTCAGTTTTAAACGAATATGTCTTCGGATTATATCTTTGAATTCTTTTCTAGACCGAATGAAGACAAAAAGTGATATTTTTCTTGCAAATGAACTACGAAGGAAAATTTCAAGTATGAAAATTTAGCATTAGTTTAAATTTTGCATTTTCATTTACATTTATTAAAATCTGAGCTTTTAACTGTAAACCACAATTTGTTGCTTTAAAGATAAACTCTACTTGCAGACATTTTGAAATTTTAGTAGCAATTATGCTTCACATCCTTCCACATTTTGTCTGGCTTTTCTAGTAGAATTCGCTTTCGTGATTTCAAACTGTGTCTAATGTTCGTGAAAAGTTAATTATAGGAAAAATCAAGACGAACTAAAGGATTGATTTTTTGAAGTAAAAATTCCCCGAAAATTATAGAAAACTTCTTGCCGGGGGAATGCAATTAATTTTTTAATGGGACTGTCAATCGTCCTTGAAACAGTTTAGACCTGGAAACAAGCCGAAAGTAGAATAAGCGATAGTTTTACTCGAAATGTGTAAGGACTGATATAATTGGTCCATATATTGATTATGAGAATAAAATGGAGAGATGTTCGTTTCGAAAACATTGAGCTGAAATCATTGGAGCAAACTATGAACTTTAATGAATTTGTAATTGGACTTATATCTTTATAATAAGAACGTCAAGCACTACGAAGTTTGTGAATGTTTTAAATATTTTTCATATACTTTACATAGAAATAATTTACCATCAAGATAAAAGTCGGAACTTCTTGAAATGTTCCCAAATTCAAGAAGCTGTATAAAATTCAACATTTTAAATAATGCAGACTTGATTTTTTCTAAACAACTTCATTCTTGTTCATAACACGCAATGCTGGTAGCATAGCAAATATTAATAAACTTTGATTAGCTTGACAACAATGTCTTCAGAATAATAGTAGTCAGGTAATATCATTCATATGAACACTTTTTACACGGCGACTTTGAATAATTTTTTTTAGTTTTAATTTAATTTTTTTTTGTAATCATGAAAAAAGTTGTTGCTGGTTTGCCTCCAAAAACTGATCAGAATTTATAAATTTTATAAACACTTATTACTGTAGTGTGAATATCAGGTTGAAAATTTAATTTTTATGAAAAAATCCTAATTTTTTGCATTTTTTTTATTTAATCAAAAAACGAAAAAACCACTGCTTTACAAAGCAACCAAAAACATAACGAAAATGTTAATACACGTCGATTGACACCTTAATGATGCAAATATCTTATCTGGTTCGTCAGAAAAAGTGAATGACAGAAATGACCTTGAAAGTCATGATGACTTTTAATGATTTTTATTTTTAATTTAGTTTTTTTTTGTAATCATGAGAAAAAATTTTTTTTACAAAAACTGTTTGGAGTATATAAATTTCTAACTTCCCAGTATATGGGAAGTTCTTGTAATCGCCTCGAAAATCGAAATTGAAATTTTCAACATTTCTTTACGTTTTGATGTCTATAGAGTATATATAAAGTGTTTTTAGAAAGAAGTATGTATGTGTGTGTGTGTGTGTACGTACGTACGTACGTACGTTCGTGGACACTTTTTTCTACGAGCATAACTCACATAAACAAAGTCGTATCGACTTCGTTGAGGTGTCAATCGAAGCGTCTTTGCAATTTCAAGAGCTGATTAGTTTTTGGGATACTTCGGTCGGGGGGTTTGCTGTTTAGACCTTTTGAAGGTCATTTCTGTCATGCGTTATATCTCGCGAACCAAACAAACGATTTGCATGGTAAAGGTGTCAATCGACGCGTATTAACATTCGTGTGTATCTAACAAATTTTTAAAAAAATCGTTGGAGCCGTTTTTTAATTTAAGGAAAAAAAAGTGCAAAAAATTAGGTTTTTTTTCATAAACAATAAATTTTTAACCTGATTTGCAAAATTTAGTAGACAATGTTTATAAAATTTATATACTTCAAACAATGTTTTGTAAAAACACCATCAAGGTTTTTTTCATGATTACGTAAATCATTAAATTAAAAATTGAAAATTATTAAAAGTCATCATGATTTTCAAGGTCATTTTTATCATTCACTATATCTCACGAACCAGATATGATATTTGCATCATTATGGTGTCAGTTGACGTGTATTAATATCTTTGTGAAGTTTTTAACATTATAAAAATTCGTTTCAGCTTTTTTTTAATTTAATAGAAGAAAATACAAAAAATTATAGTTTTTTTCATAAAAAATATTTTTTAACCTGATTTGCACGGCACAGTAATACCTATTTATAAAATGTATACATTCTTATCCGGTTTTGAAGAGAAACCGGCAAAATTTTCTTCCTTGATTATGAAAAAAACTAAATGAAAAATAAAAAATCATTCAAAGTTACCATTTAAAGAGGGTTCATACGAATGCTTTTACTTTATTTTTTTATTCTAAAAAATTGTTGTAAATTCAATCAAAGTTTTAAAATATTTACATAATTTGAGCAGATTTTAAATAGTCTCTATAGTCTTTTAATTAAAAAAAATGCTTAAATTTTTAAAACCAACAAAAATTTTCAAGACCAAAAAGGCCCCCACCGATTGATCCGCGTGAATATTCAATCTGTCCTCATCTACCAAAGACCTTACGTAATTAATGGACCCTACCGTAGACAATATGATTCATGTTAACTCATTCCTGTTACTACTATGAATACCTCTCATTGTTGTAATGTTATTGATGTTTATGTAGATATTACTGGGAAGTTTACCGTGTGGACCTCAAGGGTCGCACCTCGCGGCTTGTATAAACATTGATTACTGTGTTCCGGAAATCAGGTTAAAAATTCATTGTTCATGAAAAACCCTAATTTTGCACTTTTTTCCCTTAATTTAAAAAACGGCTCCAACTTTTTTTCAAAAACTTGATAAAATCACACAAATGCTAATACGTGTTGATTGACACCTTAGCGATGCAAATCGTATGTTTGTTTTGCGAGATATAGTGCATGACAGAAATGACCTTCAAAGGGGCAAAACATCAATCCCCTTCCTCCCCCGCCGGACCGAAATGTCCCAAAAACTAATCAGCTCTTAAGATTGCAAAGACACTTCGATTGACACTTCAACGAAGTCGATATGACTTTGTTTATGTGAGTTATGCTCGTAGAAAAAACTGTCCACGAACGCACATACAGACATACTTCTTTCTAAAAACACTTAAAATATACTTAAAGACCTCAAAACGTAACGATATGTCGAAAATTTCAATTTCGATTTTCGAGGCGATTACAAGAACTTTCCATATACTGGGAAGTTAGAAATTTGGTTCATGTTTTTGATATTTCTATAGCTACTTCCGGACTTGCGAATATCGAACAAAAGAATGTTTCTTGCTTTTTTAACAAAAATTCCGCTTATATATATTTGTATCGGTTTATTGGTTATTTGTGGTTGATTCTGAAGGAAGTAAAAAACCAAGTAATTGGCAACTAATTGATCAAACAAATTTTATTATGTATGAAATTTAGTGGAATTTGGAAAAGTTTATAATGGAATGAAGATAAATATTTCTGAACACTCAAAATGCCCTTTGAAATAATTTTTAATTATAAAATATGCAAGGCAAATCAAAACAAATAAAATAGTTTGTCAAAAAAATTACTTCAACAGGCCTAATTTTTTGATGAGCCGGAGCCTATTCACCCTTGCAAGTAGTGAAAAAAAATGTCACAAATGTGTGATTATTGGCACAAATTAAAAAAAAAATTCAATTCACAAAGACAAAATTCTAGCCACATAAACTTCTTCAGTTGCCATATTATTTTTCACGGTATATTGAGCATCAAAATAAAATATGTGTACAATTTGAGCAAATTGCAATTAATTGCATTCCAGAAAGCAAGGCTAACCCCCTGCTTGCCTTTTTAACACTTACACGAATAAATGTGGCGGATGGGAGCTCCAGAAGAGTACACACAATGCAATGATGAGCTTATACGGAATGATACTCTTGGCTTCCTGTTGTATGAAGCCCTTTCTCCACAAGCCAAGGTGGAAATAAGGTGTGTGTACATGTCCTCGATTCGAATTGACGTTTGCTATACTAGCATCGTTTCAAACTCCCACTTGCAATTGACAAGGTCGTTAGATGGAATTTCCCGCTTTTTCCTCCACTCGCCACTGTTAAATGCAAACGAAGGCAATTACGATGAAATGCAATTACGTTCTTCGGTCGTTCTAGGTCCTTCGCGAAAAGGATATTACTGCTTCATCATTTTTGAAGCGCAGAAAGTGTTAAATTAATGTGCAATCGATGAAAACGCATCCTTGATAAACGATCACGGCACATATGTGTTCAGTTGCTGGTGAAAGTTCTTTTCATTTACAAACTTAAATGGCATTAACTTACGGGTTTTGTGGTGATAACGTAGCTTGTTGACGATTGTTTGATAGTTGGAAATGAGATCCTGATTTACATGATCTGTGGTATGAAATATTCTTTTGTAATAAGCGAACAACGCAGGAATGGATTGTAGGCTGCTGCAATAGAAAGATTTAATCTTTGCTTGGCTTTAAAATACAAGCAATCGACGGGAGACTGCTTATTTCTTGCACTTTGGAGTTGCTTTGCTTCAAATCCGTAACAATATTCATTAGAGTCAGGGCGATAATGGTGATAAGTTGTATGCGTTTACGAAATTGATATATCTTTTATAGTACACTAGGCATGATACATGAATTTGGCATTCAGGTATCGTGATTTGACAAAGAACAGCCATTTTTCTATGAAACGGACATGCTTATCTTCTAATGAGAAATAATAAACATTTCTACTAAATCTCATTTTTTAGCATTTTTGAATATCCGAATTTCAATGTACTTCAATAGATTCTATACTTCATTAAAAATATTTTTCTTGTGTTGTTTGGTGGGAAGTGCAAAATATTCCTTCTATTTATGAAGTATGCTGTACCTAGTCCTATCGTACATCATATTCAATAGGAAATTGAACTTTGATACTGAACGACTTACTCTTATAATAAATGAATTTCAAACCTGCAGAATTGATGGCGATAGATTTGGTTCTACTAATCAGTAAATAATAATAATTTTGCTTTCACTATCCAAAAAATGAACAGCTACATCAGAAAGCATTTTTAGTTAGGCTGGTTTATGTTCCATTTCTGTCGTTTAAATTTCTGAAAAAAGTTTTCCCCCTAATTGTAATTCTAGTAGTAAATATTTGCGACGCCAACGTATATTTATCTAAAAGGGACAAACCATTTTTAATGAATGAGCTTTTGATTATGGTTTTAAAATTATTTTTCTCTCAAAAGTGATCCCAAGTAAGTTGTCACAGCTTATAAAATCTTCTCACTTCTTTGGATTTTGACTCCACTGGTCTTCTCGGTCTTCTACGCAACCTGAAGACTACCAATAGTACAAAGAAGACAAATTGCATGCTCTGGTCTAGAAACAAGACGGAGACACAAATAATATTGCCTGTAGTAACAAGTGTGTTGCTTAAGAAAAAACATATAGATGAAATGGGGAAGCGTGGTTTCGGGGTGACGGATGGCGTCCTCTTCAGGTGCTGTCATCTACCATCTGCCACCAGACAGCACGACCACGATTAGGCTAGTTGATGGATTAAGCTCGTTATACTTCAACTATTTTATAAATTATTTATATCCGCGCAGTATAACGACTGTCATATTTTTCCGTATATTATGCATACGTAGCAATTCTATTTATGGGATTTGAACCTCCGTGTCTAGTCGACACCACCGCTCATCAGTGTGCTTACGATGGTACCAGCCATAAAATAAAAAAACCTCCATTAATGTGCAAAATAGAGTTAGTAAGTTGCTAACCAAAGCACACTGATGGGCGGTGGTGTCGACTAGACACGGAGGTTCAAATCCCGTAAATATAGATGAGTTGGGATTATTACTACCTAGATCACTACAAGACATTCTAGGACTTCCTGTAACAAACCATCGGTCAAGCACACGAAGACGTTGCGTTCACTTGAGTGTCAGCTGGGAAAGTAGAAATATGGTGCATTGGAAATAAAGACATCCTCCAAAAGACCATGGCCATGTATTCATGAGCGAAAGCATTGACAGCATATATATCTACATCCCTCCCATTTTGTCTTTGCATGAATAAAAATCTAAATATCTCAGTTAGAACCTTTATTTTCACGCTTTCACAAATTTAAGTTAAAATCCAAAAACCTTCTCCCAAAATTTCCTTTAAAACGTGTATTTAAATTATTAATCATATGTACATTTCGTTTGGCACACCCAGACTTCTTCAGTGTATCTTATATCATTATATCAAGAGATTGGAAGGTATGTTTCAGTAACATAACAAAAAAAACATCAATCACACAACAATTATTAAATATGGGGAAAAAATACTTTTCCAATCAGAAACAACGCAAAAAAAGTTACTCTGCAAATAACTTATTTTTCTGAGAAAAATGCACCGATAGATTTGCATAGAATTCTCGCAGCATGAAATATTTTTCATTTGAGTTGAGTAAATGATCAATGAAAGTCAATTTTAAAAATGAGTAAATAATGAGTGCCAAGAGAATACCATTAAGTGTAGAAGTTCGGGAAATTATAGTTCAGCTTTGGCAAACAGGAAATTCATATGCTAAAATTGGTGTATTAGTTAAAAAAATCAAAATATACTTTCAGAAACGTTGTATTAGCATATAAAAAAAATCATTCGAAACAAAACCTCGATCAGGAAGGCGAAAAATGCTCACTGACCGAGAAGAGAAATGAATTGTGAAAGAAATTAAAAAGGATCCAAGATTAAGCGCCCCATTTTTATACAATGAAGTTTAAAAAACGCTTTAAAAAAGAAGTGTTTGCTCAGACGGTACGAAATATTATAAAAAAGTCGTGCTTTAAAGGCAGGGGATGCCGACGAAAACCGTACATTAGCACATAAAATTTGATGTTAACATTACGTTTCGCAAGAGAATACGTAAAAACCAAAGTCCTTCTAGAAAAGGGTTATTTTTGTTGACTAACCAAAAATTAACCTGTTTGGATCTGATGGGAGGTGGTATGTTTGAAGAAAACCAAATACTGAGTTCAATTTCAAGCATACCAAACCCACAGTAAAACACGGCGGTGGGAACATTATTCTATGGGGTAGTATAGAGGCTTCTGGGCCTGGGAACTAAGAAATTATAAATGGCAGGATGGATCAACATTACTATCTAAATATCCTCAAAAGGAATATTTTACAAAGTGCTGAATAGATGAGGATTTTAAACTCTTTTGGCCTGTACCAGGATAACGATCTCAAACATACCTCGGAGCACTGCCGACTTTGGCTATTTATAACTGCGCAAAAGTGATTAAAGCACCTGCACAGTCCCCAGATTCAAACTCTATAGAGCATCTATGGTACCACCTAAAAAATAAAGTTGCGATTCGTAAAGTAAAAAATAAAAGCTAGTTAAAAACAGCCATTTTTGAAGAATGGGAAAATATTTCACCAGTCGTTTGCAAAACTTTGGTCAAAACGATGCCGAAACGCCTCTAGAAAGTCATGAGAACGCAACCAAAATCCACAAAATATTAAAAGTGAGTAAGTTTCTAAAATTTAAAGGAAATAAATCTTAAACAAATCAAATAATTTCAGATAAAACTATATCGTGCCTTAACTTTTTTGTCGTCGTTTCTCGATGGTAAACAAGTATTTTTAACTTCCCAGTATATGGGAAGTTCTTGTAATCGCCTCGAAAATCGAAATTGAAATTTTCAACATTTCTTTACGTTTTGAGGTCTATAGAGTATATATAAAGTGTTTTTAGAAAGGGAGATGTATGTGTGTGTGTGTGTGTGTGTACGTACGTACGTTCGTGGACACTTTTTTCTACGAGCATAACTCACGTAAACAAAGTCGTATCGACTTCGTTGAGGTGTCAATCGAAGCGTCTTTGCAATTTTAAGAGCTGATTAGTTTTTGGGAAACTTCGGTCGGGGGGGTTTGCTGTTTTGCCCGTTTGAAGGTCATTTCTGTCATGCGTTATATCTCGCGAACCTAAAGTAAAATTTTCTTGAATAAGGTGTCAATCGACGCGTATTTACATTTATGTGATTCTATCAAGTTTTCAAAAAATTTCTTGGAGCCGTTTTTTAATTTTTTAAAAAAAAGTGCAAAAAAAAACGGTTTTTTTTCAAAAACAATAAATTTTTAAATTTATTTCCAAGTCGCAGTAACCAATGTTTATAAAATTTTAATATTTCAAACAATTCTATTGAAAATGACATCAAAGTTTTTTACTCATGATTACAAAAAAAAATCAAATAAAAAATAAAAAATCATTAACAGTCATCATGTTCTTCAAGGCCATTTCTGTCATGCCTCATATCTGACGAACCAAACATAAAATTTGCATTGTTAAGGTGCCAATCGGCGCGTATTAACATTTGCGTGAATCTATCAAACTTTTATAAAAACTGTTGGAGCCGTTTTTTTAATTTAAGAGAATAAAGTGCTAAAAATTAGATTTTTTTTCATAAACAATAAATTTATAACCTGATTTGCGAAATATAGTAATCAGTGTTCATAAAATTTATATACTCCAAACAATATTTGTAGAAACAATTTCAAAACTTTTTCTCATGATTACGTAAAAAATTAAATTACAAATAAAAAATAATTAAAAGTCATCATGATTTTCAAGGTCATTTTTATCATTCACTATATCTCACGAACCAGATATAATATTTGCATCATTAAGGTGTCAATAGAGGTTTATTAACATTGCTGCAATTTTTTTAACATTACATAAAAATTGTTTCAGCAGCTTTTTAATTTAATAAAAGAAATGCAAAAAATTAGGCTTTTATGGTTTTAAGTTTTTTTCATAAAAAATCATTTTTCAACTTGATTTGCACAGCACAGTAATAAATTTTTATAAAATTTATACATTCTTATCAGTTTTTGAAGAGAAACCAGCAAAACCATAATCCATGATTATAAAAAAAACTAAATAAAAAATAAAAAATCATTCAAAGTTATTATGTATAGAGGGTTCATACGAATGACATTAATTTATATCTTTTATTCTAAGGAAATTGTTGTAAATTCAATCGAAGTTTTATAATATTTGCATAATTTGAGCAGATTCTTAATAGTTTTTACAGTGTTTTAGTGTTAATAAAAAAACTGCTTAAATGATAGAAGTCCAAAAAAACCCCTCCGTAGATGATATGATTAATATCAACTCATTCCTGTTGCTGCTATGAATACCTCTCATTATTATTATTTAAAGTAGTAATATTTTTAAAATTATTATTTTGTTTAATATTTTTAATGTTTATCTAGATATTACTGGGAAGTTGACCGTGTGGACCTCAAGGGTCGCACTTCGCGGCTTGTTTTCTTCTAAGCTCATCATGTTTTCAGAGATGAATTGAGGTAGCTTCTGTTGTATTGCTGTTTTCTGAAATTTTGGTTTACACAATTTTCGGAGAAATTTGAAAGCCTCTCACAGGATCGCAGCCGCTTGAAACAGGTGTGAATATGTGAATATGTGGCTTATTTTTGAATATATGGTATCTTGGAAAGTTTGTAAAATAATCGTAAAATATCTTTTACTGATTATAGTTTACACAGTAGAAAATAATTGTGAAGATAAAGTGTTGGATGACTTTCTTTTCCATATTTCGTAAATGAAAAGTTAAAATCAAAATCATAGGTGTGAAGAATATCTACACAGCAATCTAACCATCATAAAAAAACAAACAGTGTGTTTATGCTCATTTTGGTGACAATATCTCCATTTGTTTCAATTCGATCTGGTTTAATAATTTTTTGAATGTTTTGAGTCTATATTTTGCTTTGAATGGATACAGAATACGTACTCCAAGATTTAATTAGTTCCTAGTCTAACCATACTAGGAACTAGTTAAATTTTTAGATATTACAAAAAGTTTATATTTAATGTAATTAAATATTGAAATTGCCAACTTTTTTCATGTCTACATGAAGCATAACTGCAAAAAATATTTCTAAGTTAAACTAAACCAACACATTAGAAAAAGCGTTGATTTATGACAAAAACACGTATGAATTTCTGAAACTTAAATATGAGTAGGACAAACATGCAATGTTTCGTATGACATCTTGAAAGTTGCTCATGGTTATTCTATATTCTATGAAATATTTAACATAACGATTTGTAAATTATTAAATTATTTACCAAAATGTCGATTCAAAACTGAATTTTTTCTTTCAAATCTATCATGTTGAATTTTTTCAATGTAACAAATAACTTTTACTTGTTCGCTTTCCAATCCGGTATATCTGAATGAAGAAATGTATTTAAGAGTAAGAAAGAAGATCCTGTTTTTTTTATTTTTAGAATCAGTTTTCCCAAATATTCGTTCTTTAAAATGAGCTTGTTTGTTTTTGTTTTATTTTATTAACTCTTGCATGTGCACATAAAAACAAGATTAGTTACCAAACTTGTTGTCTATAAATCCGCAACAATTTGTGAAAAATAGTCTGTCTAAAATTTGACAATCTTATTATCGATTTTAAACATTTTTAATTGATTGCGCTTTTGTAGAAAACAGTTGTTTTCTTTTGCAAGTCAAGACAGAACACTGATCCATAGGTGAGACTTTTAATGATTCCATAGCAATACGAGTTCTTTCTGTGTTAAATAAAACAAACATATAGAAAATTAAAAGCATCGGATCCTAAAATCTTAGACTTCGAACCATCGCTGAAAATTGTAATGGTCAGGATCAGCAAAAATTATCCTAACAAGTATCAACTGATAACAAAACCATTTCAAATACTTGCGTGGCTCTTAATATTCCAATCCAGTTATGGAAACTAAAGATGATGGTTGCTTTAGTAAACCAACACTTGCAAATTTACATGCCGCACTCTCCTGTAAATAGGCTCAACCCGACCAAGCATACTTCAGAAAGAAGTAAAAATAAATTGGTTCCTGATAGTAAGAAAGATTGAATTCAATTTATATTCTAGTGTTAATCTCGAAATCACTGGCGACAATATTTCTAAAAGTCGGAAAAATATAGTTATTATTTTTATGAAGAAATGTTGTCTAGAGAAACAGTAGCTTTCCTTGTCATCTCATTTTGCGAATACTTTTTTAAACTTAAAAAAAATGAAAATTTCGAATACGATATGCCATTTTTTGTTGCTGGGGGAATTCGCAGAAACATAGGCTTTTTCACAAATCTGAAATTTTGAAGTAACAAAATCATCTTTTCGGATGAAGCTTATTCAAACTGTGGACGATATGACTAATACATCTATAATGGCCAAGATCGGCCAAAATTATCCCGACAGGCATCAACTGAGATCTTAAACATTTCAAATACTTGCATATGCTGCTAGGCTCCGAAATTCTACACTTAGAGAAGCCAATACATCCTAAAAGAGCGACTGTTCGGTGTCGATTTTGGAATCGTGACTTCATTCGTCCTTATTGTCAAAATGAAGGTGGTGACAGTTTTACGACGAATGATATGTGCTTCAGAAAAATCCACGGTCATTTTGTGATTTTTAAATAATCTAAAAGTATACTCTTTGAATAAAGCAACATACATTTATCAATACTCAGCGGTTTCGTATAAATAGCAATTTCAAAAAAAAATTTAGCAGGAAAGAAATCAGTCGCCCACCATATACATATAATACTAGCACAGCAAGATCCTTCAATTTCGAGTCTGAGAGTAGACAGTATACTATTTTATATGACTTGCTTTGGTGGTACTCATAAAAGAGTGGTTTATTAACTTTTCATTCTGTATCCTTGAATTGATTTTTGAAAATTATCTTCAGCCCCTTTACTTTGCTTAAAATAAAGATATGCTCTATAGAAACGGGGTGCATGAAACGACTAGCATAATTAATTTTTTCAGATAAGCATTATGTATTTGAATAATCCAGAAAAACATCAAACACTAGCTGAACATAATATCATATTCAATTTATTGGATTCTATAACTAACATTTGGCATTTAAACTTTTGATCAATTATTTCTCACATACAATTTTAAATTTGTGATCATCTTAAAATTCTAATCATTTATTAAAATTTTAAATTTTATTTAAATATAAAATCGTCTGCGCTAAAATACAAATACTGTCTTTGTTAACGTTATGAAATGCAAAACAAGTTTTTGCTATAAACACCATTTAAAAGCAATAAATTAGATAAAATGTTCGATTAAATATTATACTATATGAAAAGCGATAAAAGCATATGATTGTACAAACTTAAAGCGAAAAGATAAAATCGTTTTTAGTATTTTCAAATATTATTTGTTATTAGTCGTGGAGTCTTTGTAAATTGTAGATATCACAAAATTTTGTCTTGCTATTTGTTGCAATATGCTTTGCTGTAAATAATATTTTTCTTGTATTGCTATTGATGGAGAAATTAGATGACAATCAGTTCAGCTTCGAATAATGGAACACACATTTGGTATTGTTAAATTTGTTAAGCCTTGATGTTAGCTAGGAAACAATTGGTTTTTTGCAAAAATTGTACTGAAAACAGTTGAAAAATTGTTCATTATATTGCTTCGGATTTAACGTGATGTGAAAATTGCAGTGCTTAGACATGCTTGTGTTAATGTAATACTTTTTGGAAAACAACATATTCATTCTAAATGACCTTTGAAGCAACAAATTATAAATGAAAATACTAATATTATTTCTAATATAGAACTATGAATAGCGACTGGCTAATGAACAACTTAGTGCTAAACTTAAACTTAACTTCAACTTAGATAAACAATACCAGACTTCTAACAAGTGATTAACATTTCAATGAATCTCTTCTTTATCCAAAGCTAGTATTGAGTTACACCGAACACAGACACGGCTTATTTTATGTATGCATATATTCATAGTCTAATCCTTGTTATTTTCTGCAAAATCAACGACTTTTCTCTAAACAGGACAAATTTATTTACAACTTATCCCTCTCGCGGCTGGATGGGGATTACAAGCGCTTTAAAATGAATGGACTCGGAAATTGCTTTGGACTGAATACTTCTATAATTGGTTAATTGTTAACACATTCCGCGTAAAATAGTTAAAACTATCACTTCGATCAAAGGATATGTTTGAAATTACTGTATATTTTTGATTCTGAATTTCTTTGCAATTAATGGCATCATTAGGAAATATTTTGTAAGCATGTTACTTATGAATATATTTAACACTATACTGTAAGAAAAACTTTTTTGTAGCAAATATTCGTGATACGTCTCGTAAATATTGTATAAAATGTAGTTGCTTGTTTATACGGCTTAAATATATGTGTGTGTATATATATATATATATAATTATTTCAATGCAAATATTTCTCAATTGATCCCCATTTCTCAATCTTGTATTTCCGCGGGAGCTATCAAATGTGGTGGGAGGAATTTTTCAATGCACACTACTTTACATAGAACACTTTACAATCCACGAAAATATTGTACTTGGCTAAAATTACTTGTGTTTCGTTTTAAATTCCATAATATTCGTATGTTGCTCGTATCTCGTACTAACTATCTAACTATCCACTAGTTTGAGTGATGTTTGTTTGTGTTTTCATTTTCATCGAGCATCGTTTGATTTGATTTGATTTGATTTGAAAAAGTCTTTCGAATGTGAATTTGTCTGAGATGATTTCAATTTATTTGTCAAAGTTTTAAATAGTTCCTAGAAAATACGTAAGTTTTTGATATAAATATATGATTAGGATGTTAATTTGAAAATGTGAAAAAGTTGAAAAAATGTTACACCATGAAAGAGATTAGAATAAAATCTTTTCAAGAGTTGCATTTTATTTTACAGAATTCTTTCTACTGTCCAAAAGATGTTTGGAAATTCAAAAATCTAAACAATTCATTTCGATGGATAGTTTTCGAAGCAAATGTAAAGCCAGTTAAAAGTTGTTATTCGGTGAAACAAGTAAATTTATATTGAAAGCACAAAATGATATCTAATAATAGCCTATTTAAAAGAGGATTGTTGCTTCAATTTCAATATTACGTCCATCATATACAGTGGTTAAAAAAAGTTATGGCATGGTGCACCCAGCGAGAAAGTTTTAGCGCAAAAAAATGTGATATTAAGAATACGTTTCGCGAGAGAGAACGTAAAAAACCAAAGTCCTTCTGGAAAAGGGTTATTTTTGTTGACGAAAGAAAAATTAACCTGTTTGGATCTGATGGGAGACGGTATGTTTGAAAAAAACCAAATACTGAGTTCAATTTCCAGCATACCAATCCCACAGTAAAACACGGCGGTGGGAAAGTTATTCTATGAGGTCGTATGGGGGCTTCTAGAGCTGAAAACTTAGAAATTATAAATGGCAGGATGGATCAACATTACTATCTAAACATCCTAAAAAGGAATATTAGACAAAGTGCTGAAACGATGGGGATTTTAAACCCTTTTGATCAGGATAACGATCCCAAACATACCTCGGAGCAATGCCGACTTTGGGCTTTTACAACTGCCCAAAAGTGATTAAAACACCTGCTCAGTCCCCAGATTTAAACCCCTAGAGCATCGATGGTACCACCTAAAAAATATAGTTGCGATTCGTAAAGTATAACATTAAAACGAACTAAAAACATGCATTTTTCGAGAATGGGAAAATATTTCACCAGGCAAAACGTTGGTCGATTCGATGTCGAAACGTCTCCAGGAAGTCATAAGAATGCGAAGAAAGTCCATAAAATATTAATAGCAAGTTTCTAAAATTTAAAGGAAATACATGCATTTTTTTATTATGTTTAACAATTGTTGTGTTTTTGGTTTTTTTGTATGATACTGAAATAAATCTTCCTAGCTCCTGATATACTGTAAAAGAACACCATTCTGAATAAAAAAACCACTAAAACTTATTCTCTTCTTAACTTTTCGTTGGGTAAGTCGTACCATAACTTTCTTTTATCCACTGTATATGAGTTTATTTTCGAGGCTCTGACTGGCATACAAAACATAAATAAACAACGTCATAAGATCAATCGGATTATAAAGTAATGTTTTTACCAAGATATATAAAATAATAAATCAATCAAGAACAATGACCTTATTATCATGAATACTAATTGAAAGGCGTGGATAATTCATAAATCGATATTTTTTAGCATACTGAAGTAACATTGATGTGGGGTATTAAAAATACACTCAACAACGTACCGTGATCCTCCATGCAGGTGCATTATCGTTCTCAGCAGAAAAGGTTTCTGAAAAATCCAAGAATCAATGTAGCTGCCATGGTAGCTCCACAGAAAAAGAAACTGGTTGTATGATTATTTCCGATTAACCCGGGGTACCAAAAGTAATGCCTAGACGTTTTAGCAGTATTTTTTTAAAAAAAATTTGTCTCCATTCAAGCTCTGGCAACAGTGTGGATAAATAGTAATATTATTACCATACATATTTTATAGAATATTTTTTGGTTTATCGAACGATATCATGACATTTCAGTTATGTTTCAGACATGAATTTCTAAAACATATTATCAAATCAAACAAATAAACAAGGGACTGTGATTATAATTGTCGTGGT
This sequence comes from Oxycera nigricornis, assembly GCA_963942545.1. NCBI lineage: Eukaryota > Metazoa > Arthropoda > Insecta > Diptera > Stratiomyidae > Oxycera > Oxycera nigricornis. The sequence goes on from OZ012660.1 coordinate 29,797,922, forward strand.
TCACTGTTCACACTTATGCAGTAAGCTGCATAAGTATAAAGAAATAAACGCGAAAATTTAACAATTATCCCAACTTTCTATAGTAGCATTGTGATATTAGGTTAACTTTAACAATTAAACATTTACGCCTCCTTTTACAAATTTAAGGACTTAATTTTCATCGCGTACTACCCTTATTCAACGAATACACAATAACATTTTTAACAAATACGGAGGTTTCAAAAAATGAGCATGGTATTGAAAAAAAGATCTACAATCAAGAAAGTACGGCAAGCAAAAAATAGTTCAGCGAACCATAAGTTTACATTTCAGCTGAGTTTGCTCAGAGTTAACCCAAAATTTTCATTTAATTTCCGCTCGACATAGCATGGATCCTGAATAATGAAATTAAGAACGGACGCTTTCAATCCGTTACTCCCTTCTTCATGAAAACAATAGACTGTAGCATATCACTGCACCTAATTATCCACCAGTAAATTTTGCGAATTATTTTCCTGGCACCCTCACTCATTGTTTGATGAAAGGATTCCAAAAATAGTACTTCCTTATGTATTGTATGTGATCTGGGGTTGTTTAGAGGAGTTCTAATCACTACATGGTGTAACGAAGTGTTATGCATGCATCCGTATATACCTCTATTTACAGGGGAAGACTATACAAAACATTCAAAGAATATTGCTAGCATTTTGTACATACGAACTAACAACCTGCGAATACAGTCTTGCGTGCTTGGCAGAATTCATATGAATTTTGGACGTCACACATTCCATGCCACATTTATTTTGATTATTTTTTGTTTCAATCGGGTGGTAGTACGAGAGAGTGTGATCTCTCATGGCTGTCCAAGGCTGCACTATACCTAACACTATTCAACACCTATTACAGCATGCTGTCCAGGATACCCTCACATGTAGGCGGGTTTCAGTTTGTACGCTCGCTTCCATATTTCGCAGAGACACACTGTACTGTGGAATCTGTAGAAGATGGCCAATGGCATGGACACGTGTGTGATAATTGTCCAAGCCCACAGACCGTAGAAGTTCAGTTGGATGGGGTGGCTTTCCGCCCGTGACTTCTCTAATGTACTAATCGCCCACATGGCCAAGTTAGCCACCAGCATGAAGGTGACTATTTCTCGTCCTGGTTTCTTCCGTATATGCTCCGGACTAACTGCCTGGCGTCGACTAGCATCCAAGATGAACATGGTCTGGCAGGCGGTCTGCACAATAGACGCGAGAGCCGTGATTAACACTAAGATGGTGTCCTTGCGTAGGGTGAAGTGTCCACCGATGACTGTGAATGTGCTGTACAGAAAGGATCCTGTTTGCGCACCGACTAGAAGAATGTCGTCCAATTCAAAACTCCTTGCGGCATCGTATTGCAAGTGTCGCACTTGGACCATTCCCACCAGCGTGGCAACAGTCGCTGTTGCGTAGATGGTAAGCTCGCAAATAGTTACTTCGGTCACTGCCAGACTTACGAATTCCGGACGTGATATCAGGACGAAGAAAAGGATTAACGAGATGATTGTGAGGACCAGAATTAAGATTCCGATGAAGAGTCCTTTATGTGCTCGGGCACAATCAACGGAATAGTGATGAGGCGAGCGTTTGCACGGCGATACAGCACTGTCTTGCCGGATCACTACTTGGCTTGATGGTCGGGAGATACTCCTCCACATTACGTACAGAATCGCTGCACAAATAAGGGAGTATTCGATAGTGCACGGGAATAGAAATGGTGAAGCATCTTGTACTAAAGTTCCGATGATGTTAGTTCGACGGCACTCGAAAATTTGATAGGGTCCCTTAAGGCCTCTTGTGACGCGAAAATGTGCTGACTGCTCCAGATTTTGCATTCGATGTCCTAAAATGAAAATGAAATGAGTGTGTTAAGAGATTTAATGGTTGAACAAGAATAAAATTAAGACATGATTTATGAGCCGAGATCTTGTAACTAAGCACATTAAATTCCATTCCACGTTAAAGTGTTTTTTGTGAGCGATTTGAATTCAAATTACATTCCTGTAGAGACGAAAAATAGTGGTGAATTCGAAAAAGAATACAAAGCGTTTGGAGTAAAGATACGTGTTTTTGGATTTAAGGTTCACCTTAAATCAATAAAATTTATTATGTGATACCCACTTTATTTGAAGATTACTTCCAAATCCGATATTTGTAATTGGTAATGTTCTTTTTTCTTGTTATAATGCTGCCTTTATTTTTAAGAAATGAAAAATTGTCTCTTAAAAATTCCCGAATTGACACTTCATCTCAAATTAGATTTTAATTGTTATTTTTCGAAGTGTTTTACATTAATTTACTGAATTAATTGTGCAAGTTAAAGTAAAAATATGAGATTATCTTTAGACGTGGACATGAAATAATGAAAAACTTATGGTTTAATGGTATCGAATATTAATCCTCATATTAACAAGAATCAAGGACTCTGGGAGAGAAAAGGAATGTAAACCTTGAATTCGATATTGTGGGCGAAAAGAAGTACTAACGTAGGTAGGGGTGTTACTTAATACGAAAAACTTGTTTGATTTACAAAAAAAAATGTCAATCACAATTCTATTAATATTTAAATGAATATAAACAAAGTTTGACTTTTTGGCATCAAAAGGTTAAAAAGCACCTTAAACCATTTAATACCTGGATACTACCGCATAAATGAGGACAAATTCATCACTAAGAAACGTGGTTAAAATCGTGGTCAATTAATTGACTAAGTCAATTTAGACTTTAAACTTAAACAGGAAGATTTTGTGTGCCACTTCGTATAATTGTTTGACTAAGCAGTTGACCCAGGACAAATTCCTATTTTTACACTTGAATTTTTGCACCGCAAATCAAGAAAAACTTTACAAAGGATTATAAAAGTAAAGTAGCCAGTAGTAGTATTAAATTTCAAAAACAGTATACTTTTGAAAAAATATTTAAAACTTCTATCGAGAAAATTCTTTTTTTGTTGTTTTACATTATAATATAATCAATCAATCGAGTTAACGTAGTTTTCATTGATAGATAGCATAGCTGTCTTAATTGGAGAAATATCAAAACTTAAAACAGCTTCAAAACACCTGCAATAAAGAACATTATCAAAATTTGCTTTATTCGAACCCAGCAATCTTCGAAACAATATAATTGGTATTAATATGCAAATATTTTAAAATTATGGAAAAATATTGAAAATAGTAATACACTTTGTTATTTTGACTTGAAAATTAAAAAAAACATCAACTATGAACTATGAACTTTCCCAAAAATTTAAATTTAAAGCATATCTCAAAGATCGCGTGAACACCTTTTTTTGACTGATTAGTTTTATAAAACACAAACCCACAGCTTTGGGAGAATCATCGAAATAAATTCAAATTTATAGAATTCGCAAAATATTTCAGTATCTTTTTTTTTAAAGTGGCTTGGCTTCATATTCAATTTTTCCTAGGAAAACATATACATTTTCAAAGAAATGAAAAGTTTCAGCCATTCGAATTGTCAAGAGTTACGCAAAAACTTGAAGACCTTAAAGTTATGGTGTGTTTTTGTAAGCGATATCAAGTTTTGGTACCAACATGAATTTAACATCATTCATATGTAGATTTAAAATTCAAAGTCAGACATCAAAGGTCTTTGGAATTACAAGCGATTGATTTTCCCGGTCACAACTGTTTCTTCTAATGAATATTGTTGGATATTGATGGGTATTGGTAGTGCTAGCGATAATTGAATTTTTCATTCACTAGCAGTTTGCGAGTGTATTTTGCCAAAAAAGCATTGAAATTTATCAAATTGTGAAAAAACTTTTTTGAAGAATTTTTAGAAATTTGAGTTGCACTGGCCAAAGAGAGTTTTCTTCTGTCAAATAGAAATTTCAGAGACCTTTTTAATGATAAAATTTAAACCGGAAGACTCGCAGGAAGCAATTGCCTACACGAAATGTTAGGTGCAGAATCTGCAATAGAGTTTCAAAATTGGCAAAATGGATCACCATTATCAGTTTAGGAAAAATTCATATCTTGCTACCGCTTCTGAATGAATGTGTTAAAGCAGGAGTGCAACACATAAATACTCATCAAACTCCATTACGTCAAATTATGGTAAATTTTAGTGTCTGGCTTTCAACGAACTGGATGAATATTCAGAATGTCTTTTCTATTTGAGAACAGAAAAATTTAGATTGCATTGTTGTTCTTCATGGAAAAACTTCGTTTGATGAATGGTTCAAGTGGCATGAGCATATAGTATATTATTTCTTGAATTTTCATTCACCAGCTATCATAATGGTAAAACCTGCCGAAAACTTTTGACCTGAAAAGTTTTTCTAAATCAAATAAAAATACTTTCACTAACAGATTCTACACTCTTGGGTAAGAAGCATAACCCAAATAATGCATTTTCACATTTCATATCCCATGGTTTAACTAACTATCTTTGTGAGAAAGATATTTTTAATAAAATTATCACAATTATTAAGTTTCATCCGTAACTAAATTGAACGAGTTATTTGTGAAAATTTGGTGTTGAATATTTTTCGACTTTTTTGTCAAATAAATCTAAAATTGTCGTCAAGATTGAAATTTTGGAAGATGTTGTATATTTAAATAATGCCAAATAGTTAGAAATGGGTCATGAAAAACAATTATTATTGAGCATCAGCAATAAAATCGCATTAACGTCCAGTTCATACTAAATGTTAATCCAATCAGAATCATGGGTAGTCCTCATGAATTAATTCCATTTAAAGCCTGACAAACATCCTCATTACAGACATGTCAAGAAATGTTTGTCACATGTATGACTCCATGCATAGCAATCATATTCGAACATGTCGAATCCAATAAACTACCAACTCACCCAATCGATGTGATATCCGCAACGTCCTATTCTCTGGATTATAAAATGTCAGGATTTCATGTTTAGTCTCCTGTATCAGCACATTTAGCCAAACGGACAAGTTGGTCCCGATCATATGCATCAGACCGAAACGTGCCAGGATTTTGTGTCGGTAGACTTTGATTTGCTGAAATTGTAATATTTTTTTTTGCGCTACAGAAAATGTCAGATGAGGGTGAATGCTATTTATGTCCAATTATATTAATAAACTTACCCCTGGTTCTTGTTTAGGACGTGCACACTTACCTCGTTGTTCAGAAATATAAAATACATTTGTATAAAAATGAAGGCCATTCGTGTTGCTGGTGTTAGGGCCAACATTACATTGTGGCATTTGGTGTCTCGTTCAAGTTCAAAATATTGGCCGAACTCTAGGCCAGAATATATCATGCTTCCAATACCGAAAGCTGGAAGATACAATCGACAATGTGAATAAATGTAACAAGCCTAATTCGAAGCTACACGATTACAATAAATAAGTAAAAATGGTCATTGAACATGGATAATTAAATCAGGGGAAAATTTCTAGAGACTGTTTCATTCCGAAAAATGTTTCCAAAACAATTCAAGCGAGTCACAATGTGCGGCCCTTGATGTTCCCTTGAAATAATTTCCTGTAATATTAACTTTAATGTTAAAAATAATGAAAATAATCATACCAGAAATAAAAATGATATAAACTCATTACAGTGAGTGACATTAGTTAATATTAATCGTATAATTTTAGGGAGCGTCCATTTATTACGATTTAGTGGGTGGACTGGCTGATTGAATCCTTATGCGGATCAATCGGAGGGGGACAAGTTTTTTGTACGTGACTTGCGATTTTCATATCGATCCTTAAAATACGAAACGGCGCTAGCGAAAATGTAAGCGAAATTAGGATTTCAGGATAATCGAATGCAATTTTTGTTTCTACGGTGACTAAAAATTAAATCTCTATTACTTCACTGTTTTGCATTTAAAAACATTAAAAAACGTTTCTTGTTTTTCAAATAATCTTGGTAAAACATTTAATATTCGGTAAATAATCTATGTTTAGTTAAAAGTTAAAAATATAAAATATTACAAAAAAAAAGAAGAAAAAGGTATTGAAATTGAATGAGCCCTTGAAGAATCACCTGCTAAACTACTAAAAATTAGGATTTTTATTTGATAAGAACTTTTTAAACAATCTGATTTTTAAAAGTATAGACTAACGTTCTATCTGTTCTATTACACATTACACAGCTCCTTTATTCACTTTACATATTCATTGTTGTTTGTTTCCGTTTGAATAGTTTGAAAAGTTATATAAAACTTACGAGGTTGTATTTCATGAGAGCTTAATACATCTAATTTTGAAAAGCAATTATCGGTAGAAGTACAAATTAAATAGAACAAAAATTTAAAACTTTTTCAGTTTTTTAATAAATTGAAAAACATCTGCATTGAATTTATTGAAACTTGTCTGAAATCATAGAAATAATAATATCAAACCACGCCATAAGAATCAGTATAACTAGGAAATATTATTCATTTCTACCTTTATTCATTATAAATAATAGTGATTTACTGTTTTTGTAGGAATATGTTTGGGAATCATGAAAAACTATTGTTTTTTATGTTATAAGAAAAATTTAAAACATCTAGCATCTGTAAGCGTCCATTGCCAAAAAATTAGGTTTTTCAATTGTAGACAGTTCTTTCATTACATTCATGACAATGCAAAAAAGCTTTGCGAAAATTATTGAAAATCTGCTCAAATCATACAAACGTTACTACATTTTGATCGAGACGACAAAAATGCTTTTAAAATAAGAGAAATTAGATTATATTATTCGTATCAACTTTTTATTCATAGTGGCTATTAATAGGTGAGTTAAAGGTTTTTTTTATTCTTTATAGCTTTTTTGTAATCATGAAAAAAATTATTAATTTTTTCACATAAATTGCAATGGTTTTTGTGAAAAAATCAGTACTTCAAAAATGTCTTTTTTAGGAAAAATCCTAGTTTTGTGTTCTTTTAATCAATTAAAAAGGGACACACTAAATTTTTTAAAATTGGTAGAATCATACAAATGCTATTGCGTTTCGATTGACACTTTAACAACGCAAATTCAGTATTTGATTCGCTAGAATTAGTGCATGACAGAAATGGCCGTTGAGGGGCTAAAACAAAACAAGCTGTGAGGTGCGACCCTTGAGGTCCCCACGGTCAACTTTCCAGTAATATCTACATAATTATTAAAAATACTAAACACCATAATAATTATGACAATACTACTAGTTTAAGTAATAATAATTAGCGGTACACATAACAGTAATTGGAATGAGTTAATATTAATCTTATCATCTACTGGAGCGTCCATTGATAATTTTCACTTTATATGATTTTTTTTATTTTTTATATTTTTTTTGTAATCATGGGAAAAAGTTTTGCTGGTTTGCCTCCAAAAACTGATCAGAATTTATAAATTTTATAAACACTTATTACTGTAGTGTGAATATCAGGTTGAAAATTTAATTTTTATGAAAAAATCCTAATTTTTTGCATTTTTTTTATTTAATCAAAAAACGAAAAAACCACTGCTTTACAAAGCAACCAAAAACATAACGAAAATGTTAATACACGTCGATTGACACCTTAATGATGCAAATATCTTATCTGGTTCGTCAGAAAAAGTGAATGACAGAAATGACCTTGAAAGTCATGATGACTTTTAATGATTTTTATTTTTAATTTAGTTTTTTTTTGTAATCATGAGAAAAAATTTTTTTTACAAAAACTGTTTGGAGTATATAAATTTCTAACTTCCCAGTATATGGGAAGTTCTTGTAATCGCCTCGAAAATCGAAATTGAAATTTTCAACATTTCTTTACGTTTTGATGTCTATAGAGTATATATAAAGTGTTTTTAGAAAGAAGTATGTATGTGTGTGTGTGTGTGTACGTACGTACGTACGTACGTTCGTGGACACTTTTTTCTACGAGCATAACTCACATAAACAAAGTCGTATCGACTTCGTTGAGGTGTCAATCGAAGCGTCTTTGCAATTTCAAGAGCTGATTAGTTTTTGGGATACTTCGGTCGGGGGGTTTGCTGTTTAGACCTTTTGAAGGTCATTTCTGTCATGCGTTATATCTCGCGAACCAAACAAACGATTTGCATGGTAAAGGTGTCAATCGACGCGTATTAACATTCGTGTGTATCTAACAAATTTTTAAAAAAATCGTTGGAGCCGTTTTTTAATTTAAGGAAAAAAAAGTGCAAAAAATTAGGTTTTTTTTCATAAACAATAAATTTTTAACCTGATTTGCAAAATTTAGTAGACAATGTTTATAAAATTTATATACTTCAAACAATGTTTTGTAAAAACACCATCAAGGTTTTTTTCATGATTACGTAAATCATTAAATTAAAAATTGAAAATTATTAAAAGTCATCATGATTTTCAAGGTCATTTTTATCATTCACTATATCTCACGAACCAGATATGATATTTGCATCATTATGGTGTCAGTTGACGTGTATTAATATCTTTGTGAAGTTTTTAACATTATAAAAATTCGTTTCAGCTTTTTTTTAATTTAATAGAAGAAAATACAAAAAATTATAGTTTTTTTCATAAAAAATATTTTTTAACCTGATTTGCACGGCACAGTAATACCTATTTATAAAATGTATACATTCTTATCCGGTTTTGAAGAGAAACCGGCAAAATTTTCTTCCTTGATTATGAAAAAAACTAAATGAAAAATAAAAAATCATTCAAAGTTACCATTTAAAGAGGGTTCATACGAATGCTTTTACTTTATTTTTTTATTCTAAAAAATTGTTGTAAATTCAATCAAAGTTTTAAAATATTTACATAATTTGAGCAGATTTTAAATAGTCTCTATAGTCTTTTAATTAAAAAAAATGCTTAAATTTTTAAAACCAACAAAAATTTTCAAGACCAAAAAGGCCCCCACCGATTGATCCGCGTGAATATTCAATCTGTCCTCATCTACCAAAGACCTTACGTAATTAATGGACCCTACCGTAGACAATATGATTCATGTTAACTCATTCCTGTTACTACTATGAATACCTCTCATTGTTGTAATGTTATTGATGTTTATGTAGATATTACTGGGAAGTTTACCGTGTGGACCTCAAGGGTCGCACCTCGCGGCTTGTATAAACATTGATTACTGTGTTCCGGAAATCAGGTTAAAAATTCATTGTTCATGAAAAACCCTAATTTTGCACTTTTTTCCCTTAATTTAAAAAACGGCTCCAACTTTTTTTCAAAAACTTGATAAAATCACACAAATGCTAATACGTGTTGATTGACACCTTAGCGATGCAAATCGTATGTTTGTTTTGCGAGATATAGTGCATGACAGAAATGACCTTCAAAGGGGCAAAACATCAATCCCCTTCCTCCCCCGCCGGACCGAAATGTCCCAAAAACTAATCAGCTCTTAAGATTGCAAAGACACTTCGATTGACACTTCAACGAAGTCGATATGACTTTGTTTATGTGAGTTATGCTCGTAGAAAAAACTGTCCACGAACGCACATACAGACATACTTCTTTCTAAAAACACTTAAAATATACTTAAAGACCTCAAAACGTAACGATATGTCGAAAATTTCAATTTCGATTTTCGAGGCGATTACAAGAACTTTCCATATACTGGGAAGTTAGAAATTTGGTTCATGTTTTTGATATTTCTATAGCTACTTCCGGACTTGCGAATATCGAACAAAAGAATGTTTCTTGCTTTTTTAACAAAAATTCCGCTTATATATATTTGTATCGGTTTATTGGTTATTTGTGGTTGATTCTGAAGGAAGTAAAAAACCAAGTAATTGGCAACTAATTGATCAAACAAATTTTATTATGTATGAAATTTAGTGGAATTTGGAAAAGTTTATAATGGAATGAAGATAAATATTTCTGAACACTCAAAATGCCCTTTGAAATAATTTTTAATTATAAAATATGCAAGGCAAATCAAAACAAATAAAATAGTTTGTCAAAAAAATTACTTCAACAGGCCTAATTTTTTGATGAGCCGGAGCCTATTCACCCTTGCAAGTAGTGAAAAAAAATGTCACAAATGTGTGATTATTGGCACAAATTAAAAAAAAAATTCAATTCACAAAGACAAAATTCTAGCCACATAAACTTCTTCAGTTGCCATATTATTTTTCACGGTATATTGAGCATCAAAATAAAATATGTGTACAATTTGAGCAAATTGCAATTAATTGCATTCCAGAAAGCAAGGCTAACCCCCTGCTTGCCTTTTTAACACTTACACGAATAAATGTGGCGGATGGGAGCTCCAGAAGAGTACACACAATGCAATGATGAGCTTATACGGAATGATACTCTTGGCTTCCTGTTGTATGAAGCCCTTTCTCCACAAGCCAAGGTGGAAATAAGGTGTGTGTACATGTCCTCGATTCGAATTGACGTTTGCTATACTAGCATCGTTTCAAACTCCCACTTGCAATTGACAAGGTCGTTAGATGGAATTTCCCGCTTTTTCCTCCACTCGCCACTGTTAAATGCAAACGAAGGCAATTACGATGAAATGCAATTACGTTCTTCGGTCGTTCTAGGTCCTTCGCGAAAAGGATATTACTGCTTCATCATTTTTGAAGCGCAGAAAGTGTTAAATTAATGTGCAATCGATGAAAACGCATCCTTGATAAACGATCACGGCACATATGTGTTCAGTTGCTGGTGAAAGTTCTTTTCATTTACAAACTTAAATGGCATTAACTTACGGGTTTTGTGGTGATAACGTAGCTTGTTGACGATTGTTTGATAGTTGGAAATGAGATCCTGATTTACATGATCTGTGGTATGAAATATTCTTTTGTAATAAGCGAACAACGCAGGAATGGATTGTAGGCTGCTGCAATAGAAAGATTTAATCTTTGCTTGGCTTTAAAATACAAGCAATCGACGGGAGACTGCTTATTTCTTGCACTTTGGAGTTGCTTTGCTTCAAATCCGTAACAATATTCATTAGAGTCAGGGCGATAATGGTGATAAGTTGTATGCGTTTACGAAATTGATATATCTTTTATAGTACACTAGGCATGATACATGAATTTGGCATTCAGGTATCGTGATTTGACAAAGAACAGCCATTTTTCTATGAAACGGACATGCTTATCTTCTAATGAGAAATAATAAACATTTCTACTAAATCTCATTTTTTAGCATTTTTGAATATCCGAATTTCAATGTACTTCAATAGATTCTATACTTCATTAAAAATATTTTTCTTGTGTTGTTTGGTGGGAAGTGCAAAATATTCCTTCTATTTATGAAGTATGCTGTACCTAGTCCTATCGTACATCATATTCAATAGGAAATTGAACTTTGATACTGAACGACTTACTCTTATAATAAATGAATTTCAAACCTGCAGAATTGATGGCGATAGATTTGGTTCTACTAATCAGTAAATAATAATAATTTTGCTTTCACTATCCAAAAAATGAACAGCTACATCAGAAAGCATTTTTAGTTAGGCTGGTTTATGTTCCATTTCTGTCGTTTAAATTTCTGAAAAAAGTTTTCCCCCTAATTGTAATTCTAGTAGTAAATATTTGCGACGCCAACGTATATTTATCTAAAAGGGACAAACCATTTTTAATGAATGAGCTTTTGATTATGGTTTTAAAATTATTTTTCTCTCAAAAGTGATCCCAAGTAAGTTGTCACAGCTTATAAAATCTTCTCACTTCTTTGGATTTTGACTCCACTGGTCTTCTCGGTCTTCTACGCAACCTGAAGACTACCAATAGTACAAAGAAGACAAATTGCATGCTCTGGTCTAGAAACAAGACGGAGACACAAATAATATTGCCTGTAGTAACAAGTGTGTTGCTTAAGAAAAAACATATAGATGAAATGGGGAAGCGTGGTTTCGGGGTGACGGATGGCGTCCTCTTCAGGTGCTGTCATCTACCATCTGCCACCAGACAGCACGACCACGATTAGGCTAGTTGATGGATTAAGCTCGTTATACTTCAACTATTTTATAAATTATTTATATCCGCGCAGTATAACGACTGTCATATTTTTCCGTATATTATGCATACGTAGCAATTCTATTTATGGGATTTGAACCTCCGTGTCTAGTCGACACCACCGCTCATCAGTGTGCTTACGATGGTACCAGCCATAAAATAAAAAAACCTCCATTAATGTGCAAAATAGAGTTAGTAAGTTGCTAACCAAAGCACACTGATGGGCGGTGGTGTCGACTAGACACGGAGGTTCAAATCCCGTAAATATAGATGAGTTGGGATTATTACTACCTAGATCACTACAAGACATTCTAGGACTTCCTGTAACAAACCATCGGTCAAGCACACGAAGACGTTGCGTTCACTTGAGTGTCAGCTGGGAAAGTAGAAATATGGTGCATTGGAAATAAAGACATCCTCCAAAAGACCATGGCCATGTATTCATGAGCGAAAGCATTGACAGCATATATATCTACATCCCTCCCATTTTGTCTTTGCATGAATAAAAATCTAAATATCTCAGTTAGAACCTTTATTTTCACGCTTTCACAAATTTAAGTTAAAATCCAAAAACCTTCTCCCAAAATTTCCTTTAAAACGTGTATTTAAATTATTAATCATATGTACATTTCGTTTGGCACACCCAGACTTCTTCAGTGTATCTTATATCATTATATCAAGAGATTGGAAGGTATGTTTCAGTAACATAACAAAAAAAACATCAATCACACAACAATTATTAAATATGGGGAAAAAATACTTTTCCAATCAGAAACAACGCAAAAAAAGTTACTCTGCAAATAACTTATTTTTCTGAGAAAAATGCACCGATAGATTTGCATAGAATTCTCGCAGCATGAAATATTTTTCATTTGAGTTGAGTAAATGATCAATGAAAGTCAATTTTAAAAATGAGTAAATAATGAGTGCCAAGAGAATACCATTAAGTGTAGAAGTTCGGGAAATTATAGTTCAGCTTTGGCAAACAGGAAATTCATATGCTAAAATTGGTGTATTAGTTAAAAAAATCAAAATATACTTTCAGAAACGTTGTATTAGCATATAAAAAAAATCATTCGAAACAAAACCTCGATCAGGAAGGCGAAAAATGCTCACTGACCGAGAAGAGAAATGAATTGTGAAAGAAATTAAAAAGGATCCAAGATTAAGCGCCCCATTTTTATACAATGAAGTTTAAAAAACGCTTTAAAAAAGAAGTGTTTGCTCAGACGGTACGAAATATTATAAAAAAGTCGTGCTTTAAAGGCAGGGGATGCCGACGAAAACCGTACATTAGCACATAAAATTTGATGTTAACATTACGTTTCGCAAGAGAATACGTAAAAACCAAAGTCCTTCTAGAAAAGGGTTATTTTTGTTGACTAACCAAAAATTAACCTGTTTGGATCTGATGGGAGGTGGTATGTTTGAAGAAAACCAAATACTGAGTTCAATTTCAAGCATACCAAACCCACAGTAAAACACGGCGGTGGGAACATTATTCTATGGGGTAGTATAGAGGCTTCTGGGCCTGGGAACTAAGAAATTATAAATGGCAGGATGGATCAACATTACTATCTAAATATCCTCAAAAGGAATATTTTACAAAGTGCTGAATAGATGAGGATTTTAAACTCTTTTGGCCTGTACCAGGATAACGATCTCAAACATACCTCGGAGCACTGCCGACTTTGGCTATTTATAACTGCGCAAAAGTGATTAAAGCACCTGCACAGTCCCCAGATTCAAACTCTATAGAGCATCTATGGTACCACCTAAAAAATAAAGTTGCGATTCGTAAAGTAAAAAATAAAAGCTAGTTAAAAACAGCCATTTTTGAAGAATGGGAAAATATTTCACCAGTCGTTTGCAAAACTTTGGTCAAAACGATGCCGAAACGCCTCTAGAAAGTCATGAGAACGCAACCAAAATCCACAAAATATTAAAAGTGAGTAAGTTTCTAAAATTTAAAGGAAATAAATCTTAAACAAATCAAATAATTTCAGATAAAACTATATCGTGCCTTAACTTTTTTGTCGTCGTTTCTCGATGGTAAACAAGTATTTTTAACTTCCCAGTATATGGGAAGTTCTTGTAATCGCCTCGAAAATCGAAATTGAAATTTTCAACATTTCTTTACGTTTTGAGGTCTATAGAGTATATATAAAGTGTTTTTAGAAAGGGAGATGTATGTGTGTGTGTGTGTGTGTGTACGTACGTACGTTCGTGGACACTTTTTTCTACGAGCATAACTCACGTAAACAAAGTCGTATCGACTTCGTTGAGGTGTCAATCGAAGCGTCTTTGCAATTTTAAGAGCTGATTAGTTTTTGGGATACTTCGGTTGGGGGGTTTGCTGTTTAGACCTTTTGAAGGTCATTTCTGTCATGCGTTATATCTCGCGAACCAAACATACGATTTGCATGGTAGAGGTGTCAATCGACGCGTATTAGCATTTGTGTGAATCTATCAAATTTAAAAAAAATCGTTGGAGCCGTTTTTTTAAATTTAAGAAAAAAAAAAGTGCAAAAATTAGGGTTTTTTTCATAAACAATAAATTTTTAACCTGATTTGCGTAATTTAGTAGACAATGTTTATAAAATTTATATACTCCAAACAATGTTTTGTAAAAACACAATCAAAGCTTTTTCTCATGATTACGTAACAAATTAAATTATAAATATAAAAATATTAAAAGTCATCATGATTTTCAAGGTCATTTTTATCATTCACTATATCTCACGAACCAGATATAATATTTGCATCATTAAGGTGTCAGTTGACGTGTATTAATATCTTTGTGAAGTTTTTAACATTATAAAAATTCGTTTCAGCTTTTTTTTAATTTAATAGAAGAAAGTACAAAAAATTATAGTTTTTTTCATAATAAATATTTTTTAACCTGATTTGCACGGCACAGTAATACCTGTTTATAAAATGTATACATTCTTATCAGGTTTTGAAGAGAAACCAGCAAAATTTTCTTCCTTGATTATGAAAAAAACTAAATGAAAAATAAAAAAACATTCAAAGTTACCATTTAAAGAGGGTTCATACGAATGCTTTTACTTTATTTTTTTATTCTAAAAAATTGTTGTAAATTCAATCAAATTTTTAAAATATTTACATAATTTGAGCAGATTTTAAATAGTCTCTATAGTCTTTTAATTAAAAAAAAAATGCTTAAATTTTTAAAACCAACAAAAATTTTCAAGACCAAAAAGGCCCCCACCGATTGATCCGCGTGAATATTCAATCTGTCCTCATCGACCAAAAACCTTACGTAATCAATGGACCCTCCCGTAGACGATATGATTCATATTAACTCATTCCTGTTACTACTATGAATACCTCTCATTGTTGTAATGTTGTGGATGTTTGTGTAGATATTACTGGGAAGTTGACCGTGTGGACCTCAAGGGTCGCACCTCGCGGCTTGTTTTATTATGTTTAAAAATTGTTGTGTGATTGGCATTTTTTTGTTATGTTACTGAAATATACCTCCCAATCTCCTGATATAATGTGAAAATAAAAAAATTCTCGATAAAAATATCGCTGAAAAGTTAAAACTTGTCTCGCTGGGTGCGTTGTGCCTTAACTTTTTTTACCCACTGTATATCATAGAAAACACCTCTTGGCAATAAGAATGTCAATGCCACCAAGCAAGAAGAGAAAAAACCTTGAACAGGTAACTTGCCCACTGCTCATGCATAAATTCAAACAGTTAGTTATGGCGTACTAAAGGCTCCGCTTCAACAGATTCCGATCCCTTTCGAAATCTTGTGATTATTTCCAAATTCTTCTGTTCGAAGGTTTCACGAAAATTTCCCGTTTTAAAAGTTAGAACTTCTATCAACGTGATGGGTTTAAATTCAATTGAGTCACAATCTTAAATGTTTATGAAGATGCTACAATACATTAAACGAAAAAAAAAGTTTTTTATTTCAAAAAGCACGCCAAATTGAAAAATTGTTGTTGCCTTTAGTTTTTTGAATTTCATTTGCTTATAATTGAATTATAAATTACTGTTTTTGCTACAGTATATTCACATTCTCAGCAGCTTGCTTTGGATAATTTAATTTAATTTGACGCATGTTCCACTTCTGTAATCTATCACCAAGATAATTAAAGCATCCCGTGTATTCCAACAATATATGAATATGTCATCAAGTTCAAATCCAAAACGACGTTTCCTTGCCACCGGCAGTAATATTCTCGTGAGTTCCAGGAAATGCAATTACCATAATAATGAATTTCCATCTGAACTTTGCACCTGTTCGAGTACACTTGCGTGCTATTATGTTAAGCTCTCTCTGGTACACATGTCACCTTTCAATGGGTGAAAAATCCCTACAAATCTAAGCCAAATCGTGTACTGTACATGAAAATCGCGTTTTATTCAATACTTTCGGGAAATAATAAATTATCTACATAGTCGCGCTTTCACTCGTTTGACAAGACTTGGGGTTACGTGGCGTCCCTGGAGATACATTATTTTCGTTGAAGTCATTTTGAAACATACGCACTGAGTCTTCCCTTGAATGTCCTGATTCAGTCTGCATGTAAAATATAGAATGCTGAAACAAAATCTGGATCTCGCGTTTCAGATTCTAGTCTTATCTTCATTTTATCATCCTAGCCATCCCTATTTACATCACAACTTTATGGTTTTTGCTAAAGATCAGTGAATCTTTCTTCACATGGTTTTATACATTATCACGAGAATAAATTCGCTGGAAAATGTTCACTCGGAGGAATTAATGGTCCTTAAAAGCAGGCAAACATTTTTCTTCCTGTTCGTTTTGCTTGTCTGCATATTATCATTTTTTATTAGTGGTGTCACTTCATGGCATCCACCTTCAATTTTGATGCATGTCAGAATATTTTTCTGCTATCAGATTTCAAAAACGTTAAGATATTGAATATTTAATGCTAAAAATGGCTGTGACAAGATGGGAACAGCACCATTAGGTTTTTTGAGGACATTATTATTTGGCGTGTTATTAAAAATTACTGGGAAGGGTTCTTCATATGCTGACATGAAGTTTGGCGGTGTGGTGGCTTATAAAGGTTGATCTTTATTTATTTTCATTAATTTATAACAAAAACAAGAAGCGAGGTACAACTCTTGAGATCCACACGGTCAACTTCCCAGTAATATCTACATAAATATTTAAAATAGTGAACAGAATAATTATTTTTAAAATACTACTACTTTAAATAATAATAATGTACCTCTCATAACTGTAATTGGAATGACTTCACATAAATCGTATCATCTACGGGAGCGTCCATTGATTACGTAAGGATTTTGGTGGATGAGGTGTTCACGCGAATCAATCGGAGAGGGAACAGGTTACAAAACCTTTTCTACGTTATTTGTTTATTTCATATCGATGCTTGAAGGACAAAAAAGTGTTTTTGTCGCGTGAAGGCCATTTTTAATAGTTGTGCTTAAAATCGCCATGACTTCAGCATAATCATTGAGTTTGTATTTTTTCACGATTTTACAAAAATCAGGCTAAAACTTATTTCTCATTTTCAATTGGTCTTGAGAAACATTGAATGTGAAGTCAAAAATCGGTTAAATTGCATGTAAAAAGTAAAAAGCATTACGTATGATGATGGAGGAAGTAATTGAAATCTTACAAACACTGAAGAAGAAAACTGCTAAAAACTGCAATTTTTTATTTGATGAAAGCTTTTGAAAGTATAGAATCTTGCAAAGTTTTGACTGCAAAACATTTTACCATTCAAAGCGTTCATTACAACAAATGTCAATTTGATTAGGTTTTTTTTTTGAATTTTCAGAATTTATGCAGTTTTTTTATTAAAATTTAAACACGGTACTGGAAAAACTATTGGAAATCTGTTCATGCATATATTAAAAAACTTTGATTGATTCAACAACAATATCTTTAGAATAAGAGTAATCAGGTAATATCATTCGCATGAACAGTTTTTACATTTTGACTGAATAATTTTTTAGTTTTTATTTAATTTTTTTTGGAAACATGGAAAAATATTTTGCTGGTTTCTCTTCAAAAACTGATGAGAAT
This sequence comes from Oxycera nigricornis, assembly GCA_963942545.1. Classification (NCBI taxonomy): domain Eukaryota; kingdom Metazoa; phylum Arthropoda; class Insecta; order Diptera; family Stratiomyidae; genus Oxycera; species Oxycera nigricornis. The sequence continues at coordinate 29,815,907 of OZ012660.1, forward strand.
TTATTAATTTTATAAACATTAATTACTGTGTTGTTCAAATCAGGTTAACAATTTTTTTTAAAAAAAACCCTAATTTTTTGCAATTTTTTTCTTAAATTAAAAAATAGCTCCAATGAAAGTGCTAAGACGCGTCGATTTCATTTCAGTAATGCAAATACTTTATTGGGTTTGCGAGATATAGTGAATTACATGGTCAGGTCATGATACTCGATTATTTTTTTAATTTTTAATTTAATTTTTGTCAATTTCAATAGAAAAAGGTTTGCAGGTTTTTTTCAACCACTATTTGGAGTATTTAAATTTTATAAACATTGATTACAACGTTTTGCAAATCAGGTTAAAAATTTAATGTTTATGAAAACAAACCTTAATTTTTTGCATTTTTTTTAATAAATGAAAAAACGGATATAACATATTTTTTAAATTTAACAGGATCAAAAAAATCCATAGTTTCCGCGTTTGCAAAACGAAAAAAATGGAAGTTTGGGGCTCATGATTTAACGTGAAAACTCGATAACACGACTTATTGTCTACACAACCTTAATAACATGACCCTCGGCTAGGAGTGTTCCTTGATGACAAGTCTATTTGAAAGATCCCTTTGAGAGATGCTACTGTACTAGGAATTTAATATAAATAAAATTCTTTCGAACCTTACTAATTTCAGGAGGAATGTTATTCAACAATTGTTCATGCTAAAAAAATTAATTTTTTTTATAATCATGCAACAATAATCTGATCTGAAGCTGGTTTCTGGATTTTTTAGCATTTTGGTTCGGATTGGATGATTCCGGGGATCAATTGGAAAGCAGGGCAGCGTACGGAGCCTTTTCTAGGTTATTTGTTGTTTTCATACCGCTATATAATCAATGAGTTTGTATTTTTTCACAATTTTGCATCAATGAGACTAATAATTATTCCTTATTTTGCAGTTGATATAACAATTGATATACAGTCAATAATCGCTGTTTAATTGCATGTAAAAAATATAAAGTATTCCACAAGATAAGGAAGGGAGCAATTGTAATTTTACAAATACTACAAAAACTGAACTACTAAAAACTATTTTTTTTATTTGATGAAGTCTTTTAATGCGTTTCATTTCAAAAAATATCAACTACCATGTTATCTATATCAATACACCATTGGACCATTGGTTAAAATAAAGGAAGAAGTACCTGAAATTTTACAAACTCTTACAATTAATTTCAAACATTTGGAAAATGGTCCTTGTATTTTTACTGAACGCCCATTTATTCATTATACATATTCATTGTTTATTGTTTCTGTATGAATGTTTTTTTCGTAAACTAGGCAAAAAATTTATAATTTTGGAAAACATCATCGGCCAGATTGAATTTAAAAGATACGACAAAATAATTCTCTTACTTGCATACGCAGAGCTAACATATGATGCATACGATGTGAACAAATTGTATGTTAAAAAACAACATTAAATAATTAGATACAACGAAATATATGTACATTATTTACCGTCAAAGATTTTTTCATGACCAGTCATCACCATCACAAGATATTGATTTGTCAATATCGACTACGAAACATTTAATTTCACTAATTGGAACCTTTGATTGAGCATTTTGAAAAATGGGTTCATTTCCAACCACAATTTTATTCTTAAAAAGATACCCTTAGGCACCATTACTTCAACGATCGCTCCGTACGAATATTCAAGCAATTTCGTTTTTAATTGGTAATTCAATACATATGCCATCTACAAGTTGCACGTCTGTCTACAAGTTAACAAAAATACGTACAATTATTTTCTCCGGAGTGTCGGGCCTATAAGCGAAAATATTTCATTTAGGATAAGTATAAGTTCAATAGTCGTTTTGCCAATCAATTGCTTAGCAATACCTCAACTGATATTTCAGTTATTTTGCTGTCCCTCGTCCTTTATCAGTCGCTACCACTTTAGTTTCAAATACCAATGCCAAGACATTTCACTTTCAGATCCTACCACCGTGTTTTCATGTAATAAAAATCGATTTCTATTCCATCGGGTCTGACTACGTTTTAGAATTTGCACAGCGCATTACAAGGCAAGTGGAATCAGAAAATGAGAAAAGTAAGTGGATTTTCCACATTTTGAAATAGAGAATGCCTCAAACTGGAACGTAACTTATAGGGCAAGGATGTAGAAGGAATACTTATAACCTTTCATTGAAATTAAATGAAAGCAGACTAGCCCCTGCTGTTAAGATCAAACGAGACTACAAAAGGGATCAGATTAAAGTTCATACGTTCATGTTTCTGACAAATTTGACAAAGGAGTGGGCGCTTTAATATTATTTTTATTCAAGAAAGGTAATTGACTTAATAGAGGGTCTACAGTTATTTTTTGATGAGAATGTTCTCCGTTCAGTTATTCGTCTCAATATATGTTTAAATTCATCGACAATCTAAGTTATTTTGAATACAAACCAATGAACCACATTTTGAGAATACCACACGAAAGGGGTTGATTGATACTTAATGATTCTTGATTTTTAGTCGATTATTATTTTTCGAATGAAAATGGTAAAACAAACCTAAAATTGTGAAATTTTTCATAAAAAAACAAGTTTTCGAATGTTGTGTTGAGAAGATAAACCGCTATGGTGTATTTGGAGATAATTTATGCTTATGTTAGCCTTAATGTACTTTCCAATTCCAAATTAATAACGGGCAACTAAACTTTAAGCAGTTTCGTTACTTATGGTTATGAATAAAGCACAATATTCAGATTTCTCACGCCTTATTCAAAATATGTACTGAAAACGTGTTGTTTCCATATTCCAAATTTGCTTTATTTCGCACCATCACTGAGGCGGATATTATTTATCGGCTTGATAAAAATTGTGAATTTAGTAAAACCAAACGCAAAATATCACAACTACTACATTGATCTGTTTTTGCAAGCATGAATAGTCAAATGTATGTATGCCTATGTTATAACCTTTTCAGACATTTTGAAATATAATGTTAACTCATTGAGGTAAGATCCAATTAAATGGCCGAAGCAAAAAAAAGTCTGAAAACTGTTCATAAATGATAGAAAAATATATGCTCCCTAGAAAATCATCGCTTAAATTTTTCTTGCTGAAGTCGACGAACATAGTTTCGTGTAAATTAAAATAGGGTTTAAACTAGAATGAAAATCTGCAGAACGATTTTTGTCAAGCCACAAAAGGGTCCATTCTTATTTAACAGATGTAAAGTTAGAATCACAGATGGCATGAAAATATCTGCGAAGTCTTCGTTTAAAGAAATCCGTTTTAAACACGGTTTTGATATTGTTTGTGTTTAATTGATATGTGTGCTAAATTCGAGATTAAACATAAACATGGTGAACTCATCAATGCACTTGATGGCATAAATCTTCCACAGCTAGTAATATCTGATGCTGAAGTACAACTTTTCACTTTACTCACAATCCCAACCGTTTCCTGTCTGACATCATTGTGAATGTTTATTTCCTTCCCTGTCATATGCCACCATATCCTTTCTAGTCTGAAAACTAATTTGAGTAGTGATTTGCATTCCAGTGGTTCCGTTGAAAAGGAAATTGCCACAAAATTACATTGCACCAACAAACAGACAATGACGATAGTTCCGTCATGTTTGCTTTTGTTGGCTAGACTCTTAGCCCCACGTGAATTCGGCGTTGTAAAGGATGAGTGAGGGAAGGTAGCTCTGTTTGCCACAAACAGCTAAAATATTAGATGTGACGGACAAATTTGCACTTTCATCGTTGTGTGGCATTTTCGCAAGACCAAGCGCAAATAATACCAATAATATTAGAGGAAAAGAAAAACACAATTTGATTAGTGAACTTCACATGATTTTATGAAGAACTGAATAAACGAATTTAAATGCTGCAGTTTATCAAAACCTAAAGATCTACAGAATTCTTATGAGCAAAAGTGTATATGCAATACTATACTCAAGAAAAATTTATTCTTGAAGGCTACTAGAAATACTATTTCCATAATTCCACCCACCATTGATGTCCTTGCCAAAAAGCGAACATGAAAAACATATTATCCTGTCGTACAAAAGCCTGCATGAAATCACTTCACATCTTCCCACGACTACGAATCGTTCCAATATTCTTTGAATCCTGCGATTTATGAGTGAAACAATTTCCTTGTTTTCTGTTGCGTGAACAAGATTTATCCTTTCCTAGTCCTAGCACATTGTTAGCTATAATCTTACAGTTGGATGACATTCATCCTAAAATCTATTGACCCAAATTGTTGCATATTCCATGCATACACACATACATTCAGTGTGTGTAAGTATTCTTGAAAATGAGGCGAGTGGATAGTTCTGAGAGAATTTGCGAAAATTTACGAAATGTGGTCTGATTTTGGTTTGAAAAGTTTAACTAATTTGACTCTTGTGGTAATATTAGTAATTTATTCAAAAAAATTAATTCAGACGTTTTCAAAAGATTTGAATTAAAAAATTCTATCCTTACATTATATTGTAATTTACGATAAGAGAAACTTATGCTTTACTTTGGCTTGCAATTGGATCAATTGTGAATTATTATAGCGCTTATAATTTTATCGCATAGAAAAATCATTGATATCCTAGATCACACTAATGGCATTTTGCTATCATATTACTATTACATCTTACATTATATGGATTGGTAGTGCATATTTATGATAATGATCCAAACACCATGAATATTATGGCTCCAGACAAATAAATAAATATTTTGAAATAAATTTTGAATTAACTTAATAATTTTACTGATTTTTGGGGACTTTTTTGCTAATTTTTTGTGTACAACCAGGATGCACGCTTGAATAATTGGTTGCGGATTACGTCTCATTGAATTGTAAACGATTAAAGTCCGATAAAATCAATTCACTTTTGGGTCCTTTGATGTATATTTATGTCAGTAAAATTTTCTGTGGTTTGCCAAAATCTGTGTAATTCACTTTGTGGAAAATCAAATTCGAAATTTCTATCAAAATTTCGATTTGAGCTCGCTGGAATGCGACCTTCCTAAATCAAAATAATGTTTTAGATAGTAAGATGAACCAAACACAATATTTTCAAAATGTAGATATAGTTTATGCATATGCTAGAGTTAACTGTTAATAAATTAAAGTTTATCAATACTGATTGTCGATTTCAGTTTTCTCTTTTTTCACCAGAACCTATAGCAATAAACTTTAAAAATGTCATATATTGTTGAGCCAGTTTAAGTCTTCTGGTGTTTATACGACATAGCAGTCAATACTATCGAGCGCTTGATAAACGTGTTAAAAAAACTGAATTCACTTACCTTCGATCGCATATTTACAAAAGAAAACTTCAGGAACATTTTTGTGAAATTCAAGACATTTTATCATAAACCAAATAATTGGTTTTTTGTCGGTTGTTTCCTTTCTGTAAACATTTATGCCCAACAGTTAGTTAACTACCAAAAAGTTGGCTTGCTCAAGTTGAGTTTGATGGAATTTTTCCTCTGAGAAAACTGAATCAGATTGTGCAATATTTTGGAACATCAAAATGTACTGACGAGTGTTTTTTTTTATTTTTCAATCGAGAGTGTATGTTATCCGTTTCCTTTCGAGTATGAACTGTAAATTTTATCTATCTTTTCTCCCTGTTTAAGCTATGCCACAATACATTTTACCCCAACAATTCTTAGGGTTTTGACCTGTAGAGGCGTCACTATACATGTTTAGTTTTAGTTTTATTTTTACTACACTATAGTTGTAATTTTCCACAATACTTTGCCGTTAAAGTTTTCTTTTCAGGAACTCTGTTCCGTTCTGTTTTAAATCAGAGTTCAAATTTATTTTTTGAGAATGTGATGGATAGTTGTAGTGAGTCTTGAAAGTTGGAAACAAACACTCATGTTGGTTCATAAAATTTATAGCTTCCTCAAAAATATTTTTTATGCTATGATGCCTTTCACTTAAGTCTTCCAGCAACGAATTTTTTTTGTAATAAACCTGAGGTTTTCAAAAATTGTATTGATAATAATGCCAAACACAGTCTCACAAATTTCAAGTTTGCATTGAAATTTGTTATTGTAAAGTTTACCCAGTGATCAAGACATATTTTATATAACATTCTCTAGCAAGTTTCTGGGTTTTAAGGGTCGTTTTCTTTTCTGTTTTTTTTTTTGAAGCAGGAAGTGTGTCCTAATCATTGCTTAGCAAATTTAAAAGTATTCTCCTGCTAACAAGGCACTTTGCTATGTTCTTACCCACGACAATTTTCAATTTATTTCTAGTAGACTAGGTAGAGCCATTTTTTGCGGAGCTGATAGCTTCCACTTTGCTTCCATCCCTTTGTCGCAGACACAATCAAAATGAATCTACTCTTTGTCATCGTCACCGCCAAAGATAAGAGGGCTAAAGCGTGATTTCTTTCCCCAATCTCAAATGAAAATAATTCTTAAGCAAACAAATACCAAAATTCAAAAGGAAATTCGAAAAATATATTCATTCATTACAATATAATTTTTGAGGAATGCCTTGTAATTGAAAGCCGATTGAACAAAAAATCAATTATTTATATTGAAACATGTAGTTTTGTTATACCTTTATTAGAAATCCACTTCAATTTTTTTAGTTATGAATTGAAATTTTTTTTAAATCAACCTTGAATGACATGGCATGATCTCAAAAATCATTTTGCAGTCGTCCCTAAATCAACTGCACCATTCCAAGTTTTTTGATACGTAACTGCAATATTTTTAGATACGTAATGAATAAATTGATTGAATAGTGATGTCCGGTCAACCTCAATTAGTTTTAAATTTTAAAGAAATATTTTCTAAATCACATTTTGGTCTAAATTGAATGTTTGATTGTAAAATATTAAATACTACAAATGTTCGATTTTTTCAGATGAATATGGTGACATAACATACAATCAAGGTTTGGAAGTAAGTGCTTGTATCCCCTGTGGTTTAGAAATTCATGGACCTATCTTTAATTAATTGATTTGGGTTATCAAAAATACTGATACAAATATATCTATAGATTCTTCAGAAAATCCACTGATTGCAAGTATAGCTTTCTTATTCAACAATAAATTTTTTTAAAAGCCCTAATCTTCAGGCAAATTTACCAATTTCAGAAACCTTTCACGCAATGCAACTTCTTGGCAAAGAATCGAATGCATCCTTGAACCCATGAGCACAGAAATCGTTCGTATTTTTTTCTGTATCAATTTCTGAACTTCTTCAGAAGTTGTAGTCCACAAAGTCCATAAAAAGACCATCTTGACGGCGGAAAATTTAGTTATCTTCAAAAATTAGCCAGTAATCGTTTCATAGTACTCGCGCTCTTCTTAGTATCCAAAGTTCAACTAATGGTCCACAATATGTGATGAAAGTTTCACTTCTTCGTAATTAGTTTGTAAAGTTAAGATCTCTTCGTGAAACTTCCGTGGTGAACTTATTTTGGTGTCAGCCGCTACATCAATTGCAATTGCGTTGAGAAATACGAAGAACCAGCAATTTGACAATATGAAAGCCACATCGTTTTCGTTGAGGGTGATGAGGAGGGTAAGTAAGAAATGAGCTGAAGACGTGAACTGCGTTAGAAAGTGTATTTTCAAATAGAAACTACTATAGTGTAATCAGTAAGAAGTGTCTACATGTCTCAACTGCTAACACGTTGATATGTATAAAACAATTTATTTGAAAATCAAGGCAAACCAATCAACACAGAAAATTACGAAGCAAATGAAGATCAAATATCGAGATACTCGTTTCTATTCTAGGCATTCATTTATACAAATAACAAATGAAAACACGAGAAAACCTCAAGATAAGCAATCAAAAAGCTAAATTTACTTCAAAATATCATAAAAGTAGATTTTTACCGTCCAACCGAGTCTATTAATATAAATTAATATGAAATTGGTTTTCAAATCAAATCAGAACTTTGGACAATACGTTTGTCGAAACTGATACAGCAAATTAAACAGCATTGTTTATGACAATTTCTAAATATATTTCTTATCAGAGATTGTATTGTCGTAACATCAAAAGTGCTATGGAGTTTGTTTTGTATAAAATGTCAATTTACAGCCTTGAAACTAGTACCCATCAAGGATTCCATTATAGCCATACTGCTCCGTTATATATAATTCATTTATTATTTTAATAGTAATAGTGACATCGCTTACTAGAATATAATTGCTTCTTCAGCTTATCTTGATTTTATTGCAACATTTGCTTCAGCATATTTCTGTGTAGATGTAATAAAAACAGGAAATGACCAGTTTACTCACCAATCAACTCCTAATTAGACACCTCGATGGTTGACCCTCTTACAAGTAACACGCAGCAAATTGCTTACCCTGTAACATTTTTCGTGACGAAGCCAAGTTTGAGTAATTACAGTCCGAAACTTTTTTTCGATTGACAAACAGAGAAAAGCCATTACGGCAAAATGTAATAAAGTTTTCTGCTCGAATGAATACAGATACAATGAAAAACACCTTGACTTGCTGCTTCCTAGCACCCATAAATGTAGTCCTTCGCCAACCATTTAAACGACTTCCCATCAACAGGTGCAAACAGCTGTAAATTGTGGCGAGGCTTTTAAGTCAATTACTTGCAGCCAGCCGTTATAGAGGGGGAGTGGGCGTGAAATGAAATTGGCAAGGAAATGGAGCCATCGGCCAAGAGTTGATACTTCCTCCAGCACTCTTGCTTATTTTTAGCTAAAGCCAATTCTCCTCGTCTGCGTCAATAAAAAGCATTACTTGAAATCTCAGGATTGAAATAAAATCAGACGCTGGTCGAGTCCTTTGAAGCTTTTACTTTCTTATTGGATTGAAGTGGGTATGCAGTACTATTAAAAAGAAGACAATTTCTCAAACCACCTGGAGACTTGTGGTAGTATCATTGAGTTTTCCTTAACTTGAAAAGTAAAATATAATCAAGAAACATGTTTGTCATAAATAAGACTTTTCTCATTATCCCGAAAGCCATAAAACGAACATATGTTGATGCAACAGATTGTTGGGTGATGCGAAAAATCCTTTCCGTTTCTCTATATCCTCTTTAGGTTTAAAAAGCTTGTCCAAAGTTTCCGTTGCCAGCTTTCACTAAGTCGGCCGTAGTTCTTCTTCATGTCTGTTTTATTGCGTATATAAATTCTTTACGCAAGGCACCTATGGCTTACATCCTGTTCATTTAATGCAAGAAATAAGTTTTTATGATACGATTTCTTGGTTATTAGATTACGGAATTTTTACAGTAATAGAGAATTTGAAATACTCAATTTATCATAGAATTCAGGAGAAAATTGGTCATGTTTTCAGCTGTTTGATGGACAGTAAAATTTGCAGTAATCTGAGAAGAGTATTAAATCCAAGTAATTTTTCAATACAGATCCGGGCTTTGTTTCATAATAATTTTGTTAATTATTCATAACAGCACGCAAAATGTACGATGAGGTAATCATTGGAGATGCTCTTCGTGAAAACTTACTGTTATTAAGGTGGTTTGGATGGTAATGCATGCATTTTGAATTTTCATTTATATTTTAATTATTAAAAACCACCAATTTTGATTAGAAGTGAAAAAATTTAAATTCTTTGATTTTTTTTGGCGAGTCGTCGTTGCACATTTCTCGTTTCGCCTGCTAAATTATTTTATTTATTTAACATGTGATACGCTTTTCTGAATATAGGATGGATTGATGGTAAATAGCTAAGCAATTATTAACTTCCCAGTATATGGGAAGTTCTTGTAATCGCCTCGAAAATCGAAATTGAAATTTTCAACATTTCTGTACGTTTTGAGGTCTATAGAGTATATATAAAGTATTTTTAGAAAGGGAGATGTATGTGTGTGTGTGTGTACGTACGTACGTACGTTGTTGGAGCCGTTTTTTGATTTAAGAAAAAAAAGTGCAAAAAATTAGGGTTTTTTTTATAAACAATAAATTTTCAGCCTGATTTACGAAACACAGTATTCAATTTTTATAAAATTTATACATTTCAAGTAATGTTTGAAAAAACAAGATCAAAAATTTTTCTCATGATTACGTAAAAAATGAAATAAAAAATAAAAATTCATTAACAGGCATCATGATTTTCAAGGTCATTTCTGTCGTGCGTCATACATACCTCGCGAACCAAACATACGATTCGCATGGTTAAGCTGTCAACCAACGCGTATTAACATTTGTGTGAACCTATCAAATTTTGAAACAAATTTTGAAAAAAATCGTTGGAGCCGTTTTTTAATTTTTTAAAAAAAAGTGCAAAAAATTGTGATTTTTTTCAAAAACAATAAATTTTTAACCTTATTGTCAAGTCCAAGTAATCAATCATTATATAATTTATATACTTCAAACAGTTTTTATTTAAATGCCATCAAAAATTTTTCTACTGAACACAAAAAAATCAAATAAAAAATAAAAAATCATTAACAATCATCATGATCTTCAAGGTTATTTCTGTCATGCATTATATCTCGCGGATCAAACATAGGATTTGCATTATTAAGGTGTCAATGAACGCGTATTAATATTTTTGTTAATCTGCTACATTTTAAAAAAAAATCGTTGGAGCCGTTTTTTAATTTAAGAAAAAAAAGTGCAAAAAATTAGGTTTTTTTCATAAACAATAAATTTTTAACTTGATTTGCGAGATGTAGTAGACAATGTTTATAAAATTTATATACTCCAAACAATGTTTGTAGAAAAATCATCAAAACTTTTTCTCATGATTACGTAAAAATTTAAATTAAAAATAAAAAATCATTAAAAGTCATCATGATTTTCAAGGTCATTTTTATCATTCACTATATCTCACGAACCAGATATAATATTTGCATCATTAAGGTGTCAGTTGACGTGTCTTAACATCTTTGTGAAGTTTTTAACATTATAAAAACTCGTTTCAGCCTTTTTTAATTTAATAAAAGAAAATGCAAAAAAATATATTTTTTTCATAAAAAATATTTTTTGACCTGATTTGCACAGCACAGTAATAACTGTTTTTAAAATTTATACATTCTTATCAGGTTTTGAAGAGAACTCGGCAAAATTTTCTTCCATGATTATGAAAAAAACTAAATTAAAAATAAAAAAATCATTCAAAGTTACCATGTAAAGAGGGTTCATACGAATGCTATTACTTTATATCTTTTATTCTAGAAAAATGTTGTAAATTCAATCAAAGTTTTAAAATATTGCATAATTTGAGCAGGTTTTTGATAGTTTTAATAGTCTTTTAATTAAAAAAACCGCTTAAATTTTGAAAACCAACAAAAATTTTCAAGACCGAAAAGGCCCCCACCGATTGATCCGCGTGAATATTCAATCTGTCCGCATCGACCAAAACCTTACGTAATCAATGGACCCTTCCGTAGACGATTTGATTCATATTAATTCATTCCTGCTACTGCTATGAATACCTCTCATTGTTGTAATGTTGTTGATGTTTATGTATATATTACTGGGAAGTTGACCGTGTGGACCTCAAGGGTCGCACCTTGTGGCTTGTTCTTCTCTATGCATTTCTATCGATTTATAATATCTTGTTATTTTCAAAATAACCCCTATACGATCTGGTTAAATGAAATTCAATTCACGGGATTTCAAGATCATAGAGACGAAATAGTGTGTTTTATAAAATTGAAAAGCCCTCAATAATCACTTGTTGTAGACCAATTGTAAAAGCTAATTAAACAATAAACTTAAATGATTTAAAGGAAGCCCTATTTTCTATTTGCTTACCAGAATTATTTTAAAAGGAGTTTTGACTTAACTTGCCACCAAAAGTAACTTATATGAAAATGTCTATAGCTCAGAAATGTCGTTTAACATTTTTTTGAACTACACTTTTACAAATAAACACCTGAGGAATAAGCGAAAAATTCATTTCTTTTTCATTTAAGCTGCTTGAGTGAATTTGCTGTGTTACTCCTCGGTCGTACAGAATACAAGATCTGTCTTTTTACAATAGAACAACATTATTTATTATTTTAAACATCAACGACCTTCGAAATCATCCTTGAATGGATTACCACGATTTTTAGTAACTTCACCATAGAAAGATATTAATTTTTCATTTGAAAAACACTACTTAATATTTACCACCCCAATGTTCTTTTGTAATGAAGTGAAAACGTTGTCGAGCCGCAAACTGACCTCTTTTACTGGTTTTTTTTATCGATTAAGTAACATTTTCTCCTTATAATAACACCAAAAAATTACACGTTTGGTCGAAACGACGAATGTTTATCAGTGGTATCGAACAACATGAGCAAATCGAGGTTAAAATTTTTGGAATTTTTTTTTAAAACAAATCAAAAATTGTGTATAAATTTTTTTTGGAGTCATGGGCACTTTATTCCTTGAAAATATCATCTATTCTTTTATTCATTATGTTGACCCAAGATGCTTTGACTTTTCAAAGATGTCCAAGATAAAACAGATTCTCAAGGATCTGCAGAGAGATCCTTACATTTTTCTCCGTCTATGGGAGAAATTAAAACACATTTATATCATCCTTTCCTCAGAATTTTATTCAACTGATGCCCTATATGAAATTTTAACATTATCAGCTTTCGATAAATAATAGGAAATAAGTGATATGCGTTGCGGAAAGCAGTTCAGTAGTAGATCCAGAAAGTTGTATACAATATATGTAGTACACTGATTGTTATCTGGACAATGTATATATATATATATATATATATATATATATATATTTAACTCCATTTTATTTTAATATAATAAAAGTCCTTAAAATTGGGTTCCCATTTTTTATGAGAGTGTGATTTGCACGGCTATCATTGACACCGAAACTAACTACAATTTTCTAACCTTTAAATTATGATTAGCATTAAACGTGAGATAATTAAAAAAATATGAATGTAGTGAACAAATCAAATTCATTCATTCAATTCAAACTCATTCAAAATAATCAAGATTTTGATGATTAATTAATTTTTTTCTGGCAGTATTTCTCATGATGGAAACAAGGTTAAATTTTTGATACAGAATTTTATAAATTAGCCAACACAAACTCCAAAAAATTAATTAGCCTGGATTCGCATACTTAACCACTTACTTTTTATGGTTGAAAACGCTTCTAAATATGCCAATCAAAATTATATCCTCATTATTTCAGTTGCTTGCTTTAAAAACAATCAATTGACAACCCGCTCGTGAGTTCAATTCATATATGCAAACCCAACGTTAATTGACCCATCAAGCAACAACGTAGTCGTCAAACTTTCAAGTGTGGAAGTGATATCACCTTCCGAAAACCTCTCCTGTTGCCCTGCACAGATCAAAAAAGACATTGTAAACAATAGGGAGTCTCTCCTGCCCCGGCATCATTAGAAGTGTCTCATGTTATCCTAGCACTTGTGCCAAAACTTTGACAATACTTTCCGTGTTTAATTTCACCTTTAAAGGTAGCGAAACAGCATTCCTCGAAAGGAGCACCAAGATGCATTCGTCGTATGTTCTTGAGAATGCTAATCAACCCTGTTCCCTACTATCTGGAAAGGAGTTGCGTGTCGCACAAAGAATCACTAAACAGATGGACAAGGACGAGAGGCAGCCAACATGCGATTCAGATTCGCGCATGTTCAGATTCATCGCTTGCGTGCAAGTGTGGCTAGGACTTAAGGATGAGGTAGACGCTCCTGGAATACATGTCCTGTTGGCTGCAAAAGCGAAAATCAGGAGCAGCAATATTGCGGAAAGCTCGATTATTTACGAAAAGCTTCTCACACTTCCTTGATGGGTATCAAATGATGGTAGGACATTATGATGAGATCGAAGGTGAGCGTACATTGGAAGCAAGAAGTGAGCGTACATTGCCTTCACGATGTGATCAGTTTGAATAGCAGTCATATTAATCATAAATATTCAATCTGGTTCGTAAATGGAAAATTCATCCATCCATCATCCAGGAAAATTTAAGGAGCTATTTATGATATCTATAGGAAACCATGACTCACAGTTTATTATAAAACCTTCGTTGTCCACTTTAAAAAAATTAAATCATCTTTTTAAATTGTAAACTAATATCTAGACATTCTGTTTGGAGTCAATTATTTTAAATTGTCGTTAGCAAAATTCTATACTGAAGATCTCAATTGTAATTTTTGTTGTGTTCAAAGTCCTTCCATTCTAAAAAAAATCCATTTTGAGATGTTAAAGTTATGTTGAACCAATATGATTTTTTTTAATTTCCTATCTGCTCCTCACTTTCGTCTGCTTTTATATCATTCAACATTCCATATGTTTCACAAATACTGATCTGATGGTTTTTAGGTGTTTTTTTATACTAAAAGTTACATTTAATATTTACTTTTAAAACGCATGTGTTTACACATCAGCACAGACTTTTCAGCTTTAAAGCTAAGATAGGAATTGATAATTAATAATATTGAAAGTGCTTCAAAATTTCATCAATTTTGAATGAAAATTAAGTTTAAACTGAGGTTAAAACAGATAATCCTTTTCAGGTTTATGAGTATATAAATTTTAATTTTTAAAGAAAAATATACTCATCAAACAAAATCCATTTAATACTCAAATTAAGTTCAAAAATTTGAGAAGCCGCAGCCAGTTATTATTAATTTGAGAAGTAAAGTAGACTAAATATTTTTAAAACTAAATGTTAGCTGAAGATGTTCAGTTCGTTTTCGTGCCAATATTATAAAGACTACGCAAACCGACATTAAACGGCACTGATATGAGAAATGCGTTTCTTTAGCACATGTTCCAAATTAAGTCCAAAGTTAATTCGCATTCATGATTTTTAAAATACATTCCATGAAGAGCCAAAAACGTCTATTATATAATATTTCCCGACTGAATTGAACTCTATCCCGAATGATTTTTTTTACATTTGAAAATATATTTTTCCCAAATGAAAAAAACTTACTCCCAAGTGAAAAAAATAAAATAATGTTCAAGAAAATTCTTTGCCCTTAATAGCTCTCAAATGGATCTGAATCGAAATTTGTGGTAGAAATTTTCTTAAAAATGAAAATCCAGATGAAGTTTGTTTTTGAATATTTGAAACGAATATCTTTGTTTCAACACATTATTTATTGACGCAAATAAATGTTCATCAATCTTAAAAAAGGCGTGAATTCGAGGCGATCAGTGCATTTCGATTAGCCATTTTTCATGCGATTGAAATTAATTGACCAGCTTCTATGAATATAATAATAATAATTAAGAGGAGGTTTTTACATTGATTTCGTAGTAAATCACCTCAAAAACTTTATTCAAGAATCACTTTGTGCATGTTTTACACATTTGACTGGATAAATTCAATAGCGATGCCAGCTGATTTTTGAAATATATTAACTGATACCAATATTGAGTATAAACATAAACGAAAAATGCGATGAATTCAGCATAGAACACTTTCTGTAAAGATTCATATTTTCTAAGCTACCAGTAATTTTCAACAATTAGGACAGTATTCAATATTCAACGCCCCAAAGGGCTCCGATTTTACTTTTCTTAATATTTTGGCTCTATTATTTCGATAGTGAAGATCATATTCAAGTGGCTCTGCAAATTGCACATACCTGTTAACCATTGAAAAAATCCTATTTTATTTTTTTTGATATTTTTGAACTTGCTTTAAAATGAATATTAATTGTTTCCAGCATCATTTTAAAATGATGACTGAAGAACACATTGTCGTGTTAAGAAATAATTAATACCATCTTTAAATATCTGCTTTTATATTTCTAAAGTTCGAAAATAGTTATACGCAATCTAGACGGTGCAAAATAAATGTAAGTGAATATGAATGAAAATTATAAAATGAAGTTGAGCCCTTCATGTTTAGCATAGCAGATCTCAGCAACTTTACCTTCAACACTTTATACACTTTAATAGTTTTTATAACCCCGAATAAAATTTTTGGACATATATATCATTTCAATCTAATCTTGTGTATAAAAGTACATAAGATAAGATTCCAGCAACCAATTTGCTAAATAATTTCAACTTTTCGTACTGAAGAGCGGCTTAACGCCTTTGAAGTGATTGGAGAAAATATGCTTGTAAGGATGTTGAGTGCAACTTTGTTGATGGTCATTACCAAACACATACTAGCGTTCCAAACATCAAGTGAATATGCACAATAACAATGGTCCTTATTTTACCGTCAAATATTTAATTATATAATATAATTGTTTCATATCTTCAAGGACTTTGATCTTTGAGGAATATAAACTTTTTAAGAACAATTTGAGTAAAATAAATACTATAATTTTGAATGTATACTTTTTTAATATCGTTATGAGCCGAAACTTGAATGTAAATTAATTTATTCCATACAATGTCGATAGTTTCATTTGTCTCAACCCACAACTCTATAATTCTTTTCTGCATGACAGATGTGAGTGTCGCATTTGAATTGATCGTATCTCCTGATGCCTTTTTTAACTTTAAAGTTACTAAACTTGAAATATAACCGCAATAAATTTTATTTGAAGATAGATTTGTCTTCATTTCAAAAAGTTTTGCCAAATAATCATTGATTTACATATTAAAAGTAAATAAAGACTATTATTGACAAATCATGTCCTTTTATTTTCTAATAACTAGTCATAGCTTGCCTCCGCATTATTGCATGGCCGATTTTTTTGCGATTCTCTGTGCAAGTAAGTCATTCGAAGAGATCCTTCTTGGCTAGTGATGACGATGAACGTTGTACACTCGCTTCTAAGGACTCTCCTCGCAGAGACCGTGCAAGCAAGTTTTCAGTTTCGAACATCGTCCCGGAGTAGAGCGGCAGTAACCCAACGGTATCGGCGCGACCTGAACATTTTCCAATCACTTTATCGTCCTTTCACTCTATCCCTGCCACCTGTCGGTTACTGTTCGATGAAAAGCGATTGAGCCACAACCGCGTCGAGATAACAGACAGAAAATTGTTCATTACGCCTCGCTGATAAGGTACTACGACTCTCTCCTGGCGAAATCGTTTCCGCATCCTTTTTCGTCGAACTCATACATGAAGTGCGTTTTTAATGGCATAGCCAGCTAGCGAGTAGTTTAGTTAGCAAAGTAGCTAGTTAGTATTTTTAATGGATATTGTGAGGTTTCATCTCGCGCGGTTTACTGGAATATATCCTGCTTGTTCGGCACAGCTTTCGCAGAAAACGTTCGTTTTTCGTGGAGCCGTGATCGTATAAAGTTGGTTTCATTTATCGAGCTTGTACAGAAATCGTGCAAATTGCATTGGAAATAAAGTCAACGATTGCCATCCAATCCGTGAGTGAGTGTAAAGAGAGTTTCCATACAAGACAAGTTTTCGTAAAGTAGTTCCATTTGGACCACCTGTTGAAAATTCGCTGTTCTCCTAGCTGTTGCTTGTGCCAGCCATCAACATGAAGTCCTCGTCGTTTTCTATTCGAGTGATGCGAAGGGTATGTCCGTTTTTAGAATATTATATTTGGGATTAGATTTCCACGATTTTCATGTTTAGGGACGCACCTTAGAACGCTATAAAACAGTGGATTATGTTGTGCCCGCATATGGTTTTCCGTGGATGAATGAATTTAGTGACGGAAATGTTCTATAAGAAAAACTTTTAAAAACTTCGCCCGAAAAGTTTTGTGCGTCTTTCTCTCTGATGGAATTGAGAGAGCTAATATTCCACTCCTCGGCATATTTATTTTGTAGTCTTCTTTATAATTCTTTGATGGAATCGCGAAGAAAGTGGAGGAAGTAGAGCAAGGTTCTTTGTGCAGTATGCTTGGAATTTTATGTATGTTACGCGTATAAAATGCTTAAACATTTTTTTCGCATTAAGGGATTTGTTTTGAATTTATTTTGCAGCTGCTCTTAATAATGAATGAGGTGATTGCTATGGTTTCGACGATAGCAATTCATTGATTAAATTGGAATCAATTGAGATGAAATAAAAATGAAAGTTACAATTTATCCACTCCTACTTAAAAGAAACTTTGTCATAAGCCACCGTTGACTTATGAAATTACTGTTGCGTTCGATACTTTTAGTAGTTTAAGTGAAACAGCTGAAGTGGGTACATATACTTACTTTATACTGTTGCGGAATTTTTAATTAAGATGCTGTATTCATTCTACGCAATAATTCTATTTAATAAGCAAAATATACTTTCTTGCCTGATTTTTAATCTTGCCATTATTTTTATTTACATTTTCGATGCATTTAAACTTCAAATGTTTTCATAGAGTCAAAAAATGGCTTGCATGATTGGAGAATTGAAATTGCTTCTTTTAACACACATAAGATTTTCATTTGATCAAAAATTTACATGAAAAGTTACCGTGGCCTCCGAAAACAAATGAAAATTACATTCAGAATAGAGTCTTAAAATCAAGACATATAGCACCTGAGCCCTTTTGAAAAAACATCTGTCGGAACATATAGCGCAGGGATTTTTCTTATTATTTTAAAACAAGGATAGGATAAACAGATTCCATTAAGAAGCAAATCATAATTTGTTGAAAATTAAAGCTTACACATGTGAATAAATTTATTCACATGATGAATACCTGAAACAATCGCTAATTTGGTCATTAAAAAACACGTCGCTTTTCTTTCTTAGACTCTCTTGAATTTCTAGCAGAACGACAACTACAGCTTTGCAACTTCCGAGCTTATTCAATAGATTCATTGTGAAAAATGTAGCCTAAATTTATTAATCCTTTAGATGAAATAAGCTGCGCTTTTTATGAGTTTGAAAGATGAACCACTTATTATTCTATCGGAAAGTGGTGTAGCTTTACTTGCTGGACTGCAATGTATTATTTTTGGTATTAAGGCCAACATTTTCTTAACAATTTATCTTTAGTAGTAGCAATTTTACTCATTCAATCTACTAAATTTGACTCTCTAACTAGTGATTCTTTTTTAGGTCATAGCTCGTATATTTAGAAATAAAATAAATCAAACAGCAGAAACGATATATGCTAAACTTTCAATTAAATTGCATTTCATTTAGTATCTCTTGAAGTAAATCTTGATTCATTAGCGGCACCTTGAAAACATACTATTTGCTAAAGTTATCACATGTTTCCAATTTCATATTTTAACAAGCCGTGAGGTGCGACCCATGAGGTCCACACGGTCGACTTCCCAGTAATATCTAAAAAGATATTAAAAATATTAAACACAATAATAATTATGGAAATAATACTACTTCAAATAATAAAAATGTACTTCTCGTAAAAGTTATTGGAATGACTTAATATTAATCATAACATCTACGCGAGCGTCAATTGATTACGTAAGGATTTTGGTGCATTGGTTTGATTGATTATTCACGCGGATCAATCGGAGGGGGGACAGGTTACAAAGCAGTTTTTTCATTAAAGTTAAAACATGGTGCTGTGAAGACTATTGAAAATCTGCTCAAATTTTGCAAATATTAATAAACTTTGATTGACTTTACAACAATTTCTTTAGAATAAGAGATTTAAGGTATAATGATCCGAATGAACCCTTTTTACATGGTGGCTTTGATTTTTTTTTTGATTTTTTTTTGTACTCATGAGAAAAGTTTTTGCTGGTTTCTCTACAAAAATTCATAAAATTTGATAAATTCTACAAACATTTATTATTATGATGTGCAAATCAGGTTAAAAATGAATTTTTTTATGAGAAAACACTACTTTTCCAATTTTTTTAATAAACTAAAAAAAACGATTTACCGATTTTTTAAAATATAAAAACATCGTAAAAATGACAAGACGCGTCGATTGACACCTTAAGGATGGAAAGATTATACTTAGTTCTCGAGATATAATGAATGACGTAAATGACCTTGAACGTTTAATGATTTTTTATTTTTTATTTAATTTTTTTTTTGTAATCATGAAAAAAACTTTTGCTGTTTTTTTCACAAGAATTATTTGGAGTATGTACATTATATAAACATTGATTACTTAGGTTTGAAAATCAGGTTATAAATTTTGTGTTTTTGAAAAAAATCCTAATGTTGTGCACTTTTTTTTAAAAAAATAAAAAACGGCGCCAAGAATTTTCTTTTAAAACTTGATAGAATAACATAAATGTTAATACGCATCGATTGAAAGGTTGTTCAAAAAAATCGTACGTTTGGTTCGCGAGATATAACGCATGACAGAAATGACCTTCAAACGGCCAAAACAGCAAACCCCCCCCCCCACCGAAGTTTTCCAAAAACTAATCAGCTCTTAAAACTGCAAAGACGCTTCGATTGACACCTCAACGAAGTTGATACAACTTTGTTTACGTGAGTTATGCTCGTAGAAAAAAGTGTCCACGAACGTACATACGTACGTACGTACACACACACACATACATCTCCCTTTCTAAAAACACTTTACCTATACTCTATAGACCTCAAAACGTAAAGAAATGTTGAAAGTTTCAATTTCGATTTTCGAGGCGATTACAAGAACTTTCCATATACTGGGAAGTTAATAAGTTTCAAGTGTGTATGATAACTCCATTTTTATGCCAATGTAGGCAATTATGCAGCTTCAATAATTTTTCAAAAGCGTGTGAAAGTCAAAACAAAATATATTAACATCCTTTTTTTGCTACAACACAGAAAAACAAGTGAGGTGATGAAAGTCTGGAGTTTTTTTCATCGTCCGGAAGAACATCCTTTGGTGACATGAATATTCAAATACTTTTTTAACAAAAAGTTAAAAGTGTATGGCCCGAAAACCAAATCTTTTATTCATTGTGCAAATGATCGAAAATAATGTGCGGATCAAAAATTAGAACAAGTAGTGAAAAACAGGATATTGATGCTTTGGTGATGTTTTCTGCAATATAACTGCCAAGTACTCAACTGAAAGGCTGATGTACCAACACATTCATATTTAGAGACAATTCATAAAAGTCTGCATTTGGTGGGTGCACCCTGAGATCTAGGCCGTATTGGCACTTCGTGCCTTTTAATTTTTATACCTCCCGAAATAACGATTCAATACTTTCTAAACTTTTAATGTATATTTTCTTTATTCTAACCAACCAATTTAGATTATCGCGAAAAAAATTAAAAAAGTGTGAAAGTCAGATTTTCACATTATCACATTGTAAGCCATTTTTCTCGGGAACTACTGAAGATATCTTCATAGCTTTTTGTAATTAGATTGGTATTTTGTACATAATCACATAAAAAAAATTGGAGACATAACTGTATGTTGCTTCGGAACATCAAATTTTCTAAATTTCCTAAAGTTACATTACTTTTGTCTGACTATGATCACTAGCTGTTTTTAGAAGTAAAACATCAAAAAATTTCTTTCTTGTTTTAAGTGCGCATGCGCTAATCACTCGCATATGGAACTGTTAATAAATGACCCCCCCATTCAAGTACTTTTAGTTGGTTGAATGTATCAATTAATGACCATTAGAATTGAATTGCTAATGTGATATTCTACCAAATTTTTTACAATACAATAGGATTAACACCAAACTTTACTGAAATTATAAAATCCGCGCCAACTATTTATCTAAAGCCAAACCCCTGAAAAGCATGCCACAAATAAATTAAAGCTTACAGTTGATATGGTAGTTAATACACTTCAGGCAAAACTAATATGTATTTAACAAAATTAGAACAACAACAATTGACTAACTTGGAATAAAGCACTTTCTTAAATATTCCAAAATATTCAATCTAGGATATAATTCGTATGGGTGTTTTCCGCGAAAACGTTTCCAAGAAGGATCATTTGAATCAATCATGAAGTGTATGGTTTCAAATTTTGTGCAAACGTTTACTTCAACTGAATTATATGGAGACGGGTTTAATTATACTTGAATGTTTTAGTTTTGTTTTACTGATAAACATATTTGTTTGCTGAGCAACGTGTGACAATTTTACGAATAGAAAAACAAAACTAGAAGACAAGATACATACATTTTATGTCAAATTATTTTAAAACGTCTCATTTTGTACATCATGTGCTATAAAATTCACTTTTCTTTTCATCAGCAGAAAATTTTATATTACAAATATAAGATAAAGATGGGACTTTGGTTCTATAATGAAAACAAACAAATTACAATAGATGTGAATATAAAATACACGTAGAACAGCTACATATGAGTTCAAATTAAATTACCATTCGCCATCATTTTAATGGTATTGGAGACAGAATGTCTCAAAATATGCGTCTAGTAATAATTAAAGACCCTTATTTCTTTCTTATTCATACAAAGTTTCCCAACGTAAATAGCGAGTTCAAAAACTTGAAACTTTTACCTCAGAAAAGACCACAATTCATTATTTCCTCTTAAATTTAAATGCAAAATGAATGGTGTTTCCGTAATGTACTGGAAAACTTTTGGAGCCAATGCACAGTATCAGCTTCAAACATTGAAAAACAATATTGGCTGCTGAATATGATTAAATTTTTGAGCATGTCTAACAATTATTTCAAAAATTTAATGGGAAGCGTGGTTCCTCTTCAGGTGCTGTCATTTACCGTCCGCCACCAGACAGCACGACCACGGTTAGGCTTATTGATGGATTAATCGCGTTGTACTTCAACTGGTTTGTATAATTATTTCTATCCGCGAAGTATAACGACTGTCAATTTGTTTTTCGTATATCTGCTAACGTCGCTATTCTATATTAGTTATTTAGCATATTTTAAAAAAGCTCTGTTGCAATTTTGTATAATTCAATGAAAAAATTAGATGTGGGCCATCTATCGTATCAAGCCTCGCATACATTTGCGAGTCAAATAGTTCGCCGGATTCAATGTGCATAATTTGGGACCGCCGAACGAACTATTCCCGAGCCGTTTCTGAACCTTTCGTAGTGAACTACTTCCTATCGATTTTCTTGACGATCACGTATAAATTTGTCTGTGTTTTTGAACTGATTTCCAAATATTGCACTCTATGCATTGATTCTGAGAGTCATATATACAGAATTTCGATGAAAATTGTATTGCATCAATTATTTCAAGATAATATTTGCTTCAATTTTTTTTAATCAAAAGAACCATCTTTGTTTCCGAAAAAAATTTAAGCATAGAAACTATTCCTGATTGATGCCATTGCAAAATGTTATCATGGAAATTCTGTTGATTTGCCTGTTTACTTTTCAAGAAAGATTTATTCAATTGAAAATATCAAATACAAAGAATAATTCCAAAACTCAATATGAGAAGCCAAAAATATTGACGGAAATGTATCACCCACTGCTTGAAATCGGGCATAAAAATATGCAAAGGAAAGGGAAAAGGAAACATAATGTTTGCTACATTTTACAATGCTCTTTTTTGTTATTTGAATAAACAAGTCAAAAACTACTAGCATCATTTTCATTTCTTTTAATATAACAATCACAACAAAATGGGTATCCGTGTCTTACATGTTAGATTTCCTATTTTTCTGCTGTATATTAAGAAAAGCTACCAATACTCATAATTCTCTCTGAAAACTGGTGGGAAATATAGCCCCTGTTCCACAAAAATGGTTAAAATGCAAGCAGAACTACTAGTAAATTATTATTTGTATGCAATTTGGCCCACGTTGGGCGCTGGATTTAATTTCTCTATTTACAAACAGAAAACAAAATTGATTACTGAAAACATTGCTCTATATGATGATTTCAGCTCAACTGCTTAGATTCATTTTTAAAGTATTGAGGAAAAAATAGGATAAACCTTAACGAGAATACTAAAAATTAGACATATTCAAAAAATATACAAAAAAATCATCAAACAATAATTTTCCGGGAGAAAATTGGTTTGAAAATGTCACGATTGTTTTGCCGTCATAGAATTTGAATTGTTAAAAATTCATACAATAAAATTTTCGAGATCAATCGAATATAAGAATACTCACATTTACGCAGAAGAAGGCAATGTTTTTTCCGCATTGTGCATATCTAGTTTCATTTATATTTTTCAAATGCAAGAAGCGCAGCTTATCAATTTTTTTAGTCTTACATATATTTAAACTATAGATTTTATTGTGTATTTATTGTGCTTTGGAGTAGAAGTTTTTCAGGTATGATTTCTTGAAAAGTTTTTAAATAACCCTTGAAGAACTCAACATGGAACTGAATTTTAACTAAGCATTACATTTAAAAATAAACATCAGTATTCAATATAATACAGCAACATCGTTAAAATTATCAGCAATAAATTAAAACACCAGCCAACACTCTTCAGTCCTTCTTTATTACGACGTACGGTTCAAACCCTTGAGTGTTCAAGGTGTATTTCATCTGAACAAGCTTTAATTATAAGCATTGAATTTCAATTCAATGATAATTACGAACCTTATGATTCGAGCTTTCTTTCAATTATTTCCATTTGAATGCAGATTGTTCATTAAACTTTTCATGTGCAAACATTTTTCATGCGTATTTACTCAGCCTTACTTTGCGTTCGTGACACCTCTGGCAAACCTCTTTCCAAAACAGATAAAATTTTATTTGTTTTGTCGAGGAAATTATCCCGTCATCCAAGTAACTCGTCTTATTCAATAACAATGTCTACTAAAATATGGCTTTGCTAATTTCCTCTTGGTTCGTGGAAAAGACAGAACAAGGACTTAATTGATATGACGTTGCCTCCTTTTATGGAGTAATAAAGCAACATCAATGAAATTACACAAAAATGATATGAAAGTTTTGGCTTTCGAATTAATTTCATAACAAGGAAGCACAATAATTCCATTACAAATACGTGAGGTTCTTGCGAATATCTAGAAGGAGTTTATTGATCGTTAGTCGTCATGTGCATTCTTTGTCGTTTAGAATGAAAATTGTGAGATGAGTTTGAAAGGAACGCTTCCGCTCCTTATTGAAGAACGTGAAAATTTTTCAAATCTTGATATGATAGGTACAAAGCGTTGAAATTCATGTTATGTCAATTTGGGTTATATTTTAGGTTTTCGTCCGAATGCCAGCTGCGGGCTATAGAAATTTGAAGGAGAATACTCCACCCATGAATTCTGATGATATTCAACTGCTGCAACATTCGTGCAAGGAACGTGGATGAAAAGTATTTGAGTTTGAAAATAAATAAAAAATGAATGATACTCAATATTGACTCTGAATATTATTTATTTTCCTAATCCCTAAATGTTTATCCAAAATCTGGGAAGATCGCTTCTACTAACAGCCCTACCTCAATTCTACTTTAATTACCCAAGTCGTGCCAAATTGGTTTCGACTCTAATTCCTATATAACGTTCAGAATTCGCCATCAATTTTTCGTCAGTTCTATCGTAGCATGATATATCCTTTTCAAGGAGGAACGGGAAGGCTGAACTATTTGCGACCTTTTCCTTGACACGCTAATTTAATTAAGTTTCAGGCGGATGGATAGTAAGACTCAGGAGATTAAGGATACTACGGCTTGATGATATGCCGCTGAGACCAGATAATGTAGAGTGACACGCAATAATGGAGGCAAAGTCCAACTTTCAGGACAGTGTAGCCAGCTTGAAGCATAGTAAAATAATTGCTCCCAGAATAGTTTTTTATTTATATTTGCACAGAATTACAAGGATTACTTTATTGTCATGGCTGCTTGAATTGAAATTGAATGATAGAGTTCAGCATGCTTTATTTATTATGTGTTTATACCTAATATGAAGTAGTATTAAATCACAGGTTATAAACGAATCGTAGATAGAACCTTACAGATTGTTTTCGGTTTCTATTTAACATTAATGCAATGTTTTTTTAATTTGAATAACATAATAACAAAAGAGTAGTAATAAATAAGAAAAATAATTGAGACTCACTTACTAATTTCAACATGGCAAACAGCACTTATATATGTGTTTTAACACATTTTTTGACTACGTGTATGGCATTTTCTCTTCAATTTATTAAATTTTTAATTAAATCGGTTATTTTCGAAATAAAAATGATGATGTACCAGATCAAACTGGTGCTTTTTTGAATCGAATTGAAGATTTTGGAATATCAATTGAGTTGGAAAAGTTTTAATTGGGTTTGAAAGATCACTCATTTTATCTAAATAATAACAAATTTGAACAAGAAATAACCGTTTTGTTTAAGCACATTAAGGGTATGTTTCTTTCTTTCTTTCTTCATAGCTTCCCGTAGCTTTCTTTGGTTTCACTTTTCAACGATTGCATTTACCAGTTTATCATATATATGCTTTTGTTTTTTTAAGGAAATTTGAATGACCCCGTCATTATTTTTTATTCTATCAGTTGTTTTATTTATTCTTGCAAAAATTAATTCAAAGACTTTGAAATGGGATTGTTATTATATTATCTAATTCTAGTCACATAAATTAGGGCGCATGTCTGAAAATACTTTCAGATGGTACAGTTTTATTCAAGGTAAAACTCAAAATTCTTGCACTTACGCTTAAAAAAGACTATCTTCTTGCCATTCAAGTTAGTATTAGTTGTAAGTTATATTTTCAGACTGCCTGATAGACTGCCTGATGGACTGCCTGAAATATTCCAGACTTAATGAAAGAAACAAAATTTAAAGAATCTTTATTATGAAATTTTCTTGCAACACTAACCTTTCAACAATTCCTTATTATTCAAAATTGAACTTTCTTACTAAGTTCACTTCCAGCATTCGATGAAATTTTTTGAGAGGTTTTTATACAGGGAATTATTTTTGGATTGCAGTAGAAAAATAATAATTAAAAATTATTCGAGTGATTTTCCAAAAGAAAAGTATAATTCCCATTTATAATAAGGTGGCATTTTCAGAAGCTGCTTTAGAAATGGCTGTTTTAAAAAAGGATTTAATAAAAAAAATCAATAAAATTATTGTAAATCATTTAAATTGTTTCCGTTTTTGGAACATTTCCTGTAGCCTAAGTATTCAATATTTTTTAATGTAAAGGTTTACTTTTGCACATTTCATCTCTATTTGTATGATAAAAAAAGATTTCTTTCAATTGGCTTATAAACCAGTAGCTACTGATGCTTTTATTAAAAAGTATTGAGCTACATCTGGTTAGCGGTATGTTCAAAATTTAATGGTTTAATTGCTTGTTTTGGCAAATAATTTCAGTAAAATGTCCTGAAACCTAGACTAAACAACTTTCTTATATTAGACTGTTTCTGATTTTTTTATCCTATCACCAGCAAATAATCTTCGGAGGATAATTTTGGGTAGTGAAAATGTAGAATAGGCTCTCAAAGATAGTTTTTTTTTTCAACTATGTATTCTGGTGAAAAAAAACCGCCAAATATAATTTATTTGAATTGAAAATTTTGTGCTTCTTATTTAGAAAATCATGAAAGTCAAAAGTAAATGAGATATTTTCGGCCTGATATCTTTCCCATAAAGCCCGCAACTTTGTTTATTCATCTTTTCACTTTTTGAAAAAATGAAAGATCATTTCTGTTGTAGATTTGATAATGCAGGCAATACTTGCATATGCTGTATCTGAAGGCAGGTAAGGATATCAACTGATGACTAGTTTTGTGACAAGGGCCTGTGTTACCAACAAAAAAGAAATCAATTAGGGAAGACACTTTGAAAGAATCTGTTGAAATCAAGATCATCTGCCATTTATGATTTAAATATTGCTTATCAAAGAAAGCTGAGATAGAATTTTGAAAATTATTATCGATCAGGCCCTTGGTCAATACTAATTCGAGAGAGAAATTTGAATATTTTACTTATTGGAACACCCTTATATATAAACATCAACGACTGAGCAATAGTAAATATTACAAAGTTATTCAAACAGTACAAAAATAATATCGAAATTCATCTCACTCTTCATCCCGAACAATACCTAAAATAACAATTCTTTGAAATCAGCCTGTTGCTACCACTCAAATAAAATTGCCTCCAGCTGGCAAATCTTCCTTCATCAATTTTATTGCAACCATTTCAGATAAATTGGGTAGACATTGATCGCTTCCAGCAGTGATTGCTTTCTGGTCGGGATATTTATGCTGGAGAGTATAAATAAAAGTTGTACTTCGAAATTTTAATAGCTACTCTTAGTTCGTATTTAGCAAGATGTTTGTCTGCAAGACTCCCGGGAAAAGGTTCATTTACATTTTGATGGCAACTCAGAGCCAATCCAACTAGAGTGGCCATTAAGTCTCAATGTAACTTTATTAATTTCACTGAAGTCTCAAGTTCTGTGGAACACTAAAGGAGTTTATTCTCTTGCGGGCGAGGTTCGTGAAAAGCAACCATTGTGGCATGTCCGCACCCACTTTTAGTATTATGCAAATGGATTGGAGATTTTTCATCTTTATCATACCTTCAATCTGTAGTTGATATGATAGAAACCCTGGAGTCAAATAAATATTCATCAAATCCTGACTATTTTACATATCCAGCCTCCAAAGCGTTTGCCAACGGTCATTCGTGGTTTAAAAAAATAGTGACTTTCTTTTAATAATAAATATAAATGTGCACAGAAAACGGAAAGGAAAGCAAAAGGAACATGTGATGAGGACTTTGGGTTTGTCCCAAGGCGATAATATAAAATCGATAGGACTCCGACGATGACCAACAAGTGGATACGCCCATGAAGACTTGGACAACTAGACAGACAAGCGCCAGAATTGCTATTGCGCCTCACATCCCCGAGTCCTTTTGCCCATCGTGTGAGAACAGCAAAGTGCTTGTGTACTGGGTCAGCAATAGAATTCGGTATTTCAGCAAGAATACAGACATGGCTGATGACAGACATCGAGCAAAACAAGAGGCCACGATGAGAATTGTTAAAGAAGAGCTGCGATTGAACGTTTGTTTGAGAAAATTATAAAATATGTTCAGTAATTAAAATTTGTATGGAATTTTGTAATGAATGCAGGGTGAGTTGAGGCTTGTCGTGGAATATAATATAATATAATCCATACTAAATGCATATTGCAAAATCATAACATTCAATACAAAGTAGATTTGAAAGTCTGAAAGTCTTCACTTATAACAATTTCCATTCACCTCAGCAGAAACAAGTGTACGTCTTTCAGTTTATTTAGTAATGGATACTCGTCTTCAAAAACCTTAACATACTATAATTAACTAGACGGCAATATTATTTTCTTTTATAATCATTTTCAATTTAAACTTATCAATTCGCCAGGCTTTTACAGGAAAAAAATAATTTTTTGGGAAAGACCTTGTCAGTCGTCTATAACAGCCGATTGACTCTTCCCAAGTAAAATGCCATCAACGGGTCTTGCAAGTCCACCTTCTTCCTAACTTGCTTACCTGTTCTCCACCAAAATTTTAATATGCTAAATGAAAATCCTTCTCGCTAAGTCAAGTTCAGTTTGTATTTATGTTTATCTAATAGTAAAACTTTCTCAATTCATCCTCCTTCGAGTGCCCACGGACGTTGATATTTGGTCTATATGCAGCGTTATATAAATTTTATAAATCTTCAAGATTTATTCATTCATATTTTTCCTGCTATAAAATTTTTTTTGTTGAGTTACATCAAAGTTTTCATATTATAGCACAAAACTATGTATGTAAACATGTTTAGCTAAAAAAAAATGGAAAAGATTTGCGATGAAATTTTCATTGTTGGCACCGTGAACGTGAAATTTCTTACAGTTGAACTCGGATGTCAAACGTAACATACTTTGGAGTATTTTTTTCATCACAAAAAGTTTCGAAATATGTTTTCATTTTTGGTACTTTAAAGCACATATTAAAAAATATTTCAGAGAAATATTTTATAAAATAAGATAACTAGAGAAAAAATTAAATTATTAGGTAGTGGAATTAATTGTTTTCACTTAAAATAATATATTATGTATCCTGCAACTGATATATCTAAATAAGAAAAAAGGATATTTAAGAGCTTTCCTGTGACCTGATGTTTTGTTTAGAATCATCAAATTGAATCCTTTTAAATAAACGTTTGATTTTGATGGGTTTTTCAAAATTATTCTAAGTGGAAATAAAACAAGATTTTTCTAGTTCAATTGTTTTAAAAGGAATACTTTACTGGTACTTTGCTGCTTCTCTTAGTAATAGGATGCTTAAATGGTGGCTTTCTAGAGTGAAATAACAAAAAAACAGTATTCAATAAATTTTGAATCTCCCCTTGGTAAAAAAGAACTCAAAAATATATCAAGATATATTTAAAATTTTAAATGTCCGCCTAAACTAAATTTTAAGTCCAGTTTTCATGATATTAAAACTTTTGCAAAACATAACTTTCCTATATACTTTCTTTCAACACGCTTCTGGGTCTTTGGACTTAGAAAGGTTTATATTTTATAAAAAAGATGAAAATCCTAAAAGCAGTTCACCTTGGAAAAACATTAATATTTATCGTATCTCCAAAGATTAAAATTTCATCTTTCCTATTCGTATTAAAAAGAACGTTTTTTGGTGGCTGGGTGGTTAGCGTGCTTCTTCTTATGCGCCGAATACCAGGTTCGAGGCTGCTTAGTGACAAAAAACTTCCATAAATAGGATTTGCAACCGAACTATTTGTTTAGTCAGCTTTGAATGAATACCTATATCAAATCAGGGTAAAAATCACGGAAGAGGGGTTGCTACCCACTTCACTTCCTAGCGTTTCGTGGGTCAAGTATATGAGGTAACTTTAACAACACCGCTAGGCCTCGTGTGGATTCGTGCTGCCCCTCAAACGATTTTTTTTTATTATTATTGAAAAAGACATGGAAGTGCTTGGACTGAATTAAATTTCAGATATCTGCTGGGGACAAAATGGTTGCAAAAACTTTTGTAATTAGATAAGTTTAAAGGATTCGTAGGTAAAAATTAATATAAAAATAATGCTCTTCCCTAAACAATATCCAGAAATTCTTTGTATCCAAAACAATCATGATGGAAAGTGCAATCTTAAATTGCTAAATTTTCCGGTGGATTTTCTTAAATAAAAGAGGGATTTTGCATTTTGAAGTCAATAATTTATTATAGAAAATTAAATTTCTGGAAAAATTGGAAAGTGTCATTGATGATGATGGGGCTGCCAATTTAGGTTTGGGGTGACATTGGTGACTTGTGCTTTGAGCAATAGGTAGTTTTGTAAGATTTTGTAAAACGGAAGATATTTTCCGAATTAGCATTTAGAAACAATTCGGAAAAGACTTTTAGCCTGAACTTTTTTTGGCTCAGAAGATTCTTCTAAACTTATTGGACATTGTAAATAAGTTTTATAAAATTTTTTAGGGATTGCTAGATTTTTTCCAGATCGAATTAATTGCGAAATTTTGCTTTACAAGTTTCGTTTATTCATTCGTGCAGTGAAAGCTGGAGCCATCGTGATCATTTTCAGAAAGGATTGTACACGAAGCCCAAAATGGTATTTGTCCTGGTGCAGTGATCTGAACAAATTTTTGTGCAAATGAGGCTCAATGAAAAAAGTTCGAACTTTCAGCTTTTGATCGATGGTTAAAAGTATTGTTATGGAATACTTTTACATTTTCATGGTTGACCTCAAAAATAATACTGTTGTAAATATTCGTTCAATTTTTTTTCTGCTAAATTTATCTTTTTTTAAGTTACCCTGGATGCAAATTTTGAAAACGCTGTTGTGAGTAAAACAAGTTTGAAGTTTTGAAATATAAAAAAAATGATTGTTATGACATACTGCCAAGTCTGTTATTCAAAGGACAAAAAATAACCGGTTGATTTCTTTGTAATATTTCTGAGCCTCTGCAAGTGTCTCGCAAAAAATTTTCGACCATCTAGGTTCGCATCTTCAAACGATTCATTCGCTTCGTTCGTTGATGTTCCGCCCACAACTTCTGTACTTCCTAGAATTTTGGTATTATATTTTGATGACACATTTTAAGTCAGTCTTGATAATGATTCATCAAACGAATGCAAAGAAAATATTTAAAGATATCTTCCTGACTGTAATGCTGTTTAATCAAAGCTTTCTACTGAAAATTTAAAACTTTTTTAATATGCGTAGATATCCAATGATAGTGATTTTACGCAGAACAGGCTAATATATTCCTTACCTTTGATAATATACAACACTATAAGTTCTTAGTTTTTTTAGCAGGCTTAACTTCAGCAACACAGAAGCAAACGACAAATCAATTGACTTTTTTCTAATGTTTATTATATTTTAAATAAGAACTGTTGAATCCACTTTTTCCAAATTCGATTACGTGAATATTGTTTTTGAGTTAATATTGTTTTTAAAATTCATTTCATGATGTCCTGATTTTCTGCATTGCTTAGTGCTCTCGTAGGACCGAAAATTTAATAAAAGTTTCTTAATGTCGAGTTAACTGGCTTTTCAAGAAAAAATGAAAATGACATGTAATTTTTAAAAAATTAAATTAATTAATTTCCAACGCGAAATGGTTCATGCTTGTCATTGAACGTTTGAAAATTATAGGAAAATATTTGGTTTTGTTTTGAATTTTTGTGTATTGAATTTTCCGGGTTCTGTGGAATTTTTATTTGCAGTTTTTTATTTAAATTTGAAATCAATAACAAATTAAGAATCTAAATTGTAAATGAATATTTTAGCGAATGATTCAACTTCACATTGCATGATGACGTTATTTTTTGCCATCGCGTTTTCCGAGAAAATCTAAAATAGCACACATTTTTATAGATCATGATCGATTGGTGGAAAAAATTACACTCAGGTAAACAAAAACATATCAAATGAAATGGAAAGATTTACATTTGTCAAGTAGATTTTAATGTAATATTTTCATAAATTTGCCATTAAATGAAAAATTTTTTCACCCTCATTAATATTTTTATTATTTTCAAGCTATCCAAAAAGCAAACCTTTCAAGTTTTTTTGCTATTCTCTTTTGCATAGAAGTTTAAAGACTAAATATAAGAACTAACCAAAAGAATTGAGGAGTTGTTATTCAAAATTAAATCCTCTTATAACATTACAGTCCAATTTAGCAGAAACGATTCGGATTTGTGGTGTTGTTGGAAAGAACTAAAACGACACAGAAAAATGAAAATTTAATTTAGATTTTAAAGTGTTATGGAACATAGATTTGGAAAGGAACTGTTAATGACATTCTTTAATGAATACTTTTTTCAATATAATTTAAAATTTATCTTGAATTTTCAAAACTTTTTGCTTCTTTTTAGGAAAAATACCTACGCACTTCGAAAAATAATAAAAGAAATTGCTTGGTGGAATCATAATTCAACAGAGTTTGCTGTACTGTTCAAGTTCTGAATTTCATCAAAATTAAACATTTAAGTGTTGAGGTGCTTCAATTTATCTTTAACGATTTTGAATGGTCTTGAAAAGTCTTTTGACACGAAAAAGTAAAAAAAAAAACGCGAAGAACCTCCTCTACAAAACACTTCTTTGCTAAACACCAGCAATGCTTTGTAAGTCAATACAGCCACAATTCAGTCTTCTGATTAGCATATCTTAGAAAACATGGAGCTTACATTCCAACATGTTCATGTATCCTGTCAACAATACACCATAAACATTTACTCCTTTCTATTTATTGAATCCCGTTTTTGAATAATTCATTACCTCCAGATATGGTCACAGTCCACATCCGACTTCATTTATAACGTCCATTATTATTCTGCACGAAACGTAAAGCACGGCACACAACAATAAGTGAATTACCAGGTGAACAGCAACAAGTCATTTAGCACCTAAGCCATACCTCCTCTTGATTCTGTCCTTAACGTTTCCAAGAATTATTTTTACTCGCCGCCCATTGCAGGACGCGTTCACAAGTTGAGGACGACGATGGAATCAAATCGGATAAAAAATGTTGGTTAGGAAATATTGTTCACTTATGACCTACAGGCGTTTTATTGCAATTTGATTATCGTTGCGCCCAGCTCGTGCATGAAGGACATAAATTCTGAAAAAATATTGCCGTTTTCTTTTACCTTGAAAGCAACAAATAGTACGGAAAAACATGAAAATGGACAAAAGATATATGGGCTATTGTTCATCGTAGGAAGTATTACACAAGCTTAAGGGGGGAAGTACCTTTAGATACTTTTTAAAATCGATTTTTTTTAAATTGTTTTAATCGATAGATATATCGCCTAAAAATATCATGTCAAAGTTTCAAAAGCTAATTTTCAAAATTGTGGAAGATATGCATCTCGAAAGTGCCTGGCGCCGACTTATTTTTCTCTTGACCACAAACTTTAAACGGCCTTTTTTCGAAACCATGTTTTTTAACATTGCGTAAGTGATAATAAAAAAACTAGTGAATATATTTTCATCATTCAGCATTCATTTTAAAGAACATAAAAAACTGTTTTATATAGACTAAAGATTTAAAAAAACAAATTATTTTGGGACTATTTTTGACTGGAAGTACAACGGAATTTTTCGTCAAAATCGTAATTTTTTTTTGAGCCTGTTTTGTAGGGTTTATTTTCGAATTTCGCAAATATTTTAGTCTATCTATTAAAAAAACCCTCTCAAGCAAGAAAATATTTGGTTTGTTGATTTCAGATGAAAATTGCAGCCAGCATCGCTTACGCAATTTACGACGTCAGCGACGACATGGATTACAAGATCCTTGAAAAATTTGTTAATTTTCAACTTTCACTTTTGTAGAGTATGTTTTTTTCAACCTCAAACATGGCCTAAAATAAATATTATACTGATTTAATAAGAACTGTCTTCATTTCCCCACAAATCAGTCGCAAAAAAGACCTTTTTTCGGCCTCTAAAGGTACTTCCCCCCTTAAAGTATGAAGCCCTTATGATTAGGTTTTTGAAAGATTTTAATGCTTGGATTTCCTCTTATAGACTGGGCAAGCAAATGAATACGGGAAGGGTTTAAGCAAAATAATTCTCTTGAGTTTATTATTTACAGGCTAATCAGGTTTTAAATTTAATTACAATTCGGTCATAAGCTGATCTAATCGTCTAAACTTACGAAACACTAGACTTCGAGTTTAAATGGAGCACAAATTTTTTTCAGCCTGATTGCAAATTGTTCAGTAAATAAAAAGAGAAGTTATTCCACCTTAAAATAAAAAGAGCGCATTGATAATTCATTGGTCTTTTCATTGATGCAAGAAAGACTATCGTCTACTTTTTTATTTTCTAAAGAGCAAATAGACTTGAAAGGTGAGGTCGAATATGTTTGTGAAAAATTAATTTAAAAGTCTTGTGAAAGCTCTTCTACTTCTTTTTGTTAAAATGAACCTCCGCACCATCTGCGCAACAAAGAAAATGTTGATGGCTGGTGAACAATGTGACGCGTTCTAGTTTTAGGCACCTTAATAAAAACGTAAACTCCTCCATTACATATTCTTCAAGCTTTCGATTTTCAAAACGCCATCAAACTTTTTTTTCACATCCAACCATTTCAGTACTTCAGAATGAATGTCGTTTGGCTTGATATCTTTTCGATTTGACAAAAGATCGTATAAATAATCAAAATAACATATTTCGCAACACCATCCATGAACGCTACCATAAAGACTTTTTTACAAGGTCACGTTCCTGTACATGTTTAAGCGAAGAATTTTATATCGATTTTGGAGTTTGAAAGAAATATCTAAGGTATTCTCGTTCCCTGTATTTTTAATAGCCATTATTCGTTCCAGGCTCAACACCAAAGAACATCTCACCCTCCTTTGATTTATGTTTTATATCGGTTATATTAGTATTTGCTTCTGTCCATTTTCCATGGATTGGCATACACTTTCTGGTTGAAATTCAAGTTGAAGTAGAAGATTTTTCTGGTTAGAAAACCTCATTATTCTGATTTTCCATAAAAATAATTGCCTTATCTTCTCTGCTTCAAAATATTCTTCCATGAGAATGCTTGAAGAGAAGAAAAAAGATGTCCAGAAGAAGGAGATTTGAAACAATGATCCCCGCAGACAAGTTTCTTGTGTTTCTTATTGTAATTCACCAAATTCTTAAAAACGTTATGCGATGAATTTTCGATGGTAATTTGATTGATTTCAAAATGGTGAAAAGATTTTAGATTCGACTAAATTCCATTAAAAGCGAACAATTTTACATCTTGCGAATCATTTTTCTTTAAGTAGAAAAATATAATAAATATGCTTGATAATATCCATCCCACAGAGCCGGCATTGAAATTGTATTTCATTGATTCAAAGCTTCAAGTTATTATTTTTGAACGTATTTTTGTAAATTGATAATTGGAAACAATTTTATTATGACTAAATTAAATGCAATGAAATACTCACGAATTAAATATATAAGCAAGAAAGTAATTTTAAGCCAATTTTGATACAAAATTTTAGATGCCAAAAAAATTATGTCAGTTTTATTAATTCTCCAGTAACTGGGAATTTCTGGTAATCGGCCCGAACATTGATAATGAGGTTTTTAAAGTATATTTTAAATGTTTCTGGAAAGAAATCTTTATGCCTGTTTTTATGTGTGTGTGTGTCCGTACGTACGTTCGTGGACAATTTTTCTACGAGCATAGCTTTCGTTAACAAAGTTGTATCGACTTTATTAGGTATCAATAGAAGAAATTTCAAGAGCTGATTAGATTTTGGGAAATTTGGCTCGGAGTTTTATTTTGTTCATACCCCTCGAAGATCATTTCTGTCAATATATCTCGAAAAGCAAACATTGAGTTTGCATCGTTAAGGTCTATCTATACGTTTTAACATATGTATGCATATATTCATTTTTCAAAAAGTTGGAGCCATTTTTCAATTTCATAAAAACGTGCAAAAGTTAAGTGTTTTTTTTATATATAATATATAATATAAATATAAAAATTAAATTCAAAGTCACCGTGAATTCCAAAATACGATAGATATGAATAATTTTACCTGATGTCTCTTATTCTATTTGAATTATTGTATGTCATTCAAAGCATATGATTATTTGCATAATTTTAGCATATTTTCAATAGTTTTCACAATTCTGCTTCTTTGAATTCTTTGAAGACATCTTATTCAATAAAAACTTTTCGTGGATGGAAAACATGCTCATAAAAAACAATACACCATTAATTGTCTAACGAAAAAAAGTTGAGAAAAATAATATTACATGATTTCACTTATTCTGGTTTAAAAAAATGTCTATTCTATCTTATTTACACTTTTGCTAATCATTGCTTTTCGAAATCAGATGTTTTTAAGTTTTCATCAAATAAATCTTCATAGTTTTTCATAACTACAAAAAACATTCATACAAAAACAATTAAAAATGATAATGTCTAAAGGAGCGTTCACCGATTGAAAGAACTCGTAAGATTTCAGTTAATTCTTGCTAGTAAAGTGCGAAGTGGGCTTGAGAGGGGCCCAAGTGCACGAAGTCCTACCAAGGGTCAAACCTCCCTCCGGTTAAGGTGAGGACCTTTTATAGGGAGGTGCGAAAGTGGAGACTGTGGTTAAAACCCATTTGCGGGTAGAGCTAACATGCTTACGAACATGGTGATTTCTGCAGCATTTCTGGAAGTTCGACAAGGAGTTACGTTATGTTACGTTACACCTCCAAAACAAGGAATGATTATAAATGTTCAAAGGTAAAATGGTGAAATAGTGCAGATACAATGGAAGTCAATATTTTTCAGAACCGCGTCCTTTCATCAATTAAATAATTTTTTCATCAATTAAATAATTGAAGCTTTTAATAGTTTATAAATTTAGTTTTCAAGGATTAGTAAGATTTCAAATACTTCTCCCGTATTCCAATACTTTATATTTTTCTGACATAGCGATTATTAAAAAGCTATTTAATCGCTGTAGAAATAAAAACTGCATTCAGTAACCCCTAAATTAGAATTTTGCCAATATTTCCCGGTAGTGCACATATGCCTTTCAAGCGTTCACATGAAAAAATTATGTTACTTAGAAAAGGCTTTGCAAACTGTCGCCCCTCAGTTTGATTCGCGTGAAGATTCAATCCAACCCCTCATCGAGCAAAATCCATGGACCCTCCCTAAGATGATACGATTAATGTTATCTCATTCCAATTTCTGTAATGATTACTTTACTTTGTTATTATTTAAACTAAAATTACTTTAATTATTATCATTATGATGAATATTTTCAGTGTTTATGTAGATATTACTGGGAAGTTGACCGTATGAACCACAAGTGTCGCACCTCGTGGCTTGTGGTTGGGTATATTTTGTGCACTACTTTCTAAGTACATGTTAAATTCTGTTACATTGTAATAATAGAAAATTGAGAAAACTCAATCATGTTGAATTTATTTTCCATTGTTATAGCCTACAATCATGTTCCTTTACACCTTCAAGGCACGTTGCTCAACAAAATCACTACACTTTATGGTTTCATTGTCAGCATCCATGCCAAATGGCTCCATCGAGCTCACATCCAAGAAATAATTGCCTTTGACATTGTGCGGGGTCGCGTACCCCATTGGAACCTTCATGCCGGAGCACTTTCCGGCATTCAGCTTGAACAACGAGCTACACTTCACCGCCATGAAATTCATCTCGTTGCCGGGCTTCACAGATTCGGCGTAATACTCCCAGGCACGTGAATGAGCGCAACCTATATCGATGCATCCTGGCGGCAGAGAAGTGACACCACCCGGATAGAAATCTACATCCCCCACAGGATCACGTTTACCCAGCGCCCCCGAGTTACTATGGATAACATCGATGAACTCAGCGTCGCCTCGCTGCAATCCTGACAAGGCTTCACCTTCGTTGAAGCATGGATTCGCTGGATCTAATCCTGTAATTCGTGGTAGTAACATGCCTGTGTGATATGTGAAGGAACGTCCGGCCACACCCGATATATGTGCTCCTAGACTATGTCCTGAAATAGTAAGTAGAAAGTCGTTCTTAATTGATGCCTTAAGGCTTCTTAGAAATTTGATTAAGCGTTGTCTGTATTAGAGGTACGGATGTTGGGTGTGTTAACTTCGCCCAGGTCATACTACATGCAGACGGATTCATCAAACAAATTTTAAAGAATCTAGGAAAACACATAAGCACAAAATGTAAATTTACCCAGTTTTTTCTTTTGCAAACCTCACTTACTAGTAGACTATCTATCAGTCTAAAATATTGGTATTCATACGATTGCTAGATTTTCAATTATCATGAAGTATAGATTAGGACTGGTCTGCAGAACTTGCAAATTATATTTGCGTTGCTACTTTCATAGTGATAGCACCTTACCCCGTAAAGGAGTAAATTCATTTTACGATAATTTAGTTCTCTGTTTTTAATAGATATAGTTACTATGACTTTTATTAAAATATTTAGAGACTCTGGATCATTAAAAAATCATTGAAACCCTAATTGATTTTATTATTTGCAATACTGTTAAAAGCAGTTAGATAGTTCAAACATAGTTTCACTCTGCGTCTTTTTAATTTAAGGATAAAAATGTCTGACACGTCAAACAAATGTAAGTCATCTATCATATTCAACGGTGTGTCCTGGTATAGAAAAAAATGTTTTCTTACCTATAAGATGAATGTTCTCACGTGGAATGGCTTTTATTAATTCCGCCAATCCTTTTCCAATACTTTCGCCAATTTCCTCCGTGTTGAATGCAGACCACGTGTACAGCGTGTCAATGAAACGTGCCGAATCAACAACCTACAATCACGTCCACATACATCAAAATAAAAGTCACGAAAGGATCAACTTAACACAAACATTGGGATTTCACCAGAATTAAAATTAATTGCGTGATGATGAAAACATACCACAATATTGGAGTCTCCGCGGCATAAGTACGCATTCGCCAGGGTATTGACGTCTCGTCGAACTTCTGAGAGATTTGTGGTCCAGCCAGTTGTCAGGACTACGACTTTCTTATGAGGATCGAAGGCGGGGTCCAACCACATCTTGGATGCCTCTATCAATGGAAACATGAGCGTCCTGTTCGGCGTCATCAGCACGAAACTCATGTTGTTTACGTCGGGTGATACCCGGGGCTGAATACCATCGCCGTACAAGGCAGCAGAGCCTAGAAGTATATAATAAAAGAGGATGAACCAGATGAAATAATATTGTTCAGCACAGAAATAGCTTCAGCGTTTTGACTTGGAAAACTTCAGATAGAAGCCAGCGTAATTGGACGTAATACGAAAATTGTTGCTAAGCTACTTGACTTGAGATTCTTCCTGAGAAGAAGGGACAAGATTCGTAACGCTTTTGACAAAGCCAAGTCTGCAATTTCAAATTCTAAGCTAATAAAAGTGGAGTAAATTTTTCCAAGAGCAACAAAATATAAGTTCTGTTCCGTAGAATATCAATTCCAAAGATTCTTTGAAATAACTTTCCATATCAAAGTAAAGAGTGGAATTTGTTTCAAAATATATTTTTCAAAAGAATAGAGAACGAAGCGAATATCATTAAAAATTGTTAAATGGAGACCCTAAAGCAAAATTAGATACCTGCAACGATTTAATTTACTAGATGTAGAATAGCTAGTTCAAGTATATGGGAACGTCCTTGTAATCGCTCCAAAAATCGAACTTGAAATTTTCAATACCTTTTTTGAGTATATTTGAAGTGCATTTGGAAAGAAGTCTAAATGTGTGTGTATGTACGGACGTGCGTAAAAATTTTTTCCCAGGAGCATCACCACGTAAAAACGTTGCATCGACTTCGTTGAGGTGTCAATCGAAGCGTATACCCAATCTCAAGGGTTGAATAAAATTGGAAAAATTTCGGTCAGGTGTTTTTTTCCTCGTTTTGACAAATCCTAGGTCATTTCTATCACGTGCCATACCTTGTGAACCAAACATTAGATTTGCATCGTGAAAGTATTAATCGAAGTGTAGTAGAATTTACAAAACTCTGTACAATTTTCAATAAATCTAGAGAAGTCGTTTTTATCTGCTACAAAATAAACTTTTTGACTGATTTGCATTACAAGCAATCAACGTTTATATAAATCAAATATTCTAAACAGTTCTTGTTAAAAAATTAATAAAAGGTATTTCATGATTACAAAAAAAACTGATATGAAAATAAAAACTATTAATAGTCACCATGAATGGTGAAAGGTTGATAAAATTAAAATAACTCATTATTGTCATGTCAATCAAAGCGTATGATTGTTTACATGATTTGAGCAGATATTGAATAATTTTCGTACCACCGTTTCTATATTTTAAGGGAAAAACTGCCTAAAACTAAAACAAAACAATTATTTAAATGAAGTTTGCATTTGTAGTAACCTACGCTTTCATAGGTCAGATGTTTCAAAGATTTCTTAGTAAAATAAATTGTATTTCTTCATGATTGCAAAAAAATATTCACAAAAAATAGCAAACTGGTAACATAAAAGAATATTCATAAAAATAGTATTCGTTAATCTCATTGAATTTTATGACGTGGTTGTGATATTGATCGATGCATATTATCATTTATATCTTTTCTTTTTAATTTGGTGCAAATGTTGTTTTTATTTAATATACACTGCAAAATCATTAAATAATGCTTTTAGAAATTTGTTCTATCTGATTTGCACGTCTATCAATAATTACTTTCCGAAATCAGATGTTTCTAAGAAGTAACCATCAAATGGAACATCATAGTTTTTTTATACTTTCAAAAAACATTCATAAAGAAACAGTAGACAATGAATATGTATAATGAATAAAGGAAAGTTCATTGAAAAATATTCATTTATTGTAAGGGCTCGTAAGATTTTAATAATTTCTTCCTCTATCTTAAGGGATTACATAGGTCTTGTATTTTCAAAAAATCCATCAAAATTTCTTTGTTCCATATGAAAAAATATTACTTCAAGAGCATTCACACCAAATTTCAAGTAAATTAGTGGTGGTGGTGGGTACATTAGCTCCTTCCTTTTTCATCAAACATCACAACATCAAAAGGATGTTCTGAACATCGCGAATGAGGCAAACAAATTACTGTATGGACCTGGAATCGATGATTCGATGTAAGTCGCTAAAAAATAACTTTAATTCATTAAATTGTGGTGAAAAAACTTTTAACGCGTTTTTCTCGAAACTTTGTTTTTCCGTGCGGTAGGCACGATTTTTCGAGAACAAATCTACCGATGCTGCTGAAATTTTGCACAGTTCCTCTTTAAAGTATTGACTCGTGCTTGAACGAAGGGATTTTTATTCGGTCGACTCGTTTTTTTATACGACAAAATATACTTTAAAAACGATGAGAATCGGAAAAATGCTAAAAAAATATGAGACGAAAATTCATTCAAATCCATTTCAATACTTTAAGTTTCTTTTTTTTTCAATTTCTTTGTTCAGCATGGGCCAAGGGCATAAACTATAACAAAAAATTAAATTTTTGATTTGAGATGAACCTGCAACGAAATATTCTGCCTGCCGCAAAAAAACGTTGGACGAGGAAAACTACAGAAAAATTTACAATTTTCAATGTTTTTTTACAACTTCTTGAAATGCTAAACTTTTATGTGTGTAAATTTTAAATAGAATAGATTTTTGGTTTTTAAAATACAATTTTTTGAAAAAGTTGTTTGTTTTTCTTCACAACCTATGCAACCCATTAAGTAGGTTTGGTTCTACGATCAACTTCAAAATAAGAAATGATTATGAATGTTCAAAGGTAAAATGGTGAAATAGTACAAAAACTAGGGTTTGAAAAGTCCACTTCCAACAAAAAATCGTTGTTTTTAATAGTTTAGGATCTAAATTTTCAAGATTTTGTGAGATTTCAATGACTTTGTTTCCCATTTTTTATAATGTTTCACATTTTACATACAACTAAACTGCGTTTATTTACTTCATATTATCTGTTTTTTTCTACTACTGCAAAATAATAAATAATAGTTAGTATTTTTTTTAAGTGGTAAAATAATACAGACTGAAACTGGAAATGTCGGACACTATGACAATCTAGTTCAGTCGGCGCAGAAACAAAAACTACATTTTATAAACCCTCAAATTCCAATGTCGCTGGTCACGTAATAAGGGTTTGAAACCTTTCTCACTACTCATTGCTCCGTGTGAAAATTGAATCCGGCATCCCACCCACCAAAAACCCTACGTAATCAATGGACGCTCCTTGATGTGATACGATTAATATTAGGTCATTCCACTCATTGTTGTGAGTTCTTATCCTTTTATTAATCAAATATTATTTCATATATTATATTGTAATTTTTCTGTTAAAAATTTATGTAGATATTCTTGGAAAGTTTACCGTATGGGTCTCCTGGGTCACACTTATTAGTCCCTTTGTATTTGCTTTTGTATTTTATATTTGCAGTTAAAAAACCTTTCTAAGACAACACACAGTTTTTATGCTCCACGCCTAGAACGGAGGGTAACGTAAGGGTTAAGAAGAAGAAACCAAGAAAATTTTACCGTTAGTTTTAATTTAGCTAATTATTAATTTAATAAATTATATTTATTTTCTTCGAAAAAAACCTTTTAAACTTGATTTTCACTTTAAATTATCAATGCTTTAGAGACCCAGTTGCTTGGAAGAGTGATTTTTCAAATAAAAGTTCATTGTTTTACATCATTGTCATCTACATCAGACATTTGAGTATCATCCGGATGATGAAGTGCGTTAAGTATGTGTTGCAATATTTGACTTTCAGTTAAACTATTGAAGGTTTTACTTTACCTTTTTAATGGAAAAGCAATGCAATAACACCCTCTAAATTCATGAAAACTAGGTAATGCTAGTATCACCTAGTTTTGCTTTTAGCTCTGTAGGTTAATAACGTAGGAGTTTGCCTCAATAATTGCTACAAAAATTATTAAAGGACTATACTTATGTATATTTTCAAGCAAAATTACTTATAGGTGTATCTGTATACGAGCCCTTTATTATGAAGTTTGATTTACTTGTAAATTTACATTAATGAAAACCTGACGTTTAAATTTTTCTCACAGTATGATAATCAAATTGCTAACTGAGATAACTACTGTGGCACAAAAAGACACTTCTTTCACAGTGGGCGTGACAGGATTTGGCTAGGTAAAGTCAAGGCGTTTACAATGTTTCCTAAACGTGTCCTTCGTTTTCCGTTGACCCCAGTGATATTGTAGTCACCGCTTGGACCATATTCAGTGCCTGTTAAGCAAAACT
Organism: Oxycera nigricornis; assembly: GCA_963942545.1. Classification (NCBI taxonomy): domain Eukaryota; kingdom Metazoa; phylum Arthropoda; class Insecta; order Diptera; family Stratiomyidae; genus Oxycera; species Oxycera nigricornis. The sequence goes on from OZ012660.1 coordinate 29,859,844, forward strand.
TCAAAATTCTATAAATTTGTATGGTGCTCCGGAAAAAATAAGACTTCACAATATTTGGGTTGTGTATAAACATTGATTTTGCCTTCCTTTTTGAAATTGTATCAAATGTTGCTGAGCGCAGTAATTGCGGACATTATGTATTGCTTTCAGATAACCAACACAAAACGAAACAGTTTCATTTCATATCAACCGTTTTTCATAGTGTGAAGATTGATTTAAAAACTTTCTTTCAACGTATCTCCATATTTTTTCCAAATTTCCTTGATTTTTTGCAACGTTCTCCTCTGCAAGAACGAACAATGTCTGGCACATTTAATAAATTAATCAACTCAGCTGTATTAAATATCAACAAAAATATCTAATCGGATCAATCTTATTGTTGTCATCGAAGCTTCTTCATTCAACTATTAGCAGTATCAGACAGAAAGCATGCCCAAGTCAATATCATTATTCTCATTAGCTGAATTATCCTTTCAGAAGCTTCTTTCCGCAGAAAAATTGCTAACCCGACTCCTGGCTGTGAGCTGCTTATTCTAGGATATCTACACTAGAAAAAATCTTAATTTATGATTTCATTGATTGTCGCAGGCGACATCAATGTCGATGCTGATGGAAATCGACAGAAGATAAGCAAAACAAGGATACTTACAAAGTTGATTGATGGTCTTAAGTGCAATTTCGAACGGATAGCCTGCGACAATCTCTTTTGTTGTTTGATAAAGAAACTTTGGCGATGGTACAATGTCTGGAATTTTTTTAGCTGTTCCCACCGCAATGTCTTTTGCTGAGTGAAGAACGTCCGTTATTCCGATTCCATGACAGCAATTTGTTAAGATGACGAGTATTTGAAGGCCGACAAGACAAAATCTTTTCGGGATCATCTGAAATAAATGAAATTTCATAAAATTAGTAGAAATCGGCTTCGAATGCGTTTTGTTTAAATTTTCATATTCGATTTTTAGCTAAACGTTATACACGTTGTGGAAAACCGACTGATGGTTAATTGGAAACCGGAAAAACATGTTACGCAAGCTAGAAACGTGAAGTTTTTTTCCCACTCACAAGAAAATTTTGCCGAGCTAGATTGAATTTTTTTCTCAATTTTATTGTTTCAATTTGCGATTTGCATGTATATCAGATACATCTCTTCCAAACATTGCTCTCATACGACGGTAGTAACTATTTGCTAATCAAGTTCAGCTAGAACTGTCTATCTATGCAGATGGAGAATATATGTTATCGAATATCAAAATGACTATTTCCAAGTTATCGCAATTCAATCATGCAATCGAAACAGGTTTAGTGCGACAATGTGCGTTTAAGGCGAATGCAATTCATTTTTTAAATTAATATGCATTTCCATTAATAAGCAATTTATTGAAAACCGGAAATTTTCATGACTATTCTCGGATGCCGACAATGGTAATGTGAAACTATTAGCTTTCCATATCAAATGCAATTCGACGGACATTAAATTCATTCCGGCTTCCCAAGGAAATGTTGCATTAAATTTTCATGCAATTTATGGATTTCGTATGCCTGAACTTAACGTGATGATGTTATTAATGTCATGTAAATAATAGAAACTAACTTAAAAAATACAACTTATAATTTTTAAACATGATAATGGATCTTGCACATATAAATTTTAATTTTGATGTGTCTTTTTAAGTTGAGTTCTTGAAACTAAAAGTTGTTTTATTCATCAATAATCAATCTTAAAACAGGAAATTGTAGCATGAAAATGAAACAAAGATGAAAGTGGCAAATTTGCTTAGGTGTTTTTTCCATAACAAATATTGTCCATAACAAAAATTTTTTATGTGTTGAATGTAGCAGAAATGTTTAATTTAACTGCTATAGCAATCCACTTTTCAATAACAAAACATGCTGCATGTTTTACAACTGTCTCTGCAACACTTTGTTTTGTCACTTATACCCTTTTTCGCACATCAATCGTTTGTTCGAATTTTTCGGAGAACAATTTTAATTTTTATTTTGAATGCGCACTAGACCTTTTTTGATAATTTAATTAATTAACTTCCCAGTATATGGGAAGTTCTTGTAGTCGACTCGAAAATCGAAATTGAAATTTTCAACATATCTTTACGTTTTGAGGTCCTTAGAGTATATTTTAAGTGTTTTTAGAAAGAAGTATGTATGTATGTGTGTGTGTGTGTATGTACGTACGTACGTCCGTACGTACGTGTGTGCGTTCGTGGACAGTTTTTTCAAAGAGCGTAACTCACGTAAACAAAGTCGTATCGACTTTGTTAAGACGTTAATCGAAGCGTCTTTGCAATCTTAAGAGCTGATTAGTTTTTGGGAAACTTCGGTCGGGGGGGTTTGCTGTTTTGCCCGTTTGAAGGTCATTTCTGTCATGCGTTATATCTCGCGAACCCAACATACGATTTCCTTGATCAAGGTGTCAATCGACGCGTATTAACATTTATGTGATTCTCTCAAGTTTTAAAAAAATTCGGGTTTTTTAATTTTTAAAAAATAAGAGCAAAAAATAGTGTTTTTTTCAAAAACAATAAATTTTTAACCTTATTGTCAAGTCCAAGTAATCAAAGTTTATATAATTTACATACTCCAAACAGTTTTTATAAAAATTTTATCAAAATTTTTACTCATGATTACAAAAAAAGTCTAATAAATAATAAAAAATCATTAACAGTCATCATGCTCTTCAAGGTCATTTCTGTCATGCGTTATATCTCGCGAATCAAACATAGGATTTGCATCGTTTAGCTGTGATTGGACGCGTATTAATATTTTTGTAAATCTGTCGCATTTTTAAAAAAATCTTTAGAGCCGTTTTTTTAATTTAAGAAAAAAACTGCAAAAAATTAGGTTTTTTTTCATAAACAATAAAGTTTTAAGCTGATTTGCAAAAAATAGTAATCAATCTTTATAAAATTTATATATTGCAAACAATGTCAAAACTTTTCCCCATGATTACGTGAAAAATGAAATTAAAAATAATAAATAATTAAAACTCATCAAGATTTTCAAGGTCATTTTTATCATTCACTATATCTCACGAACCAGATATAATATTTGGATCAGTAAAGTGTCAGTTGACGTGTATTAACATCTTTGTGAAGTTTTCAACAATATAAAAATTCGTTTCAGCCGTTTTTTTCATTTAATAGAAGAAAATGCAAAAAAATATTTTTTTTCATAAAAAATATTTTTTAACCTGATTTGCACAGCACAGTGATACCAGTTTATAAAATTTATACATTCTCATTAGTTTTTGAAGAGACCGGCAAAATTTTCTTCCATGATTATGAAAAAAACTAAATTAAAAATAAAAAAATCATTCAAAGTTACCATGTAAAGAGGGTTCATACGAATGCTATTACTTTATATCCTTTATTCTAAAAAAAATGTTGTAAATTGAATCAAAGTTTTAAAATATTTGCATAATTAAGCAGCTTTTTAATAGTTTTTATAGTCTTTTAATTAGAAAAACTGCTTAAATTTTGAAAACCAACAAAAATTTTCAAGATCAAAAAGGCCCCCACCAATTGATCCGCGTGAATATTCATCGACGAAAAACCTTACGTAATCAATGGACCCTCCCGTAGACGATATGATTCATATTAACTCATTCCTGTTACTGTTATGAATACCTCTCATTGTTATTATGTTGTTGATGTTTATGTAGATATTACTGGGAAGTTGACCGTGTGGACCTCAAGGGTCGCACCTCGCGGCTTGTTTAATATGGCTTCAGGTTCAAAAAAAATCGTCATTACATTTAAGACAGTAATTGGTAACAATAGCTGGATATGAACCTAAGTATTTCAAAAACATTATATAAGTTAACAAAGTCATAAAAAAACTGGAGCATTTAATTGAAAATAATACTATCGTAAATCGTAGTGCTACACCCATTTTTCTGAATAAGTCGAAACGTTCTTCGAAATGAATAAAATATATATTTTCGTAATTAAATTTAAAAATACATTCGGCCTACTGAATCTTGTTTTGGAACATTGGCTATTTGATTTTATAAATGGAACTATTCACGCAGTTAGTCATATCATTCAAGTTCAAAACTTTTGCGTTTTAACAGAAAAAGTTTCGTGATCAAAGAATAAACCCAAATCTCTTTATAATTTTCTCAGTTGATCAAGCTATGACATTGAAGAGTCGACGCAATACTTTTGAACTCCTTGTTGCAAACCAGAAGCGTTTTCTTCAGTTTAAAAAAATCATCTTTTGACCTCAATGTGGTATGTTTTGAATTGATAATTCGTTTAGATGAATGTTGTTTATCATAGAATCAACTCCATAAGATCATATTCTTATGATTGTCTTTAATGCTTCAATGGCTAGTTGAATACAATTTTATACGTCTTTCAATTTTACTGAAACAAAGTCGGTTTTTTAAAATCCATCTTTGATAAACGTGAACATATTTGATTCTTTGAGGTGTACATTTCACTAGTTTTTTACCATACTTTAGCATCGAGTCAATTATGAAGGATATCTCACTGAAAATTCGGAATATTTTCGAGCAGGATTCTATTCTGAATTTCTTTTCTTAAGAGGTTTTTTTTGGAAGATTGCTTATTGACCTAACAGTTACCATCGAAAAATTCACAATTTGAATTGATAGTACAATAAATAGACATAAAAGTATACTTTATCTAGTTTTTAACAAGCGAAAGAAGAAAGGCATTGTTATAATTGCACAAATTCAGTGTTCGTGGACAGGTATAGATTTATATTTAATATTCTAAATAAACTTATTTAAAATTCATCCTAATAACATGCTTAAAACGGTTCTGATTTCAACCTCCGAACACAAATAAATATCCTTTGGGAAAACCTTCTACTAGATATATTACGAAATTCTTTTAAAAACTTCAATTTTTGTGGTTGCTCTGTTTTTTACTTTATTTAAATTAAGACTGTAAAGAAATTTTTAGTAGAAGTTTTCCATGCTTTTTCATTTTGGTGTAATACGCTCGAAAAATTTCTCTGTTTTATGAAGAACTGTTCATGTTCTTGTTAAAAACAAGGGTAAGTTTAGTATCTACCGATGTCTGAGCAAGCTACCATTTGCGTTGTAAAATATTATTGGTTTCCTTAAATTTTTAAGTTCTCACCATCACCAGACGTTTTGCACTTCCCTATATTACGTAGTGGGAGAACACTACTGACTTTTAAAAGTTCAGAGATAGTTTTGTGAATAAATTATTTTGCAGTTTCATTTGATAACAAATTCTATTTCGATTTGTATCAAAAATAAATTGCTCTTCCTTATTCATTACTAGTGGACATTTTCTAATGTCTTATTTATTTTTGTTTGATAAACAGAGTCCTTGCGAATGCTTTTCGGTTATTCGGTCTTTATTGGTTAATCGTAATATCTTGATTGATGTAAATATTCAGTGTCATTTTATCTACTCTGTTTTCTGATTCCTTCAGACAAGCTTCACTATGAAGGAGAATATTTTCATGAATCAATGGGCCCTCAACAAGTTTGTAACAGCGGTTAAAGGTGTCCGTTTTGGAGTTTCAATAACAGTCCAAGTTATCCGCTGGCTTTTATTTCCTAATCCTGCTTCCTTTTTGCATTGTATAAGCCCAGCAAAATTCTGACATAGACTTTCGAATTCTGGATTGCAACGCTTATAATTCAACTCAAATAGAATAGAATATGTCATGAAAAACAAAAAATAGGTACAATAGGTCCTGACAATTTTAGTTATTTAATTGATACTAAACAGATTTCGAAAAACCCTGTATATCTCAAATTTTATAAAAGCTAAATTGTTCGTCAGCAATAAGGAAATAACACACACAATCCGCTACTAAACGAAAAGAACATATCTACAAGGATACATGTATTTTAGGCTCATATGCTGACAAATTTTACATTGATGAACATCGATTTTAAATTCCGCTACAATGGCATGTTACGCCACACGAAAGCCCTTGTAAAACCATACACTGATTGCTAAATCCTTTTCATTTCGATGCTCCATGTGTCAACTACTCCTCTCAAATAATTGCCATTAATTAATTAAAAATCACACATGCGTACGAACCACATAACTAATTGAAATTACCTCCGAGATAATTTTTCAATCAACCATCAATTTTTAACACAGTTATGCATTCAATTTGGGAAATGATTATAAATGGAAAAGATTACTCCCAGATTTCATGAATTTTCCCGGAAAACTATTAATTGCATTTCTTGGAATACTTTTGTTGGTTCGCACAATCAGTTTCACTTGCAAAACACGTAAAGTCCTCAAACATTCTGATTTTACATCAAGAATATTCCTCGATATCCACGTGAAATGGTGAGATAAAATCTTCTCCTACCAGTGTAAACAAGTTGCAATTAATTTATAGCAGGTGAAATTTTCACAATAGGGGATGATACAATTGTTGATGAATAATCGGAAAATGGCTTGTTATGTGGCAGTTCGAAGGACACCATGGTCAGCACGAAAGGTAAAATGAGCAGAAAATTCGCAAACACTCAATTAAGGACAAACTTCACAAAGGGCAAACAATCAACGAGATAATTAATTTCCGGTTGTGACTTAAAGATCATCACTTCGCAAATTCACATACACACTCGGATAATAATTATGGGTGAATAAAGATCCTATCTACCATTCAAAAAGATACAAATTTATATGCCTACCGTGAATAAATTATTTTTTTGCCTTTCCGTAGTCGATCGCGTTAATCACTAACAATGACTGAGCGGTTGAAAAGCACTCACGTAAATTTATATAATGATAGAACCTAAGAATCGTTGGAAATCCCAAGTAAGCTGACTTTTATTTTCAATTAATCGAAAGTTAGTTGATCGCAAACCTCTACGATAAAACTTAACTGCTAAGATACTGCTGAAGTAAATTCTTGTATGCCTGCAACATAACTAAACGTGAGACTATCTTTGCTCATGTTATTGAAAATTGGTTCTAATGACTTCATAGCCTTGCTTTGGAGCTAATTTGACTAAATTTCGATGATGTTGCGAATATCAATTGGTATCATTACAGCATCAGAGAATCACGCGAAAATAAAATATTCTGTAGAGTCTCAAGGTTAATGGTAATTGTAATCATTTTGGACATAGCTTATTCTTTCATTTAAAGAAATCGAAGGAGTATACAAACTCTTGTCATGCACTTGAATCGATTTTTACACTACACGCTGAAAAAATTGACACTGCACGCTGAATTAAAATACGTTTCTGATAACATCTTCAACTTAAAGGGACAATCTGGGTTTATTGCGTGAAATTTTAACTCATATTTAAAAATCTCAAATATGAATTTTCTTAAGCCCCCTCCAAAACTATCATGTTTTTTCCATTTTCAAAAAAAGTCTGTTAACTTTGTACTTTTCTAAAAAATCACTGCCATTTTTTCAACAAAACTCATGTAAAATATTATGTTGAAAACAAACATACAGGCAACAGGTATGACATCAAGCTCTTTTGAATTAGTATAAAAAATTGCACGAAGTTATTATTTGCAGCAGCTTACATCTTAATAATGGATTTTCGTTGATACAGCCAAAGTAAGCAGAATTTTTAAAATCTTACGTACATATTTATATTATTTTACATCTTCTTTATTCTAAGCGTACCAAAATGAAATAATTTCCATTCCAAATTTTCTGAACAACGGAACCATCAAATTGTGTGACGTATTCAGCTATTTTAATTCACGTTATTTGCTTTGATGATCCTATTGATGAAGATTCAAGTCACGTTCGTTCTGCAATAAAAAGCTTTTTGTTATTCAAAGATTCTATTTACACTTTTAACTGGATCAATATCATTTATAAATGTTGAGTTACGCAATCAGAAAAGCAACGTCAATTTAAATGGAGAATAGATTGTTTTATTTGAAATTTACTTGAAAGTGTGGTTTCAGATAAAAAATCGTCATTAGACTCTTCAATAGGAAATAAATTAATTAATTTTTTGTGTGTGATGTGAGTAGTATTAGCTTTCAATTTTATTCATAGAAATAAGTTGTCATTCTAGAAATTATCAAGATATCTGTGAACATTTGGAACGTTGTGACTAGTCTATGTGGCATTACTTGCTGGGTAGCAATTTTTTGTGAAGGAAGATTGATGACTTGTTGATAGGCTGTTTGCCAGTTTGTAACATCGTTTCTAAAACACTGTAATGTCCATTATAAAATAGTAATTTGCATTAATCTAAAAGTGCTCGTTTTTTTGCGATTTGATTTCAGGTTATTCTTCAAATTTTTTCCATGCAGACCTTTATTTTTAAATTACAGAAAAAAGACTCTGGTCCCATATCTATGCATTACTGAGAGTACATATATAGCTTCTACTAAGCCCGTCTTCTTTTTGTTTCAAAAAAAGCATTCCTGCTGGCTTTGGCAGTTCTTTTCTTAAAGATGTCTGACTTAAGCAATTTAATCTAACATCTACTATTTATCGAGGTTCCTTTAGTTATCGGTCACTAAAACACCTAGAGAATCCCAAAAGAATTCGAAACCATAATCATCATCATCCCATTTTCCACTTATTGAGAAGTTGTAGTCATATCGCCTCAAAAATATGTGAATTCTTGGTAAAGTCGAATTCATGTTCAATGTGTGGCCACTTCAAGAGCGAATTTCAATTTAGCATGGATTTAAAATTTGCATGACAATTTGACTCGTCACTGTTTGTCCTTTGCCGAGATCTATAAAAAAACATTTTCACTACGGGTACACATTTTATTTTATTTTCTTAATATCTAGATTTTAATAGATTGATTTTGCGAATGCAAAGTATTTTAAATATTTTTAGTAATTTCAATTGATTTATTCATATGAAGTAATCCTCTTCACGACCATCGAGCTAGAATTTGGTTAGGCAATGGTAGTACATTTATATTGTTGCGTTGTTGACTAATTTTCCTGAAAGTTCCATCCTTTCAGCGATGTACCAAGTTATATTGAGGTCGCCGTCCGGCCTTATATCAAAATAAGCGATTTTAGCATACAATGTATGCTTTTCTTTTCTATGTGGATATGAAAAATACAAAATGAACGCCTGAAGGAATGCTGAAATGCATTTATTGAACAAAAATAAAAATAAACCGTGAGAGGATACCTTTCGGAAATTAAGTTGAATTGGTTTTGGAAAACTGAATGTTTTGCACTGTACACAAAATCAAGAAGGAAAAAGTTACAAAAATGTTAACGAATTTTATTCAATTGCAGCAGGCATGTAAACTGAAGCAGTAAAATTTGTTGGTTATTTGAGCAACAAATTAAAGAAGCAATCAGGGAACACAAAAAATACTACGTGATTGTGTTTTCAACATATTTTTTATTTAAATCTTCCCTTGATACGGTCTTTGAGCGAAATATAATTTCTTTTTCAAATTTTCATGGTTTGTAAAAGATAAAAAGTGCTTGTCATTATTGTTTGCCGAGGTAATGTTTTGAAAATCAAAAATATTGTCATTTTTCTTGCCATCTCATATTAACCATGTGCTAAAATAATTATCATAATCGGTTAATAAGCTTTACAGTTCGTTTCCGATGATTTTAATTATAATTTTATACAAGTCGCGAGGTGCGACCATTGAGGTCCACACGGTCAACTTCCCAGTAATATCTACATAGATATTAAAAATATTAAACACAATAAAAGTTATGGAAATAATACTACTTCAAATAATAAAAATGTACCTCTCATAAAAATTATTGGAATGATTTAATATTAATAATAACATCTACGGGAGCGTCAATTGATTACGTAAGGATTTTGGTGCGTTGGTTTGATTGATTATTCACACGGATCAATCGGAGGGGGGACAGGTTACAAAGCAGTTTTTTAATTAAAGTTAAACATGGTGCTGTGAAAACTATTGAAAATCTGCTCAAATTTTGCAAATATTAATAAGCTTTGATTGACTTTACAACAATGTCTTTAGAATAAGAGATTTAAGGTATAATGATTCGAATGAACCCTTTTTACATGGTGACTTTCAATGATTTTTAACTTCCCAGTATATGGGAAGTTCTTGTAATCGCCTCGAAAATCGAAATTGAAATTTTCAACATTTCTTTACGTTTTGAGGTCTTTAGAGTATATATAAAGTGTTTTTAGAAAGGGAGATGTATGTGTGTGTGTGTGTGTGTACGTACGTACGTACGTACGTACGTACGTTCGTGGACACTTTTTTCTACGAGCATAACTCACGTAAACAAAGTCGTATCGACTTCGTTAAGGTGTCAATCGAAGCGTATTTGCAATCTTAAGAGCTGATTAGTTTTTGGGATACTTCGGTCGGGGGAGTTTGTTGTTTTGACCCTTTGAAGGTCATTTCTGTCATGCGTTATATCTCGCGAACCAAACATACGATTTCCTTGATCAAGGTGTCAATCGACGCGTATTGACATTTACGTGATTCTATCAAGTTTTTAAAAAATTTCTTGAAGCCGTTTTTTAATTTTTTAAAAAAAAGTGCAAAAAATTAGGTTTTTTTAATAAACAATAAATTTTTAACCTGATTTACGGAAGATAATATTCAATTTTTATAAAATTTATTTACTTCAAGCAATGCTTGTAAAAACAACATCAAAACTTTTTCTCATTACCATGTAAAAAATTAAATAAAAAATAAAAAATCATTAACAGGCATCATGATCTTCAAGGTCATTTCTGTCATGCGTTATATCTCGCGAACCAAACATACGATTTACATTGTCAAGGTGTCAATCAACGCGTATTGAAATTTTCGTGAATTCCTCGAATTTTGAAAAAAAAGATCGTTGGAGTCGTTTTTTAATTCAAGAAAAAAAAGTGCAAAAAATTAGGTTTTTTTTAATAAACAATAATTTTTTAACCTGATTTACGGAAGACAGTATTCAATTTTTATAAAATTTATATACTTCAAGCAATGTTTGAAAAAACGTCATCAAAACTTTTTCTCATAAAAGCAAGAAACATTAAATAAAAAATAAAAAATCATTAACAGTCATCATGATCTTCAAGGTCATTTCTTCCATTCACTTTATCTCACGAACCAGATATAATATTTGCATTATTAGGGAATCAATCGACGTGTTTTAACATGTTTTTGATTATTTTAACATTATAAAAATCCGTTTCAGCGGTTGTTTTAATTTAATAGAAGAAAGTGCAAAAACTTAGGGTTTTTTTCATCAAAAATATTTTTGAAACCCGATTTGCACAACACAGTAATAAATGTTCATAAAATTTATACATTCCTATCAGTTTTTGAAGAGAAACCAGCAAAACTTTTTCATGACTCTGAAAAAAATTCAATTAAAAATAAAAAAATCATTCAAAGTTACCATATGAAAAGGGTTCTTCCGAATGATATTACCTTATATGTTTTATTCTAAAGACTTTGTTGTAAAGTCAATCAAAGTTTTAAAATGTTTGGATAATTTGAGCAGATTTTTAATAGTTTTTGCAGTCTTTTCATAAAAATAAGTGGCTTAAATTTTAAAAACCATCAAAATTTCAATCAAATTTGCATTTGTGGTAATCAATCATCATCACTCATCCACTAAAAGCCTTGCGTAATCAATGGATGCTCCCGTAGATGATATGATTAATATTAACTCATTCCTGTTACTGCTATGAATACCTCTCATTATTATAATTTAAAGTAGTACTATTTTCAAAATTATTATTGTGTTTAATATTTTTAATGTTTATCTAGATATTACTGGGAAGTTGACCGTGTGGACCTCAAGGGTCGCACTTCGCGGCTTGTTTTATTTTTAATTTAATTTGGTTGTAATCATGAGAAAAGTTTTTGCTGGTTTCTCTACAAAAATTGATAAAAGTTTATAAATTCTATAAACGTTTATTATTACGATGTGCAAATCAGGTTAAAAATGGAATTTTTTATGAAAAAACACTACTTTTCTAAAAAAAAAATTAATAAATCGTAAAAAACGCTTTTTTTAAAATATAAAAACATCATAAAGATGTTGATACGCGTCGATTGACACCTTAATGATGGAAAGATTATATTTGGTTCTCGAGATATAATGAATGACGTAAATGACCTTGAACGTTTAATGATTTTTTATTTTTATTTATTTTTTTTTGTATACATGAAAAAAAAATTTGCTGATTTTTTCACAAAAACTATTTAGAGTATATAAATAATATAAACATTGATTACTTAGGTTTGAAAATTAGGTTAAAAATTTTGTGTTTTTGAAAAAAACCTAATTTTTTGCACTTTTTTTAAAAAAATTAAAAAACGGATCGAACGTTTTTTTTTAAAATTTGAAAGATTCATAAAAATGTTAATATCCGTCGATTGACACCTCAATGATGAAAATCGCATGTTTGGTTCGTGAGATATAGCGCATAACATGGTTGACCTTCAAGGGGTGAAAACAGCAAACCCCCCCGACCGAAGTGTCCCAAAATCAGCTCTTAACATTGCAAAGACGCTTCGATTGACACCTAAACGAAGTCGATACAACTTTCTTTACGTGAGTTATGCTCGTAGAAAAACTGCCCGCGAACGCACGTACGTACGTACGTACGTACGTACGTACATACACACACACACATACATACTTCTTTCTAAAAACACTTAATATATACTCTATAGACCTCAAAACGTAAAGAAAAGTTGAAAATTTCAATTTCGATTTTCGAGGCGATTACAAGAACTTCCCATATACTGGGAAGTTAACAAGCCGCGAGGAACGACCCTTGAGGTCCACACGGTCAACTTCCCAGTAATATCTACATAAATATTAAAAATATTGACCAAACAAAATATCTATGAAACTAATACTACTTTTAATAATAATAATAAGAGGTACTCATAACAGTAATTGAAAGGAGTTAATATCAATAATATCATCTACTGGAGCGTCCATTGATTACGTAAGGCTTTTGGTGGATGCGAGGTGGATTGGTTTGATTGAATATTCACGCGAATCAATCGGAGGGGGCAGGCTACAAAGCCTTTTTTACGTTATTTGTTATTTTTATGTCGATGCTTGAAGGACAAAAGAGCGCTAGTAAAAATGAAAGCAGTTTTTGTTATTAAGCCCACTGTAGAGATTTTGTCGCGTGATGGCCATTTTGAATAGTTTTGTTCAAAATTGCCTTGACCGGCATAATCATTGAATTTGTATTTTTTGACGATTTTACATCAATGAGACTAATAATTATTTCTTATTTTCAGTTGATCTTGAAAAACATTGAATATGCAGTCAATAATCAGTTTAATCGCATGTAAAAAGTAAAATATTTTACACATAATGATGGAGGAAATAATTGAAATCTTACGATCACTAAAGCGTTGATTAGCTCAAAAGCAAATTTGATTGAAATTTTGATGGTTTTCAAAATTTAAGCAGTTTTTTTTATAAAATTAAAACACTGTGAAAACTATTCAAAATCTGCTCAAATTATGCAATTATTATAAAACTTTATAACAAAGTCTTTAGAACAAATTATATAAACCCTTTTTACATGGTAACTTTGTATGATTTTTTTTATTAACTTCCCAGTTCCCTATGGGAAGTTATTGTAATGGGGTCGATTTTGCGAATCCCAAATTTTGACATATCTCCACGTTTTAAGGTCTCTAGAATCCAAATCCATCGTTTTTAGAGAGATGTCTGTGAGTGTGTATGTACGTATGTGCGGATGTGCGTATGTGCGGATGTGCGGATGTGCGTATGTGCGGATGTGCGTATGTGCGTTCGGAATAATTTTTCGTCTCGATTATCTCGAGAACCAAAGATCGGATTGACGTGGAACCGGTTTCATTCGACGCGTAATCACGTAACTTAGAACTGAATGACTTTTCATCAAACTCGGTTGGGCCGTTTTTTATTTAGGATGGAAAAACTGAAAAAAACGACTAAAAATTGCTTATTTTTGAACTGTTGATACGCACTATTAATTCGTGCAGATACCAAATACCTTCATAGTAATGTTGTTATTATTATGCGTTTTATCAAAATTGTGATCAAATTTGTAAAAAAAGGTTATTTCAAAACAATTAAATTTAATTTATAAAATTCCAAACTTATATTATCAGGTTTGGGTGAATGGGAGTAGAGACGCTAATGCAGTTAATTATTGGATATTGTTATAAATAATTTAATATTGTTAATAACAATCAAATAATATTAGTTATAATTTGATATTGTATATATAAAGTCAATTATAACTATTCAGTAACGATCAAACATTCTTAATAACGAATGATTATTGTAAATAATAATTAAATACCCTCAATAATAGTTGTGGATTCCGAAGCCGAAATGAAGAACGAGGTTGAAGACGAAGTGGAGGACAAGAAGGATGACGAGGACGAAGAGGACGAGGTTGCCGAGGCTTTGGTAGAGGATGAGCAGGTGGTGGAGACGTCTTCCTCTACCAAAGCTTTTATGGTTAGATAAAAAATTGATAAAAATAATAAAAGTAATTATATTAATTTAGAATAATAATGTTTAATAATAGTAATTATTAATAAAAGCAAATTATAGATTTTTATTCACCCCACTGGGAAGTTGGTCGTGTGTGTGGGCCTCAAGGGTCGCACTAAAACCACATTTTTTTTTTCAGAATCATGCAACAAAATTTTTGCTGGTTTCTCTTCAAAAACTGATAGCAATCTATAATTTATTTTTGAGCTGTGTAAATTAGGCTAAAAATTTATTTTTTATGAGAGAAATCCTAATTTTTCGCATTTTCTTTTATTAAATTAAAAAAACGGCTGAAACGATTTTTTTATAAAGTTAAAAACAGCACAAAAATGTTAGTACACGTTGATTGACACCTTAATGATGCAAATATCATCTTTGGTTCGTGATATATATTAAATGATAAAAATGACCTTGAAAATCATGATGACTTTTAATGATTTTGTATTTTTTATTTAATTTTTTACGTAATCATGAAAAAAAGTTTTGCAGATTTGCTTGCAAAACCTATTTGGGGTATATAAATTTTATATACATTAATTACTGCGTTTTGCAAATCAGGTTAAAAACTTAGTGTTTATGGAAAAAACCTAATTTTTAGCACTTTTTTTAATAAATTAAAAAACGGTTCCAAAGATTTTTTACAAATTTTATAAAATCACACAAATATTAGTACGCGTCGATTGACACCTTAACTATTCAAATCGTATGTTTGGTTCCGGAGATATAACGCATGGCAGAAATGACCTTCAAAGGGTCAAAACAACAAACCCCCCGACCGAAATGTCCCAAAAACTAATCAGCTCTTAAAATTGCAAAGACGCTTCGATTGACTCGTCAACAAAGTCGATTCGGCGTTATTTACATGAGTTATGTTCATAGAAAAAACTGTCCACGAATGCACGTACGTACGTACACACACATGCATACTTCTTTCTAAAAACACTTTATATATACTCTATAGACCTTAAAACGTAAAGAAATGTTGAAAATTTCAATTTTGATTTTCGAGGCGATTACAAGAACTTCCTATATACTGGGAAGTTCAAAATTCATAATAATAGTATCTGCTGGATTTTTATTACTCTATTAACTGGAAAACTGTTACAGTTACACATGTTCACAATCAAAAGTACGAAGTTACAACAGTTTAACAAAACTTTTAAAAAACAGTTTGAATCTTTTTTGATGAAAGCCACCGCCATATTGTTTTGATAGTTTTTTTAACACGCTTTATAGAAGGTGATTTTTGGAAGTATAGAACTACCGACAAGAAATTTCTGTCATTGCTTCTTTCAAAATTCGTTGTCATTTTGACATTATGTTTAATTTACTTTGGCAAATTAAGATACAAACTTACTTAAACCCCAACAACGTTTCGAAATAGTGTACATAAATTTTCAAAATTCGCGTTCTGTGCGCTCAACGTATAGAGCACTTCGTCCAATTTATGTTGCTCATAATCGTCCATCTTACCAATTCATACGCAAAACGATGGCACTTTTATTCTATTGGAGAAAGAAGAGATGGACCTGTGAACTGGCTAATCAGACCATGTGATTTGACTCCATTGGACTACTTTTTGTAAGAGTACGTTAAATACTGATTAACCAGCAACTATTGATGACTTGGAAGCCAACATTCGACGCATTCTTGGCAAAATATGGTCAGTTATCCTGATCTTCCTAGATACCTGAAATTATTTTGAAACATTAAATGCCATACAATTTACAAGCTAATATAGTCAAAAAAATGGCCATTTCAATAATGTATCTGTGTTTTTTTTTGTTTGAAAAGTTCAAGGCTTCTTAAAAATAAACACTCTTCAGTTCCATCGAATAGAAAAAAAATCACTTTGCCTCTCAGATATATATATATATATAACTGATATTGAAATTTTTTGTTCAAACGACTTATAAAAGGTTAAATTTGTAACTCTACAAACAATTTTCAATTTTTAAATGAAATATACATATTAACAATATCCAAATCAATAATGTCAACATTTGTTGAAATTTATTAAAATTTTGTGTTGTTTAAAAATGAAACCACAAGAAAATTGTAAGAGATTAATAATGTATCTTCTATTGTTGTATCGGTAACGCATCTCCCGTTAATAAAAGTTCATATAAGATCCTTTACCATTATTATAAATGGCTCGAGAGCAGGAAAAATCTTTAAAACTTTGTCGTCAACTAAATATACATAGATGTAAAATTTACGAGAGTGGTTTTTGTGAAGATGTCAATGATACTATGTAAAAATAGGCAGGGTGCCTTAAAAAATCAACAAAAAACCTGCAATTTGGATGTGCATAAAAGTGAAAAGTATTGAAATGAAAAATATTTTTACTAATTTACTAATTATTAATATTTCAAAACCTTTCTCAATTGGGAACCCTTTTAACTTCACTCTCCAGTAAAATTAAATAAGAAGTAATAGTTTAATTTTTTTTACACAACTTTATTGATGCTTTGAATAAATCAATTAGTTAAAAAACTTTTACTCCTACCGACTCAGTTTCCATTTTAAGTAACAACAAAACCGATAAATTTCCTGCAACTTCAATAGCTTTTTATTAGTATAATTACATTATCAAAGCAATTAATCTTCCTGTTTCAATCAGTTCATGGAAATTCAAGCGTAATTACGTATCGAAAATGGAATTTTTATTTGCAATAGCTCTGAAACTCTTGCAACAAATGGTTTCCTACTTCAGGTAACATTTAAAACACCTACAGAAAATAGTTATTCGCTCACCTGCAAACTCAATAATGGGTAACATTCATATTAAAATAGTTTGTTGCTAATTATGCATTCTACAGACTGTGCCATGGAATTGGGTTTCTTTGTAATTATGGGCAAAGCTGCTTGCCTTGAATTAATGTCATGGCTATCATCTTGATTGGGTTACACACTTTTCACAAAAAAGCAAATAAAATCTTCAATCATTTTATCTTATTCGGTAGACGTTAGAACGTTTGCATTTCTTATCTGCAAAGTGTTAGTAGCACTTGCCATTTCACTATGCAATTAAATGCTAAACAATATCTGTTTTGGATAATTGCTTTCAGCAAACAATACCATTAAAGTTTTTACAGTGTGATATAAGATATTGAACTGCTGTAATTATGTTGTAAGGTGAAGGCAATTTCCATAATGTTCCAAGTGCTTTAGAATAATGTTTGCCCCCTGCAATTTTCGTAGAATTTTATGATCAGATTGTTGGCTTACACAATTCGATCACATTTCAACATCTAAGGTGGTTCAAAGTAAATTGAGTGAGTGAGATAGTGAGACTAAGTTCAATAAAATGAAAAGTGGACACAACCTATCCAAAAATTATCATTTTTTTGAATTTGTAATTGTTTAAATTCATGTAGTTTTGTACGGTTCAAAAAAGAGTTTGCATAAAAATGCATGTGAAAAGGCGCATGCCGATTGTCGTAAATTTTATAAGAAATAAAAAACATTGCTGAGATTTTCGACGAAAATCGAACTATTCCTAAAAAATGCACCCATAGATAATATTCTCAAAAATATTCAAAACAGTTTTGACGCTGTCGTGTTTATTCAATATGAAGCTAAAATTTACATTTTTGTCAAAAAGTAACTATTCTATTGGTGGGGTACTTGGCGAAGAGTCTTCTGGCGTATTATTATCATTATTTTCACCATTGTTACTACCCTCATTATCTATTGTTGGTTCTTTTGTACTTTCTGTACTAGTTTGACTTTCACTTGAATTTTCCAATTCTGAATAAGGTGTCTGACACTTTCCATAGGGACTTCGTTGGTTCGTATTCAAGTAGTAACTACCACGAGCGTTTTTCGGTGTAGAGAGTCCCATGAAAATTTCTTCGTTGTCCGAGCAGTGGCCCATCTCAAAACGATTTCTCGACTCACAAAGTGTTCCACAAAAATTCCCTTCCTGGCCAGGTACCACTGCTTCCGCCAAATACAAGACAGCTTGTTGGTGGAGACAAAAGAAATTTTCGCAGCCAGTCGATCGAAGGGTGGTGGATATGCTACAAATTGAGCACGTAAAATTTCTCTGTATTAAAGACTTCTTATTTTAGTTTACCGATTAGCATAGAAGTCAACATGTCCTTTTGTTTCGAACGAACCAAACAATTTAGATGAGTGAATAATGTCAACGAATGCAGCCGCCGATGAATCCAATCCTGCATTGCCAAAACACGGACGAGATGGATCCAATCCGGTGATTCTTCCAAGTTTCCTAGATGTTTTTCCTTCGAATTTTTTCCCTGCAAATCCAGCCACTTGTGCTCCCAGGCCGGCTCCTATTAAATGAATTCGGTCGGCTGGAACTTTATCGACTATTTTGGATAAATGTAAACCAAGGATGTTGCCTACTTCTCGTGCATTGTATGCTGACCATGTGTACAGATTGTCCAAAGCCGCGCCCAAGTCTAGAACCTGAAAAAGTGATACCGATAACTATCTCTGTGCTGTTCAAAACCTTTGATGAATATTCTAATCAAAAAATTTGTTGGACATATAAATAGAAAAAACAGATATTTGGGTTTTCAAAATAAAGTGGAGAAACCACAGTTAAATTTTCCAATAATGAGTTAGAATAGGACTGGTCAGAGGCTTCCAAAAATAAACTATCTCTAAGATTTTTTTCTAACTCTTGCATTATGTTTCTGATTTTATATAGAATGCCATGATCTTACACTATATTATAACTAGCTTTCTTGAAAACAAAGGTTGACCCCTCAAATAAAAACTGTGCTCCACAACGATTATCAGTTGTTCTAAGTCGCTTAGCCAAAAACAATGAAACGAAATGGAAATATCAGTTCAATGTTTAATTTAGTGCTTAATTGGTGTTTTGTTTATATCCAATTAAGTAAGGTAACAGCATTTGAAAGGTTTCTTATCAATTGCAAAAGAAAAAGGCTGATTTTTAGATTGCAAAAAATAAATTTAAATTCAGCCCTAGACGAACTAATAAACTAATGATTTATTATGTTTCATTGCTTTTGGATCAACAATAGGAAAATACTTTTAGCCACCATAAATGTGAGCAAACGATCAACAATTGCACTGAAAGCCTGGTCCAAAATTTTTATTTTGATTTGAAAATTCCTGAACGCTATTTTAAACATAATGTGCAAACTTGATTTGATCAATAGAAGGAGACAAAACATTGTTAAACTATTTTTTTAAATATGTATTTTTAAAATGTGGCTTACTAAATATATCAATGTTTGGAAGCTGTTTGTTAGTTGAAACGTAGACGAATACCGATAAATACCGGTTTGCCTAAAATATGACATATTTTATATATATATATATATATATATATATATATATATGCACAGAATACGCAAAATACACATTTACAATGCATTTTTACCAAAAAATGATAATGAGATCGTAGCCGTGTTCTCATCGTACAAATACTGTAGGCTTTATTCTTTATATGCTTCAAAAATTTAAGATTTCTCATTAAAAATTTTACAAGTGAGGAAAAATATATATAATTTTAAAACACTAAGAGAAAACTTAAATCAAAATCATCAATAATCCTAGCTTACCAGCAAAATTTTTTCCGTTTCACTGAACGCTTTTTTTGAGCAATTGAAAGTCCTTAAACTGAATTGAGCCCATATTCCATTGAACCTTAGCATTGCGATGTTCATCACCAAACAATCACTTTGTTAAATGAATATACATATGACCTTCTTAAGATGATCTCAGTTTATGATATACAAAGGGACTGAATAAGAATTCGCTATTTCATGTTGATTCCTCTGCCGTATATTGCGGCTTATGAACATAGAATGTTTACTATTTCATCCAAGCTCAAAGTGAATGAACATGTGAATGGCAACTTAGCGAAGCTCAGGAAGTAGCGACTTTCAATTGTCCCTCGAGCGCATTTGAAATTGTAAATGTCCTTTCTCATTTTAAAATCATAGAATTGCAAAACTCAAATGAATTCGTATTGCTTTAAAAATTCTCAGCAATTTTGGTATTGGAAATTTGAAAATCACCAACAAAGCAAATTATCATTCATTCATATCTGAATTTTGGTCTAAAAATTTATTTCAATCAACAAAACTCTTCGCATATATCGGAACTATCTCATCTCCAAAAAAATAATCTTGTAAATTTTTGTAACTTTTCCGGTGGCAAATAATGCCACTATGACTTTTAAATCAAATATGTCCTGATTTCTTGACGATTTATTTATTTGGTTTTAGACGCAAATTCATTCGTAAAATATTCATGCGATGTACTTTGCCACAAAAGTTTAAGCCAATTTTTTTCTATTTGAAACTTCGAATTACTTGTAAATTGCTTCACCAATTACTTACAGAATCAGCAACGCCAATTGGTGAAATGAATATACGGCTGATTTATTTGTCAGCTCATTTTTCTATACTAGATATATTTGAAACTAGAAAGTTCTCTGCCTTTTTTTTTGTTCAGCATATTGCGGTTTGGTGTATTTTTTTCATCATGAACAACAAAAATTTAATGAACATAAAAAGTTTACATATTCTTCTTATGTATTGCAGAATAAAAATTGCACAGAACAAATCATATTACGACTAAGCGTCGTTGGTTAGATAAAGAGAAATGAGATATAAGTTTCATACGTTGTTTTTTTGGAAAAATCTATTTTGGGATTTCAAAAGAGAAAGAGCTCTTGCTCTCGATATCAATGTTAAAGGAACTATAGAACTTTCAGAATTAATATGCAAGCGCATAATGATTTTATAATTGCTTTCCAATTCATTTGACATCGTAATCCCGTTTTAAATGATTGATTGCGAGGATTTGCTCACTTCAACTGTTGCATTAATCCAACTTAAAACTAAATATCACGACCAATTGGGTTCATAAATAATTCCATTAAATTTTAAATTGTATAACACTCACCCCAAACACGCGATCATATCTCTGATTGAAGGCTTCCACCAGTTTCTGTGTCGTCGCATCAAATCCAGAGTCCTTTCGCGACCAACCCGGGATGAAAATTACTAAATCAACATCAGGGGTGAATTTTGGACTATCGGTGATATTCGCCAAAGAGGGCAAAACTATCCTATCAGAGCCTTCGTCGTTAACCAACACCAGAGCAAGATTGGTTTCACCGATCAATCCAGGCTTTCCAATCATTCCTTCTTGGGTCAGCGTGTCGCCTATTGGGTGTAGAAAATAATTGAAAAGGATGTTTCAAAAAAGATTTCGACGAACTTACAAACAAAATCAAATACTTTCAAACTGGCGCCGAACGGAAGCTTGATGAACGTATCTATAACGAATCGAACGGCCGAGCTTACTAGTTGAAATGTTCGCAGCTGCCTGAGGAATTTCAGAGGTTTCACCAACAAGGACGATTCCCAAATCCTTTCGAGGCGAGTCCACAAGGACTCAATCATGCTGTCAAGCGCCGTTTGTCGCACCGCATTTAAGGATAGAAGACATTCGCCAGGTGAGGTGAATACGAACAGCAAGAGAAGACTCAAACCGAATTGGAGTTGCATGCTGGGTTGTGGCCTGCAATGACAAGTGAAAGCTTTTGTGGAAGGTATCGAATGAAGCAATTCCACACAACTTTTCGTTAGAACACCGTTATTTTTAAAAAACCGACATTTATACCACAGTGTATACAATATACAGTGGGAAAACTCTAGGTGGGGAAAAGAAATACACTGAGCTTTAAAACTTAATTTAACAGAGCATTAAGAGAAATTTAACAGAGACCACAGCGAAACAACTATAGGAAATACAGGTGTAAAGCAGAGCAGAGCATATGCTCGTGCTTAAAGCTTGGAGCTTTTGGTAGTTCCACGGAGCTACTCGGCGTTGAAAATTGATAGTCCACTTTTTACTCTAAGTTTATCGACTAGTGTATACATAGACTATGGTCTGCAGTTAGACACAACCGAAGAGGGCTTGAGAGGGGATCAAGTTCACGAAGCCTTACCACGAGTCAATCTGGTATTACGGGGACCATGACCCAGGGAGGTCTTATACCTCACTCCGATCGCGGTGAGAACTCCCTATAAGGAGGTTTGAACGTGGTGGCTGTGGTGAACTACCCATATCGCGGATAAAGCCCTCAAAGGTGGGCCTTGAAGTATTCTTCAGCATCTTTGGAGGCTCGACGTAAAGTAGCAATTCAACTCGGTGCCGAGGCCGAAAGATTGGCAGAAATATAGATGGGCTTCGCTCTCACCAGTAAGATCAGTGATCCTGCACTCAGTAGGCAAACTGTTAATCCCAAAATGTTAGGGAGGATGTTTGGATGTCACTTAATAAAAATCCGCAGCTGAAGAAGCCCGTGACTTTAAATCACCTCAATATGTAGTCACGTTAAACACTAAGAACAGTCTGTATTCTGCCTAGCCAATTCCAAATTGGGTATGGTGATGAAGGTGTTTGTTGAAACGTTCGTTGTTTTGGTAATATACATAGATTGGTAAAATGACATTCGATATTATTTGTACAATTCTGAAAGGCATACAATGCGGTTGGATAAATGATTTTCATACGGTAAGAAATAGTTGTGCACACGATTGCACATCTTTGAAGTTGAAACAACATCTTGAATTCAGACTTCGTATGGGTCTTGGACATGCTTTCGCATTTGGTCACGAAAAACTGGGCAGTGGATTTTCTTCCGAATTCGTAGAATGCCACCGTATGGCATTTCGGCGCATGATTCGCCTAAGTGGATCTCGCAGCAAATAGCGCTTTCGCTCAATTTATACACCCAAAAAATAGTTTACATAAGTAAGTTTATTCTAGTCAATTTGCGTAATTTTGGGCATTCTTGGTTTTCCAAATTACGTTAATGAAAAGTATTCTCAAGTCCGCTTTGCATTTTGAGTATTGATACACGCTCGTGCATAAATGGAAACCGAAAAAAATCTGTTTATATGTGATGTCATAAACAGTTTATTCATAATTCATATGGAAGCTATCTTTTGTTTTTGGATATCAAATCTATTTCGACTATTTGAGCATACATTTCATGAAGTTTCTGTGTTGATCTCTACGTTAGTATAATAGCGCTATTATATCTATTTTAAAATTTGCACCCCTTGCTTTTATTTCGTTCAGCTTCATAAATTCTACAACAAAAACTTTATCCATGCGGCTTCTTGAAATTCCTGAACTTGAATAGCCCTGAACTTTTCCACAGTGTTAATGATTGATCGATCTGTTTCACTACCTAATATTATTGATATAATCCAAATGCTACGAACTAAACGAATGTACAAAAATAAATATTATAAAAATTTCGAAAAAATAGAAAAAATTACAAACTTTAGTGATAAAAAATTAAAATAAGCAGAATTTATTTTTAGAGTTCAATGTTTCTTATTGTAAATGAATTCTACTCAGAAACTAAATATTTATTCCAACACGACAACAAAAAGGGCGTTTGTTAAATTTGGAATGGATTCGAAAGGACTTGGCAAGGATGGAATCGAAAGACGCGACAACGAGAGCTCCACTCAAATGTGGTGGAAATGAAATGAATGTTGATCAATTTCTCTCCGAAAATATCATCAAAAAGTTAAAATATCGCGAAATGTAGGAATTCGTCGGAACGTCCAACCAGAAAATAATAATGATATTGAACTAGGTATATCATTTAAAACCTAATTAAGTATAAATTATCAATGAAAACTTGCAAACTCAAAACAACATGTAAATAATATTAAGTGTCTATTGTATTCAGTTCTTAATAAATGCACTTTTAAAGGAATTTTCAGGATTAATTAGTCGAACTTTGATAAGGAAGCTAAAGTATGCAATTTTCGCAGAAATTTTAAAATTGACATTATAAAAATATGTAACTTTATTGGTTATTGAATACTTTATATAACTATATTCACTCCTCTTGATATGATTAAATATTCTTTGTTTATATAATCTTCGTTTGATAAACATTTTGTGTTTTAATTGTTCCTCATTTTATATCATTACTTTACAGTTTCCAGCCAAAATAACTGCCAACCAAGGCAAATCTGAGAGGGTACAGAGTACGAAGTTAACTGAGGGATAGAGACTCATTAAACCTTTGGAACCCTGAAAACTTCGTTTTGTATTTCACAATGTCTAGGATACCGTTTGTGGTATTTAACCTTAAAGTGTTTCTTCGGAAAATTAAAGACAATTATTCAATACATCGAATTATATACAAAGAAGTATATTCCAGATATCTTGAAACCAGACTTGAAGCAACACTTTTTAATGAATCTTAACGGTTATGAATTATCCTTGCAAATAAAGAACGACTTCAATTTCATATAAATGTTCCACTGATTTTAATTAATATTTATAAATATATATTTCATCAAATATTCTATACAATTTTTCAACGAATCTAAAAATTTAATGGATAAATTTTCTTGCAATTTGTTTCAATGATTGTCAAAGAAAAGAAAAATATAATTATTTGAAATGTAAAAAAAAATAGTTTGAACTTTTTCACTGAAATTTAAAATTATTGAAATAAGCAGTAGGTAACGCTTGAGTTTTTGATGACAATTTTTGCACATTTGTGTTTGCTTGCAAAAAGTATCATATCGAATATTTTATCCGACATAAATTCAATAGATTTTTTGGGGCATTTAACTATTATCTTTAAGTCAATATTGGTAAAAAGAAATTGTTTTTTATTATATGGTTTTCATTGAAAATGTTAACCATGTTAGGAATTTCTATGAGAAAATTAAAAAAAGGGCTTCTTTCTGCTTTTTAAGTTAGAAATGGTTGGTTTTTTTTTAAATTTATTGTAGTAATTAAATAGATGTTGAAGAGAATTGGTTGAATTTAAATAAATATATAAATATCACACTTTCAATTAAATACACATTCGACGAACTCTTCCTGGAGGCACCACAACTATGCAAGTGTTTTCAAGAGTTTCTAAGATGGAAATATACTTTCAAAAGTTTCTCACGCTGCACTTTAAAGGTTTTATAATTAAATTTATTGAGGAGCTATCAAGAAGTTTTCTAAGTGAATCCAGTTAGAACACTCACCAAATTGAACTTGCACTGAAATAAGAACGACTAACTGAGTTAGTTTTCAGTTGAGATGCAACTTAAATACAATTCGCAAGCCGTTAAAAGGAAGTTTATGACTATGTTGACGGTAACCCATTACAGATGCATGCTCTGAATTAAGTAGTTGACTAACACCATTACTTAGTCTAATCTTTATCATTCTGTTTTGTTTTTCCAGGTAAGTTAAGATAACGAAAAATTCTCCATTGATGCAATCGTCGTCACCAGCTTTCCCATTCATAACAATCATCATAACCAATAGAAAATAACAACATCAGCAACAACAAAAATAAGTAAGTTTGAAAACTAAATTATGCAAAGACTTATTCTGAGAAGGAAATATATACTTGTTTTGACTGTGAAAAGTTAAAATTGGGTTACGCTGAATAGTGTTGTCATAGCTTTTGCAAACTTTATGTAAGTTCAGATAAAAGAATTTCTCCGAACGGCCGGAAAATTTCAATAACAACACATACATCAATTGTCGGTCTGGACCAGGATGTTCTTTATCTGCTTGTCTACCTGCCGACAAGGACGCAATGCATTTCGAATGGGAGAGTTCAATCAGCCACCCACCTAACAGACAGGACAGTAGACATCCTTTTTCATTGTACATAGTCCGTACTATTGATTTTATTTGTAGACTAGGTCATTTTGGAAGTTTTCGTAGCTATCTTGGCTCTGATGTAATAAAATATCTATAGAGGAGCTGGAAAAATTTTATCAGATTGAAGATAGCAGTGAAATTGAAGACTTTGGTCATTGAATTCAAGTTACTTTTCATGAAATATTTCATAACCGCATTCACTGAAAACAATTTCTTGTACGTTCTGCTTTCAAATTTCCGTTAAAATCGTATTGTAGCTACTCAATATCGATAGTAAGTGTCTTAGTAGCCTTTTGGTATTTTGCAGTCAGTAACACCTCTTTCATAGCTGAAGCGTATTTATGTCCTGCTCTGCGAAAGTTGATTAAATTTGGATCTAGGAGGATAATCATTCCTGATTGTATTTGTTTTTAACAATAAAGACATTTAGCAGAACCGCTAATTGAATTCTTCAGTGAGTCGTTCATTAAATGGCGCAAAAGATTCGATCAGGTTGTAAAAAGATATACTTTAAGGAAATGTCCATGTTATTTTATCGATATTTTTTTGCAATATATATGGAAACAACTTATTAAAAACTTGCACAAAATTATTGCTTCCTTAACATTTAAAACCATTGAAATATAATTTTGTGACTCGCAATTACACTGGTCTATGTCAGATTATTTGGTTTCATTATGTAATCTTACCGTTAGCTATTCATGCAGACTAAAAGGAACCTTTTTTTTGTAGAAGGCTGTACTCAATTAGTATGTTAAATCCATGAGGGCACTGAAAATTTCATACATTTATTGGTCAAACAAAGAAGGGGGAGCCTGAAGAATATTAAGGTGTAAGTTCCAAGGGTTATTGGCTCATTTTATAATCAGTGTACAACTGATTTTTGATATTAAAGAACATCTTAATATGTTTAAAGCAATCTTTCACGAAAATTTATGGTACTTAACTAGGCAAACTTGGACTTTTCAGTGTGTTATCAACAAATAATAGATTGATGCCGGAGAGTATGGTTCATCATTTGTCGTAGACTTTATTTCCTATTTAAGTAATTTACTACAAACTTACTTCTGTTATTTAATACTCCAAATAACTATCTAGAAGACAAATGCAAATCCTAGGATCTCCTTTCCTGGGTCGGCTCACGGAAGTTGTTAATTTAAATATAGGCAAATTAGTCAGCCCCATATAATAATCCAAGTGATTTTCAGCACCCCAAAGTTAGTCCTAGGTCCTAGTGGTGTCCTTATCTATTCTAGTATCGTAATATGCCTGTCGCAGCCTGAGTGTGTCATCTCTTAAGAAAATACTCCATACTTTTATTTGCAAACTATTAATTTTTTGCACATACTTCGGGATCTAGGACTTACTTACAAGCTAATCACAAGTTTTCATGATTAACACTTTTATGATAATGCTTTAACTTTGTACATTTCGACAAAAGTAGTTGAAGCGTTTTCTGATTACTCGTGAAGTATCTATGGCACACAGACAGGGAGAGGTTACACAAGACCTGTAGCAATCTAAGACAACCTTTGAAAGAAACTAAATGGTTAGCAAAAAAATTTCATGAAAAGAATAGTTGTTGCATTTCAAGACTTATTCCTTATTTCATACTCAAATGTCTGAAACATAAATTGTGTATCATTTTCTTGAATGTCACATGATAAAATAGGTTTGAAGTAACGGTTACTAGATTTGAACTTACCATTCATCAAATAAAGATATCATTTTTTGATTTTCAACTGAAAAACTCAAAATCCTATATATTTTTATCATTAATATTAAGGTCAGGAGAAAAATATATAGATCAGCATATGTACTTTGTTATTTACATGGAACTAAAATTTTAAGGTGATACAGCGTACGTGCCAGTACTGCTGAAATATATAAATTATGCATATTAATAAGCACCTACTAATGTAAGACATATCTTCTACAAAAACTTGGTGATTCTCAAATTATTAGAATTTAGAATTTGTACCCATATTTCAATCCGAATTGATAAATACGATATTTTATACCTTTTATATTTTCTAGCAAATCAATTACCTAAAAGTTTTTATTTTCGGCCATAAGCCGAAAATGTCATACAAATATTTAAGCACTAAATATGTCTTTGAAAATTTGACCAAATATTAATGAATTTTACAAATAAATAATGTAACCGTCAAATTTTTTTAACACTTTAATGGAAAGACTTAGGTAAAACCTGTGGTCTAGGTGCGACCCTTATGGCCCACACTACTAACTTTCCAGTGGGGTGAATAAAGAAACTATGATTTGTTTTTATTATTTATGTTTACATATTCTATTATTATTCTAAAATATTATATTTTTTTTTTAATTTTTAATTTTTTTAATGTCATCTACTAAAGTCTCGACCAGATCCGAAATCCCCCAGATCCAAAATCTTCCAGATCCTAAATCTCCCAGATCCAGAATCCCCCATATCCTAAATCCCCCAGATCCTAAATCCCCCAGATCCAAAGTCCCCCATATCCTAAATTCTCCGGATCAAAAATCTCCCAGATCAAAAATCCCTCAGATCCAAAATCTTCCAGATCCTAAATCCCCCAGATCCAAAATCCCCCAGATCCTTAATCCTCCGGATCAAAAATCTCCCAGATCAAAAATCCCCCAGATCCTAAATCCCCCAGATCCTAAATCCCCCAGATCCATACTCCCCCAGATCCAAAATCCCCCAGATCAAAGATCATCCAGTTTCAAAATCTCCCAAATTCTAAATCCCCCATATCCTAGATCCTCCAGATCCTAAATCCAATATTAAATTACTTATAACAATATCCAATATTAACTGCATTAGCGTCTCTCCTCTCATTCTCCCAAACCTGATAATATAAGTTTGGAATTTAAAAAATAATCTTGATTTATTTTTAAAATTGCATTTTTTACAAATTTGATTATAATTTTGGTAAAACACACAATAATAATAATATTACTATGAAGGTATTTGGGATCTGCACGAGTTAATAGTGCGTTTCAACAGTTTCAAAATTAAGTAATTTTTGTCTTTTTCAGTTTTTTAATCCTAAATAAAAAAAGGGCTTAACCGATTTTGCTGAAAATTCATTCAGTTCTAAGTTATGTAATTACGCTTCGAATGAAACCAGTCCCACGTCAATGTGATATTTGGTTCTTGAGTCGAAAAATAATTCCGATCGCACATACTTACATACACACACAAAGACATCTCTTTAAAAACGATGGATTTGGATTCTAGAGACCTTAAAACGTGGAGATATGCCAAAATTTGGGATTCACGAAATCGACCCCATTACAATAACTTCCCACTGGGAAGTTAAAAATTGATTCAAAAATTCATAAAGGAAAGTAATCTAACTTTTTTATTCGTAGATAAATAAACAAGAAAGCAGTTTATTCTTTTCAATAATTTTTTTAAGCAAAATCCTTTTGAGATTCCTATAGCTGATCAAACATAAAAAATACAAAGACTACTAAACACCAAATTCAAATCATTCAAAGATTTTTATCCGGCCTAGAAAAATTCATGAATATTTTAAAACACTTCTCGTCGACGAAAATCTTAAACAATTTATAAATCATCTAAACCAGGAAAGAGTTTCCAATGTGAAGGTTTATTGACTGTTTTGGGATAAATTATAAGAGTCAGAGCAAATTTTGTAAGAACGTGATATTATACATCATAAACTGTAGAACACCTGCTTCCAAATAAAACCTAAATCAATCCAACTCTAAAATTTCTTAAAGTTAAAATAGTTGAGGTAGTTTTAAAGCTAGTTTTGGGTAAATTTTTCTGGGCTGTCCTAAGAACCGTAGCACAACTATTTTTGTAACAGATACTATCGTATTCGTTTATAAATATATAGAAGTTTGATAGTATAACAAAAAAAGTATCTTTGCTTTTCTTCTCCTTTTGTATCAAAGCAGTATGTCTACACACTTCTCTAAATTTGCATACATTTTCTTCTGGCAAACGCAAGACTTCCCATATTAACGGCGACACTTCACTCTTCAGCTTAGTCCGAAGAAGATTCCCTGGGAAGCCAACTTTCACCATCTGTTCCGAATTGCTTCAGTACTCATACAAGAATAAAAATATTTCTATATTCATAAAGTAACACGATATCAAATGCACTAATAAAGGCTTTGCAGTAGAGTAACATTTCATTTTGGAGGCTCTCTAGGTGCTCGTCTCCCAAACTCATCACCACCCACGTGAAAGTTCAAGGTGTAGCATCTGCACCGATGCAATTCTTCCTGAAGTTTTTGTGGTGAAGCCAACATTTCCCAAGGCTAAGAACTAGTCATAGAGTGCGGAAAGGAGCCCGAAGCCAGTTCATTATGCAGCAAGTTGACATTTCCGCCGTTCGTAAGGAGAAAGCAATGAAGGAAATAACATTACAGTGCAACCCTGCTACTGTATATAGTATCAGCTTAGAGGCGAAGTAGCGACGACAATAAGGAGATAGTCAGAAGATGAACGGAAACAGAAGCAGATTATGCATTAGTTCAAGGATGCTTTCATGTTTATATACGATGGTGAGAGAAGTATCTTCAATTTTGGACCGTGTTTTACTTGCATATGTTTTACAATTTAGCTGATACCAAAGAATTACAATGTATGTGATTTGGTAACTGAGCTGCGTTGATCTACAAATCGCACCCTGGAATATTTTAATTGGATGCTCCAATGTTGGTTATCACGTGACTTGGGTAGGCAATCTATCTCAGTGCACATCGGCGAGGGACATTGTAGATCAGGGAGTTTTCCTACTGGTCAGAGATGAGTCCGGTTTCATCAAGATATAGAAATGCTTCTGGAGGAATGAATCCAGA
Organism: Oxycera nigricornis; assembly: GCA_963942545.1. Classification (NCBI taxonomy): domain Eukaryota; kingdom Metazoa; phylum Arthropoda; class Insecta; order Diptera; family Stratiomyidae; genus Oxycera; species Oxycera nigricornis. The sequence goes on from OZ012660.1 coordinate 29,890,824, forward strand.
AGAACAACATATGTAGCTCGCAAGACATTGGGTTGGGAAAGAATGGGTGGCTTATCCAATTATTGTGCAGGTTCGGAATGGATGACCTGGCAATTTGATCTCGCACGAGTTTCAATGTGAACACGTCGATTCTAGGAAGCTTGGCCGCATCACTGATATCTTGGTTACTTATGCGCACAACCATTTCGTTTTGAAGACTCTTATCTTTTACATTTGGTAAGAACCCAAGTTGAACCAAATCGAACATCCATAAATTATGATCGGTTTGATCAACGTATTGTAAGAGGTGAGCTTGACTCAAGAGCAGAGGCGCTTTCAGTGAAATAGTCTCCAAAAGAACATGAAAGAGTTCTACCTTTTGAGTGTTTGCATATCATCAAGCTGAGAGCACAAACGCTGATAGAAATACCGCCCAGATATCTAACACAGGTTTTTTTTGGAAATTCGTTCAGGAGTCTCGGAACTTTCGTTATCTACAAACTTGAAAATCTGTCCAATTTCGCTTCACGTCTCCGGTGGCCAAGGCGCTTGAAGAAAATATCCTCGCACTTTTGCGAGTTGATTTTCATCTTCCAGGATGAAGTGGATTGCTTGATGGCGTCGAACATCAACCGAATGCGAATAAGAGATGAGACGGTATTTCTGTAACAGTTACATTGGAACGGATTTTTCAATACCATCGCGACGCGCTACAAATTAATAAAGTAACCAGCTTCTCGGAACTGCATTTAAAAGTTCAGGGTATGGCATGGCTGTTATCAGCAAACACTCCGAAAGCCATAGGACTCAGCAATATAAGCGTAGCGCAACGAACTAATCGCGACGGTATGCGTTTGTTCACGAATGTATCATGTGCAGTATTGGGATATTTTGTGACCATAGATTTGTTTTAGGCATACATACATTTAGCAGAGGCGGCTCGTGGGAGTTGGGTATGGTGGGGCTACTGGTACGAATTTTTCTATCATCAATATACTATCATCAATTTTCTTACTGAACCAATCAGTAGAAAAGTTTCGAAGTTGTCTTTTCTCGCAGCTGCTGCTTAATTTAAAATTAGAAGGCTGATGAGATCCCAAGCGCTTAATTTCAAGTTTTTCTTCAAAAGAACGTGAACAAAACGGGTTGGAAATTAAATTTTCTACCGAATTCGTATTTTGAAATACCGAATTTTTTTTACTAAAATTGAAATTCAAACATCTAGCAAGTTTTAACACATGCAAGGAAAATCTTGTTAATTATATATTTAATTAAAATCATAAATACCATAACCTGGAGAACCCTTTTTTGAAACAAACTTTAAGCACTACAAAACTTTAAAAAATACCAAACACTACAAACACTACGAAGCCACACTAAGTACTAATACCATGCACTACACTGATGAGACTACTTTTGCATTAACAGTCATCACCTTCACCGCCTTCGGCCCGTCGTTAAAAAAATGTTGCTCATACCTGCTCAAAAGTATTATCCAGACCATGTCAAGACTAAACGTTGTCGAAGCACTGAACGGGCTGCATATGATTAGCCCCTCCGCGATATATAAACATGTTATTCCAAACACGCACACTCCTGCTGCTTCAGCATAGAATTCACGAAGAAATTCAAATCGAAATTCTCTTAATCGGGGCTTATTTCATGTAGCCCCTTCTCATAAATGAGGTGGAAAATTGTCAAAGAGAAAATAAGTTTGAATTTTACTCTCAGCTTTTACTAGGTGCAGGCACAACGAAGCGAGTCGAAGAGAAAAACAAATTGTTCTACAGTGCGTGACAAGAAGATTATGTGAAAGTAAATTACAGCATGGGCGAAAAAAATGCTACATTATATTTTGAAATGAAATGAAATTATGGAAACTATATTTAAATCTTTAATGATATTTTATTACATTTGCACTAATATAAGCTCATCAATTAGTGGTGGGCTGAGCCCCACTAGCCCCAAAGGTAGAGCCGCCACTGACATTTAATATGTGGAAAACATATTTGAAAATGAAAATGTTCCCCAAGCATGCCACGTACCCTCAGACAAAGCTGTGTTTAATACATAAAAAATGTTACAAGGTATTTGATTTTATTTCCTACTAGTCCACCATATATGTTATATAGTGAAAAACAAATAAGTTCTTTGATACGGTATTTAATTAAAAAAAAACGGTTATAAAATTCAATGTAATTTTCATAAAGATTATAATATGGTACAAACGATTTAAGACTTCAAAATGGAACATTTTCTGCATAACAATTTAAAATAATAGCTTTTTGATTTTACTGGAAGTCAACCTACTTCTCCTTTCTGAAAGATGTTGACCTGACTTGGAAAATATCCTTTCACATGGTAATGACGTCGCGACTGTTACCATCTTGGATGTGACGAACTTTGCTAAGTTGGGAAAATTATATGAATTCACTTGTCACCACTTCAAAGGATCCATATCAGTTGAAATCAGTTGCTCGTCCAAAAAGCGTTCTACTTCAACAATTGCTTTTGATTGTACTGTTGTGTTCGGTCGAAATGTAATTTTCCTCTGTTCCAATTTCTCCCACAAACAAAACTCGGCTGAAGATTTATTTACCTGCTGTTCAGTATGATTTTCTGCGCCAAAATTAATGTTTTCCTTTGAAAGTCTTTCTACCATTTCAGCTATCACTTTTTTCTTGACTCGATCTAGGGCGAAGCTATCAGGAAGTCCAGCAGTTTTATATCGGGGATCTAAAACGTTGCCATCGATAATTCATCCCGGCTGGCTAAATTGTTCAGTCGAGATTCAATTCCTTCAATTATGTAATCGATCAATCTATAAGATTGCTGTTGAATATTTTGTTGTTTCAGGTTCTTGTAAACACCCAAAATCCCGACAGTTAAAAGAATCACAGATGAAGCTGTGAGGTATCTTTGTCCACTGATGATATTAGTAATCTCTTGCTTCATCAGATTGTTTGCCTCTTCAAATCTCGCGTGAAGCATTGAGTTCGAAATAAGTTCTCTTGAAGGAAAACTGTAAGACGGATTTAAGGAACTTACAAAGCGATTGAATCCAAAGTCTTCAACTACCTAAAATGGCTGGAAGTCCCTTATAAAAAGGAGCAATAAACTGTCGTCTATTCTCTTTTTGTTCACTCTGTTAATTTTCCGTTTTAGAAATGAGTCCATGCTTGCTTGGGACATAGCAGTTGAAGGAGTTGCCTCTCTTGGCTCAATTTCGAGTGGAATATTTGCTGGCAAATGGGATGCAGGAAGCTTTTGACTTTCGAAAAAAGTGCTTAAAAAGCTTAATCGGAAAGTAATCTTTCATCTTTACCAGCGGATGTTTTCTTTCAATGTGTGTTTTCTTTCAATGTGTGTGCATATATATATATATATATATATATATATATATATATATATATATATATATATATATATATATATATATATATATATATGCAACAGTTTATTATAGCAGTTATCATTCGAACAGATGCCTACAGCTTTTTTTCTAGCAAATTTAGTGTTATTACCAAGAACTTCAGTCTCATAATCAATTTTTAAAGACGTTAGCAGCCAATGCATTGAATTTAAACTGAATTTTCGATTAACATTTTTGAACTCCTAATTGAGGTACTGTTATTTTTTCTCCTTTTCCATGTTGTGGAGATGAATCGTGAATCTTTCCAGTCCTTTTTTTAGAAAACCACTCAGGCTAAGCATTTAACTGAACCCAGTTTATAAATTGTCGACATATGAGAATTCTATAACACATTTCGAGCACATATGGCATTCGATGGGACTTCAAAATGCAATAAATGGAATTCAATTTGAAGAATCTTCAGTGAAGAAAGTCAGTTCGTTGCAGTTGCTGCTTGAGTGCATGCAGATTTTTTGACGTAGCCACTCATAGAAATGCCTAAAATACTGCTAACTAGCGATTTAATTCACCGCATAAACAATGTGGATTGATGTTCCACATTCATCACCATCTAAACTTGATGGAAATAAAGGCATGCAGAGTGTCCTTGCCACATGCACTTATGCAAGCTGCCATACTGAGCTAGCGGTTTTGTTCAACACTTTGCGTACGGCGGCCAAGTTGGCCAATCCAAGAAATTGCGGGTAGTGCCGGGAACCGATTATCCGATCCTGGTACGTATCGTTAAGTTCGAAAACGGTTGCATTCAGTTCCGGGTCGATAAATCTACTTCTTGGCTCTTGCTTCCGACACTTTTTGGTCTGCTCTATACGTTTGCTATAACGACTCCAAGGACATTCCACCACCTCCATGGCTATGCGAGAGTCGTGCAATAATTTTTCGAGGTATTGCAAAAAGTCTTAACGACTAAGTTTCGAGTCGGAAAGGATAGAAGCGAAATCTATCAGGCATGATTATATGCAAGTTTAATGTGTGTTAGATGTGCGAGTACTTGCATATATGCATGAGCTTTGTGTTTCGGAAATTGCTAAACTCTTAAAAACTATTCGCCCTTCAGTTTGAACAAAACAGGAAGCGTTTGATATATTGTTTAGCCAGAAAAATATTTGAAAGTAAAGTGTTTTGGAATCTGTAACACCAAATAAACTTTGGATACATTTTGGTTACATGTGTACATTTAGATATTTAGATATATTTAAAGTTACTTGTACGGCTCAGGAAATGTTAAGAAAGTGTTGTTTTAACTATTATTTAATCTCAAAAATTAGTTGATCGTCATTATATATATATATGTATATATATATATATATATGGGATAAACTTTCACTTTAATGACAACGCGCGGATACTTAACAAAGATTTATTAATGATAAATGTACACAGATAGTTTATTTGTTACAGAATGATGATATTTCGGCAACGTCACGCAAGAAAGTGCCCGCGTGCATCCTGAGAAAGTATCTCGAAGCCTTGTGCACAGCGTTTTACACATACATATATGATAGCATGTGCGAAAACATGTTGGAGGGAGGTTTACTTGGATTTCGATGCTACATATATTTTCAAACAACTCAACAAATTTTGTATTTTATATTTTGTTTTTTTTTTGATAGAAACAAAACAATCAAAAAACTGATAAGAGTAGTCATAAACAGAAATCTTTAAAGCTTGTTTAACTGATAAACTATCCAGTGAAACTCAATACGCAAATCATGATCAATTAGGGAACGTATAACCAAACTTCACAAAAATGTTGGAGAAAAGTTATACCAAAACTTTTCTCCCGTTTAAAATATAAAGGAGAAAGGAGAAAAGTAGGAGAAAAGAAGGAGAAAATTTTTATATGAAAAAATTTCGATAACCTTCAAAATGGTTACTAAAGAAGTAATCTGTTAAATTTTATTTTTTAAATTTAAATTAAATATTAAACCTAATTTTAAAAAAAACGGTGCCGACAAACAAAACGAAAAGTTGTGAAAAAATTAGAAAATTCAGTTTATTAATGTAAGACACTAAACACAACCATAGAAACAAACTTTATGGGTTCTTACTTGTTCAGTAAATTGTTCAATGTCGTGGTGTATTAAATTCAAGTGTGAATTAAGAAGAGCAATAATCATTCTGCGTGGACAAAATGAAGGTTGTGTTAGTCGTGAATAAAAGAAAAATATGCCAATAAAAGAAAAATATGCCGTCTGCGAATTTGCTTTGAAGGGATCCAATTATGGCTGAATGATATTTAATTGATTGAAAGAGCAGTAATGTCTGATGCAACTGTCTTCAAAATTAATATTTATTCACCTCAACCCTTCTTGCAGGAACATCACATTTTTTGATGAGAATCAGTTATATTCGATGATATTATTCTGTAGGCGTTCGTGCCACATTTTAATTCACAATCAAGTAGTATCGTTTCATCACAAGATCCATTGATATCTGTTACAGTAGCACCATTAAGATTGCAGAACTTAATAGGCTTCAAACAAATTTTGAGATATTTTTAATTTTGTCATGATTGAGGATGCATGTTGAATATTACACTGTATTTTTGGATCGGAATAGCATGAAACGATTTACTCAAAGCACCAAAAATCCAATCAAACTCCTGCTCCATTGATGAGGATATTGAAATTTATTTCAAACTCATAACAAAACACCTTAATTATGTATAATAGGAATAAGTTAAGATTTTCGTATTTTTACTCTTGTTGTCGATGACCTTTCTGTTGGTTTCATTGGAGTAAAAACTGACTGCAAAACTTTTTTAAATAAAATTGAACTTTTATTTCACACTGTTCTATGGATTCATAGTAATCCTTGAGCTATAAAAGTACCCTGTTTTTGCACTATGAATTGATAGAACAATGTAGAAAAAAATTACAAAATCTATTTTCGGTAAAACAGTCACGGTTGTACAAGTAAATTGATTTTCTTATTTTCATTTCTGGCAACTCAAAATAATGGTCAGAAAGAATTAAGCAGATACCAATTTGGGATCAATTTATTGAATATGTTTATTTGAAGACTAATCAATTTTCATTCATATCGGTGGTACTTTGATTTTGACCGTTCATGCATCACTGTAACCTATTACGTGTTGTTAAATAGATATATCCTCGATATATATTAAAATGCATCACTTTACTTGCTGTGCACCTCTTACTGCTGTAGTTTCATCCCATACATATATCGTGACATTTTCACCATGGTAATTATTGGAACCAAAGTTGCATACATATTTCGTTTATAATATGCTATAAAAACAAAAAGTTTTAGATACGGAAGTGCTTTTGCAAAACAAATGAAAGCCATAATTCTTTTCATTTGTTTTTCTTTTGCTTTTTGATGATATTTCGTAAGACATTTCTCAGCTTTTTCAGGACTTTGCGAATATAAATTATAGACCAGGGAGGATCTGTAAAAACACGACTACATTTGGCCGTTGAGAGGGGGTGCACTGGTTTTTGCGGGAAAAGTTGTAGAATAACTCGTATAACAATAATTGGCTTATGCTCCTTCTCAAAAAAGTCGGAAACATATAAGAAAAAATTGAAATGGTGAAAAAAAATTAAAAAAAACTTTTTTTCCTAATTTTCTCATTTCATTTTAGGTCAAAGTTGAGTGGGCATAAAAGCTGCATAATCAAATTTTTTATAAGACAGGAGTAGTTAAAAATCTTTAAACATTTAACTATTGCCGCAAAGTTGCAATAAATACCAAAAAACGGGAGTAAAAAGCCTTTCTTTATTTAGTTTTTTTACCACTTGAAATGCACTCAGGACCTTAATATTTCGCCTAAAAAATATTTACAATATCATAAAATAGCAAACAAATTTTCATCAAAATCGATACAGTAGATTGCCCAAAATGATTGTGCAATCTAAATTTATTTAAAAAGAATCAAAAATTTTGAAAGCTTGCAAGTCAGAAACTTTAACTGATAAAAGTTTGAAATTTTTCACATATAAAAGAGCCCTTCACCTATGAAATGCACTTTACAAAATTAAAATCGGATTAGGGCGGCCTCAGCAATTTTTGCTAAACTTGGTAATAAACTCTAAAATAGTACTGGGCAACTGCGGATTAAGCTGATGGAAGCATGGCTCCTTCGATTAAATCCGCAGCCGCCCAGCACTGTTTTAGAGTTTAGTACCAAGTTTACCGAAACATCCTGAGGCTACCCTAATGATCCGATTTTAATTTTGTAAAGTGCATGGTGAAGAGTTGAAGAGTTTGCAATATGAACACGTGTTTTGCGAGCTAAATTGAAATTTCAAAGCACTCAGTGTTAAACACTTTCCATTTCTTAACAAATGTTTCACAATTTTCTTTCCATTACGCTACATGATAAATTTAACCAATATCTAAACCTGGATCTCAATATCTTCGATCTAGAGTGTGATGAGTACTAGTGAAGAAGCTATCATATGCTGGGAAACTTAATGTATGCTCCTATACAGTCTTTATCTCAATTTCATCTGCTGTATGTAAATTTCATCTGCTGTATGGTACCAGCATCGTCCCAAGACAATCACATCCCGATATGTACAAAATTTGAAGCACTATTTAATAATCCACAAATATTTCTGAGCTATGTAACCAACCCTTTTGCTGATTAATTGCTGGCAGAAAAATATATATAGCTACCGTTTTTTAATGGTCTTTCAAAAGTTCTAAGCTGTAGTATATAGAAATAGATTCTTCATCTCAAAATCTTATAGTTTCCACATATTTCAAAATTCCATTTTTTTTTAAGTATTATGTGGTACTGAAGCTGCAAGTCACATCACATTCGAATAATTAACAATCACCTGAGTCACAAGCTAAAATTAAAAATTATTTTTCTCCTGATTATATTTCGGAATAGAGCAAGTAAAGGAATTACATATAAGACATAAACTTCTAACACAATCTAATAGTTCTCTTCTCACAGACTAACAAGAATGAATGTTAGTTCAAAAAAATGTTATAATTATTATCGGCAGACTTTTAATAACTGAAAAATTCATTTTGTTTTAATGTTCCAGTACATAGACGAGTTATTATAATTGATCCGAAAATCGAAATCGAAATTTTCAACTTATCTTAACGTTTCAAGATCTAGAGTATTTTTAAAGTATTTTTGGAATTAAGTGTATATGTTTGTCCACCAAGTTTATACACTAGATTAATTCTAGACCAAGCCATCAGCTCAACTTACGACCCAACTTGTGCTTAATCAAAATCTATTTTCTGCTATTCAAAACTCGGCAAATGGAAGCATCTAAAAGGCTACTCATCAATTTTATAGGTAAAACCGCTCGTTTATCAATTACAGAGAAAGAAGGTTTTGCTCAAAAAAAATTCTTATTATGCACTAGATAAAACTATGAAACTCAAATTTTCTTGGCTTCATTGATTTTGGATGAGCCTCTAAAAAGTATAGGTGGTCACCGCGAATCATACCAACAATCGAATTTATAGAAAATTAATGTTTTAACTTGAAATTACTTAAAACATAGTATTTAAATTTAGTATAGTACATTAAATTAAAATAGATATTAGACAAAAATTCAAAACATTTGTTTTTGAAAATGTACATTTCTTTACATCGCTGACTATCCCAAACCTCTTAAATCCGTTATCTAAGAATAAGCTTTTTTAGTCAAATTTTTCAAAAGCTCTGCATTTATTTGCATCTGAAATAATAACTGCAAAATAAATACATATGACTTCATCTTACTCATAGTATTCACTTACTTAGCTCTTTTGTCAAAACGATCAAAGGATATTAAAATATCGCAGTGGGAAACATAATACTATTTTCCCAAAACCAACATTACTTACGAAAAAGTTCTCAAAAACAATATTTTAACAATAATTTCGTAAAAAAAATCTACTCTCGGAACATTTCGCATCCATCACAGAATCGAATTACATGAAATGCATTTAAAAAGTAATTTAATGCCATCACAATTCAATGTGTCATATTATCGATGACAAAACCAATTCGAAATGAAATAAAAAGGATCCCTCCTTCTCACAACCAACCAACCAATTTTGCAACATTCAACCAAACGTGTAATTGTCATGTCCTTTTTTTCCACTACACACACACAAATACACTCAAACATATAGACATCTGTAACACAGTGAATCCCGGAAACGTACTTTACATTTAACATTGTGTCGCTGAAGATGAAATGCCCATGCATAACATGATATCATGGAGGAAACTGAAAAGGATGCACCACTGCGATGCATGATTCAATTAGTCCGATTAAAATGTGTTACAGCACATCGAAGGATGCTGACATCGAAGCTGTTTTTATGGGTGCAATGGATTGGATCCTTTGGACGAGGAAACGCGAGGAGATTGAATTTCATTGTAATGTTTAAATGTATTTTTTTCGCACCAGGAAATCGATTAAATACATTAATTTTATTTTAGATGAGGGACTTCAAATAAAACTGAAAGCTTGATACTTATAAAGTTTTTAGTGAATACTAAAATGAACACATCCGTGCCGGGAACTGTTTACTTGTTCAAAAATGATGAATGCACTTAAATATGTACAAAGGATACAAGATGTTAGTAAAAACTTAAAAATGCTAATAGTTTAATCACTTTTCAAGCCAATAGACAATGAAGATAATATATCATTATGAAATTTCAGTTATTTATGTATCCAAATTGAGGCCCCTGAGCCTAGGTAAACTAGTGATTTTTACGATTTTTTTGCAATATTGTCTTCTTTTATTGCGATTTTCTAGGCAGGACCCCTCCTGAGTCAAATGCTGGATCCGCTCTTGATTGAGGCTAAAGATATATTCCATTGCAACATCGTTTTAATGACATAAAAAATTAATATAAATTCCTGTGAAAAATACAGAATTCAATCACATTGATATTTAAAACACTGGTAATAAATTCAAGCCTTTGAACATTAACACTTAAGTCTAAAAAATTTGAACTAAAATAATTTTACATCAAAAGGTATTTTGTGGCTTATAAAAGCAGCGTGGACATTTTCGATCAAAAAATTAGCTTAGCTTCATTTTTGGACATAATACCTGAAATGAAAAAAAAATTATTGCCATTGATTAATTGTCATAAAATGGTATGCTTGTTATATGCATTCAGTTTTTCGGTAAAACTTGACTTAAATTTTTATGCCCCTTAAGGATAGAATTATATCAAAACAAAAATAATGAAAAAAATTACACCCAAAAATTCTAACTCATTGATATATACGCTAAATGCAAAAGCAGAAGTCAAATTTCAAGCTGTATAAATTTAAATATGATGCATTAAGTATTTGACTATTTGTTTTTATAAAAAAAGACCTCCAGAATTTTTATTTTCAACCCTGTTTAATAAACGAATAAATATTCTACGTATCAATAACTCTAATCCTTATATGTAGATGAAAGTCGAAATTGAAAATCCTGCCATACATTCTTTAACATTTTTAATTCATCACAGTGCACACCGACTTTTTCATTGAATTTTTATTTTAAAACAAAAAAATGCCTCTAGTTGTGCCTCTGTTTACATGGAAAAGAGTTCAAAAATAATTAAATTAAGTCATTGAAATCGCTGACATCTTTAAAATTTCAACATTTAGATGAAAAAATCATACAAGATTGGGAGAAGTTGATTACGAATGACTTGATTGAATACTTTTCCTGATTGAAAATATAGTTTTAGTGTATTCTGATGTAATTATGGAATTTACGAAGAATTAATTAATTATTCAATCTATGTATGTTGGCTCAAAATTTGACAAGATGTAAATTTAGTAAATTTTTCCGATTTTAAATTTTTTTTACGAAATACATGATATCAACTCTTCTTCAGCACATTTTTCCAGAATCTACGTTTCACGATTTGTTTCTTATTGAAGATCAATTTCACTAAAGCGATGGATACTCTGCATTAAATTTCTGAGTCCACAATTTTTTTGTTGCATGGCAAATGCTCCAATTTCTCTCCGATGGAGCCTTTTGTTTATTATTAACTTTGATTTGAAAATGAAAAAAGGGTCCATTTCAAAGCAGTTCTTAAAGTAAAATGAATCAAATGCTTCAAAGTCACAAGTTTTTTCTATTGATAACGATTAAAATCGGATAAATTCAATTCCGAGCTTCTCGAAGGTCAATCCGTTCATTTGTCTTTATTATTTTATTTCCTGAAGCAGAGGTATTTTATAAAAGTTTTTTTCATCTTTTTATTCTTTTATTCTCCACAAAACTTTATAGGAGCTAGATGGCTATCAAATTAAACTTTAGGAAAAGTGTCTTCTATTTTTTGAATGAATATAAGTAAACTGTTGATTGTTGTTGTTGTTGCTTTAAACGAATGTTCTCTGGTGCTACTGTTAAATATGTAATCATACTTACAAAATCGCTGCTTTTCCGCGTTCATGTCTTAAAAGATTACCGGTTTATCAGTAATAAAAAACTATCAACTGGAAAAGGATTGTCATTTGCTATTTGAAAAATTTAGCGTCCTCTGAAAATATGATCATAGTCCATCATAAAATTTCAGGTGGATGAACATCATTATCCCAACTATTATAAACAATGTGAAAGAACAAAATGAAATTAAACAAAAACAGCTAAAAATACCAATGAAAAAATTGCATGTAACTAAATCTGAAAGCATTGTAAAATTTAACTCACATACAACCCTAAAACAATAAAATGATTCGAATTACCTCTAAATCATTGCTTAAGGGGTCTACCCTCTTTATAATTTTCAAAAAATCGATTTTTTTTAATTACATTTTTGGAAAGTATATACAGAGTGGCCCAAAAGTTTCTCCCCACAGTTTTTTTGTTATAAAAAGCAAACCAACAAACATAAATTAGAAGTTCAAATTTATTTGTGATGCGAACATAATACAGATTATTATTCTTATTACTAATAATCGGTATGTCTACCATTAGTATCTATACATTCTAAAATATGTCGTCCAAAGGTATCACATAAATTTTCTAATTCGTCCTCGGTGTAGCTGCTCCATTCTTGCTGTACTCTTGCAATTTATTGTTGTCTATTCTTCTGCATCGGATGTCTAAATACACTCTCATGAAGTCTAGCCCAAACATGTTCGATTGGGTTATGGTCAGGAGAGTTTCCAGGCCAATCTTCCAAAACAATTGAAAACATCGATTTTGCCAGTGCCAATGTTGCCTTTGCTGTATGCACTCGTGTCCCATCTTGCATAAGAGTTACCAAATTTTTATCTGGAAACTGTCTTCTGTCATCCAGGCATGCTGCGTAAGCTGGAAAAATGTTGTTTCGGTAATAGGATCCATCTACGGTTGTTTTTTCCTCAACAACATGAAGTCTCGACTTTCCACGTGAGCTGATTCCTCCTGCAACCATTATCTTGAGGTCAAATTTCGGCTTTTGTATGGGTTTAATAGTGCTTGGATCAATTTTTCTAACTCTCATATTTTGCCTATTCGGCGTTGGGTGCAAAACATTCGGGGATTCATCCGTAAAAAGTACGTTAGCTCTCTTAGACCTTCCAAGAGCACTGTCTTCACAGAATCTTTCGCTTTGCAGTCTTCTACAAAAGTTAAGTCTATCTGTGACATTCTTTGCAGTAACAAGCGGCTTCACTCGTCTCACGTAAGCATGTCTTCCCCAATTCGCCGATTTAATGTACCGTTGAACTGTTGATCGAGACGTTATCTTTCGCCGTTGTTGGTAATTTTCAGTTTGATTTATCATTTTGGTCGCTGTCCTTGTTCCAATGCCTGCCTTATTTTCCACCATCATCCTTATTTTTATTTTTGTTGTAGGTAAAGGAGTTGTCGGTCTACCGGCACGTCTTTTGTCCTGTGTATCGCCTTTCCTCCTTTCTAGCCATAATCGTACGGTCTTCCTGTCCACGTTTAGTGTCCTTGATATTTCTGAAACGGATTTTCCTATTTCGCCAAGAGTTTAGATTTGAATCCTTGTTTGTATCCTATTCGAAACCATAACGAAGAAGCACAAAAGTTCTCTAGGATAACTTTAAAAAATAATGATTTTTCAAGTAGTGCGTATAAAATGTTCTAAGAAAAATTACTACTTACGATAAACACGGCAATAAAAAAGGATCCTTGAGGTCAGTAGCAATAAAATTCCACAAAAAAGTTTGCAGAAAAACCCTTAATTACCCCGGTAACTCAAATCAGCTTTATAGAGGGTACGTCTCTGTACGTGACTATAGGGACAAATGTTTTTTAATTTTTTTCCCTGTAAATGTACTATATCGCTTTGCACACCTATTATTGATGTGTATGCTGTCGGAACTAAGCACTATATAATTTTTAAGATAGCTGAAGAGTTGATATTTAATCTCCGTTTGAGTTTTTTGCTAGACTGAGAGGGGATAAATTTTGGCGACAAGTAATGAATAATACGTTTACTTAAATAAGTGGGGAGAAACTTTTGGGCTACCCTGTATATCCAGAAACATCATATTAAAATTTTATAAGAACGGAGCAGTTTAACTGTATCTTTGGGCAACTTTCACTTTGTCACCCGGACGCAATAGTTCATTAAAATAAACTTTAACTGCGTTTTTCTCGAAACAACGTTTTTCGACGCCTCGTTGTTGAAATCTCGGGAACTACTGAATCGAATCTCACCAAATTTTTGCCAGACATTTTTTTATGAATGCATCTATAGCGCGAATAGAGGGTTTTTCAAAAAAAATTATTTAAAATATTTTCTTTGGCCAAAATCGGTGAAAAATAGCATGTTTTTGGTAATTTTTCGAAAAATGTCCATCATTTTGTCAATTTCGCAAAAAAAAACGAGAATCGCCCTAATTTCGATATAGCCATTTACATACCGTATCTGAAACTATTTGATTTTTTTCATCATCATTCATCATTTCATCAACAGCGCACACCCCTCTCGTTTTTTCAATATTTTTTCAACCAGCATTTTCATTGATTAAAACTCACATAAATGAATAAAAAAATGTTTTTTTATGTATTATGAGAGTGAATTTATTGAGTGTAACCCCTTCATTATCAATATTTATAATTTAAACCTATCGAAAAATCTATTAAAAATAACCCGTTTTTACACTGCTAAACGACGGTAGACCCCTTCATTGAAGACATTTTATTTTATTCAACCTTTTCCAGAATCGATTAATTTGAATAGACTTCAAATATCACAATAAAATCTTGGATAGCAAATAAATCTTTTCATTTTCGCCAATCAACTCAAAAAGTTCAAAACTCACTTTGGCATTAATTTATTTGAAATTGTTTTGCCGATATTTTTAAATCATATTCAACGTACCATTTGAATATTTTTATTACTCATCAAATTTAAGCAAATTTAATATGATTGCGATTTAAAATCCATTTATTAAAATCTGTGATGTAACAGGATTTTACATCACTCAGAATTGTCCTCATATGTAGTATCATTTTAAGAATGGATTTATTGAAGATTAAGATTATTTACTAAGATTTTTCAGGGAAGTACTTCACCTATTAACTAATACTTTTTTTGCTATTCGAAATGAATAGTTGCTTAATAAAAACACAAAGATAAATTAACTTTCTTTGGTCTGGTCTTGATCAGTGTCAAGATTTTTGAAAAGATCTTATAATTTATGAGACAATAGTGGAAGATATCGACGGGATCTTCTACTTAACTTTGCTTGCTATCTTATATCTTCGAAAATTTGAATAAACTAAACGAAATTTGTTTGAAAATACTTTAAATCGCCACAAGCTCATCAGTCGAATTCATCAAAAATACTTACGTTATTGCATAATAGCACTCCAAACAAACATCGTCAAAAAGAACCTTCTCACACGTTCCATTTTTCGAACGAATCAACTACTTCGAGACATCTTGCAACAGCAAATGTATGCAACTCAATTATTTTGATGAGCTCAAATTAAAAGCGCAACGATGTTATCTTGCATCACATAATATCTGAAGTACACTTCCTACACTTCCCACTGAAAAAGGACTCGCTTCAATTGAGATGTTCTCTTTCATCGTGACTGTAATTGAATCCAGCTAAACATTTGCACAGTATGATGCAAAACTCACAGCACCGTCGCGTTATCTTTAGCCACTGATAGAGGAGCAGAATGCACAACAGTATTCTTGAGAGATTTACACTTGTTCATACTCATACGTCAGCAAGCAAATGGGAAAATCGATTTCCGGATTACTTTTTTAGCATACCACATAAATGCATCCGAGCAAACGATATAGAGCTTATCTGGCATCGAAAGTACTATTAGATCCGTATGCAAACTTATCGGTTTACGTAATCACCATTCTGCTATTTCTTACAAGTTTCCCTTAATAGTTTCCATATCAACGAAATGATGGTCCTTTCATCAGCCGAAGATATATCTGGTCCGAATGCAGACCACTCTTTAGAAGCAAACTATTAGTGATGAGAATCTCGACGGATTAAGCAAGTTCTAAGCTTGAATCTGTCGAAATTTTGCACTAGTAGCCAGGAATCTTGACTCAGAGAACTTAATCCGTTCAGAATATCAATAGTACAGAATATTGAGAACTATATGCTTTCTGCTGGACTAAGCTGCAGATATTAATGTTTATGCAGCACATTGGAAATGACTTTTTCTCGATTAGTTGATGGAAGATATTTGAACGTTGAAAGTCATGTCATGTGGCAAAATTCAAAAGGCTCTGATTTCTAGAGATGAGAGCGATTTATTTGAAATTGAAGATTTCATATATTCACTGGTCATTTTTAATATTTTCATCTCCATTTCATGTTTTTCTGGTCAAAAATATTTTTGAAGTCCTTTTTTGCCCCATTTATTTTTTATTACTTTTAGAAATGGATATAAATTGAAATTTTAAGCTGACGTTTCCAGAGGATTATATAGAAATGCTTGAAATATTTGTTGTGAAATGCCTGAAGATGGGGCATCTAGGAGATTTACCGACTTATGATTTCAAATAGAAGCAAAAGGTACTAGTGTGCCAAAGCGAGTACTCGAAGGAATATCAGGAGGTATTAATCGGAAATGTATAATTTTGTATCTAAGAGAATTATGCTAATTTTATTGTGTATAGCAAACAAAAATCTTAATCAAGTGAATTCAATTTTGTTTTGTTTTCAATAAAATGTTATTTTATTAATAGTTGTAATTTTTAAATTATTCTTGGCTTCAAAAATTTGAATAGAAATATAAGCACCACATTTATGTCATGAAGCAAACATTTTTGAAATGTTTTCCGATTGAGTTCTATACATTTCGGTGAGCATTTCAATATACACAAACAACTCAACAAGTGTTTGATTGTCATTCGAAATAATATATTTTCTTGTTCAATAAAAGCATACCCTTGTTGTCTTCGAGAAATTCATGTTCTTTTTGTCTTGATTTTTTTACTCTCTACAGTCTGACTGACACATCTAGAAATACTTGCAGGCAGCGTCAAAATTCAGCGAAATAAAAAATCGTCTAACGTCCTTTATTATGAATCATAAACACATACTCGAGTCTTTAGATTTTTGATCTTATTCTCTTTGATTCATTTCGTAGTTAAATTGTTTTTTTACCAGCTTTAAAACCGTGCATGGAAAGGATCACTTAATCTGATGCATTTTAAACAAACTAAATTTTCCAAAAATTCGAAGAAGCTTTTTTTATGTACCTGTGTTGTGAATCTAAAGGAGGAGAAACTTTCATCATTCTTTCGCTTTGTATTTAAAAGAAATTTCAACCCAAACCACCTAAATTTGGTTTTTCTTTTATACTATTCGAAGAATTCCTTGTATAGTATCAACATATCACTTCCGGATGCTATCTTAGCGTATTTTTTCACAAAATGCGTCAGATTTTTCATTTCAAAAAAAATTCAATTCATCCTGGAAAAGTGAAATTGTGAAATTTTGCCACTGTTTTTATCTGTCATTTGAAGAATCCTGTTAATTTTATAAAGTTTGGCATGTTTTACCTTCAAAAATTCGCATTTTTGTTATATAAGATTTATTTTCAGCTCACCCGGACTATTCACCAAAAACTTTTACCAAGAAAAGATTTGGTTCTTGTCAAGAACTTTTAAAATTGGTGACCGACTGTCAATACTTTTACGGATGACAGAAAAACCAAATTAAATAATATATCGAGATGATTTCCGATGCCCCTCAATAAAACATATAAATGAAAAGGTACAGAATTAAACCAGCAATTATCCTTGTAAGCCTTTACGTTTTACAGAAACCATTCAAGTTCAAATGAACACCCGCTTCACATTAAACAAATTTATAAATAAATATAAAGGAGCAAATTAAAAATGCATAGACAAATGCACCAATAGATATCCTTTTGATTAAAGTATGAATATAATATTAAAATAATATTAAACAGCATGCAAAATATTCCGTACTGACAGTGAATATATATCTAATTATATTTTTGAAACGTATTTTGTATCACATTTTATATAAGTTATGCTTCATTTTAAAATGAAGTCAACACTTTTCGTTTTCACGAGAATTCATATTTGAATAGTTTCCGAAAAACTTGTCAAGGGATATTATTTTTTCCCTGAAAAGAAGCCTTAAATTCCTAAACAAAGAAAATAAGCTACCTTGGTTTAAAAGCGGAGAGACTTCATCAACGCAATGCAATGTAAAAATCAGTAGTTGACTTTTCCGTCGATAATATTTTAGGAAGCATTAAAAAATCCAATTAGACTCCTATTTTGCTTTGACCTACTCTTAAACTACTCATTGGATAACTTTAAAAAAATAGGATCGAGTAAGGTGTTGCACATTTTCTTTGATCCTCAATCCTGGATTACGAAGCAACTGGTATGTGGTTATTTCATATGATAATTTATAATTTTATTTATGCTTTAATATCCTGAATATTAAAGCCTCAGAGAAAAATACAATGAAATTCTCTATTACTCACAATAAACGATTTTCAAAACCATAAATCTACAATATAAACTTTACTTTAAAAACAAAATGTCCAATCCTCTTGCCGAATTAATCCATTAATACATGGATGGAACATATGAACAGGCATTTCATTAAAATAAAAATATATGACTACTCGAAATAGCATAAATTAGATAGCATGTCACCTACTTTAGATCCTTTGACCACATTGACGTTAATTAAATCGCATTTAAATGCTATTTGGTTCATGCTCGTGAACTACATTCGACATACAATGTTCATTGTAAATAAACAGAAAGGACGATATTAAATACCTCTTAGTTGAAGTCTATGCCCACAATTCAAAAACAAAGCTTCCATTCATAGTTTGGCCCAACAATGAGCTGCCCTACTGGGCGGGATGTGAAGGATTAAAGGATCAAAAGAGTTTTGTCATAAATTGTACGGGATTATGTGAACGAAGATTTATCTTTGAATTTTTACTGCCAGTAAGTTTGTCAGTTAAATGGAAAGTTACCTATCTACCTTCTTTTGGTATGTTATCAATATGACTTCATAAAAAGACTCAGCAATAATAGCTCTTTTCTAAGTATATTCTGATGATTAGCAGTTAAGTAAGTCTTGTGGATAGCACTCCATAAAAACTCACTTCTGATCAAAAGTATCCCGTCATCTTCGTCCTTATCAATGAGACTACAATATAACCAGAAGGGAGCCGTTTCAGTAGTAAACAACTTGTGAACTGTCGCACTATACAGTCAACCATAAGGATCCCGCTTAAAGTCTGCACGAGGATACCACGAGCGAAAGGAACGAATGGAATATCTTGCATGTGCACAAGCTCCGTCGTTGGCTGAAAAGTACATCCTTGCAAGTAGAGGAAAAGAGCTAGAGTTGGGGCTGTTGTTCATCGACAGGAGTGACGCGGGCGTAGGTCGGGAACAAATCGGGGCTCGTTTAGGACATATAATTCGAGCTCCCGAGACTCAGAAAGTTTTTAGTGTGCCGGCGAATTTGTATGCGAAAGCATGTCCTCCACTCACTCTCCCAAGTGATACTCCGTAGCCCATTAAAGCAGTGCATTGCAGAGGACGTGTTGTGGAGCAGTTTTGTAGGATCTTCTTGTCCTTGGCGATTACATATTTTTTGCGATGGAATTCTTGTGCAACATTGTATGGTGCCAGTAAAGACGACTGAATTACTTGAACATCTATGTCCTCACACTTGGCAAGGATCTAGTCGATATTTCTACCAACTACGTGCTTCGCGCACCGTTACGTGTGAGCTTCAACATCTCGTCCAAGTGTTGCAGTGCGTGGCCAAGTGTTATGCAAGAAGTGCAAGAATGCAATTTCTGCTTTCGGCGATTGTGCTCATGCTGAAAAACTAATTTGGTGGTGTTGATTTATATCTAGATCGCGGAAAATTTATTGAACATTTTACTTCACGTGTTGTTAACTGTTCAGTGAGCTTAATTCTTTTTGGTGAATGATTTACGGATGCTTTAACTATCTTCGTGTTGTTGGGGAGAAAAGCGGTGTGAACTTCAATAACTCAGACCAAAATCAACGAATAGAAGTAAACTCGAGTTAGTTCTAAAGCAATAACAATAAACATCCAGGTGGAATAAAAGGTTTGTCTTAGAGCTCTTTACTATATCTAAGGCCAAAATGTGTCTCAGAAACACCAAGTGGAAAATCGATGGGAAATTGTTGTTTTACCCGACTGTCTGTGAAGTGCAATCGAAACTGATTGCCCTATCTACAAGCACACTGTACTGTAAAGATATCCATTCTATTGCATCTTACTCGGACCATGGATTTAGATTTACTGAATAAGAAATGCATTAGGAGTTTCTGAACATACTTGATCTTCTTCTGAATTCGATAAACCATCTTACGTAATGTTAAGGTGCATGCCACTAGCAAGCTAACAATAATTGTAAAATTGTTTAATTGTTTTCAGTGCTTTCCTTCAATCAAAAGTTGGTTATGCATAGTAAGGAAATTTAGTTGTCTTTAAATATTATATCTTTACTCGTGAATGAGTTCTGATACACCATACACCTTACATCAATGCTTTTTAAACCTCCTCCTCGTCCTCAAACTCTTAAACATGTGACAATCGGTTGGATTTTGAATATTTTCACACTTTATTATAGTAAAGCAATAAACAGATTTACTACCCACTACTATTCTCCATATTCTTGCTGCTATTCCCATGCTGAACGCAAAGCAAATGAAGAAATTCTAAATAGTATGCAGTTGGAATAACAGAAAAACTAAAATAGCGTCCAATATATCTTTCAACACGTTACTAAACAAAAACTGACGAATGTGTTATCAAGTTTTAAAGTATTTAAAAGTCATTATTATTTGTCTTTTTATAGTAATAAAAAGCTTTGCCGTTGAAAGAAATAGAAATAAATAAATATTTTATATAACTAATAAATCCGTTATGTAGTGATGGATTATAATTTGTCAGTCCTTTCATCCGCAACCTTCAGTCAAACTTAATTGACAAACATTCTTGAAGAGTTTCTTAAGATTTTATGAGTTCATCCTTATTGGCAATAAAAAATTAAATTAAGTTTAAGCGACATTCATCGATTTTGAAGCTCATAAAAGACGATTCGAACCACTTCTATTCAAGTCTCAACTTCACTAGTTTATATTTTATTAATTTTCCAATGAACTTTCTCAAGGCGATTTTCCACTTCAGTTGAAGTACTTTCAACTGCCGTATGATCAATCTAAGGAAACTAATTATCGTTTTGATTGGTTTAGACTTGAGTTTTTTTCAAATAAAAACTGTTTGCCTCTCAAATAAGGTTTGATTTAGTCACGCGAGATACTTGAAACTTGATTAAAACAATTGAAAAACCAACCAAATTGAGTGCAACAACTTTTCGGTGTTGATAGCGTCTTTCCAGTCTGCTTGAATGTACCACTTTTGGTAGATTTTTAAAATAATTTTACTAAATCCCCTTATGATCCAAACTTGCAAAACGTTCACTAGATTAATTTAAAGTTGCTTTTTCGTCGTCTCTCTTCTCTCTTTGGACAACCTAGCAAGAGGCTGTCAAAATTTCAAAATTTTTTTTTGACTGATGCCTTTTATTTTGAAGAGATGCAACAAGAAATTGAATTTCTGAAAAGTAGGTTCAAGTTATTTGAGTATTATACTGCGAATTTAAAGCATTATCCGTCTTCGCCTAGATTTCTCGACAAGAATCTGTTAAACTGTTCTAATTTTCGCTCTAATTTTTCGCAGGACTAAATTTAATTGTCAATTAAATTACAAAAGATTTTTTCTACTATCAGAATAACATTGTCTCCACGATCGAGTACCAGAATAAATTTTCAAGCTGTTGATAGCAATGTGAATCTTAAAGCATTCAAACTGTGTTGTAATCAAATTTTGAAAATATATTTGTATCAATCTTCAATTTTGGTCAAGCCCAATTTGGTGCTTGAATCCTTTTCCACCCTACATTCCAGGAAAATAGATATTTGCATTATGATTGGATCGTTTTTCTAATTCTTAAGGGGGGAAGTACCTTCAGAGGCCGAAAAAAAGGTATTTTTTGCAACTGATTTGTGACGAAATGAAGACAGTTTTTATTAAATCAGTATAATATTTATTTTAGGCGATGTTTGAGGTTGGAAAAAAACATATTCTACAAAAGTGAAAGTTGAAAATTAACAAATTTTTCAAGGATCTTGAAAGCCATGTCGTCGCTGACGTCGTAAATTGCGTAAGCGATGCTTGCTGCAATTTTCATCTGAAAGCAACAAGCCAAACATTTTCTTACTCGAGAGGGTTTTTTTAGTAGATAGACTAAAATATTTGCGAAATTCGAAAATTAACCCTTCAAAACAGGATCCAAAAAAAATTACGATTTTGACTAAAAATTTCGTTGTACTTCCAGTCAAAATAGTCCCAAAATAATTTGTTTTTTTAATCTTTAGTCTATATAGAACAGTTTTTTATGCTCTTTAAAATGAATGCTAGATAATGAAAATCGATTCACTAGTTTTTTTATTATCACTTACGCAATTTTAAAAAACATGGTTTCGAGAAAAGGCCGTTTAAAGTTTGTGGTCAAGAGGAAAAAGCTCGGCGCCAGGCACTTCCGGGATGCATCTCTTCCACAATTTTGAGAATAAGCTTTTGGAACTTTGACATGATATTCTATCGATTAAAACAATTTTTAAAAAATCTACTTTTTGAATGGTCTAAAGGTACTTCCCCCCTTAAATTCTTTAAATATAAATATCCATAAATTTTCTTCGCACTTTCGTGGTTTTTGCTTCATTTTGCTACACGGTTTTTTAGAAAACGTGAACTAAGTACTTTGGACTAGAAGCTTTTCCATGGTTACTACCAAATAGTTGTCAGTCGGTCATTTGAATGGGAGTTTTCCAGTCCACAATAAATAAATAAAAATATGGATATAATTATAATATAGAGTTTTTAAAAATTGTTTCAATTATATTCATTCTACCATAACGTGTCGAGTCGAAAATGTCATTTGAAAGACAAATTCAACTTTTACGTTAAAATAATCGTTCGAAGCTTTGTATTATTTGCTTATTTAATGGGTTATTAAATTTTTATAACAATGTTTACAAGGTTGGTAAATAGAAGTTGAAGAAAGGAAATGATAGCAAAAACCCTATCGTTTTTAAAGAGCCTACTATACCAAAATCATTGGAAACCAACAGCTACTTAAGTTTTAAAATAAAAATTAAATTGAAAGTTTAAGATTTTCATCGACTTATGGTACTGAAAAACTTTTTTATGCTTACAAATTAGAAGACTGGATGTTAAATTCACATTGTATTGAGTCAAGAATTCCATTTACTCTACTTTAAGGCTTCTTAAGTTTACTTAAAATATTACAAACTAAAAATGACTATAGAATTTGAAATATTTGTAAAGTGAAAAACGACAAAATGAAACTTTTAGATACCTAGACTATTTATGAATTTATTATCTTATTTTCAACGGATGTTGCTTGATTTTATTTACAAATTCAATTGAAGAAACTGTTTGTGTTACAATTGGATACACTAGATACATCTTTACCTTCAATTTGGGTAACCAAACTAACGACATTTGATTTTGGTAGAAGCAAATTTGCCAAGGATTTTGAAAAATGACATGTTTACATAACACCACCGAAAAATATTGATGCAAAACCTAAAAAGATTTTTGAAGCTGATGTTGCACTCATTCTGGCTTTCTGGCACCAAAACAAAGATTCAAATGAGCTAATACTTTGAAACTTTTTTAGAGGCACCTGCATTCCATTGCCAATTTTTAAACAAAAATCGGGAGCAGCACTTGCACACCCAAAAAGAATATCTTTAACTACAAGGTTTTTTTTCTTTTAATTATTTTTTTAATAAAATAATTATTTTTACTCTTTATCTTCATTGTTATATCGACAAAAATATGTTCAAAACAAAATTTCTGCATTGACCTATTATAAATTTTGTTGGATTGTGTACATTTATTTATAAGTTTACGTTCAAATATGAATTTTATTATTACGTATACAATAGCATCTTTAAGTCGCTAATCATTTTAATAAATCTTATGAAAAATAAAATTCAAAATATTTTATTTAACTTTTTGCCTAATAATAAGATTTTGCGATTTTTTAAAGCATGTACTACCGGTGCTCCACTGAAACTCATATTACAAATATTCCAAACAATGTTGATAAGCTAGTTATAATGGAGCAGAAATAGTAATTTCGTTATAAAGATTTTATTATCATTCGAGATATTCTATTTCTTAACATCTTTAAACTTATTTATTTAACCATGATACCACATATTTATCCGTAAATGGCTTTTTCTCGTCAAGTAACGCGAAGGAAAATGCAAATGTTTGAGAACGAATGATGGAGACATTTTTATGGCCTTTGTAAAAAATCGCAAATACGAAATAATCTTGAATGGATAACAAAAGCGTTGAGGATTGAGTTTATTCTCCCTTCTACGTTTTTGATTTACAAGATTGCTTGAACGAATCTCCAAAGTAATTTTCAAAACGAATATTTTCCGAGTAAGATATTGCCTGAATCTTGAATAAATCTTCTCTTGTTTTTAACATGAAACTATTCTTTCTTGTGTCTCAGAGTTTCAGATTGATTGAAATATACTATCCTGATGAGCTCAACGTGAAGTTTTTTAAATTAGAACTCTTTTGGAAAAGTCTTCTTCTGGATTAATCATTCCCTCCTAAAATACTTCTGATTTATTAGATCGTGGGTTTCTATATAAGCTCTTGATACCTCATTTAAAAACGAGAAAAAATTTTCAATTCATGCTTTTATCGTAAGTAAGTAGCATTAACTATAACTTTCAACACGATTCTAACAAACTACTGTTCAAGGACCTTGCAACAAGTTCCTCGCGGACAAATTAGCTTCCGTGGCTTTCGACAGTGAAAACATGAACATGATACAATAGTGGTATGTAAATAAAGTAAAGTGGGGTTGTGGTGATGAGAATTGTTACAATCCTCCTACTTTAATGTTAGTTCAATTGAAGCTGTTAATCGTTTGCTTTATTCGAGAGGCTCAAACACGCCATGCTGACAAATTGCCATTAAAAATTCAGTTTGAAAGTACACATGAACTAAGCATAACTATACATTGTGTGTAACTAGCAATTACATGCGTTTCATGTCCTATGGATTGAGTACATACAAAAAACAAACACTAATGAAAATTGAAAATTGTTTATTCGGGTAAAATTTAAAACCATCTATCTAAAAATAAAGCTTCTAAGAAATGATGCATTTATTCTGTTGGTGTTCAATAAAAAAATCAACAAGCATTTGGTCTTTTTGCATATGTTATGCACAAATTATATCATGGACTTGACGTTTTATATCAAATCTATGTGATTATCTAACAAGAAGATACCTTTGAATCTACTAGTTAGATATTCAAACGAAAAAATATGGATACTTTAAAAGCATACTATCTAAATTCACAAAAATTTCAAAGTCAGCAAAACAGATCCTTTGCCTCTAACGTTAACAATTTAGTGAAGTTATCTTCAAATATTTAAATCTTTTCATGTTTGCCATTTCGTTCCGGAAGTCAAAGCCAACACTTATCTGAAAAACAATCAACAATTATATAAGCATGACAATTTTGAAGCCACAGGAAGATTATATCAACAGGAAATTTTAAGATAAATATTTTCATTTGACCTCATTCTATTAATGAGAATCATTTTTAGTGATACAATATGTGTTTTTCCATCTATGGCCTCAATGAATTAGAACTTGTCCATAGTCTGACCTTCATTTTTCATGGTCCATTTAAATTGATAGTAAACTCGTATGTTTGGTTACGATGATTAACAAATTCATCCTTATGACCACTTTTCTTGGAACAAATTCCATAATGTATTGCGTAAAGATGCCAACATCTCTTCTTCAATGAGACTAATTATGTTTAAATCCTTGATAAAACCAACAAAAAATGGCGAAATTGGTTTCTTTTGCAATCTGCTAACACGAAAATTTCTTCAATAAATTGATAGTGTGTATTTATTTTAGACAGTACTCAGACTCGAACATCATGGTTTGAATTATAATTTATAATTGACTTACTATTAAATGCACAGTACATAATAATTATGCAGGAAAAAGGAAACATACTATGCAAAAATCATGATTTTATTACCCCGCACAGAACTTTTGATTCTTTTAATACGCATAAATTTGCATTTGAAAAGAAAAAATGTTTGAAAATATAATTTTTGTTGCCGCCCCTCCCGAAATTTATTCCTGTGCGAGGCAAATCTGAAAAAAATGTTTGAATCTGCAAGAAGGCAACCTTAGCACCGCTAATTACATATGTATTGCCAGCTACCATTTTATATTCAGTTTGGCTGGAACACTAATGAAAGTATATTCCACTTGAGCTCTACACTTAGAAACTACACTGGAAATTGAATTTTACCCAAGTTTGTCATATTAAACTTTTTTGTGGGAGCGGTGCTTTCCGAGACATAGGGCCGTCCCCCTTTTTTCTCAAGGTGGCGCCAAGAGGATTGGAGCTGCAACCCCAAAAACTTCACTTTAACATTACATAGAGGCATACTACTCATTGAAATTAAAAAAATTTGCCCACTAAAGTGTTCCGTGAGTTTTGGAATGGAGGGTTTATCATCCATTATCCGATTATTTGGCGTAAACACGCGTTTTTCACCCGACTTTCTCCTTTTTGGGAGGGAATAACTCCCGGTAATTTACAGTGATTGGAACAATCAATACCGCAAACGGTTTGTGACAAAATTGTCTTAGAAATATATTCCAACGTCTTTCGCGTTAAACGTGAAATTAAAAAAGTTGTGGTGCCCGAAAGTTGTTCCTTCCTTATTGGGTATGGTTTTTGGTTTGTATCTTTTCTATTATTGACTCCACGGAAAAGTGATGTATGACCAACTTGCTATAAAATAATATTCTACGCAAGTTTGCCATACATAACTTTTTTGTAGAAGCCACTGTTTGGGAGATATGGGGGTGTCCCACTTTCTTTTATTTTCAAGAAGGAGCCCAAACGCCATCATCGGGGACCCCAGGAAATTAAACTTAAGCTATATATACCATTACCCATGCATTGCAATAAAAAAATTCTGCCTTTTGAAAATGCACGGTTAAACTCCCAATTGACTAGACTATCTTTTAGAAAATTTAATTACGCAACTTTTATTGCCATATCATTTTGCTCTTAAATGAACCGTTTTAAAGTTAGGAGTGAGAAAAGGAAGAGAAAAAAACAATTTTTTTAAATTTTTAAACATTCCGACCTTTTTTATGTTCCCGACTTTTTTGACAGAGAGGATGAGTCAGTTATTTTTATATGAGTTATTCCACAACTTTTTTTTCGTTTTTCTATAGATTCGCCCTGATCTAACAGTTCTTTATGTGGTGAAACCTCTTTACAGAATATGATTAGATAGAAAAAACAATGATTTTTAAACGAAATTTTATGCAATTTTTCCATTAAATCAATGAAGTGCTCTGCTAAACTAAATTAAACTAATCCTAAATTTTATCAATCCATAAAAATGCTAATATGCCTCGATTGACACGAAAGTGACATCAATACAACGTTTCGTTCGCAAGACATCGTGCGTAACAGAAATGACCTTGAATGTGTGAAAAAACTAAACTAAACCGAACTTTACCAAAATTTAATCAGCTCGTCTCGTTGGTAATAGACTTCTATTGACAATCTCAAAAAGTTGATATAATTTTCCATTTGGGAGATATTGTCGTAGGAACGTCAACGTAACATCGTAGTTACTTCGAAACGTAAAAATTTGTTCAAAACTTGTTTTCGATTTTCGGAGCGATTACAAGGCCTTTCCAATTGTTGGAAAGTTAACAAAGAGTACCACTAATAGATATTCACAACTAGTTTTGGCTTAGCAAAGCAAACACACATATTGCAATAAAGTTTGAGCTTTGACTCAGTTTAAAAGCAGATATTGAAGAACAGATGCAAGCTAAGTGCAGAAAAACTGTACCAAACGTACTTACAAATGCAATAATTGCGTGAGTACCTTAGGATATTTTCAGAAAAAAGCAGAACGATTCATATGTATGAATCCATTTTTCTGAAATGTGTTTACACGGTATTTACAACAGAAAAGTTACATGTACATATCTACGAAGAAATCATATTAAATAGAAAAAAACATTCTTTGTTGTTTTTGATTTGAGAACATTATGGTTCTTCATCACGTTGTTGAAACTGTTACCGTAAAAACATATAAGCATGAAAATCACTGGTAGATTAGCTAAAAAAATCACATTTTTAAAAAAACGAATAGTCATTTCCATACACAAATACAGTTTATGTCCAAGGGAAAGTTACTTATGTTTCCTGAAAAAAAGGAAAAAAGATTTTTTTATCATTCGTCGATCTAAGACAGAATTGAAAAAATAAAGAAATTTTTTCAAAATGAACTTGCAAAGAAAAAAATATCAGAAAAAAATCAGGCAATTTGCATGCTAAAAAATACCTTAGGTCAGAAAACTGTGCTTAAGGGGGGAAGTACCTTTTGAGGCCGAAAAAAATGTCTTGTTTGCAACTGATTTGTGGAGAAATGAAGACAGTTTTTATTGAATCAGTATAATATTTATTTTATGCGTGGTTGAGGTTGAAAAAAAGCATATTCTACAAAAGTGAAAGTTGAAAATTAACAAATTTTTCAAGGATCTTGAAAGCCATGTCGTCGCTGACGTCGTAAATTGCGTAAGCGATGCTGGATGCAATTTTCATCTGAAATCAAAAGGCCAAACATTTTCTTACTCGAAAAAGTTTTTTTTGGTAGATAGACTAAAATAATTGCGAAATTCAAAAATTAACCCTTCAAAACAGATTAAAAAAAATTACGATTTTGACGAAAAAATTTCGTCCCAAAATAATTTGTTTTTTTAATCTTTAGTCTATATAGAACAGTTTTTTATGCTCTTCAAAATGAATGCTAGATGATGAAAATCGATTCACTAGTTTTTTTATTATCACTTACGCAATTTGAAAAAACATGGTTTCGAGAAAAGGCCGTTTAAAGTTTGTGGTCAAGAGGAAAAAGCTCGGCGCCAGGCACTTCCGGGATGGATGTGTTCCACAATTTTGAGAATAAGATTTTGAAACTTTGACATGATATTCTTAGGCAATATATCCATCGATAAAAAAATTTAAGAAAATCGATTTTTTGAAGCGTCTAAAGGTACTTCCCTCCTTAAAGTCCCAAATGGGACTTGCTTCAATTTGCAGACTTCCAAGAATTGTACTCATTTAAAGGCTGAGTAATATTGAATTTGTTCACGTTTTGTTCGTTCACAGGGGAAACTAGCAGAAGCAGCATTGTTTCTTCAAATTTCCCAATTATCTTTATATATATATCGATTAATTTGAGTTTGCACTTTCATAGTTTTTAAATGTAATAAAAATGCCGAGCTTGCTGTTAACTAGCCTAGAACAAAGAACATAAGCTCTGCTGATTTGACTTTTATTTGACTTGCTTATATCTTATCGATACAGTCCGTTAGTATAATTGGTTTATAATATAATTTGGACTGCTTAGCTTGATAATTAGAGGTGACAAGATATTGTTATTTGTTCAAAAATATTTGAATGCAACCCGATTTTCAAAAGTTTTGCAACTCTGTAGTATAAAATTCTCTAAATTTTGGCGGGCATTTTGTAACCACAGTAGATATATTCGCTTTCTTCAAGTAATTCTAAGCCCCAGAAATCAACGTAAACTCGAGAAAATCCTGTTTCAAAGACTGATTTTGGGAGACAATCTAAAAAAAGAATTTGCAATATTTTCTACCTTCCTGATTATCGGCCGTTATCTTTTCACCAGAAATCACTATATCAGTAGAGTATTGAATTGTGAACTTCATCTCTTCAAATTAGTAATGGATTGTTGTTCCATTTCAAACCAGAGTGTGTTAATATCTGGAGACAACATTTTTGAATTTTTTTGGAAAAAGTGATTATCTTTTCATCCTGATCATATCAGTACATTTATCTTGGCTGTATTCCAAAATATAATTGATAGGATATAATTTTTACTAGCTACAAGAACATTTTTTTTGATAAGTGTATATTTATGAAACTTGACTACTGTCTGATCCTGGTTTTATTGAACACCCTTTATTTACATTCTTTTTGTTTATAAACCATTCAAGAATACACAAAATCAAAATATGAAATTTAAAATACTTTATGTGAGAATATAAGACCACATGAAATATCTATCTATCGTATCCTTAACTCAAAAACCTATGCATATTGTCAGATACCAATTATCATTGATGTCTAGTAGTTTTTTATAAAACTCTCATAGTTTGGATGATCACGTGATTCCAATACACTTTCTACACACTGAAATACTAATACAACAAACAATTATTTGTGCTTACCAGCCCACAAAAATTAATTCTTTGCCGTAAGCAAATTAAATACAATCAATTTTTACCACCGAAACTCGTAGGACACTTTACCAATTAATTTCACCTCATCCTTTTTGAGGCAACATTGCACGTAAGTAAGTAACTAAGTATGTAAAATTCATCAAAGTTGATTGAGTTGAAGTCTGAAAAGTACTAGTACTAGTAGTCACTTCTTTCGTTAATTATGCTCTCAATATGTGTACAATTGAAAGAGGTCGTTCACCATTGTGCAACATTCTACTAAAAGGATGAAAGTATGAAAGTGGAAAAAAGAGCTCGAAAGAACGTTTCAAAAGCATGCTCAACAATGAGCCTTTGTCAACTTGACCAGCATGTATCCATTTATTTGAGAGATTTTCCAAGGGAGTATGAATGAAAAATAAAAATGTTCTAATCTATGTATAGAAGGGGTTGATTGATTTAAGAAGTTGATATAAAAACGTTCAATTTGGCTTAATAAATTAAATTAATGCTGAAATAGGTGGACGTATCGTCTTATTTTGTGACAATCTTTCTTTGTGAGCTTCCTTTACACCAAAATATTGAATGTATATTGAAATCGAGAGTATTACAACTATTTCTGGTAAAAGACGCATATCAGCGTAAGATAATTTTCAGAAATCATTGCAAGAAAATTGTTTTCTCTCGCAACAATTAAATTTTGTGTAGCAGTAATCAAGAGCACACCACATTTCCATCATCTATTATTTTTAGAATTTAAAATTCACCGAGCGCAAGATAATAGTACCATAAAGAAAACAAACGCAATTATATCCTTGCTCTGCGTTGTTCCTTTTTGGCACTCCTCCAATAACCGTTCTAGCAAGCAATTAACTTTCTAGTACCTGTTTGAAGCAGTTTCATGCAATTCTGACGCTTACCTCAAAAGGAAAAATAGCAAAGCAAAGACAAGGATCGCAGCAGGTCCGCTTCCAAGTGCATTTGTATGATGTTTTTAGCACTCAAACTTTTCGCAACAATGCATTTTACGCTCCCAGGAAGCTTGACTTTGAAGCGCACGTGTAAAGAGGTTTAGAAGCACATATTGAAATTTGCTAACCGAGCACAAAATTTGAAAGATGTTTTTTTGCCAGTAGAAACAATGTCCTAGAGCTTCAACAGTAAAATGTTGAATTTAATGAGCTAGTCTTTGAATATAGTTTCTTGCGTTTCTATAATCACCAATAAAAAACAACGGTAACCATGCACAAACCTTTCTCCACCTATTTGGAGGTAGGATCAACGGATCATGTTGTTCACAACCATTTTTTGTGACAGAATATTCAATAAACAATGGTCTTAAACCAGGAAATTCGTTTGAAATTTGCAAAATAGTGATTTTCTTTTGGTACTTTCAGAATAATTTTATTCTTTTATGTTAAAACTATTACAGGAAAATTTTGAATGATGATTTTTGATGTTGATTTTTAAAGGATTTTAGTTAAAAAAACCACTATTACTTTTAGAAAAACTTTAATGATGATTCGAAGTCTGAGAGCGGAAAGTATATGATAGCTACTAGACACATGCTGAGTAAAAAATTTTTGTAAAATAAACTCAGATTTAGTCTCGTTTAGGAATCACAAGGCTTTTAAGGGCAAAATATTTCTCCAGCAAAATTGAGTAGTTAACCGTTTCATAAATATGTAATTTTGGTGGGAAAATATTTCTAAGGTAACATATTAAGAAAGTAAATAATTATGAATTTGTTTATGTATTAACAGAATTGATATTAAATCTCACTTTATTGTTAAAGTTTTATCCACAATTTCATAATAAAAAACAAGCCGCGAGTTGCGACTGTCGAGGTCCACACGAACCATTTCCCAGTTATATCTACGTAAATAATGAAAACATTAAACACGATAATAATAATGAAAATTATCATTCTTTAAATAAGAACAAGATCTCATTACAGAATGTGGAATGAGTTAATTTTGGTCATATTATTTATGTTAGCATCCATTGATTACGTAAAGCTTTTGGTGGGTTTGGGGTCTCCAGGAGAGAAGCAGAATACAAGACCTTTATTACGTGACTAAATGTACAGTAAATAATCGTTGTTTAATTGTACGTAAAGCACATAATGTATTACAAAAGATGGGGGAAGAAATATCCATAAAAAATTAAACTCTGATTTTTTATTTGATGAATACTTTTTAAAGGATGTGATTTTGAAAAGTAACTACTGATCATAGTTAAAACATAATAAATCTTACTTAAGATAGTGGAAAAAGTAACTGAAATCTTACTTGTGAATATAAATACGTTTCAATTGACTTGACACCAATGCCATCAAAGTAAAAGAGATCATGTTATATTATTCGTTTCGACCCTGTATTCATAGTGACTATTAAACGGTTTCTTTATTTTTAATTGAATTTTTTTGTAGTGATGAAAATAACTAACTAATTTTTTACAAAAACTACATAGAATACGAAAAAATGTACCTACACACAAATATGCAGACTTTTTTCCAAAAAAAACTTTGAATATGCTCCAAAGACTTCGAAACGTACAGATATGTTGAAAATTTAAACTTCATCTTTCGGGACGATTACAAGAACTTCACATACACTGGGAAGTTAATAAAACTAATAACGGGCTACATCCACCGTCCAGTATCTTACACAAAATTCGTAAAAGTAATTTATAAAACCCTAAAGCAATTATTTTAAAGAATACATTGAAATTTGTAATGCTTGTCGAAATTTTCTTCATTATTTATTTTAAGACAATTTCACATCAAAATGCTGTATGGAATAATTTTAAGCAAAGGCTGAAAAAATAAATGGGACAAGTTGCAAAGGTTCATCACAACAAAATGTTTTCCAACAAAAATTCCTCGATGGTTATTTAAATAGCAATTTTTTAATTGAAAATCCATGCTTTTTTTCTGTGTTGTGGTTTGCATATATGATTCAAGCAAAGTTTTCATCAAATTCATTTTCTACCACTGAAATCCTATTGAAAATATCAATGCTCATTTGAATAGTCTCCACACAAACGGATTTACTCAGACGTGACTGAAAGCTATTTAATAAAAACATATAGTGTTTACTCAGCGAATTTATTGAAATCTACATTTTGAATTCATCAATGAATCGACACAGACGGCTGAATACAATCCAAAGTGCAATTTTGAAATATTATTGCAGCCAAATGTATTTGCGAAAATAAATGTTTGAAATGTGCTGGATGATAGTAGAATGGAACCGATACTTTTCAAATAAAAGCAATGAAGCTGACATAATGTTTCAATAGCAAGAGTATTCAAACCATTTTCCCGTTTTCAATTAAGTAACAACGCTTTACAATACAAGTGAGTTTTTTCAATCTAGTTTTAACTGGGTAACCTAGATAAATAAAAGGACTTTACAACATTTGCTTTCGAATTATAAAGTAAATTATACCCAATTCAATCCAGTAATCATAAAAAGCTATAATAAAATGACTTACTCAACTTGCTTCTCAACGACGTGAACTAGCACATACTCATTCGTCAACGTTCAGGATAAGAAATTGGGTCGCTTCCACTCAAACTAAGAATAGCTTCCTTATTTCATAGCTTTTCACTTCATTTGACCTCATTTTGCCTGGACTAACGCACGCACTGCCGCCCAACTTCTTGAAACACTTCATTTGTTTCCGATTGCGTTGCAATGATATTTATAAGCTACATAACCGAAATACTTCAAAGCTCCTAATGTGTCCTTAGCATGCAATTTTGCACTTTAGCAAGGATACCGCTCGAACGCAAAGCCCGATGTGGCTGACATAGACAAACGGTGTAGGCTCAAAGAATCCAACCGTCAGTTAGGTCCTCGATAAAACACGACAGCTCATTCGTGAAATTTAATTAAGCTACAATCAACTCTAACCGCCCGTTATGGGCGTAATCCATCGACTTATCCAATTTCAGTGGTTTCGGCCTACAAATCGATGATCCTTTTGCCACAATTTGGTACACCTGTCGAACGAATCGTGGAAAAGAGTGGCTACAAGAAATGCAAGCACGTAACCGCAGGAAATCGAAAAGGATATAAGTTCTGAGTGGAAGGCACAATGGAATGAGACTATCTTTTTGGGAGCGTGTGTGATGACAACGATATTGACGAGCGGCGCTAACATTCAGACGACAGTAGACAACTTTTTTCGCCAGAACGGATATTGGAATTTCAGTTTTGAAATCTGGAACGGATTCACGTAATTTGATCGGGTTTGGAAATAGGTGGAGCATAAAAGCATACATATGGGGATTAATCATTGCACACTGTCAAAGATAGAGGACTAGAAATATATTTGCATGGAACATATGATGCTGACTTCAAGAGATGCCGAGGAAACGGCAATTTGAGTTCAACGAGATTTTTGGCAGATTTTCAGTCGCTTAGCTAATCAATATTTTTTTAAAAATAAAGGAACATACCTGTTCCATAGATTCCATATACAATTATAGATTTCTCAATGTCTTTTGAAGAAAGCAACCACCAAATTGAATCCTTTTTTACACTCAATTAAATATTTATTCGAAATGACTGCACATTTGCTCTTATGTTATTTCACCGCGTTAGAAATGGTTCCCTTACTTAAACGATTTTGTATTTCGATGTTAGAATGATTCAAAACTCTTAAAACCCTTCCTTAAAATTCAAATTGTTGCCAAAAGAAGGTATTTTAGCTTTCTGTAAGGTGTATTCTTAAATGATCTTAGATTTTTTAAAGTTCATTTTATTTCAAAAATCTTAAAAAAATTTGCCGTGCTGACATACTTTCTGTGATTTTTCGACAAAACTTATATTATCTGTTGGCGCAAATTTTAACAACGATTTGCTATCTGCGCCTATTCGGGTCTGTTGTGACTGCAACGGGAACAAAAAGCTGCAAATATTGCTAGATCGTTTCCTTTCTTACATATGCGAGAGTTTGGTATGTTGCACCAATCCTCGTATAATTTTTATTTAGTCTATAGCTTCAAAGTGATTTAGTTAAGGTTATTTGCCAGCATAAACCCCCCTTTATGAAGGAACTATGCTGTGGACCATCGATTCACGGTGACTTATTTGGTTTTTGCTTTAGTGGTGCTGAAACTAAATTTGCGAAATATTGCACTATAAAAAATATGTTATCCAAAGTTTTATCTTCCGAAATAGTTGTTGGTATGGTAATTGAAGATCACACTTATTCGTGTGCGAAGATCATTTTGGCTTTGGCGTCATCTACCATCGTAAAATAAAAAGCCTGTGTCCGCGAAATTTTCGTCTCGCAAGATGGACAAACGGTATCAATCACCTCCTTTTTTTATGTTCAAAATTTACATATACTTTTACGTTTCCGATAACCGACTGAACTTCCAACTCGAGTACAGATGACTACGTCGCGATTCATTACTCATAAAATAAGTCTGCTTGTATGTGTAGTGAAATCAACACTGCAAATGACTTCTTACATTTGCTAGCTGTGGGATTGGCCAGGTTGGGTTTAGTTTATGTTGGTGTGACTCAGAAATTCGGACATTGGGTGCAGTTTGTTTATTTTGTCACCTCAGCAATGGTGTGAAAATTTTTATATTCTTCAACGAATCGGAAAAAACAATGACAAAAAGTCTGATTTCAGATTTCAAAAGACTGATTTCAGCTTGCCTTTCTTTTTCAACCAGTCCTGATTCATTTTTTTTTTGGTTATTTCTCAATCCCTTTATCTTACACGTCTGTTTCTTTGGATGGCCTGCTTGTTTAAATGAATCTCTTCATTCAAATTTCACAAAACATGTTGCTTCACATTATTTTTCTTCGTCACCTTCAGTTCTTCCACCTGCTTCCTTAACAGTGTATGCATATCGTCTAAAGTTATCTGCAACCATCAGTTAGCCAGATTCCAACGAAGTTGCCATGTTTTTCTTTTAATTGCTTTGGCGCTGAATTTTCCTATACTTAATTCTACGCAGTTTTATCTCCAATAACTCCAAAAAAGCAATAATTTTACATGCTTATCTATTTCACTGGGTACTTAAGAAAAGTAAATTTCCAGTAAGGATTGGTTGCAGTAATTAAAAATGTGAGTTCCATTTCTCCAACTAAAAACCACGGCACGAAAAATATGCTCCTACATTTTTTCAGAGATGCCTTAATAAATTTAAGGAAAATGTAGCAAATATTTATTTTAAATAAAATTAAAAATATTGAATGCAATAAATTTCAACATGTAAAGCTTTCCTGACATTTGTAGTAAAACCGTCACTGGGAGATAGTATGGGTAGTTTTGCTAGTAATTTTCGCGTCAGTTGCAAATTTTTCAACGCTATTTTGACCTGCCAAAGTCCGTGGCGAACGTAACAATATCAACTGAAATGCTTGTTGACTGCTCAAAAACTTGAATAAGATGATTTCATTCTAATATAACAGACTTGGAAGCATTCTTGAACTAATCTAGTATACCCGATTTAAATTCATAGAATTTCCTCTTTCAGCTAAAAAATTATCTTAAAACTTTATTTGAAACCCATTTTCTTTATAAAAAAAAAGAGACCTAGTCTAAAAAAAATTAGGCAAAATGTCCGATGTTAGTAAAAAAAATTTTAATAATTTCAAAAGAAACAATGATAAATTTAAAAATTTGTTAAATATGTCGGGTGAAACATCGATGTCTGTATATTTAATTTAAAATAAAAACAACGAATAAAAAGGAAACTTAAGAAAATTTAAGAAGAAAATTCATTACTGATTAAACCACTAATAAATCTTCTATAAAATTTTTTTCAACTTTTGTGTCTCGACCTTGCCAAAAATGAAACGTGCACCAGGAAGCGATGTGATAAAAATTCCATATCATATCAATCCATTGCTCTCTACAAAAGCAACCTCACCGGCCAGATCCTAGTGCTTGTTGCATTGGCACGAATTCAAAACGAAGACAGTTTTTGGCCAGCCTTCCGGGCGTCTACGAGAAATTTTCACTAGCACACCAAAGTTTTAGCAAAGGATATGGCTTGATTTGATAGAGTCTTATCAATACTGGTCCTGCTTCCTTTGTTGCGCAAGAGCTTGGTGCATGTCTAACTAATTGCATTGTTAATTAGGTGGCCTATCCTTGAAACTTTCATGCGAATCGAAAAGTATCCCTTGAGCTGAATGTCCACTCGCCAGCTATTATGCATCCTTGCCTGCATATCTATCTGCTTCGTGCTACTTGCGGCTATGCATAATGAAAAAGAACCAGCGGTGCTGGTGTATCTAGAACAGGGACAATAATTATGCCAAAGAACTTGGCAAGCTTGCAATTTTCTGATTATTCCTTTTGTGGTGGCGTGGATAATATATGACCGGAACGGTTTTGCACGAAGTCGTAGGAGAGATGTATTTGCTACCAAAACGATCTATTGACATCGTAACAAAACATTTTTGTAGACTTTATTTCGCTTTTTCCCAGTGAAAAAGGACGTTTTTGAAAAGATCCCATGATTCAACTCTGTTTTCAACTTACACGCTCTCGTTCAAAGTACATTAAAATTCAACTGAATGTTAGCATAATCACGATTTAGTACGGCTTACACTTTTCAAGGCTTCCAAACATTTCGTCCTAAAAAGTGCACTCCATTCAAAGAGGATAGACAGACTTTGTAACTGGAGTTGTGTAGCGAGCAATGTCGACGCCAAGTCTATTTCCCCCCAACGTGAATCCATTGTGTGCATGTCTGTGAAAATTTATGCGAAAACTGAACTTGGAAAAATTTAATTTAAGTTAGATAACGTCGAGTAGCTGCTACGAATATAGTTGACTAGCTTATGAATTTTGATACTTATGTCAGTGTGTTTGTGTTCAACTTAACATAGGCGAAAAGTGTTTAAAAGAATTTTAGAATGAAAAACGCTTTCACTCGGAAGTTAGTATGGATTAAATTGTCCGTCACTGTTTAAACATTGAATAGATGTTTACTTATGCTGAAGAGATTTCCTCATTATATTAAGGACATACAACCAAATATGTGGCGTTCAGGTTTAGTTGGGTTCGTAAAGGTATTTTTGTAGTTATGTTAAAAGTAAAATGATATAGCTTAGGTGTTTTGAATTTGAATTAATTTAATATTACACTTTTCGTTTAGCTTTTATTGAATTCGTGACTGAAAATAACTTAGTTTTTGAAGTTTGAAGCCATTTTTTTTTAAGAAAAAATACTGAATCAACATTTCTGATGGGATCAGCTTACTTTTGGAAGAAACATAATACCATGTCTGACTTGGCCACATACATTCATCAAAATTGACCAACGTGAGGTTAACGCAAATTGCTTCGTTTGTCTTCAAAAATCAAAAATCTGCATTGTTTCTTTGGAATAAAGACTCGTTTTTATTGACCTTCCTATTGCTTTTTATTAATATCAGAAAGTGTCGGCTCATAAATGTTGAGTCAAAGGAAGTTGAGCAGAAAATTTTCAGACTTAATTCATAGAAGAAACTGTTTTACGAGTTTCAAAACCAATATACATAACTATGATTTACTTATTACAGACTTTTATTAAATAAGATGTTGGTCAGAAGGCTTCTTTGTTGCTTCTAGACTTCAAAAAAAAATTAAAACATTCAGCAATATATGTCTGACCTGGTGCTCATAAACAAAATAAAAGCAGAAAATAAAAGAAGTTTTCATGTTTTTATAAAACTTAAAATTAAGGGCTTCCTTAAACACTTCCTTCTGATCCATATTATTTCTATGGCATTTTTATATTTCTGAACGCGTCTTTAAAAAATGTTCTGATATTTAAAAATTTGCCAAAATCATTAAAATATGTTTCCAATGAGCATTTTCATAAAGATTTGGTGATGATATCGACACTTTAAACTCATCAAATTGCAAATTGCATTTTCATTCTTGAATCATTGAGCTAATAATTAAGACAAGAAGAGACGCCATTCTATATGAACAAACTAATTTAACCAGGAACCAACCGAGTTTACTTTGTTCGGCTCTGTAGTATTTGATTCGGAGATCTCCCTAAATGGTTCGACAAGAGTTAAATTCTTAAATTTATCTTGTGATGATTATGAAAGCAGCCAGGATCATTAAATCTTAAAATCAACCACATAAAGCTGCAAACAAATAATAAACAAGCCGCGAAGTGGGACCCTTGAGGTCCACACGGTCAACTTCCCAGTAATATCTAGATAAACATTAAAAATATTAAACACAATAATAATTTTGAAAATAATACTACTTTAAATAAAAATAATGAGAGGTATTCATAGCAGTAACAGGAATGAGTTAATATTAATCATATCATCTACGAGAGCATCCATTGATTACGCAAGGCTTTTGGTGAATGGGTGATGATGATTGATTACCACAAATGCAAATTTGATTGAAATTTTGATGGTTTTTAAAATTTAAGCCGCTTATTTTTATGAAAAGACTGCAAAAACTATTAAAAATCTGCTCAAATTATCCAAACATTTTAAAACTTTGATTGACTTTACAACAAAGTCTTCAGAATAAAAGATATAAGGTAATATCATTCGGAAGAACCCTTTTCATATGGTAACTTCGAATGATTTTTTTATTTTTAATTGAATTTATTTCAGAGTCATGAAAAAAGTTTTGCTGGTTTCTCTTCAAAAACTGATAAGAATGTATAAATTTTATAAACATTTATTACTGTGTTGTGCAAATCAGGTTTCAAAAATATTTTTTATGAAAAAAACCCTAAGTTTTTGCATTTTCTTCTATTAAATTAAAACAACCGCTGAAACGGATTTTTATAATGTTAAAATAATCAAAAACATGTTAAAACACGTCGATTGACTCCCTAATAATGCAAATACTATATCTGGTTCGAGAGATATAGTGAATGAAAGAAATGACCTTGAAGATCATGATGACTGTTAATGATTTTTTATTTTTTATTTAATGTTTCTTGCTTTCATGAGAAAAAGTTTTGATGACGTTTTTTCAAACATTGCTTGAAATATATAAATTTTATAAAAATTGAATACTGTCTTCCGTAAATCAGGTTACAAATTTATTGTTTATTAAAAAAAACCTAATTTTTTGCATTTTTTTTTCTTAAATTAACAAAACGGCTCCAACGATTTTTTTTAAATTTAAGAAATTCACGAAAATTTCAATACGCGTTGATTGACTTTTTGACAATGTAAATTGTATGTTTGGTTCGCGAGATATAACGCATGACAGAAATGACCTTGAAGATCATGATGCCTGTTAAGGATTTTTTATTTTTTATTTAATTTTTTACATGATAATGAGAAAAAGTTTTAATGTTGTTTTCACAAGCACTGATTTAAGTAAATAAATTTTATAAAAATTTAATACTGTCTTCCGCAAATCAGGTTTAAAAATCATTGTTTATAAAAAAACCCTAATTTTTTGCACTTTTTTTTCTTAAATTAAAAAACGGCTGCAAGGAATTTTTTAAAAACTTGATGGAATCACGTAAATGTTAATACGCGTCGATTGACACCTTGATTAAGGAAATCGTATGATTGGTTCGAGAGATATAACGCATGACAGAAGTGACCTTCAAACGGGCAAAACAGCAACCCCCCCGAAGTTTTCCAAAAACTAATCAGCTCTTAAGATTGCAAAGACGCTTCGATTGACACCTCAACGAAGTTGATACAACTTTGTTTACGTGAGTTATCGTCGTTGAAAAAAGTGTCCACGAACGTACGTACATACACACACACACACATACATCTCCCTTTCTGAAAATACTTTATATATACTCTATAGACCCCCAAAAGGAAAGAAAAGTTGAAAATTTCAATTTCGATTTTCGAGGCGATTACAAGAACTTCCCATATACTGGGAAGTTAAAAATAAAGTTGATCACCGAAAATCAATGGTTTACGTATTTAGCGGTTAACGAAACTGCTGATAAAATTATAACGGAAAATTTTGGATGTAACCATGGCAAAGTAGACACTCAAATTATATTTCATCTTAGCAAATTCCAATAAACATTATGCTCATTTTTCAAAAAAAAAACTTGAAAGTTTGAAGGCAAATGTACACCATTCAGAATAAACGATGTTTTAATTATCAAAAATGAAGCAGAGAATGCAGACGATGTCGATGTCAATTATACTTTTAGATGAAGAAACGAATGACCAAAACGATTGGTAAAACTACAGTTTCCAAGCAAACGCCAATTATTTTGTATTTTATTTATGTATATATTTGTTTAATTGTCTGAATATTATTTACGTGCAACACAATAAAATTTGGTTTTTTAATATGGGTTCTTCTAATTTACTGGGGTATCAAAATGATTAATGTCAATTAGGGGAATATCACTAAAAAATGAAACAAAGGATTGCCAAGTTCTCTCAAAATTTTCAAAAGTATTCATATATATTTTGATACATCTCTTAGTGACTGAAACTGAAGTAATAACCATATAAATTTGGTACCACAAGTACCTCCTCCCTCGAGGCAAGGCTTTTTAAGTAGCAATATCAAGCAATCATAGTAACAGCAAGTAATATTCATCCATAAAGTATAAAGCTTTATGAAATAAGTTTTAATTTTGTGGTATTCTAGTTTTTCCATAAACAGTGCTTGTCTAAATATTGAAGAAGTTACGATGAATCGACTTGTAAGCAATTCAGACTCGCTTAATGTTCAACTTATGTGCTTTTTCCCTGTGTATCGATTTGTTTGTACGAGTGTACACTTATCTAATAGTTTTCACCATTTATTAAATTTTAAAAATTTTGGCAAGGTAATTAAACATGACTGAATTTTTTGAAAAGAAATAATTTTATTTTTAGTAATTGTTAAATCTGTCTCCTCTGACGAACCATGATTGACATCAGAGCATAAACTGTTAAATATGTTCAACACAGGTATCAACAGGACCAAATGCATTCTGTGACAATCAAGGACGGGTTATATTACCATTATATGTTGTAAATTGTTGTAAACTATGCCATTTCCTCCTATTCAATGTAAATCCTTTTACAAAGCCAAATTATCTCCACTAAACGATTTACTATTGCCAAACAACAATAACCACCAATGATTCATTCACCACAATATTTATGATAATCGCTAAATCTAATCCTGTTTAAAAGTTCCACTATGGTATCCCGCGCCAGGATATGTTTGCAGCCTAGGGTAACATGCAGGCGGCGCAAAAGACAATGTAAAATGTGCCGATAAAATCTTCAGTGAGTCAAGAAAAAATTATTGCGGTGGCTTGCAAGTGTCCACTTGCCATCACTAGTATGCCAAACAGAAAAAAGAACACAACAGGAAAAATAGACGATAGAAAATTCCGGGCACTTAATAAATAAGGCAATAAATTTTGTAAAATGTCCAAATGAAATATTTACTCGTTATCCGTTTGAAAGCATTACCGTATGATACCTTTGGAATAAATAGGCTGCCAAAAATATTGATGTACTGTTGGTAGTAACAATTGTGGGCATTGAGTGTGCAAGACTATAGAGAATGTAGAGACGGCTTGTTGATACTAGAGTGGATTACAAATTGATTAAATAAATCTTAAAAGCTTCTCATCTAAAAAAAGTTTCAGAAAACATTTGAGGACAATTTATTGCATGTAATGTATTCCTGCTTTTGCAAATTTTGGAGGGAATTTCACACCTAAAGTCGAGACATAACGCTTTATACCAGAAAATAATTAAATGGAAGTTGCTTGCAACTGCTGAAATAATTTTGATTCTAACCTATACTTTAAATGAATTGCTGCACAATACCACGTAATCTGTCTGTTCAAAACCAAACTTGAAAACTTATTATTCAAAACTGAATTTATACACTTCGATGCAATATATCAAACACTCACAATCTATTTTACGAGAAACAATTCAGCTCTATTATCAAAAACAATAACTCATCACGACTGTATAGCTAATACACCTACTTATACAAAAGTGTGTGGTAATTTACGTGTTTACCTGGTATAGATCACCTTAATACCACGGCTTTTAAGGCAAGACCTACGAATAAGTTTTTCACAAAGACCCCTAAATACGTTCTTGCCAGTAACCTATAACTAGTATGAGCACTGCCGTTCCGCGTGAGGTAACGGTTTATCCAAAGCTTGCATAGAATCCTTAATATCTCTGGTATGCTTCACACCCATCATCATCCTTGCCACTCTTTAGAGTGCAGCTTTACTGTTGAAGACACAATAGCACGCTCAATGCACCACACTACAGAAGGGTTGCCAAATAGCTACCGGTTCCAAACTGTATTCATAATGTTAGTTACCACTTTGGGTAGCAACCAAAGCCACCAAATTACAACCTAATAGGGTTTTCGCCAATGCCGGCAGGGACAAGTCTCTGGGGTCCCGGCTTCCTTGGTACCAGTACACCCATGATAATATTTACAGGTTGTGCAAGTGCCACCATTTCGATTGAATCCCATAGCAAAACTCCAAATTGATTGCCGTTTTCAGGGTAAATCATACTTTAAACTATTGTTGCTACTATTGCCCTGTTTATCGTCTTCCTTTTAACTCCGATTTTCTTCTTGTTTATTGGTAGGATTATTTAAGAATTGGTCAGAAGTTCTCTTTTTTGCACTGACTTAGACTCCTAGCTACTTTCAGCCAAATACTAAACACCTGCTGGTCCACACATCCAGACACTGTTTCTGCAAAAAGTACATAATTGGCTATGCAACTTTTTTGAAGTATAATCGAGGCTCGCTGTGCCTCCCGTTCATTCCTTGATCCACTTAGAGTAAGAAAGACGAGCTACCTTTTTGTACTGAATATTTTTAGTGTTTAACATGACTACCTTCCGAGGTGGTTTAAAGCCACGGGCCTCTTTGGCCACGAGTTTTTGTATTGAGTGACACCCACGCACCCTCCCAACCATTATGGGACTACCATTTTGCCTACTGAGTGCAAGATCAATGACCTTACTGGCGAAAGCAAGGCCTAACTATACCTATGCCAATCTTCTGGGCTCGGCACCGATATGAATCGCAACTCCACGCCAAGCCCACAAATTTGCTGCAGAAGTCGTTATACTCAAAAGGAATAAGACTCCCTAGACCCTGGGCTCCATTGCACCAGATTCACCTTTGGTAAGGCTTCGTGGACTTGAGCCTCGCTCAAGCCCACTTTGGTTGTGTCCGACTGCAGATCCATCACTAACCTAAAGTACGGACGTACGATGATCCCGGAAGACTGCGCTGGAATCTACCAACTTATACAGTCGAAAAAATGTGGCCGCTTTCTACTAATCAAAATGCAATCTTTGCTTTCCGACACGTTCACCCAAACATCCGC
Source organism: Oxycera nigricornis (assembly GCA_963942545.1). Lineage (NCBI taxonomy): Eukaryota > Metazoa > Arthropoda > Insecta > Diptera > Stratiomyidae > Oxycera > Oxycera nigricornis. Next base: position 29,935,437 of record OZ012660.1, read on the forward strand.
CAATTCAGCCGTCACTGCACACGACACAACAACTTATCCACTATTGGCAACATCTCGCGATTTCCTCATGTAGATTATGTGTGCGAAAGAGACACGATACAATGCTAGAACAGACCAAAATGACGGGCTCTGTAGAGGACGACTAAGCATTGCCAGATTATTTCAAAAAAACATTTTCAAATGCACAAACCATTGTCAAAATGGATAAAAATAGTAATAAAAACAATTGCAAAAATGGAAATGTGATAGATTGAGATGGAAGATATTCAACTTATCAGCGATAGGCTACAAGTGTAACAACCATCCGGAGAAATAATGACAGTGCCTTTTTGCGATAACATTGGTTCATTATCAAACACTGAATTATATAAAAGTTGATCTGACAATTTAAGTTTAAAAGAAATGTTAAGTGAGAAAAATTTAAGTCGAAAGTATGAAATGAAATGAAATGGTTTCACATACAAAAACAATCTTCGTAACCTTATTGCAATAGACTTTTTACACACAGTTAATGTTAAAGTTCTATCAAATACATTTTCAAGACTGTTTGTTTAAAAATTTCATTTTTCGGATGGCTGTAAATAATTCTTTTAAATGAGAAAAATTTCTTTAATTACTTTGAAGAAGGAAAATCGGGAACTTTTAACAGTTTTTTCCTAAGAATTAAAATTACGCTATTTTCCAAACAAGTTATTTGAAAAATTTCAGCTTTTTATCTGAAAAAACATTGTTCTGAATTAGGTTTTTTAAGATCGCTAAAAATAACAACTATTGTTGAAAATTAATATCGATTCTCCGTTAAATATCATTTCACTTTTCCTCCGTCACTTTTTCCATCGAATCTATAAACAAATATATGTTATTTATTTATTTCACCAAATTGAACCTGTAATTACAATTTTTTACAAATTCGTAATGAGTTTTCCTCATCGGAATGAATAATTGAACACGGTTTGAGGCTTTTTATTCGGGAAAATCACTTTATATCTCAAGGGAAAAATTGCATAGTATAGCTTTAACAACCTGCAAGCGTTTAAACCTCACAATCTAATAGATTTTAGGAATGGACAAAAGTGCCACTATGCAACCGTTTCAACTTTACAAACTCTCTCCTCAGCGTCCCATTGCAACATGTAAACTAGTTGAGACATATCCTGATTCCTACTTGTTTTTTATGTCTACATTACGATCTAAAATGAAGTAATTAAAAAAATGAGAACTTTCCCGGACTACGTGAACATGATTGACTAGAAAACGTTCTGTTGTCCACTGAATGCTACTCCTAGTTCGGTATCCACCGTTTCTATTGGAAAAAAGATATCAGTAAGTATTGATTTTTGAAAAGGGTTGCAGACAAGAGTGCTTGAATCGCAAAAATGATTAATTCCTTCCTGTGCTTCGGAACGACTAGAATACAATGACTGACATCCGGGAACGTTAACTTGATAATGAAGACATTATGACTTGCTTGACCCAAATGTAATTTTTAGTTGTAATGGAAGTAAAGATAATTTTCTAATGTTAAAATTTCAATTGTAGAAGAAGTGATATCGCGTTCTTCTGTTGTATATTTGTTTTATCACCTGAAAATATGAATCGTTTAACATCTCATTACAGCAGGATCAGGAAATTTGGGTACATTTTTTGGACTTGTAAATAGGTTCCTGGTTAGATGCCATCTCTTATTTGCGGAATCTCTTTGCAATTGTTTTAGTTATGTTTTAATACGGTAACTGTAAATGTTCTTGTGCACATCCTGACTTGCAAAAACTATATTATCTGTTAGCTGGTCATTCGTAAGCATGTTTTCAACAGCAACCATAACAAAACAAATTCACTTGAACTGCCATTGAACAACCACCTTACTATTAATTTCGCATTCACTCTTGTGTGCGATCCACATTCCGAAGAATCTCTTTGCCGGTCGAACATCTGAATATCTTCTTATCCACATAATTCATCGCATGTTCATTAAGAAGAGTCAATTAAATTAAAAGCCATTCAGCTGGAGAGAGTGGCGCCTTAATGAAGTTGGTACGAATGACAACGTGAACCATAAATTGTCTTCAAATTTCAACACGCAAGCATACGTAGGTATACATAAAAGTGCATTTATACATATATAGCCAGGTGCCGCTAGTTGACAAGGAGGAACTCGAGTTTAAGGAGGAGTTTGTTGCAATAAGTCACCAGAAGGCACTTCATCCTGGAAAGTGAGGACTTAGCCTGAAGCGAGACGTTGCAAAAGGAGCACTGTAGCTCATTCAAACATGGTACCTAAGAAACCAGTTGAAGGACTTCATTGTCGACACAATGTTAATACGAGATGAAATCAAGAACTCGTAAAGTTAGTTTTTGTATATTCCTGAGAATATAGTGAGGAAAGAGTGCTTGTATTTTATACAGATTTTAATATCATGAAGATCGAAATGAAACGAAAACTGAACATAAATTTGTAAGAAAACGAGAACTATTTGATTTGACGAGAATTGGGCTATAATGAATAAAGCAAATATTTGTTGTTAAATGTTCAGTTTAAAATCTTTGTAACGAAGAAAAGAATAATTAAGCTTAATTAATACCTCGTTTCCATCTACGCCAAATCTCTAGATTTAGGCAACTTTCCCAAATCCTCATCAAAATCTTGTAGATTTCCCATATAAAAATCGAAATCTAGTCGATCGTAAATCTTGTAGATTTCATCGAAATCCACTCAAAATCTCATGGTTGCGTGTGGCAGCATTGCAAAAAATTGTATTTCAGCACATTCAGCAAGTGTCAAATTGTGTTTTGATTACGAATGACAAGTCATTTTGGTGTCACATAAAGGTAACGAAATTTTTATCGTTGATATCCATTGCAATTCCACTCTCTACCAATTGTTAACAACGACGCAATCGCGAAACACACACCACGATTTTAATAACGAGAACTATCTACTTTCAAAATTTCATGTCATCTCATGCAATGACAGTGACAGCCAAAATCCGATTTGTAAGTGGAAACACTACCAAATCACTTCGACAAAATCTAGAGATTTGGCGTAGATGAAAACGGGGTATAAGTCTTATTTGAAGAAAAGTTATCCTTTTTGCCACACTGAATGAAAATTCTAGTTGATACTCATCCAGTTTGCCTTATAGTTGAGAATTGCAAAAAAAAATATACAAAACTTCCAAGTAATTGGTTTAATCGCTTTCTGTTAAGAGTAACCAAACACTTTCTGCGACATTCAGGAAAAAAATTATTTCATATATATCTTGCTGGACCCAATTCTAGTTTTCCAGCGGCTGCGATAAGAAACCTATTGACGAGGGAATGATGGTAAACTTAGTTTCATCAAAATTTATTTAACTAAAATTTTCGGAAAGGACCATAAAGTTAAACTCTTCTGAAGTAATTTGGATTTAAATCCCATACTTAGAAATGAAAACCGTCTATATCTTTTTCGCAATTTGTCATCACTGGCTACAAGCCTTTCCTGAAATCAATAGCTGTGCTCCAACTAAGCGAATGCTACACCAAAACCCTAGACAAAAGCAGGCATTGACTGTCTAATTTGGTCAGCTTGCAATGATTTTTATTGCAGAAAAATAGACTAAAGATCATTTTACTCTGGGAAAGTCTGCAGGAAATATCAATTCTGCTTTTAATCTTTCCAGGGTGATATTTTTGTGGTACGTTAGAATGACTTTAGATTTTCGGGGATAAGTATGAGCTCTATTAATCTAAGACTTGCTGTTTATGTTTTCTTTTTTCTAATTCTCAAACATAAAGCAAAAATGTAACTTTCTTTTGCTTTACAATAGCTCGAAACCTATAAAAATAGCAAGACCTCCAATATTTCCTAGTCATGCAGGCCCCTTTTCCCGATGTATTTCTGGTATCCACGTCAGAGTTACATGATTTATGTTTGCTTGAAAAGAATTTGGAAGCAGGTCAGTTTTCTTCCTGTAAGCAGGAATGCGGTTTGGCTGCCTGATAGTACATATTACTTTCAGTTTGCCTAATACCATCCTCACATTCTATTTAAATGCGATGCAGCATCTCATACACAACTAAGATGCATAGGCACAATTTCGGCACAGAAAATTTTCAGTCTTATTTTCAAAACTGCTTGACTTAAACTTGCAATAATAAACATTGACCTTCTCGTAGTTTACGCTACAATTTTTAAGCAAATTTGAGTCCTGAATTTTTTATCTAAAATTTTCTCCTGAAAATGTAAAAAAAAATTATGAAAACAGCTTGTTGCAAATATTTTTTCATTTTGTTTCTAAAATGAATTCACAAAATACTTTTAATTGTTTTGGAAAATGCTGCTTACTTGCAAAACAGTTTCATTTAATATTTTATGATGTGGTTCAATCTTAGCATTTTCTGGTTTAGCTGTTAAGAATAATCATCACACTAAGAACTCATGAAACTTTTGAAAGAAGTTGGAACTACAATTGGAAGATTTTCATTTTTCACCATGCGATCCTCTTAAATATGTTTTTCAGCATGATTTGCATCATGGAAAAATTTCATATCACTTTCTCGAAAAACACATCATCGAGTTTTTTGAATATCGTTTGTTCCCGTTTCATTGAATTAATGAAACTATTGATTGTATCTAGTGTAAGTTGATTTTTATTTTTTATTTTTGAGAATTAAAGTTCAAAAATTTAAAAGCTTGTTTCAATTATCTAATGGAAAAATACTCAAAGATGAGTACCATATGATTTTATGCCTTTTTTCGTTCTTAATGTAGCAGTTATAAATTTACTACTAAAATTCAATAATATTTCAACATTCGTACATCAAACCGTCCACCATTTCTTGAACCACGAATTTCCTTACTGTAAACTTTAGTCTAGATTTGATCTAAAGAAGAAATGGTTTTTCTAAGTTTGTTATTGTATCTGATTTCACAGTTTCTACTCTAATATTACTCCAAGTCTTTTCCATTTGCTTGCATTTCGAATTCATTTGAATTCATGGTAAGTAATTTTGTAAGAAATGCAAAAAAAAACAAGCCGCGAAGTGCGAGCCTTGAGGTCTACACGGCCAACTTCCCAGTAATATCTACATAAACATCAAAAACCTTGAATCTTTGAATAGTTTCAAAATTGCCATGACTTCAGCATAATCACTGAATTTATATTTTTTCACGATTTTACATCAATGAGATTAACAATTAATTTATATTTTCTATCGGTCTTGAAAATTTTTGAATATGCAGTCACAAATAGGTTCAAATGCATGTAAAAAATATTTTTTATGAAAAAAACCCTAATTTTTCGCATTTTCTTCTATTAAATTAAAAAACGGCTGAAACGAATTTTTCTAATGTTTAAAAAATCACAAAGATGTTATTACACGTCAATTCACACCTTAATGATGCAAATGCTATATCTGGTTCGTGAGATATAGCGAATGACAGAAATGACCTTGAAGATCATGATGACTGTTAATGATTTTTTGGTTTTTATTTAATTTTTTTCGTAATCATTAGTAAATATTTTGATGGTGTTTTTACAAACACTGTTTCGAGGATATAAATTTTATAAAAATTGATTACTGTGTTCCAAAAATCGAGTTAAAAATTTATTGTGTATAAAAAAAACCTAATTTTTTGTACTATTTTTCTTAAATCAAAAAACGCCTCCTACGGTTTTTTTCAAAATTTGATTGATTCACAAAAATGTTGATACGCGTCGATTGACATCTTAACAATGCAAATCGTATATTTGGTTCGCGATATATCCCGCATGACAGAAATGACCTTCAAAAGGGCAAAACAACAAACCCCCAACCGAAGTTTCCCAAAACTAAATCTCTTAAGATTACAAAGACGCTTCGATTGACACCTTAACGAAGTCGATACGACTTTGTTTACGTGAGTTATGCTCGTAGAAAAAACTGTCCACGAACGTACGTACGTACACACACATACATCTCCCTTACTTAAAACACTTTATATATACTTCATAGACCTCAAAACGTAAATAAATGTTGAAAATTCCAATTTCGATTTTCGAGGCGATTACAAGAACTTCCCATATACTGGGAAGTTAATAATACCATGCTTATGAGGATTATAAGATTTTCGAAAGCTATTAATGCGAGATTCGTCAAAATTAGTTTGATTATTCATTATATGTATATGATATAATATACTAGTTCAGGTCCTATTTTGTGGGACTCTCTTTCATCATGCGGTCTGGGTTGAAAGTTCCTGGCATGTTTAACATTGTTTATCACAGGTTAAAATTCTTCATATTACAACAAGATTTTTTTAACATTATCCAATGAAAGATCAAATTAGTATATTGTGTTAATAATTGAAATTTAACCACCTACAAAACCTAGAAACATGGGAAAAAACTATGATGATGCAACCAGAAATCACAAATATAAGCAACATTAATAGACTTGACACTAAAAACACCATTCCGATAATTTAAACGCTCATTTTTTACGATCGTTGAGAACACATAAGTTTTATTTGGCTTCAGAAATTAACTTTAAACTAAAAACAAAATATAAATGTTGCGAGAGTACACAAAATAACTAATTTATTAAAAATATTTATTATGGCAGCTTTATTTTTGATGAATTCTTTCAGCCGTTACCTTTTCTCCGTTTTTTTTTTTTTGATTATATATCTCAACTTGCAGAAGCTAAAAGATTCTGTAAAGGAAATTTAGCAAATTGTTAGAACATATAACTATTGCATTCCTCAATGCAAATCTACATATGTACCGCAAACCTTTTGCAAAACAACAATTTCACCAAGGTTTTCCAATTTTCGCAGGCACACCATCTAGAACTACCTAACCAATAAAATTTTGTATCTCTTTGAAAGGATGTTACTCAGTGTTCCAGCGTCATAAAATGACGGAAAATTCAACTGATAGCCAATTGTCTGTGAATGCTGAAATTTACCTGTGACCAAGTAAACTTCTAGCTACAAAGAGGTAGCTTCTCATTCCGTTTTTCCTGCAAAACGAGTGTGGGAAGGATATAAAACGGAAATGGCGTCCGTAAGGCCAAGATTTCTTAGTCAGCTATAGCAACAATGGCAGCATTCACCTGATTTGCAGCAGCTTCGTGGAAAACTACGTTGGCAAATAGACAATCCGGCGAGCAATTCACTTCCGAATTTCAAAATAACGTTGGATGCATGCTCACGTTTCCAGGCGACACCGAAGAAATCAGGATACAGCTGCCAGCTAGAGTGAAAACTATTCAGAGCAGGAATATGGATACGGAACAGTAAACATGTTTGCACCGAACATTCTCATTCGCAGCACTTGACTCCTGCCAGGACCTGAAATCTGTACGAGACTTCGTTCGCTATTACGTGCAGATTCTCATGAAAACTACGTCGTTCCTGCCGGAAACGTTATAGCCAGGCGGAACGACATCTGCGAAAAAATACGAATTTCATAGAGGACAATAAATAATAAAGTTGAAATCAAAAGGACAAAAACATGGCATTCGCAGCCGCTCGTATGATTCTCAAGGACAAGCGGAGAAAATCCAAAGAGGAGTTTCCCACGCCGCAGCGTACGCGGAGTAAGGTATTTAGCATAAATGATATTACGTACAACACCCAAGATGAAGTTAGCATCGAGCTTCATCCAGGTCAACAATTTGCATTCGTTCCTTGTTTGCACATGAATTTAGATTGTTTAGAATGCTTCGACAAGAGGCTGAAGATATTCCATCATGCGGACGCTAGCTGAGAGGGTATCATGCATGAGGCAGTACTCAGTGCAGTGATGCATCATTACCGCATTCAGGTCATTCATTTTAGCATTAGATTCATAGAATTATTCGTTATTTTCGTTGCGGTGTCCAGTTCATTATATTTGCTGGTCACTGTTTAAATAAATGGCATGCAAATTCAGATACTGTTTATATCAATAAGTTAATTGATTTAGTGGTTACTCATCTACAATAAAACAACAAGATATAATAGCATATGATTGTTTTGTGGATTTGTCATTTTTGGCTATCGACGCCACTGAACACATCATCCATTCAAGCAAATTTATTTGATATAGTGGGATATCAATTGCGAATAGTTTTAGACGTTGAAATTGCTTAGTTAATTTATTTACGAATTCATTCATTATTCGATCGCAATTACTGCATTACAAAACACTTGCATGGTCAAGTTATTATCTACTTAACAAAAAAATTCGAGACAGTGATGTAAACTTACTAAGAATCACATATGCGCTCGTAGGGGAGAGAAAGTCATGACGGGTTACTTAACGTTTGAAGTACAACAAAACTAACAGCGTTGCATTTTTCTAGGCTTTTTTATTTTAACAATTATATTTGATAATCCGTCTTCGATATACACTAGTTATTAAGAAGTCTTGTTTGATAATTAAATTTAAAAAAAATGCATCTTGCCCCCATAATAAGGTAAGATAGGATACTACTAAAGGACAAATTGGTTTTCCCCCTCTTTCTCGTTATTCTTACAGTTTTTCGTGTTGCTGAAAATGGCGCAATTTATTAGGAAACAGCAACATTAAATTTTGATTCTCGTTGCGTATAGGATCTTCTTTCAATCTCTAGAATATTGAATGATGTAGAACATCCAGGTTTTGGTGTTGAAATGGCACCTGTATTCATAATTAATGTAGTTGTTGTAGCATAAGTAGTTTCGATCAGTGGTTCCGTTTCAACTTCAACTCCGACTTGCTTTCGACCACTTTTGGCTATGATTTTTGACTTAATTTTTGGCACAGTTGAAATACCTATCTCATCGCAGGTGTAAATTCGGTCAGCCGTCAATTTATGTTCATCGTATACATTCCCCAAAAAAAACTTTAAAAAGTTATCTACAACCTGTTTTTTAAACCCTGCACCATTAGCTGCTGAATTATGTTCAAGCTGTCTTATAAACATTACAGGATGTCTTTTGAGAAAATTTTGTGGCCACTCTTTACCAGCTTCTTGTATTTTATTACTAAATGGAGGAGGTTTATGATTTTTAACTGCCAACCTGTATGCTAAACCTTTAAGGTATTTTAATGTAAGACCGAAAAGTCTACTCTCCATGTCTAATATAGCTCTTGTTTTTGTTCTTCAGAAAAAACTTTATTGTTAGGGCCTGAACGAACCTTCAATGTCAACGTCACCTCCTAACTTCTCACGAATTCTTTTCATGTTTTTTTTCAAGGTCATCTGAGGGACGGAATATGTTTTTGCTGCCCACTTTCTTTCTACTATAGCATCCACCGCATCTTTCATAGCCTTTTCTGACCAATTTCCTCTATTTGTCTCTCTTTTATAAGTTTTTACCATTTTACAAGAGAAGAAACCGAAACATGTATGTACCTAGATCCAAATAGCATCAAATATGTTTAACTTCGCATGGGCAAAATGGGTTAACCCATACCCCATCACCGTTTCTTTATCAAGAGATGGATTGCTTAGGAAACAATAGGCCCATTGTGATACCACAGAAGATTTAAACGGCACTATAACCTAGCTGCTGGGTGATGACAACCGTTTAGATTCTCATATGAAGCTGGCTATGAAGCTAACGTTTAAATCAGCTACTTCCATTAGCCTGTCTAGAAAGGGTGAGAGTTAAGTTTGCGTGCGTTTCCTGGATAGTGCTAGACATTCACACAGAAAATATGTGGTTGTGTCTTCCTCTTCTTCCGATCTGCAACTTCGGCAGAAATCGTTAAATGGAACACCCAATTTTTCTGCGTGTCCGCCAATTAGACAATACCCTATCAGTACGGATACCATAGAACTCAAGGTTTCACGACTCGTGTTGAGAAACTGCTTGGTACGTTTGGAGCTCAGTGATGTAATACTGCTTGAATCCCAGCTTTATGGAGACGAGAAGTTGGCTGACTTGGGGTGTGAGTATATACTCCTGCAGGTCAGTGCCATCGCTAGAGCATCTGCTTCGCAATTTCCTGGTATATCACTATGTTCTGGCAACCAATGTAGGATCACTTCACACTGAAGCGATTCACATAAGACGATTCAGTTTTTTCAGTTGATCAACTGGATTTGCTCTTCACATGTTTAGTTATGTATCTGAATGGCATTAAGCGTTTGTCAGCTGCATTTAGATTTATTCTCATGACTGTAATATCCACCCCCAAACATCGAAGCACGAATTGGTTTTGCTAAATGCTTTTCAGCATTTCCATGATAGTAGATTCCAAATATTTTCCAATTAACACTAATATCAATTTCATGATCAACTTATCAGTTGATCACTATTGACGTTACTAAATTTTTCACATCTAATATGACTCATATAAGTTTTCTTAATTTGAAAAGGTTGAATTGTTTATATTCTCGATTTATTTCTAGGCAGTTCATAAGTACCCGAGTTTTTAAAGTTAATTTTTAGTACATAAAAAACTTAATCAATTTTAATATCAATTGATCATGAATTTTTCTTTATTATCTAAAATCTCTCCTCTCCTTGAATTCCACAGAAATAAAATTTCTTATCTTCTAAAATGTAGTTAGGCTGATTTGGACGTGATCCTTGCTTTGAAATACTCTTCCACCGAAAAACTACTGCAAAATTCTAAACAAATGCAAATCACTTAGAGCAATGACTGGAGAATATCCCGGATGAGGCATGATTTCCCAGTTAACTTCTTTCAAATATAATACTGACATACGGGCGATAATGAGCTTGTAGCGCATTATCATCTCAATCTGGCTACAACTACGTCATTGGAAGTTTAATCAAGCAAATAACTTACTGTTGCAAGTATCATCTATGGGCAGAGCAAATTGAACTGTCCTTTCAAATTTTATTTTCATATTTTATTCTTTTTATTGTGACCTCACTAATGAAATTTCAAAACAAAAATAAATTGCTCATTTCCATGCATCTTATTTTTAACAGAGCCCTCATTTTTTGCTTATATTTTATAATTTAGCTAATCAGAGTTTCTTTTTACTTAATTGTTGACGTGTGAAATATAAAATTCAGAAGTCTTTGTCTTTTTATTTCGCTGGTTAATCCCTCTGTGTTTATTCTTGATGCTAGTGATGCTGGGTCTAGGGTTTCAATGCAGTACTTTTTCCAGTTCATGCCATTTTTTGTGCTTAACAATCTCTGGCTGACTGTGACTCTTGTGTTGGTATCTAGTTATTGTTATTCGAAACTTGTGCAAGACACAAATCACAAAAAAATACAGTTCCTAGCCAAAACATTTGCAATCTCTACTGAATTCCGATGATTTCTAATATCCAGCAGTCAAAATTTCTTCAGATAAACGGTTATATTTGGATTAACACGATCTTTGAAGTCAATAATTGACCAGATTTTGTAACGATACGAAAATTTAAACTTTTTTCTCCCAGAATACTCTTAATTTTTTGGAATGCCACAGCGTTTCAAATATTTGAGAAATAAATCAGCCTTGTAAAATTAAGAATCTATATCTAGCTCCATGTTGTAGCAATAACCTAAACACTGATAACTTAAACACTAAATTTTTTCAACTGTTTTGACTCTGGGCTGGAAATCGGTATCTTTTTTACTCTAAATTTTGAAATACTAAAACAGGTCATTGTAAAATATATCAGAAATATTACTCATTCTCTAGTTTTGAATCAAAATGAGTTCAACTATGCGCCTTGTTTCTTTTTCTAATTCATCATTTCTACAACGAAGATGTGCTTGATCCTTCCAAAAAATTTAATGATTTTCGAAGTAATCTAGCTCCTTGAAGATTACTCCTTTATGTTTTCCACTAGAAGATTTCTTCGAACTATTATCACGACAGTCTAAGGTTTTTCTACGGCAAAAACATGAACGCGTGGCAAGACTGTACACCAAATTGTCAACTAAGCCGGCAAAATTGTTTCATAGAAGAATTTGTCTCACTAACTGGCCCTACCGCAACCAGTGCCTCAGATGGTGGCCACTCTAACTTTTTAAATTGTGTGAAATAATTTTCCGCAAAAATGTAAAATATACTAATTAACTAAAAAACTGCCTTTCACCAAGCAGTCGTATTACCATAAACATCCTTAAGTATAGGTTCCAGCTAAAACATGTTGGATTCATCCATTTTTGGGTTGAACTAATGGTTCTATTTACTGGAATTTAAATGAAAACTTACCGACATTGCTGGTTTGTATATTGTTTAATACAAATAAGTACTAGAAATTTTTATATAGTGTATGTATCGTCAAGCGGAAGAAACCGTAAACGTGGTGATTTTGTTTGATTTTAGTATACAGCTTCAAAGATCTCGCTAGTAAGTTAGTGGCATATGTATTATTTGGATGAACAACTATAATCTTTAAGACTCTACGCAGCAAAATACTTTAAACTTCACTATGCCTAGCTAGTTAGATAGTTAGTTAGATGATTTAAAACGACATTAGCTGCATCCGTATTTCACAATTCATGATTTGATTTTTTCAGTTCTCACTGACTACTTCTACATTTCATCAACTTCATACTCTACACATTTCATATTGATTTCTCTATATTCTCCAGATCCTGTAATGCTTTATACTGTCCTCTATTACTATACTCTAACGCTATCATGACCTCTAACCTTTCATTTCTTTCAGGCCAGAAGTGTCAGCACAAGTAGCTTTAGGAGTCTCAGTCAGGTACAAAGAAAAACTATCATTAATGGCCAACCGAAATGAGACATTCGGAGAGAGAAAATGGTTTTCCTCAATGAAAAATCAAAACTAACACTCTTTTGATTGAACACTATTGTGCTAGTTAACTGTTTCTGGTTCTGTTCCTAGTTACAAAACTTTACTTAACTTTATCTTTAGATAGTTTTTCTCAAGTATTTGAAAAGTTTTTGTCTTTTATAAGTTTTTTTCCATTCAATTTTCCCAATTGAGTTTCTTTTTGGTTTCAACATTTTTTTTTGTATTTAATTTTGTTTCGAAGTCAAAGGTAAGCCAAGACATTCTTTTTAAAGTTTATTTAGTTTTGTATATTCGAGAAATAATGTGACATGTTTAAGTAACAAATCGCTTTGTTTTTCGTTGAAAATATTCAATATGATTTATGTTTGTTTGTTATGAGAACGAACAAATAGTGAGTAGTATTGCAAGGGTATTGATTTTCATCCTGTTACACTAGGCATACATAGATACACTTACGCATAGATATGGACACGGTTAGAATGAGCTAAAAACTTATATTTCTGAGATTTCTGGAACTGAAACAATTCATTTTTTTCCGCTCGAACCATTTTGATATGCAAAATATTCATTTAGCATGACCATTCATACAATTGAACATTTCAGAGTGAATATTAAAAAGCAATTATGAAAATTGCACTGGATTGCATGCTGTTTTTGACGGTTCGTTGTTTTGAATGAACGAGTTTTGAAATTTTCACGGATAAATTTAATATTTTTAAGCGTAGTGAAAAGTTACGTATTGTGTTTCTGTATTCCATATGAGAAAAGTAGTTTCTGCCTCAGTTTATTTATGAAACTATTCTCGAAAGAGGAGTAATCAATTTTAGCGACAAATTTATTTGTGCGTGAGAACATTGGATCTCAAAATTGAAATAAGCAGGAAACAAATTCGCATTAAACAGCTTTCGAGAGCAGGGTAAGTGACTTTTTAAATTTAAAAAAATAACGTCGTTAATATTATGAATTCTAAATATCATGGCTATTCAGACCTGTTTTCTCATCAACATTTTTTGAACTCCTACCAAATATATCAATAAAATGAAGTTTTATTGACCCTGAAAACCGAATACTATTTAGCTACTAAATTTATTTAAGGGGTAACACTACTCTAGAGATCGTGAGTAAATAAATTAAAAAACACCAAATCCGCATATGATTGTATATTGTATAACTCACACAGTACAAAAAAATATTATTTTTCCAAAATGGCGGCCACATGACCCCGTATTCGGCTGTTGTGTGATCCACCTTTAAAAAGTTACTGGTAACTTTTCTTTCGAACGGTCGCTTCTAGAACAAAAAACTAATTTTTTTCTTCAAGTGCATAACTATAGCTAGTGAAGTACGTAGGTTTTTTTTAAAACTACTTTTTAACAAAATGGCGCTGTTTTAAAAAAAAACGATTTTTAACAAAAAATTTAGCCGCAAATTGTTTATAAGATTAAAAATAAACAATAAATTAGAAACCCTCTACGAATTTCACAAGATTTAGGTATTTCAAGGTTACTGTTAAAATTGAAATTGAAATTGAATTGAAATGGATCCATGCACCCGTTCCAAAATAATCTTACCGGTAAGCTTGAAAAAAGTGATTTTGAGAAAAACGCGTTTAAAGGGCTCTGGAACGCGGTGCAGCAACGTCGCTCAGGTAGCCATTTAGAAAGTTTTCACGCTATAAAACTACCGACATCTCATTTTTATGACCCTAAAGTACAATTTAAGTTAATAAAATAACGATTTTTTGAAAATCCTAGAGTAGTGTTACCCCTTAAAGCTTCACATGGACTGTCTTCAAGACTTAGGTGACCACTTTCAAATGCAGAATGTTGTTCAAATTGAAGGTGAACAGATACACTTTTCACAATCGTTCATAAATTTGGTGCTACACCTTCCAAAAGAAAGAATTTTATTACTGAATGATATTGAAGGTTTTTTCATTGTAGGAAAATACTGCGTTACGTCATTTTTGAACAGCTACAAATATACGAATGAGTTGACAGATCTACATGAAACTGCACACGTGTTCATAAAAAAATAGTACCACTTTTAGATAAAAAAAAGGCGAACCGAATAGCACCATCTCTTAGTGACCAACAAAACTTATTGAACATCTAGTAGATAGGAAGCAGAAAATAGATCTACAAAATCCGTAGCTTAATAAACATTTTATTTGGGCGTTTCGAGAGTCTTTTGGTGGTGATTCAAAATTATTGAAAAAAAGTGGTGTTGTTGCTTTTCACCAAAAATATTATGTATTTTCTCAAATGCGTTTTTCGATTGCTACTTGCAACCTTCTTCAGTGTTAGTCGTGTACAAAACACTGAAGAAGGATGCAAGTAGCAACCGAAATACGTATTTGAGAAAATACATAATATTTTTGAACACAACTTTTTTTCAATAATCTTAAAACATCTTATATCTACATTCGGATTCATATATTTTTCCAACACGTACAATTCTTCGAGAAATTTCTGAAACATGCCAATGTGATTAATAACTCCCCATACTTTTGATGTTCTTGATTTTTGTAATGAAAATATTTTAGAAATACTTGAGGGTCTTCAACTCTCCTTCTTGTCTCCTTATTTTCCACGAAAGTGTTGTTTGACGTTCGTTCCAAAAGTAGCACGAAAATTTCCATCCATTTTATAGACGCAGTAGATAATACTCACGTACACGTAAAATGAGAGATCTTACCACATCTCCATCTAATTTTCCTTTGCAATAAAATCTGTTGCAGGAAACCTTCAATCATTAAATTTCTTAACCTTTAAGTCTTTATATCTTGCAGAATTGCCAATGTGTTTGAACATGAGTGTGTTTTACATCAGTCTGATGTTAAAGACTCATAAAGTAACATTGTAAATAATTTTTATAAAACCAACAATTTCAAAGCGGGCTCTTCCCATTTGTTTCTATTCCAAAGAAATAGCTATCAAACGCCTTAACATCTTCTAAAGTTGAATTCAACATTCTGGAACTTTTTTGAGTTGACTCTTTGTCTCTTTTAGATGTCTGAATGGAAAAACATAATTTTACAAAAGAAACATCTACTAACAGCTTTTTAGTAGACTGAACCACACAAATACTGATTTTAATGTCAGTGATCAATTTTTTTTCATTTATAAAAAGTTTTGTGTCTTGTGTCTTTGAACTTCCCAACAAATCTTTTTATTATTATCCTGGACGAATGACAAACACCACCAAGTTGTTACTAGTTTGCTATTTTTTTAAATAAATGGTATTCAATGTTGATCTTGAGCCGCTTTTCTTATAAGAAGACACCCATGGTTCTTCAATTCCTAACTCTGCTACTTCTGCACTCCATCTTTTCAAACTCAAATACAAATTTGGCGTTTATTTATATGTTTTTAAAACCTTTCGATAAAGAGAGCTGCCACTACTTCCAACCAAAACAGTGTAAAATTTAAAAAAACGTCAACAAGCTATATTTTTTGGACACCTTTGGGCAAACATGATATAACATTGTGCAGATCGTTGTCCCATCTCCTTCGCAAATCTCCCACATATGACATCATTGATTGTCTAAAATTTAACGTGTTTTTTTTTGTGATTGCGATGGCAACTCAAACATTTTTGCACTCACATAACGACATACGCGAATAAACTAACATGTTTGGTCTACATATAGTTTTTTAGTGGCATATCAATTTTTAAACAAATTAAACACAGATGTTTTCTTGGAATGGCCAATTTTTTGGCTTTGTTAACTTGCAAATTTTATGGCATTTAGTGTTTAGAAATAATTTCTGGCATATGATTACTGCGACTGCATCTTAAGAAGATGGCCTTCTTAAGATGTCGCACTAATTTTGAAACACCATCTCGACCGTAACTTTTTTGGGATGTAATGGTGCTTCGAAAGTCTCTTGAGGATTATCCTCACACTCAAAATGGTGATGTTGTTTTTTTAAGAACCCATCAATCCACAAATGAGCCTCATCAATGAAAAAATTCAGTTTAACTTCAAACTCATTATCAACCCATTCACCGACCGTACGGCGCAAGCGATGGCTCAATGACTTCAATTGCTGCACAAGTTGAATTTCATAGGACTTCAATCCAAGATTTTGCCTCAACATTTTCCATATATTGGACGAACAGAGGCCACATTTTTGAGAGTAGCTTTGAATTGATAAATTTGGATCCTCAGCCACAACAGCCTCCGCAGCAGTGATAGCTTGGTCGGTACGCACTATACGAGCTCGTGTTGGATGAAAATTATCCAACAAAGTATACATGGACATTGCGTATTGCGTATGAGTTGCTTAGATGGACAACTATGAGTACCCAAAATTGCACAGAACGAGAATTTCGGAAATAAATTTTCTCTACTAAAACGTTATTCGGGTGTAAGTCATTGCATGATAATTTGTCCAAGTAACTTAAACATAATGTCAAAATAACAGCAAAAATTGATAGCAACAATAACAAATATCATCACCTTGCCCAAACTTGGATGTTATGGATTGGATTGGAATCTTAAATTTATTTTAGGGACGCAAAACAAACAAACGCCAGTTCAATCTATTGAAAAACTTGATCCAAAGAACTTTTCCAAGCCATGAGAAGCTAAAATTTTGGTAAGGGTACGTAAAGCCTTCTCTGCATAACATATGCACATAATTTATGAAGTATTTAAATTCAAATCGTCACATGGCTTTATAAAATATCAGTGGTGACTAATTTTTCTCAAAAAGTTATTACTGAAAAAAGTCGTCATCATAAACAAATTCAAATTGATGGATCTACTTTTTTTCTGTAGGTCACGTATCAGAGAGTTATACACTTTCAACTAGAATTTCAAGTTAAATCAACTTTGTAAAATTAATTTGCTACTAAATCATTTTGTGATCCATATAAAATGGTCTTCGAATTTCTTTTGATTTTCTCAAAAATGCTTTGGATCTAAATTTTCTTTTAACTATCGCCAACAAAAAAAGCCTGTAAAACTCTTGCTTTGCTAACATCCTGCTGAAAAGGATTGTTATACTACTACTGCATGATGATGGTCAATTCTGACATCAAATTTATTGAAGAAGAGTTGACTGGTTTCTATTTTCAAGATTTGTCTCTTAATGTAACATTGAATATTAATCCTGAGCAGTAATATTCCATATTTGGTCGCTGTTTTCCAAGAAGCCAGAAGTCTGAATCAACATGCAACATATCACCCGAAAATATACACCACGCTAGTCTTTTTTTTTTAAATGGCTACAATTTCAATTAATAGCTAGCGTCACCTGTCGTGCTGTTTTGGCCTCTAGCTGATTTATCAATTCATATCAAAACCATCCAAAAAATAATTTTCCATTCAATTTCGTATGGTTTTCCAACCCGTACCATAACTTTCTGTTTGGCTTATCAATAGCTTTTAACCTTCACACAAAAGTTGGCATGAGTATTCACATGATTTTCAAAAAGGCTTCGTTCATAACCGCATCGGCACGCTTAATACGTGACCCAAATAATAGAAAGCCTGCCACAATATATAAAAGTTTTTCCACATCACTCGAAACTAGTTTCCAATGCCAGCTAACTCGAGTCCTTTTGCATTTTAATTTCAAGTCCATTCAAAAGGCACGCATACAAAATAAAAATAGCATAGTCACATAAAAAGTCCAAAGGATTTCAGCTGCAACATTCGTGCGTCCCATGCCCTCTGCAACTCTTCATCTTCAGCTGCTTTTCAATTAATATCAGCATGCTTTTACATTGTTTCCTTTCATACTTTGCCAACGTCTTACTAGTGCTGAAATTATTATGTATGTGAAGGGATCTGCTAAGCAGAGAAAATTAAAGAGGACATGAGTAGTGCAGTTCATATAAAAGTAAAAAATATTCTTTTTTCAATAACGAAACAATGCGTTAGTTGACAACGCTGTAGGCATTTCATTTATACACTGCATGTTTTAATACTCAAGGACGTCGCATTTAAAATCATAGTGCCTGACAAAATAGTTTATGCTAGTGAACGCTTGATAGAAATAGCGAGGCCAATCTACAAGCAGTTGTACTACAAAAATTTTTACTGTCCACGTTTTTCTAGAACGAAAAAAAGTCATGCAATATTTGCACTAGGGATCACAATGAATTTCATTTGAATACTTTAGCACCCACCTACTAGAATTTAAGCCCAACAAATCAGCTGAAGGAACTTGCTGTCGAGGTGAATACTCATTTAATTAGTTGTAATTTAAATGATTTCCGAATTCTTCGTCAATTAAAAATTCGATAGTGATTCATTGCGACAAAAGCATAATTACTTCTCACTCATACTAGAAAAGTAGCTCAAAAAATTCACAAACTATAAAATTTCTAATATTTTCACCTTCCTTACTAGTATCAATAAATTAAAGACAGCTAACTTACTGGATTTCGAATTTAAATGAAGAAACATCGCTTCAGTTTATATTATTTCTTGTATGAAGTTTCCACCTGAAGAGCATTTCTGGATCAAATAAACAAGTGTCCAATTCCAATAATGAATTATCCGATTCAAATAAGTAAATTTCAAAATCAAACAAACTTTCTTGCCAAATAATTGAATTTTCTAAACAAGCAAAGAAATTTTTAATCGAAAAAATAATTTTCCAGCTTAAAAAGTTCGTAGTTCTTACTAACTTCATACCCATCATACGCGCCATTTTTGTCACAATTACAGCTGTTTTATTTTGAAATGCGTACAAAAATCTATTGAATTTGCTCTGTCAAAGTGAACACGCTCGATTTTTTTCGGTCCAAAATGTCGAATAACGTGCTGACAAGACACCATTGCAGGAAGTTTGACCCTATTGGTTTAATTTAAAGAAAAATGCATCTGATGCTCATCGTTTGCACGCAAGCACACACCTTGAATATGCTTCAGATGTTATAATGTGTCAGAAATGCTTTGCACGTTTCAAAATTAGTTATGTTGACTTCGAAGACAAAAAGCGTTCGGGTCAGGCAAAAAAGTTCAAAGTTGACATATTGGAGACTTCACTCAGCGCAGACCCTTGTCAAATGCAAAAATAGCTTGCAAAATCGTTGATTTTGATTCAAAAAGCAAATACCAAGCGCCTTACATCATTGGGATTCATCCAAAAGCAAGGAAATTGAGTGGCTTACGAGTTGAACAAAAACGCAAAAAATCGCGAGCGAAACCTGTCCAACGAGGAACATCAATGTCAAAGCCGAATATCTATTGCGTCAAGGTAATGCTCTATATTTGATGGAAACAGAAGAGTTTTATCCATTATGAGCTGCCAAAACCTTGTGAAACTATTACGGGAGAGCAGTACAGAAATGAAAATACCGGAAGTCACTGTACTGTGTAGTTACAAATGTAGGAAAAATTCTGTGTGAAAATTTCTTAACGAAACCCTAACGCCTATCAGTCGAGAAAAAAAGTATAGTTAAACACTCCAAATAAATTTGATAGACCAAATAAAACTGATTTAAACGAGTTTCAAAAACTACAGATTTTACAATGAAACCTAACATAACAAGCCGCGAAGTGCGACCCTTGAGGTCCACACGGTCAACTTCCCAGTAATATCTAGATAAACATTAAAAATATTAAACACAATAATAATTTTGAAAATAGTACTACTTTAAATAATAATAATGAGAGGTATTCATAGCAGTAACAGGAATGAGTTAATATTAATAATATCATCTATGGGAGCATCCATTGATTACGCAAGGCTTTTGGTGAATGGGTGATGATGATTGATTACCACAAATGCAAATTTAATTGAAATTTTGATGGTTTTTAAAGTTTAAGCCGCTTATTTTAATTAAAAGACTGCACAAACTATTAAAAATCTGCTCAAATTATCCAACCATTTTAAAACTTTGATTGACTTTACAACAAAGTCTTTAGAATAAAAGATATAAGGTAATATCGTTCAGAAGAACCCTTTTCATATGGTAACTTTGAATGATTTTTTATTTTTAATTGATTTTTTTTAGAATCATGAAAAAAGTTTTGCTGGTTTCTCTTCAAAAACTGATGGGAATGTATAAATTTTATAAACATGTATTACTGTGTTGTGCAAATCAGGTTAAAAAAATTTAAAGTTTTCGCATTTTCTTCTATTAAATTAAAAAAAAACGCTGAAACGGATTTTTAAAATGTTAAAATAATCAATAAGGTATTAATACACGTCGATTGCCCCTTAATCATGCAAATATTATATCTGGTTCGTGATATATAGTGAATGGAAGAAATGACCTTGAAGATCATGATGACTGTTAATGATTTTTATTTTTTTTATTTAATGTTTCTTGTTATCATGAGAAAAAGTTTTGATGATGTTTTTTCAAGCATTGCTCGAAGTATATAAATTTTAGAAAAAATTGAATACTGTCTTCCGTGAATCAGGTTAAAAATTTATTGTTTATTAAAAAAAACTAATTTTTTGCACTTTTTTTCTTAAATTAAAAAACGGCTCGAACGATTTTTTCCAAAATTTGATAGATTCACAAAAATGCTAATACGCGTCGATTCACACCTTAACCATGCGAATGGTATGTTTGATTCGCGAGATATAATGCATGACAGAAATGACCTTCAAACGGGCAAAACAGCAAACCCCCCGACCGAAGTTTCCCAAAAACTAATCAGCTCTTAAGATTGCAAAGACGCTTTGATTAACATCTTAACAAAGTCGATACGACTTTGTTTACGTGAGTTATGCTCGTATAAAAAACTGTCCACGAACGTACGTACGTACGTACACACACACACATACATCTGCCTTTCTAAAAACACTTTATATATACTCTATAGACCTCAAAACGTAAAGAATTGTTGAAAATTTCAATTTCGATTTTCAATTTCGATATACTGGGAAGTTAAAAAAAGATACGAAAAATTATTTCAAAACTACGTTGTTAATTTTTTTCGTAGAATAAACGATTTCTGAGATATGTAATAACAGAATTTTTTATCTCAATGGTGGCTAACGTTGACCTTGTATAACGTCTATTATTGATGTAAGGCTCACCGTGCATTCCTCGACTAATTCCACATGGAAAATTTGAGCGTAGAGTTTTTGCTCGAAGGAAAAAACTTGGCAACATCTTTCTACTGCTCAAACCACGTTTTAGACATGATGCTGCTGCAGTGACCAGCTGCATTATAATGTTCATTAAATTTTGTTCACAATAAAGAAGATGCTGAAATGGCTCATCTGATTTTGATTCAGAAATGTGTTAATTTGATTTGTCAATTGATTTTATTGAATCGAGAGAGAAAATTCATTCGAATAATGTTTTACTTTTTTATTTGTTAATTGGTTTATTTGATAAGGAAATTCATTCATTTGGCTCGAACATTCCTTTATTGTGATCCGGACACTTGTCATAATGCAAAACAAATTTCGTTTGGAAGACCTATCACGATTTCATAGTATTTTTCCCATGTTATCAAAACTGCACTCCTAACGGAGCTGACCAATGAAACCATCACTTCATTGATTTCAAATGGTTTAAACTTTGGACCAAAGATTATGTTTGAAATGTTGCCTAGCTCAAAAATGCGAGGCAAATCTTTTGAGCTTCACCTAGTATGAGTATAACTTACCTAAAACCTTACCCGTTTAAAATTATATAGTTTTTTGATGTTGTAGAATTTTTCTCCAAATCTTTGTATGTTCTCTTTTACAAAGTTAAAAGTCATTCCCAGTAAAAAATTGTTGTTTTCATTTTATTAACAATATGGTGTTACAAAGTATCTCTCGTGTAAAATATCGTAATAAATTATTAATCTGATCATGATATTCACGTTTTAAGGTACCGTACGTTTAAATAGTTTCATAGCAATTAATTTAAACATTTCCATTTCAATTATTTATCTTTTTTATATGTGTTGTATACATTTACAAAAAAAATTAATAAATTATTGAGATACTCGCAATTTAATCACCAGTCATCATTTCCATGAATTCTGAAAGGAATGAAAAAAATATTAGCATCTAGTAAATTGCTAAAAGAACTACTGTGTGCTATAAATACCGTCAAAATCTACAGTGCCTGATCCGTCAGTATCGATTTCAGCAATCATTTCATCCAACTGATCAGCATTTAGTTTGTCGTCGAGAGCCTGAAGAATTTCACGAAGTGCAGCAACTGGGATGTAACCATTGCCAGCCTTGTCGTATAATCGGAAGGCTTCTTTCAACTCTTGCTCCATCGCGGCATCGTCTTCCTCTTGGTAGTGTTGAGCTATGCGACGAAACGCATCGAAGTTGATTTGACCAGTTCCTGTGAAAATAAATACAAAAATAACTTTATGAAATGTTGGTTGAAAATTGTCAAGAAATCAGATATAAATTATTCTGTCCGATTTTTTTTTTCGGTATATACTTTAGGAAATGCTATTGAGAGTCACGTTCACCCAAAGGCTTCACTTTAAGTTTTATCTTACATGCTATCTTTTCATTTGAAATAACTTAAATCTTCTATTTTGTCTGGTTTAAATATGCACTGTTTGAATGAAGTCAAGCTCTCAGAGTTCTCGTTGTTAGACGTAATCGTCCTGGAATGTTGCACACTATACTGACGTATGGTGGCGTTGCTTGATGTTCATAAAACTATAACAGAAGTAGTTTCAAAAAAATTTCCAGCAGTTGCGGGTTTAAAATTCAACTTAAACTATTCATAAAGGATGTGTATTTCAAAGATATACCTTTTTAATTAATGCTAAGGTGGGTCAAAAATAAATGAGACAAACATGGATGAACAATTTTATCACAAAAAAAATCGTTGGAATTTTTGTTACCCTGGAATTTATGAATGAAATTTAAACGCGTTCAAAGAAGTACTTATACCTGTATAGTACAAACATTTAAGTTGCAAGCAATATGTCACGACAACAAGATGTGCGGAAAAAGGTGTACGAATTGTTTGATCGGTTAGAGAAACCTAATATTTTTCAAGTGTTGCGAGAAGTCAATATATCGCGATCAACTATTTATGGAATTATTAAACAATGTGTAAATAGTGTCCCGTTAATTTGCAAAGAAAAAAATAGGATGACAAAAAGTTTTTAGTCAAAAATAATACGAATAAATTGGTGAAAATGGCCGAAAACAGTTCTGGTTCTTCAAAGAAATTGGCGAGGGAATTTAATATTTCTGAGATGAGAACGCACCGAGTTGTTAAAGAAAAAGGATTACAGTACCAAAAACGAAAAACAACCTCTAAATATTTTGCTTTACAATTAGCAACAAATACCGATATGTTGCAGAGTGAAGCATTTTCTTTGAAAAAAAATAATGGTGGACGACGAAAAGTATTTCACGTTTTCTGATTTCACGAATGCAGAAATAATAGATTTTATACCAGGAACTTAGAAGCAACACCTGAGGCAATAAACTATGCAGGAAAGTCAAGATTTGAATCGAATGTTCTTGTTTGATGTGCAATTTTGTTAGATGGTATCTGGGAACCTTTCATTGGTAAAGTGCGAGACAAAACGTTGAATGTCACACTCTATATACAGAAATATCTACCAGAAATGAAGAAAAAATATTAACGAATTTCCTAGCAATGATGACGTTAACTTTTTTCCAGATCCAGCTTCATGCCATTATACAAAAACACAGCCCAATTGCTTCGAAATCAAAAATAAATTTTGTACCGAAAGAAAATAATCATTCAAATGTGCCACAGGCACGTCCCAGTGAGCACTTCTGGGTTCGTTTTTCATTAAACAAACAATGTTCGTTGAGCAGAATAAGCCACAAATATTCCCTTGAAAGTCAGCTTCTGAATAATGTATGTTCTAGTATAAACAATCAAAACTGTTCGTTTGGTCAAATCAGTATCAGCTTCGAGGATCCCGACACGCAGATAGAAAATGTATTTCTCTATTATTGGCCTCAAAAACATCTATGAAAAATTTGAGAGGATGTTTCTATCTAAGGTATTGGCATCTGTCGTACACGACTGACTTCTGATAAAAAAATTTACTGCGAGACTTTACATTCCAGTATCAATTTGGTTGTGAACATCCTAACCCCACTTTCACCACTTCGAGAAACAAATAAGTCAGATGCTCAAACTCGTCCCCCCCTTTTCCTGTGGATATGTATGATTATTGGCCCACAACGTTTACCATGAAACCTTTGACCTCATTTTGATTTACTAAGAATTGGTCATTCTCTTCTCTTATCACAGGGTCCTTGGATTTCCACTCTTACTTATGACGGCGGAGTTTGTTTACTTAGCTAGCACCTTCATATTCAATCGAATATGCGACAAGATCGTAATTTTAAAATATTTTTAAAGTATAAAAGAATTAAAATGCTCAAATAAAAAGCTGTTCAAATGAGTAAGCAAACTAAATTTGAACTATCATCTGTTTTCATTCATAGTTCAAACATAATAATAGCGTTAAAAAGTTATTCAAAAGAGAACCATAACGAAGGCAATACGAAAACAATAAAAATATGCATGCTAGAAATATAAGAAAATTACTGCCACGTATTGTTGCTATAAACTACTTCAGAAATCAAGCAATTATTTTGGAAGAAAATTATCAATCTGACCTTTGATAAATCTTGAAAAGTGTTAAACTCTCCCTCTTTATCCCTTCAGAAATAAAAAAAATTAATTTCTGGATATGAATCTTACGTAGACACTAGTTTCTATTGTACTATTGAAAATTAGGTTAATAGAACGCATACACTCAGTATTTGAAAAGAAGGCATCAATATTTTGGCGAACCACCCTCTTTCCCTACAAGACGTTTTTGTTATGTTATCTAAGTAAAACAAAATACATTTTTTTCAGAGAAACACATGTGTGATTGCAATGCAGGTGTTTCTTATATGAAACGAGTTTTCGCCAAAAAGAAATTTTGCAAACAACATCTTTTCTAAAATCATCCTTTAAAATGCATTAATTACATGAGCATTAAGAAAATTTGAATAATTGGGGGAAAAGGATCCAACGAAATCATAAAACCTTTTGCTAGTCAAGATCACACAATATTCTTTCCTCAAGGCCATTACGAAAAACCGCAGATTCTTCAAAGGAATTGTTGAATTGAATTTTGCAATGTTGTCAGCTTTGTCCGTTGAAAATTAAATCATTAATGGCATCAAACGTATAATCTTAAAAGTTTGTTTTTTCTTTTCCCTGAAAAAAATAAGACTGCTGCCGCTATTTTTGACACCTTATAAAATTTAACATCCTCATCATCATTTAGCATCTTAATAAAGTCAAACAATCTATCTTTGAGTAAAATAATCACTACGTAAAAGAATCTTCCAACAGATAAATGAAAAACTTTATTCCACGGAATCTAGCCATGAATTAGCATAATCCAATTCATGTAGCTTTCAAATCAAAGCATTCCACCGTATAAAACTGGTGAACATCACCCAACCTCGTGAGACTAACCGTAAGCAACATCTAAAATTCATCTCAGACAGTGTTGAAATCTTATCCATATGCCACATGTCTATCTGAAGATCGCTTTTCACACAATCTCCACTGTCAATTAGCAAACAATCGCAAAATTTTCATCTCATCTGCACTATACACTATATGTTATCCTTGTATTTGTGTGGCGTTCTCCATTTGCAATGCAATCGATTTCGAGCACCTATTTAAAATTAGCAATCAACTCTAAGATGAAATTTAAGACACGGAATATTTGGAATGCTTTCGTGTCGACGTCCCACACTAAAATTTCTCACACACTGATATCAAAATATACGAAGTGTGACGAAAAAAAGTATCTTTCTCCAGAGAAATTTGAATAACTTCGGATGCTTTTCATTTTGTTTCTGGTTGTGATATGGCTGAGGTGGGTGGATTCAGATGAACAATTGAGGTATTTACAATTGATCCAGCGTAAGTTATTTAGAATGATAATGGATCAAACCTTCCTTTCTGAACCAAGAATATTTTACATTTTCTTTCCAAACATTTTTAAATCGCTGATCATATTTAAAAAAAGATGCGAGTCAACCTATTTTCCGTTCAACACTTTAAAAAAAAAATTTCTACTAGACACCTTAAAAAAGAGGATTCTATAAATTTAGCAAAATGTGTTCGCGGAATAGTTCTGGTGAAATTTTTACCGGCATAAAGCATTTAGTTGGATCTTTTCACTTTCAAAAACACTTTCCAACTAGAACTTCCATTAAACATGAACTTTTCTGTGCTTACCCTCATCTTCACCTTCCAACAGTCTTCCGAGGTCCGCATCGTCATAACGGAAGTCCAATGTTGTCAGGATGGTACGGACTCGATCCTTTTCAATGAAGCCCGATTTACGAGGATCAAACATATGAAATGCTTTCAGCAAAACTGCAAACCAAAGAATGATTGAAATAAGTCAAATAAATTTTAAGGAATGAATAAAACCCACCTGCGTCCTGCTCTTCAGACTGCAATAAAGAAAATTAAAAATTCGTTAACAATTTTTGTCAATGAAACAGTGTTTTTTAATGTCATGCTTCCTTTTGAAAAAGGACCATTTAGGAAATAAATAAGGTACTATTGTCATATTATTATAATTAAAAACTATTCTTCAACCGCAAAATTCTGAAGCGAACAAAATATATCCAACTTTGGCCACTACATTCCAAGCAACTCGACATTCAAATCCTTTTCAAGACGTCCTTATTCACATTGCCTACTTCGAATTTATCAACAATTCCACAAAACAAAATGAAATAAAAAAAACAATAGCCAGGAAAATCTTTTGGTCAATACTAACCATTGTGATAGGTCTTCACGGGATGCTTCTGGTCCAATGGATGGGAACTGAATAACTATGTCCGTTTGAAGAGAGCACCGGACCAATGAGACATCGTCCAGATTCCGAGATCTCGCTCTCACTTTATACATGATTTAATAATTTTCCAGTGGATTTCAACAAATAAAAAATCATCGTCAAAGAAACAAGCTGAGAATTTTCATCATTTCAGTTGTTTTCCTTTTTGTCTTGTGCTCAACCACGTCTCTGCAATGAAATTTTCTTGATAGTCATGCGATACACAACGACGTGATTCGGTACAGTACGACGCAGCACGTTGTAGTGGCGTCAATGTGTGATATTTTTAAAAAAATCGTTTAAAAAAATTCTGTATTTGAAATTATTTCGGGAATGATATGATCATGGTGTGAGATCGACACCTATGAAAAAATAAGAAAATCGAAGACATAATAAAATGCGGAAATTTTATTTCACGGTGAATCGTATACCGGGCTTTTGAGGGATATACAGTACTGGGAAAAATTAATCGTACAGTTGAAATTACTTAATGATTACTACATCGCAATGAAAATGTGTTTTGAGATTTTTCAAAAACATTCGATGACCTTTTAAAGAAACTTCTGCAACAGTCACCGTCATCAGTCATGTCAGATTTTATTAAAATTGATACCTAAACATCACTGATTCTGGTAAAAAGATTAAATGTTTTGAAATAATTTTACCCCTAAAATTTTGTGAAATGACCCTCCTATCCATCCGCTAATCAAAAAAGTGGTTGAAACGTTGAAGTAGTGATGATTTGATTGGGTTTGGTCAAATTTTCATAGCAAATTTTTAACAATGAATTGAATGCAGCAAGTAGAATATAAAAACTGCAAAAATATATTTGAAAATTGTTTTGGCGATGCTTAAATTAAAATTTTTAATTCCATAAATTCCATTAGAAAATACTTTTGGAGTTGAAATATTCTACAATTGAATTTCAGGATGTTGAAATATCAGATTGTCAATTTTCAAAGGTTCACTATTGCTTAAACGTAGTTCACAAAAGGTTTTGACTCACCGAAACTATTACTTGTCCCGAAACTCAGTCCTCTGCGTACTTTGAGCATTGCAAAATAATTATAATATTTTATTTTTTCATTTCTCTATGGAGGTAAATGTCGGATTTATCTATATTATAATATGACCTATTCAATTTATTGTAAATATTTTTGAGACATGCATTCAACAACCCATGCTAATTGCAGTTAGTAGTCCGAAAAAGACACCCTCACGGCCTTTTTACTCAACGTTGGATGGTGGAAATCTTCAAAAAGATTTCAATCAGCTCCTGCCTCTCGTCATGCCGGATTTCTGCCGACTTAAACCACCTCCATCAATTTTCATTAATTGTCCATAAACAGTACATATGTAGTACTTCCTAGACAATAACAATCGTTATAGCGAATAGTACCTAATTTGAGGTGTTTAAAATCCTTTTTGCTCGATTTCTAGTTCAAGATATATATTTATAATTATATATATATAATTTTATTTCACATTGAGTTCACGTATAGCATTAGTTTTGTGAGCTGATTGCAATTAACTTCGTAAACTGGTCCGGCAGGACGTATGTTTCTAGTGTTGTTTTAAAGGAATTTGAGTTCTACATATTTTTAATATTGTTCGGTAGTTTATTGAAAAAGCTAGCTACTTCGTTGAAGAGGTCTTCTTTTAATCGTCCGGTTCTGTCAAAAACGATAGCTATGAGGGTTTTCTGAAAGTTTCCGGCCTAACAAATAAACACGGCATTTTTTCATTTTAGTTTTATTTTTCAGCATAGTCTCCTTTTAAGTCAGTACATTTTTTTAATCCTTTCAAATAATAGTTTCCACTTTTTTTCTGCAAAATATGCCATCACTTCGTCGTTCGATGAAAATATTTGTCACTTGGAAAACGTAGCATTATCAACCAATTCAAAGTGCAATTAGTGAATTTTAGACATGGGGATAACTGAAGTGTGAGCAGGCGCATTGTCCTGATGAAAAAGCGCTTTTCTTTTTCAAATGCGATCGTTTCTTTGCAATTCCTGTCTTTAGCTTACCAAGTAATGAGGCATAATAGTCTCCCGTTATTGTTTTAGGTTTTTAAAGATAATCGATGAGCAAAATTCCTTCCCGGCCGATTGTCTTCGCCTTTTTGGAGCAGGTTCACCTTTTGCAAACCCACTACTTTGACTGTTTTTTCGTGGCAGACGTTCAGTGGTGGATCCAAGTTCCATCTATAGTTATCAATCGACGCTAAAAATTGAACTCGTTCCGCTTAAATCGCTCCAAAAGAGCTTTTCAAATATCCATTCGAATACATTTTTGATCCAAATTGAGCAACGGCAGCAACCAACGCGCGAATCGCTTACGCATGCCTAATTCTTTAGCCAATATATGACAAACGCGTCCTTAAAATATGCCGATAGCGTCCGCTATCTCTCTAACTTTAATTCGACGGTCATCCACTACCATTTGAGGAGCTTTTTCGACGTTATCGCTGGTTGTCGCAGTTTTTGGTCTTCAGGAATGCTTAAATGTTAAACGTTTAAATTCAGCTACCCAAAATTTCACGGTCGCAAATGACGGTACAGAGTCTCTATATACAGCGTCCAACTCATCTTTGATTTGCGTGAGCGTGTTGCCTTATAGAAACAAATATTTAATGACAGCTAGTGTTGTGTCCCAAGTGAAATCCTTGCTTGATGATTGGACTATCCCTTGTTCTTAGAATCAAGCCTGGGATTTCTCCTTGCCTCGGTACCGACATGGGTAAATAGCAATAAAGAAAAAGGATAACAGGTCGGGACTGGCCATAAAAACGCATGTGTTTACCAATTGTGTAACAGTGGAAAAGTACGTAGCAATTAACACTTAGCAAGAGATTACTGATAACAAAATGCACGTGGGTAAATGGTATGTTCTGACTGGTTATGTGCGTGAGTAGCGGCTAGTCTCCGGGTGGTTTCTCGATATAGAGGTGGCAGATGAGTTCTTGATCGTACGAAAGCCGAGGCAGGGAGTTTTTCCGCGACGGGCTCTGATTCGAGCGTGATTTTCTGTGTTCTCAAACAAGATTATAACACTAGGTACTCAATTTTTTTCATTTTTGTGAAAACCCTCACAACGACTTACTCAAGTGATTATCAAACACTCAATAAATCACCATGCAAAACGGCTGGAATTTCAAAGAGTATTTTTTAACACATCCGTCAACACACTCCCCAACTTTAGTTGAAAAGTTCTGCCATCTTCATGTTCATGCCGGAAACTTCAGACAACACTTATATATTATTCATGTTTCTCATACTGTAATTGTTTTTCCCCAAATTCTATCTAATTGCACAGTGCTGTATTCATTACGGTTTAAGCTCCATTTGTACGAATTTAGCTCTTTTTATGGAAATCGTACTTTGCAAATTTGATTTTCGGGCTATTTTCTAAATTTCAGCTGTTAGAGCTAGCGTAGGAAGATTGTAAATGGTTTTATACGCCTTGAAGATAGAAGCAAGCCTTTAGAAGTTAAGCTCCAATTTAAGATGCCGAAAGAAATTTAGGAAAATAGGTGCACGTTTATAATTTGGACTGGAAAGAAGTTGAAGCAATGTAGAAGACAAACGAAAACAGTCAGTTTTTTTGTGGTTTTCATCAAAATTTCCAGCCTATTAGTAATCTAGTATTTTATTTGTTCTTCTGGAGAGTTGTATCATTGATTTTAATGTGTGTTTTTTTTGTCAGTCTTCCTTTTTTGTTTGAAGATAATATATAATGTTTACCCAGAGTTTATTGCTAATCTGCTTTGATATAGCCAATATCAGTACTTGTTCAGGTTAGTATTCACTTTTTGTTCAATTACAATGTGATTTTTGCCTGAATACATTGTCATTGGCGTACATATCCACTGTTGCAACAAGTTTTGCATTTTTTATGCTTTATACCAAAAGCAAGAATAGCGTCGGCCCTATGATTGAGCCTTGCGGAACACCAGTGGTAACTTGAGCAGTTTTGCTTTTGACATTTAATTAGTGTATTTTGAGATATATTCGTCAAGTAATTTGCTTGCTCTTCTATATTCTTCGAGCCTGCCGATTAAATTTTCATGTATCACTAGGTCGAAGGCTATTTTAGGTCCACTAAAATTGCAGAAACGTAGTGATCCTTATCCAAATACTCATTTATAAATCTTGTTACATCAGGAATGGCTTCTGTTGTGTATTTGCCCGCTTAAAATCCCTACTGGTTTTCAACCAAGATGTCGTTTTGCCACAAGAAGTTTTTGATTCGGGAATCTACAATTTTTTTTTTTTTATTCGAAAATCTTACAGACACAACTTTCAAGCATCGAGTTTATTATGTTAATTATTCATTTTAATTTTTGCATACACAAACGGATCCTGTCTTTAACTTAATTTATATTTCAAAGAGTTCATTCCGAAAAAAAATATTTGTTTGGATTACGATCTTTCTCTTCTGTTCTTGCAATAAAATGACGTAGGGGTTTTTAAATTGATTGCACAATTTATTGCAAGAAACTATTTTTTTGGTTAGATGTTTAGTAGAAAAATCTAAGCTAACGTATTTCAAAATATTGAATGATCTTACACAGATTTAAATATAATGGTTTCGGGAAGCCACCGTGTCGAGGCACAGGTTGATCGATCAAATAGTGATTCATATTGAAATTTTTGGTACGCATTCCAACATTAGCCTGCTTTGTTATACACCAACGAAAACTGTGGACACATACCGTAAGAGTTGGATGCAAGTATATCTAATTACGCCAATGAAAAATTTAAAACCACATAAAAATGCTCAATTTATTGTTAGCCTACCATACTATAGCAGGCAATTGTTTATTCGTAGCTTTAAATTTGCTGATATAAATTGAAGTAACCAACTAACACGGAAAAAATGCTGCTGAATTTCATTAAAATTACTCATCATCACAAAATATCACTATCCACTGTATGTATTTGTAAACATGTTTTCTCAAATCCATCATACATAATCTTTCGGATAGAATGAGAGAATCACGCATGAGTTTCCACATTTTCAGCCTTTCCACTTTCCTACACATCATTATGTTGCCACTCGAAACTGCTGCTGTTCGGCAATGAAAAGCGCTGGGTCCTAGCCAATATTTCATGGCGTACCACAAAGCAACGTTCTGACTCTTATGCTTTTATTATTAAAAAACCATCCAGTCCAGACATCATGATTGAGTTCGCGACAATATTAGCGGAGGTGGCGATGAATTTATAAACTGGCAAGGAGCCTGCCTAGTCGAGGACGCACCGCGGCAACATTCCAATCCCTGGAAATGCCACATAATTAAAAACATCCACTTCTCCCCATACAGCTTCCAACACCTGACTCCACTACCATTGCGTGGAGGACTATCAAAACTTTCGAAATCTTTCACATACTACAAAACTCTCACTTTTCCTTGTCGACACATGCTTGAAAATCATTTTAGAAGTCATATCAATCACGGGGTTAATTTTCTATTATTCAACGGCTTACCAAATCAGAGGTGGAGATCAACATGCAAAATGTTGAATGGACTGGAATGTGTAATCTGCCTTGTGACGTCGTCCTTGATACAATTCTGATGTTGAAAATGTGTGTAGGCCAATACCGGCCGGTAGTGACGATTTTCTAAGAGAACAAAAGCAAGGAAATTATAGTGGATACAAAATTAGCTGGAAAGTTACGTATTTGGACGCAAGCGATTATAGAAGTGGATGAGCTCATGTGGGGGATGCTTGATTTGGGGAAATGTTCTATGAATAATATGTGCAGCACGAGAAAGATATCCGGAAAAATTATAGAAATTTTTGAGACAACATTGACATTTGAGTCGTTTGTAATTCTTTATCCATCGTAATTCCAAATTGAAATAGCGTTTAATGTTTTTCTTCTGCTCCTTAAATCCAAAAATAATTAGCGTATAGAGGTGTGTAGTTGAAAATGTAAAGATAAAATCAGCCACTACATTTACTTTTCTCAAGAAACTCGTCTTTGAAATGTATCTTTTCTATTAATATTATGCAATTCGGCGTGATTTCCTCGTTACGTGAACCGTTGACGAGACCTGAAAGTCAAATTTTCCCGCGTACTCTACATTTAAATTCTTCCACATCTTTTTCAGAACTTTCCTTAGATGTTTAATTCCACGTATATTTTTTCCTCGTAATTTATTCTACATATGTGTACGCCCCGACTTTTGCTATTGGATTGGTGATTATGATGGTAGAATCTAATGCATTGATTCAACTTTCCTCTTTAAAATCTGCGCAGAGTCGACTTTGGTCTTTGGGATCAATATCGTCGACAAAGATCCACTCCTTATTATCGTCACCGCAAAACATTTTGGCGGACGGTAACAATCCTTTTTTATATAGTTCCACCATGGATTCCATGGATTCCATCAGGATTCCAGTAAAAACTTCAACTTTGCAAAATCCTTGCGCAGAAAAGGTACCATAAACATGGATCTTTCCATGATGTTTAACAATTCGCTCGATCCAGGGTTCATCTAATTTTCGCCACAAACGTCTCCCTGTACCCATTCGAAATAATGAGGAATGGTCTGTAAACATCATTTTCATTCAGTTGCGATCCTTATTTGCTTGGGCCCATTGTGATCTGTCTCGGTGTTTTGGATGTTGAGGATCTGCTGCTTCGTTAAGTTGGCGGATCGTATGCCGTGACACTTTAATATTCTTTTTGTATAAAATTTCTCTTGACTTTCACAACGAAGTATTCGAATTTTTTCTACATATTTCGACTATTGCCCTATCATTTTTCATTGACGTTATCTTCAATTTTCCTCTGCCATGCAAATCATCCACATTTCCGCTTCCCCTTTATCGCTTTGTCCATTTTTTAACGAATGTCAATGGCTTTTTAAAGTACTTTGAGGCAGCTGTATTAATCATACATTGGTCCCAAGAGGTGGTAAACCAGAAATGTACCCTCAAACCGAATTTTAAAAGTGTCATTCATTAATAAGTTTTTTCCTTCCGAAACACAAAATTAAACTAACATTCATCTATTCCATCTCAAAAAATCAGGAAAGATCTACCAATTAACTAAATTGCCTACTTAAGGTATCTTACCAACCACACTGTATACAAGCAGTTATTTTAATCATCTTCTGTCAACATTCAATTATACTGAAAATAAAAGATTAAATACAATTTTTTAAATGTCGTAATCATAGTAAATTTATATTTTGTACATCGACCAAAAATAAAACGAATTGAGCAGTTTTCTTACACTTTTCCATCAGCTACAAAATGGGTTTGTTTGTTCTCGCGTACCATCTCGAAAAGATTTTTTTCTTCTTGGCAATAACATTTGGATAATTCTTAATTAATGTGATTTTCAAGTTTCAAATTAGGAATTCAATTTTTTACAAGCTTCGATCTTGAATTTTGAAGCACGTCCAGAAAGTAAGAGTACTCGATTTTTCTAATTAAAAAAAATTGTATTTAACACAAAGTTACAGAATTTTGTAGGCTAATATGGCAGTTACTTTTCCACGTCGTCACCTTCCCGTTCTATGGAGGTTGTGATCCGTGGCACAAGCTTTTAATGCCCTCCTGAAAGAACTCTCCCGCCATCTTCTTTTTCCAGTTCAGGACCTCTTGTTTCATCTCCTCGTCAGTTGAAATAAGCACACTCCCTTCGTCAACATTCCCCTCCGTTTGTTTTGAATTGCTTTCTTGAGTTTTGCATTAATCGTCTTCCCTTGAGGCAAAAATTCGATCAGAATGATCCCTTATGTGGGTCCGAAAACATAGCGGCCATAATTTTTTTGCCCCAAATTGGAGTTTTGACTTTTTTAGCAGATGGGTAACTGGTGTGCCGCCACTGTGATGACTGTCTTTTTGTCTCAGGAGTGTCATGAGCTACACAGGTTTCATTTCAAGTTACAATCGAGCTTAGAAAAACCTCACCTTCCAATTCAAATGGGCTCAAGGAACTCGCGAGCGCTAACGACCTGATTCAGTTTGTGCTGTTCTGTCAGTTATTTTCGGATCCATCTTGTGCATAACTTTCGGAATCCCAGCATTTTTGTAATTGTTTCGTATAAGAGAGATCTGGAAAGTTGTGGAAACATTGCTGAAATTTCATCCAGTGTCAATCACCGGGATTTACGAACAATTTTCTCAAGTTTTTGCACCAGCTCATCGTTCAAAATTGAAGGTCTTCCACACCTCTGATCGTCATGAACATTCGTTCTGCCTTCATTAAACTCATGAAACCACTTGAACACGTTCGTTCGATTCATAACACCTTCGTCATAAACAGTTTTGACACGTGAATAAAATTCGGTTGCTGCTTTACCTTCAGCGAGAAGGAATCGTTCTTTAATGTATGGCTAATCAACTGCCATGCTCCAACTGAAGAGAAAGAAGAAATCGTCAAAGACGAATTCTACAACATCCTAGAAAGGACATACGATTCACTACCCTCAAATGATATCAAAATCCTACTAGGGGACTTTAACGCTAAAGTTGGACAAGAAAAAACTCACAGAGGGACAACGGGAGAGCATAGTCTCCATGAAAGTAACAACAACAATGGTCAGCGACTAGTTGATTTTGCGACCAGCAAAAACATGGTGATAAGCTCTACCTACTTCCAACACCGCGACATCCACAAACAAACTTGGATGTCACCCGATGGACGAACCTTCAACCAGATCGATCACTTCGTCATCGAAAAAAGAGCTGCTACAAGTGTGCTTGACGTTATATCATACCGTGGTGCTAACTGCGGCTCAGACCACTATCTCGTCAAGACAAAATATCGCTGCCGCATAACAAGATGCACCACCAAGAAAAAGAGCAGGACTCCTAAGTTCAAGGTGGAGTGTCTGAAAAACGAAACAGTAGCAGCAACTTATCAAGCGAAACTGACGAATTACCTTATCAATACACCGCCGGCAGGTCCGGACACATCGCTTGAACAAATGTGGCCGCAGCTTAAAGAAGGCGTGACATCAATAGCGGAAGAAACCGTAGGAAGACAAACGACGTCGAAAAGAAACGATTGGTTCGACAAAGAATGTGAAGATGCTCTCAAAAGTAAAAAAGAAGCCTATTTGCAATACATTGAAAGACCGACAAGAGCCAAGAAGCAAAAATATGACGAGCTAAGACGGTTAGCTAAAAAAATAGTCAGACGCAAGCGTCGAACCTATAACAACCAGACTATCCAGAAGATCAATGACGATATGTGCAGAAACGACACACGGGACGCCTATGCAGCATTGAAGCGACTTAGACAAGGCTACAAGCCGCAATCAAGCCTATGTAGAGACAAGCAGGGAAATATTTTAAGCGACCCAGACGACATCAATCACAGGTGGACTGAATATTTTTCTGAGCTACTAAACCCACCATCAGTAACTACATCCCTGCCAATAACGATTCCTGAAGATGCTGACCTATGCAGTCCATCTTCGTCAATACCATCTATTGAAAAGGTGCAAGCAGCCATATAACAGCAAAAACCAAATAAAGCACCCGGAATCGACAATTTACCAGCAGATCTCCTTCAAAAAGGTGGACCAATACTAACACACCGCCTCCACCAGATCATCTCCAAGGCATGGGTCGATGAAAAATTACCTGATGATTGGCGGACGGCCATCATATGTCCCATACATAAGAAAGGAGATAAGCTTAGATGTGACAACTACAGAGGCATTTCACTGCTGTGTACGTCCTACAAGATCCTGACCAAAATTATTGAAAAAAGATTGACACCGTACACTTCCACAATAATTGGCGAATACCAAGGCGGATTCAGATCCGGTATGTCGACGATAGATCAACAATTCTCAGTAAAACAGGTGTTAGAAAAGTGCTGGGAATACAATATTGACGTGCACCAGGTCTTCATAGACTTCCAACAAGCATACGATAGTATAGATCGAAATATACTATATAAAATAATGCTTGATTTTGGGATACCTATCAAACTAATACGAATGACCAGACTAACGATGACCGACACACGATCTAAAGTCAGATGTCAAGGAGATCTGACTCAAAGCTTCGTCACCAGCTCAGGTCTTAAACAAGGTGATGGCCTCGCCCCCACACTCTTCAATTTGGCCCTAGAGTATGTCATCAGGAAGATTACAGTAGACAATGCGGGAACGCTACTCTTTAAGTCTACTCAAATAGTAGCGTACGCCGATGACATCAACGTCATGGCCCGATCTCTATCTCGTGCCAAAGAAGCGTTTACTGAAGTGGAGTCAGCGGCTAGGCAAGTCGGCCTAAGGGTCAATGTGAACAAGACCAAATATATGACCCAGACAAGGAAAAAGACGCCAAATAGACAAAACATGACGATAAATAACTAC
The DNA here is from genome assembly GCA_963942545.1 of Oxycera nigricornis. Lineage (NCBI taxonomy): Eukaryota > Metazoa > Arthropoda > Insecta > Diptera > Stratiomyidae > Oxycera > Oxycera nigricornis. Next base: position 29,973,271 of record OZ012660.1, read on the forward strand.
AGTGTGGAAAGCGTTAACTCTTTCATTTATCTTGGTGTCAACCTCGCCAAAGACGGGAATGAAAAGGACGAAATTGAACGGCGAATTGGTCTAGCCAATAAAATATACTTTTCAGTCCTCTCGGTGATTAAAAGTAACAAAGTGCACCGAAAAAATAAGCTGCGCGTCTATAAAACGATCATCCGTCCTGTATTGATTTACGGATGTGAAACATGGACTTTGACTCAAGCCTCAGAAAAAAGGATTGACGTCTTCGAACGCCGCATTTTGAGACGGATTCTGGGGCCCGTGAAGGACGGACCGGACTGGCGAATCCGGTACAACAATGAGTTGTACGCTCTTTATGACGAGCCACCGGTATCGATTCTGACGAAACTGCTACGACTTCAGTGGGCTGGCCATGTGGAGCGTATGGATGACAGGCGAATTCCCAAGCGCTCCATGAAAGGCCGAGCAACAGGAAGCCGCCCACCAGGAAAACCACGCAAACGATGGGAGGATGCAGTTGACAACGACAGCGAATCCTTGCTGGGATTCGCTAATTGAAGGACGCGGTCGTTGGACCGAGACAGTTGGAGGCAGTGTCTTCGGAAGGCCAAGGCTCGATTTGGGCTGGTGCGCCATTGATGATGATGATATGGGAAGATTGATTCTGTATTTACTTCTAGTGGAGAACACACAAAATTTCAGATCATAGACTTGAGAGCTTTTTTTTAAATTCTATTCCCCGAATCTTATTTTTTTCTCATGTTATTTAAAATATCTCAAGCTACACTTTCAAGCAATTTTTTATTTGTGGAACAATTTATTCAAACTCTGAAGGATTTAATGTAAGTACAAATTGCTGTGCGAATTCCTTAAAGCAAGTTTCTGCCAATTGTTCAAACCATATCTCAAAGTTTTCCCCTTATCATTTCAGGCTCGCAATAAGCCTGCAGACGGAAGTGGACATCTAAATGCCAAGTCTGGTCAACGCGACAAGACTCCAGGTCCTGGACAGAAAGGGGGTGTTCCAACTAAAGCAACAGCTCATACAGCAAAGCAACCAGTCCCGGCAAAACAACAAGCTGGTGGAAATAATAAGCAAAATTCAACCCCAAAGCAGACAACCCCAACAACACCAAAGCCTGCAGTTGCTGCTACCAAATTGCAAAAGAAGCCTAAAAAGAAGCATCAACAACATGATCTTGTGGTCACTATCGATTTGGTGAGTAATTTAGTTTGAATATTTGAAAAAACTGTTTGCAGCAATCTTTTCTGAACCAACAACGGTACTATTTTAAATTTTGTTATATAATGGAAAACGAAAGAAGATACCAATAGTTATCAGCAAATCTACACCCAAAAATGAAGAACGAGGTAGAGAACTGTTATTATTTTAAAGATGTTTTTTTTTAAAACCAAATTTCTTTTTTCAACTTGCGCGTCACTAAAATCTAAAAGATTTCTCATTAGATTTGATCCCTAAACTTGAACGTGTTCTGGGTGGTCTTGAATAATATTTTAGAACAGAACATAGTTTGTCAGCATTGTTTAAAGTTTCTATTATTTGAAGGACCCCACACCCTTCGGTGCATAATACAATTGCAAATCAACTTGTTTTGGAAGAAAATCTTGATAATAATACTTTGCCAAAAATGTCCTAATTGTTTTTTTAGCGAAATTAATGAATAATTAAAATTTTGTTGTGTCCATTTTTGTTCGCATAAAATAATATTCCAAGACTAATCTTCACCTTTAAACCATTCTTTTGTGACCAATAGCACTGGAGTATGGAGGTTGCTTCTAAAGCAAATAAAAAAAAATTCAAAAAAATTTACGAACAGGTTTTTGGGGAATCATTTTAAAATCGCTATTTTAAAAGCACACTTGCACACAAGCACACATGATTTGCAACAAAGTTATTACACAAATACCGAATGATTGAACAACCCTTGCATTCAAATCCGTGATTGCGTTACAAATTAAAGCAAAATAATTCATCAAAAAATTATTCAATTGCGAAAAATCCATACAAGAACAATTCTTGGTAATTTTGGAAATGAAACATCCTTGTTAAAAATAGTAACAAATATAATACGAAAGTAATCGTGGCACAGTATAAAATATTTCTGGGAAACTATATGCAAAACCGCAAAATTTAGTACAATGATTTTTCAAAAAGGATTTTATAAAAATATCTAAAATATTAGATTAACATCAGCAAAATATTTTTCATTCACATCTTTAATGAAAAAAAATCAGTCCATGACACCACCGTCAAAGCAAAATATACTATGAAAAACATTAATATTAAATGTTACACAGTTTTTAAAAATTTCAGAAAAAAAGTTTGATACAATACAATAAATTCTTAGTACGCAATTACCAATGGTGAATAGAACTATGGAATATCATAAACATACATCACTATGCGAGTAAAATATTGAAGAATCTTGGAAAATTTCACAGAATTGTTAAATCTCCTCATCTACAACGAAAAACATATATTTTATCACCAACCAATAAACCGTCGACGTTCCAAATAATTCATTTAGAAATACCTTCGCCCACAGAAAACAACCTTCAGAACAATTATTATTGCAATCAAAACAAATTTATTTCCGTATTTCTTTTTATACTAACAAAATACTATCGAGTCGTTTTTTTTGGAACCATTCTTTATGCTTAACTAACTTTAATAAAGAATTTTATTTTAATTGGAATGAAATTGGAGCAAAGGATTTTTATGCAATTTCTAAATAACTTGAAAGTGTCTAATAGCACTTTATCTGAGGTGAGCAATCAGTTCAAATTTGTAATATCCTGAACTCATCTTGTCCTTTTATGGGCACTGATACTAAACTTACCACAATTGCAACCAACTGGTGCATGGTTTATTGGTTGGTGAAAGTGGCAGCTCTTTTGACTTAAGAAAGAAATGGCTCACGAAGGCCACCAGAAGATTGTAACGAGACTAGAATTTAGCTACGGAATGATAAGAACAATTTGGATTCTCGTTTGAAGCTGGCTATGAAGCTAATAGTTAAATTAGCTACTTCCGTGAGGATATCCAGGAAGGGTGAGCCTATGGATGGCATGCGTCTTTTGGGTAGTTCTGAAACGTTGAACAGTTTCTTCCTCTTCTTCCGATCTACAGCTTCGCCAGAAAGGATCACCCAATCTTTCAGCATGTTTGCCAATCAGACAATGCACCTTCAGTACGGATATGATGAAATTTAATGTTTCACGGCTCGTATTGAGGATCAGCTTGGTGCATTTGGAGCTCAGTGCGTGCCAAGTTTGACTGGTTGTCCTATAGATTTCTTTTAGTAGCCAGGCCTTATTTGCAGCCTCTATGCAATGCTACTTGAATCATAGCTTTATGGAAGTTAGAGGTTAGCCGACTTGAGATGTGAGTGTATACTCCTGCGGCTCAGTGCCATCGCTAGAACATCTGCTTCGCAATTTGCCAGTATATTACTATGCCCCGTTACCCAGCAAAGTATCACTTCACAGTGAAGCAACATTTCGTTCAGTTGTGTACGGCATTCGATTACAATTTTGAATGAAATGTGACCTCTGCCTGAAACGCGTTTCAGTGGTCTGGAAGCTTCAGACCTGGCCCTTCTTAGAAAACACCACAGCCAACTTTCCTGTTCATTTTTGATGCATCAGTGTAGATGTCGACCGAGCCCTCTATCTCACTTCTTTCTATGGCCCAGACGTCCCTGCTTGCGATGACTGACTTGAAACCATGGTGGAAGCAAGAAATTGGAGAAACAAATTCTACTTTCCCAGATGTTGGTCCATCCAACGAGTAGTGTGGTAGAGTGGCTAAACTGATGCATAATGAGATAAAAGAATTTGTAAATTTTGTGCGAATAAACCCAACAAAAATCATATATATTTTGATGTTCCTGATGAACTTCTTGATGGATCTATATGATTTAAAAAGAATGTGCACCCCATGTTTCAACGATGTTTTCTACGAAAGTAGCGTTAATAAATTTTATTTTATTTCAATACTGAGCCGTATGGAGTCAAACTCAAAATATTTCAATTTAGAACAGTCTACGTGATTCATAGTTCACGTCTCCATGCCGATTATGCTCTTCATCAGCAACTATAGATTCTTACCTAATATAAATCTTACTTGCTCAAGTAATTACTCTAAATCCATTCTTCACTTTTGAATAATTTCCAAGCCCGACCCCAACAACTAAACCATAACATAATCATCCCTGCAAATGCATAATAGATATCCCGTTAACAATCGCCACCTACATACTTCTTCCGATCCCGATTCCAATTATAATCTATTTCCTTCTTGATGTCACATAACTGAAATGTATCTTGTATCTAGTTTCCCTACTAATTTAATTTGTAGCCCAACAAGATTAACTAGTGCGCGACCAAATAATAGATGAGCTTTCATGTAGTGGTCGCACACGTCCGAACATCTTTCATTCAGGCTTTGTGTATTGCTTCGAAATGTTTCGAAATTAATTCTAAACATTAACAAGCCATTCATCCACTTGTCCTAATTGCCACTTACCAGCCAAGCAGTGTACTTAATTAAAAATCTTGTACAGCACTGTGAGATGCATGAAAATTTGGTTTGGTTTCGACATGAAAATCCTTCAAATTTATGATTGAAACAATCGTCAACAAGTTGTGCTCGCTATGGATTTGTGTTTATGATTGAGGAGAGATTTTTCAAAAGAGCTTATTTCCACTTACGACTTCGAACGAACCCAAGAATGCCATCGCCATTATCATGCTTAAATGTATCGTCTATTTCCAAATCCATTACAAAGAAGGCATTTTTCCAGGAAAAACTCGTGATTAAAAATAACAGTTTCATACAAAACGGCACATTTCCACCTAATTTTTGTGTCATGGTTAGACACTTTTTTCTCATTACTGAAATTTAGTTTAACACGGAAGTAAGCCCTTTTGAAAAATCACTCCTCAATTATGAAAGAATTTCAAAAATTTGCTTGTCCATGAATTTTATTTTAGTTGTTTTGATATTACTCACGCTGCATAGCCAATTGTTCATTTATGAATCAGAATATTAAAACGAAAGCATCTAAAGATATTTTGGAAGGTGGCATATCTATCATCGGCTCAAGATTTGTAATAATTCAAAGAATTAATTTCAAATTGAAATAATGATGAACATTTGATGATTACTATGAAAGAGAAAATAAATAATAATAAATGTATGTTTGCTAACAATATTTAAAAGCTGCTAAAATGGATAAAGCCTCTCTATAGAAGACATTTGGAACCAAATTAAACTTCTGGTTGGACCAGTTGAATTGTGTGATACGAAGCAGAAGACCCATCAATTGGTTTATTTTCATGGAATTAAAAATATTTCCACTATTTTCGTCTGAATCAAAGAAATATGACAAAAAAATATAAAATCTGTTCGAATAAACATCTCTCAATAATTTAAAAAAAAACAATTTTAACACATAGAAATAATGTGTGTCACCAGGTTTAATACTGCAAATATTCAAATTCCGTCTTATAACATAGTACGTACACGTGCCGCATCTATATAAACTTAAGTAGAAATTTTGCTAACTTGAAATAGGTTTTTAATGTGTACCAACACGATTCACACAACAAATACATGCTGCAAACAAGTAAAACAATTGGAAGTTACTTACATCCATAGTTCACTATAAGCATGTTTATTAACTACAAACATATCTTTTGTTTAGACTAATAGACCAGAACGGATCTGTAGAAAAACGACTACATTTGACCGTTGCTAGGGGGCACGCTGAATTTTGCAGGAAAAGCTATGGAAGAACTCGTATAACAGTAATTGATCTATGCTTCCTCTCAAAAAAGTCGGGAACATAAAAAGAAAATCGAAATGTATATAAATTTAAAAAAAAAATCGTGTTTTCGCTGCTTGTCTCACTCCTAACTTTAAAACGGTTCATTCCAGAGCAAAGTTGCGTGAAAATGAAAGTTGCGTGATCAAATTTTCTTAAAGGTAGAATTGGTTTAAAATTCTAAAACATTTAATCATTGCCGCAAAATAGCAATAATTAACAAAAATGGGAAAAAATCGTTTCTTATTCAATTTTTTTTTACCATTTCAAATAAATTTAGGATCTACATAGTTCGCCTAAAAAAAACTTTATAATAGAATAAAACAGCACATAAATTTTCATCAAAATCGTATCAGTAGATTTCACATAACAGCTTGGCAATCAAAATTTGTTGAAAAAAATTCAACAATTTTTGAAATCTTCCAAGTCTGAAACCGAGATATTCAATTTGTTCATGAGACAAAAAAATGTTTATAATTTCAAAAAAATCCTGAGGCCGCCTTAATAATCCGATTCTAGTTTTGTAAAATGCATTGAATGCGTAAAGTACTCTTCCATATGTAAAAAAATCAAACTTTTGTGGGCTTTAGTTTCTGACTTGCAAGATTTCAAAAATTGTTCAATTTTTTTCAATAAATTTTGATTGCCGAACTGTTATGTGAAATCTACTGATTCGATTTTGATGAAAATTTTTGTGCTGTTTTAAATCTTTATAATAAAATTATTATAAAGATTTTTTTGGCGAACTATGAAGGTCCTAAATTTATTTGAAATGGTAAAAAGTATTGAATACGAAACGATTTTTCCCCATTTTTTTTAATTAATGCTATTTTGCGGCAAGGGTTAAATGTTTTAGAGTTTTAAACCAATCCTATCTTGAAGAAAATTTGATCACGCAACTTTGCTCTGGAATGAACCGTTTTAATGTTAGGAGTGAGACAAGCAGGAAAAACACGATTTTTTTTAAAAAAATTTAAACATTTCAATTTTTTTAATGTTCTTGACCTTTTTTGAGAGGGAGCATAGATCAATTATTGTTATACGAGTTATTCCACAACTTTTCCTGCAAAAATCAACCAACTGAAAACAAATTCGCCCTGGTCAATAGAGTGTTTCTAACTTTTCGATTTCTTGCCCATTGATCAATGTATTTAAACTTATCTGTATTTAGTTTAAAAATTCGAAAAACACTTACACGTTTCAGTTTATTTCCTGTTATTTAAATGGCCTCATATAATTGTAGAATCCTTTCAGTTCTTATGAACGTCAGATTCAGAGTATTCTTCACCGTTATTATATGTTTGTTTTTCTGTTGAAATTTTGAAGCCAAATTTACAAATTTTAACACCCTTTTTAGTACTCGGATAAAAAGAATAAATTAAGTTTCGGAATTCGGATATGGAATGCATCGCTAAGACTGACGAGTCAAGGAAAACTCAACAAATCGAAGTACAGTTTTTAAGTTACAAAAATTGTTTATCAGCTTCATAGTACATGGAAAACTTTTGTAATCGATCAGAAAATCAAAATCACAATATTTAACAAATCTGTACGTTTTAAATGTTTTGAAGCATTTTGCAATTTTTTTTGGATAGAAGTATGTGTGTGTGACGTTGTCATTTTTTCTACGGCGATATCTTACGAAGAAAGATTTGTATTAACTTCGTTGATATATTAATGAAAACATATTGACTCTAATATAATTCAGTACCATTTCCAATAAATCTGGTACAACCGTTTTTTATTTAATAAAAATAGGTAAAGTTTGATATTTTTTTCTAAGAATAATTTTGTTTGATTTAATTCGAACATTCGGCAACCAACACTTTGAGAAGTCAAGTGCTTTAAAGAATTTTTATTAAATAAAAAGGGAAAATTTGTATTATTGCGAAAATATTTAAACAAAACCAATACACAATTAATATATAAATATATGGGGATGATACGAATAATTTAAAAAATCTCTAAATAAATATGGAGATGGAAAATATAATTTTGTTGTAGTTTTTCAATATATTTTCTTCATAAATATGTCGGACACAGTCAATGTTGCCAGATTTGAATAGTTTCCGAGAATTGGGCAAACTTTTCTGAGTTGAGCCGGTTGTGAATTCGTCAGTTGTTTGGTTTTTAGATTATATAAAAGTTATTTTGCCTATATTTAATTCGTCTTCAAAAAAATTTTTCCCATGATTCAATTTAATTTCCGCTCACAACATATCATTGAATTACACGTTTTTCTGATTTTCGATAGAGTTTGACTTGCCTTCTTCAAAACCACATTAAAGATGTAATGTCCAAGTTCGAGTAGCATGAATTTTTGACACAATGTGCATTCCTGCGCAGTGACTTGTTTTTTTTTAGTTTTTAAACATATTTTAAATTTTTGAATCCAAGATGTCCGTAAAAAAATTAGTAATTAATATAAGTAATTAGTATGCAAATTGAAACGTAAAACAGATTAAGACCCTTCTCTACCTTCCTCCATCAAGTTCTGTGTGGTTTTATCTTGCCATGAAGATTGCGATCATAGTCTTTGTATAACTAGTCTTAAAATATTCATACAAACTTTACTTTAATTCGCAATGATCAGGTTGCTGCTTTTAGCGACTACCTACCCCAAACCAAAAGACGTACGAAAAATTACTTGTCTCATCGCAGAAAAGATGAAACTGTCAAGAATATAAATATCATAGAAATATAAATACACTACACCTACCCAACCTAACCTAACGCTATAGTCTTGAAAAGCGTGGCTTCGGTTCTACAAAAATTATAAGGGGGGTCGTTTTGCTTCAATTTAAATAACTAAAAATATTAAAAGAAACTTTTCACATTTTGGAAATTTCGTAACTTTTCGGAAATCAAGATTTGGATGTGCGCAAGCTAAAAAATAGTTCATCTATTCAAAATTCTACACGAAGGCGTTCCACATATGTTCGAAGAAACATTTATAATATTTGACTTAACCTGAAGAGCACTAAGCTATCTTAATACAATGATTGCAACATATGCAAGCTTAAAAAATAGCAAAACTATACACACCTTGACACGAAGGGGATTCAAGTCTTCGGTTGCGATACAATACCAAAAACCCTCATTCTACATAAAATAAAAATAATCAGCTCATTCTGAACAGCGCAAAACCTCACCAAGAGAAAAATGTTGGCTTCCTCAACCAAAAAAATAGCTTGTCTGCTGAAAAAATTCATAGTAAATTGATACTTTTCACATTCGAGTAAAACCTGTACTATTTCAAAATATCTGTCCGGAAAACACCAATAACAATTGACGCAAACTATGTTCATACAAACCAATGGACTTAATGGTTTCTCATTGAACTAGCAAATAAATATTTATGTTGGAATTATTTGTCTTTTTCGCACCAAAATATTTACGATTGCGAATTTCTAAAAAAAAAATCCTGAATTACGCCAGCAACTAAATCAAGTAAACAATTTCAGAATAAAACTACTAGTGACCAGGAATGAACAATTAAACAGCGAAATTAAATTTATTTATGAAAATGTAGACAATCAATAAACAAGAAAAACGATAAAATCAAGCGTACGTGGGCAACATGCAATCGTCATTGATCGACTCCTTTGATCATGAAAAATTTGCGAATTACGTAATGGAACACTTCCTGTTAATTTTCTTCTAATTCTAATTTTATTTTTTCGAATATTCCATGCGATTCATTTCTTTATTTCCACTTTTTTAGGGCACGAGATTTGAATTACTTCAAACAAATTTATAGAGGATCGCCATTCAAAATCCAAAGTGTTTCAACGAACAGGAGTGCAGAACTATTAATTCGAATAAATTTTTTGTTTGATGGCTAAAAATACAGAAGACAGATCGTTTGGCCACCATTTGTGCATTCGGTATGGTGGCTGTTGACAATTTTCCTGAAAATATCTGCAACCTCATTATTATTGGATCGAATAGAATGCCAAGCGGAATGTTGGCTGTTGGGGTGGCAATAAATCAAATCCGATGATAGGAATAAATATGTAGATATATTGAATGCTTGCACTGTTTGGCGTTGTTCGCAAAAAAGGGATTGATTATCTTTGTGGATTGGTCGAACAGAATGTTTAATGAGGGATAATTACTTTGAAATTTGTCTTTTATATCAACAACTGCTTTCAATTGCTGGCTTTGAAAAAATCAATGCAAACCAAATGAAAATCGAAAGTAGGACGGATTATAATTCGAATGAAATCAGGAAGATTTTAACAAGCTGCGGTTCAAAATATATCTCCGTTAGTTGTGGATACAAATGCTGATAGAACTTATTTAAGGAAACCAAGGTGAATTCATCAAACCAGAATTCTTGGAATAAAGTTCATCAAGAGTGAAAAAATTCGCGAAATATTCCAAATTTAATTGTTTTTCATATGCAATTTTGATTAAGAGAAGCATCAGTACTTTGCCAGCTACCTGTACTGTAATAGCTCGAAAATTTTTTCTGAAATACCTATTGTCGCTATCTCCAAGCAGAGCAGTCAAGCTTCAAATGAATTGATGACCAACTTGCGGTTCCTTCAAAATTTATTATAACGCAAGACAAAGCAATCATGCATTGCTTCTTGTTTATATTCGCGAAATGGTCTTTTTTTAAAATTAATCGCTCACAATTTATATGGTCTCATAGTTTAAGTGGTCGAAAAACTTTTGTTTCAATCAATAAAACTTATCACAATGAGCAAAAACAATTCTCAGTTTTTCTATGCAAAATTACTCAATTACATTTGAAACAGTTTCAAAATTTCTAATTCTTATTTTTTCACGTTTAACAACTTACGCTTCGAGAACAGTAACAGCTTTGGACAACTTGATTTCGCTGTTTTTGTAGGAGATCGTTTGTTTTATAAAAAGAATCGGCAACAGCATAGATTCATGTTAGCAGGGTTGAGAAGCTATAAGCACCTCCGTGAAAACTTCAAAAAATGAGTTTTATGTGATCTTTGAAGTAACCATAGTGCGAAAAACTAATGAATAATTCAAACAAAATCCAAAGACTCCAAAACGAAGAAGGTGTAAGTAGGTTCTAGCTTCTAGAAAAATCATCCGGTAATCACTTCCAAAGTTTAGAGCGGAAAGGGCGAACATTTCCTTGCATTTCTGCCTGACATCGTGTTGCAACGCGCCAGGAGGGTTTTTCTCAATCGCAATCAAATTTTATATGACACTTGGCAAATTGGCTTCGGACACTAAAACATTGAAGTCAGAAATTTTCAGGTGAAACAAATCCTTTAAGGATGTCCGGAAAGATATCGCCGCCAAATCCCGGACATGCACTGCCATCAACGTCCCGCGTCAACGAACGTCAATCAGAAAAACACCCGACAGCTCCTTTGTCTAGAATTTTTTTAAAAAAGCCATAGCTCGGTACGAGAGCTGGATTTTTGAGTTTGATCCAGAAACCGAGTAGCAGAACGCTAAGTGGAACATCTTCTTCCCGCCTAAAGGGGTTACAAAGGTCTTGAAGAAAACAAAAAAAAATTTCAAAAAATTGTATTTCAAAAACCAAAAATTTGTTTTATTTAAAATATACACATATAAAAGTTTAGCATTTCAAAAAGTCGTAAAAAAAAAAATTTGAAAAACTTTGAAAATTGTCAATTTTCCTGCAGTTTTCCTCGTCCAACCTTTTTTTGCGGTAGGCAGAATATTTCGGTGCAGGTTCATCTCAAATCAAAAATTCAAAAAAATTCTTATAGTTTATGCCCTTGGCTCGTTCTTGAACGGAGGAATTGAAAACAAAATGAAATTTAAGGTTTTGAAATGGATTTGAATGAATTTTCGTCTCATATTTTTTAGCATTTTTTTGATTCTTATCGTTTTTAAAATATTTTTTTCGTATTAAACAAAAACGAATGAAAATCCCTTCGTTCAAGAGGAACTGTCCAAAGTTTCAGTAAAAACAGTCGATTTGTTCTCGAGAAGTCGTGCCTACCGCACGGAAAAACAAAATTTCGAGAAAAACGCGTTTAAAGTTTTTTTACCGCGATTTAATGAATTAAAGTTATTTTTTAGCGACTTACATCGAGTCGTCGGTTCCAGGTCCATACAGTAATTTGTTTGCTTCATTCGTCATGTTCAGAGCATCCTCTTGATGTTGTGGTGTTTGTTGAAAATAAAGGAGCTGATTTTGAGCGATAGAACCGCGCTGCATGCACGTACCGACCAATGGGTATGAAAATCTCTATAACTCTGGTGATATTGCTCGAATTTACTTGAAATTTGGTGTGAATACTCTTGAAGTACTATACTTCTATATAAAATAAAAAAAATTCCATCGATTTTTGAAAATACAAGACCTATGTAATCCCTTAAGGAAGCTCACATGAGCAAGTTCCGAGCAAAAGCAATGCTCACTGTTTTTTTGACATCCGGGGTATGTTCATCACAAATTCGTACCAATCGGGTGCTACTTTGAAAGATTAAAAAAATAGGGTAACCCGCGTCAGGAGCGCCATCTGGAGGCTTCACCAAGACAACGCGCGCAGTCACACCACTATCCTCGTCAGAGGCTACTTGACCCAGATCAATGTGAAAGTGATGCCCCAGCCTCTCTACAGCCTTAACGTGGCACCACTATTTCTATTTCTCTGCCTCAAACGAGCCCTGAAATATCGACATTGCGGGTCCATAGACAACATTAGAGCGGCTGTAACGCATGCTCTGAAGAATATTCCGGAGCAGGCTTTCGAATCACCTTCCAAGTATGGAAATCTCATCTTCTGAAGTGCATAGAAGTAGAAAGATGTTATTTCGGAGAATTTTAATCCTTTGTATCGATCAGTTTCATAAATCTTTTTTTCTGATCAGTTTCATAATTTTTTTTTTACTTATGAAACGCACCCTGTATCTTGTTTTGAGCTTTTGGTTATAATAATTTCAAAATATTGAACATGGTAACATTTCATAAAGGTTATAGTTTTAACGAACTATGTAACAATATTAGTATAAAAATGATGATTCAAAAGAGAATTAAAATAAGGAAAATTTTATTTGTTGTTTGGTAAGCAAAATCTACCATAAAACTTTTATTGCGGCATATTAAAATATGTTTGATATTCTTAAGTTACTGCCAGCGGCATATTTTATATTGCCAAAGGTTAGGATATATTCCATTCCAAACTTTAGTGGGGAAATACAAAACAGAGTTTACGATTGATATTTTTCGTATCTGAAAATTAGTTTAAAACACCCAATTTAATGCTTATAAGTGATTCTAATCTTTCCTGATTCATTCACAACATTGTACAGATTATTACTGATTCTACTTCTTCATATTTGAATACTTTCACTTCGCATTCAATACAACCAGATCGATTAAATGTTAAAAAGTCGTCATCGTAAATCAGTTTCCAGTCAAGAATTTTCAACTGCTGAACTAGCTGGAGAAATCAAATGTATTTCAACCTATGCAATTTCGCCTCATCCTTTTTATTGGCCACTTGCCAAATAGTACGAAAAACTTCACACAGATTTAGATATATTTCCATTTCACTGGATCTCAGGTACATTTTTTTCAATTTCAATGCTAAATGGTGAAATTGATTTCCATTGGCCATTCTGCAAGGATTTCAACGACAACTGGCAGAAAACCACACTGAAAACAAGCCAACAATGATTTTATTTCAGTTGCGACTCAGGCATGATGATTCAATCAGGAAATGAAATGTCGAGCAAAATGTAAGAAAAATTTGATATCTAGAATGCAAACTATCTGCCATAACATCTTTCCATGTAGAATGAAACCTGACTTTTAGTGAATTTGCTGTATCTGCATAGAAAATATCATTTGGCAAATTATTTACAGGAGTAGGAGTGGCAAAAGATATTGAAATTTCGGATTGCACTTGATAGAAATAAGAAGCAACGGAATGGATGCCCTGCAAAATAGAGATAAATGCTTATCGCGTTTTGTACAATAGAACACTTCCAATTTATATTTGTATATTTCTTTTGTTGAAATTTATATGATGTGTGTACATTTGAAAGCGTTGTTGTATCAAAGGAAGAAGTTGCATTCAACACGCTTTAAAGAGCTCAGCAATGGCAAAAGCGAAATTATTTCATTTGTTTTGAATTGTGCATCCTCCCTTTTATTTTTTGAAGCATGGAACTAACGCAGCAGACTACCGGATAAAACGGTGCAATTAAACTTTTGTGCTGTATCCTTTTTCCTATATAACTATGCATTTTAGATCCCTGACCATGGCGGACTCAATATCATAAATTTAAACATTGTAGGCGACATGGACCAGCCTGTTTAGAAAAGTGAATAGAAGCTTCTCTTGGACTTCATTCTGTTTAACGAATCTTAATTTCTTTAACTTTATAGTATCCCGACTTGCAACACTATTTGGGTATAGAAAGTTAAACGTTTTTTTATCTTACAATCAACAGACTTATTCAATTTGAAGCAGTTTCATACCCAGACAGAAACAGTGGCGGACTTACCGCATTAGCCGCCCTAGGCTTAAAAAAAATTGCCGCTCTTACCTTGTATATAAAATAATAAGTGTCTATTAACCGTAGACATTACTAACCATCTGGACTACAACGAACCCATAAAGTACCTAAAAGGACCTAGAAAAACCTAAAAAGTACCTAAAAGGACCTAGAAAAACCTAAAAGGACATAGAAGATTCTAAAAAGTACCTAAAAAAGCTTAGGCTAGGGAAAAAAAATGTCACCCATACCGCCCATCTCTAATTTTTTTAATGCAATTGAAAATCGTAAAAAAAACACAATCGTTGAATCTGCTCGTTTCATTAGTCAGTCATTCAACAAACAATTAAATATATTAGTTCAATCGAACTATAACTATCGGTAGGCAGCTTCTTGACTCAAAACCCGCGAGGTGTAGCTAAACTCATGAATTTCCGTTTAAAAAAATATATTTAAAAAAAATAAAAATTGGTCGACAATCGTCGCATACACACACTATCTCAATTGTAAAAAGTATAAAAGTATAAAAGAAACCAGGTGGACTAAAGTAACCTGAAAAAATTAGGAAAATATAGTGGATAGTGTGTATTATCTAATACGTAAACATGAATTTTTTTCTTTCCAACATTTTTGCCACAAAAAAATGATGGCTCTTTTATTAAGTCATTAGGTCTCTTTAATGAGAGGTTTTGAGTTTGGTTTCGATCGACTCGACTTTGCTAATAAACATGGGTCATTAAGTCATATACTGTTGTACTCAAGCCGTAAGCCCCGTCGCTCTTAGGTACTTTTTAGATCTTTTTAGTTATTTTAAGTACTTCTTAGTTTTTCTAGGTCTTCTTAGTTATTGTAGGTACTTTATTTGGTTTTTGTGGTTCGTAAATATTTTGTGTCCCAAAAAATGTGACACTCGCGAAAATTTTCCGACTCCAAAAATTTGTCGCCCGCAAAAATTGACCGCCCCCAAAAATTTGCCGCCCTAGGCTCCAGCTTACTCAGCCTATTGGTAAGTCCGCCCCTGGACAGAAAAGTATAGCCGCTATAACAAAAAGTCGAAAAAAATATTCCAATTTATCGATTGAACTGCGTCTGGTAAATAAATTCAAATATATACGGTCCATCTATTTTCTAATAGAACATATCACGTTTACCAGTTAACACGTAATTTTTGTTTCAATTGCTGAAAAAGAAGAAGCTAGCAATGATAAGCGGCTTCAAAGTAGCTTATTTACGCGGAAACAATCGAGCTAAGCAGCAATTATTTGAAACCTTTAAGAGTTTATAGATATATGTATGTAGTCAAAGATTTCAGTATCATTCAACACCATGTCAACCGGAGATATGAGCGCCCAACGTGGGATGAGATTCACGTGAATTTTTATAAAATTCTATCTCTAATCTTATCTAAGATTCTAATCTATATCTAAGATTCAAAAATTATTTCTAAATATTTTTTCAACTTTTTTTGTGTGTTTGATAGTAGTCTGCGAAATGTAAGGTTTTTTTCACATTCTCTTTGCCCTTGATTTAAAAGTGTGTACATTTTGATCATTAGATGTCAAAGAGTCATTTTTGAAACTTGGGCATTATTGTATTTTTTTCTTCCAGGAGCTGTTGTCAATTCGCAATTAGTTATTAATACTTCCAAACACAGAACAATCAGCTAAGAATTGCATAGAATTAAGACAATGAAGAGTTTTTTCTTTCCCCACAATTTTATATTTAGATCTAAATTGTAACAAAAACACTTATAAACACCTTGTTAAAAATTGATGATCACACCTAATCCTGGTTTAAGGGGGCTTTTAGGTTACAAATTTTCAAAAAATCGAAATTTTTTTTATTGATTTTAGTTCAACCTACAATCAAAAATACGATGTAAAAGATTTTAGAGCGATTTAAAAAATTTAAACTAGTTTTTAAGGGCCTAAGGCGAAAGCGCATGTTTCAACTCTCCAGCGTATTTCATCGTTATCGGCTCGGTGGGAAAACTCAAAAGAACCGTTAGTCATGCCTTTTTGAAGGCTAACATTTTTCTTCGAATACACAACATGGCAGTTCATGTACGACGATCAAAACATCAATATCGGTTATTATAAGATGAAATATGGATAAAAAGTGTTTTTTTGAGTTGCCGGACATGATTTTAAAAAAAATATTGGGCCGATCATACTGAATTTTTAATATCTTGTTAGTGTCTGGCTATCGCGTGAACTAGGATCATGTTGATCGAAAATACATTTTCTGATTTCCAGCCGATTTTCTAACCTCAAAAACCTCAAACCGATTTTTTTGGGTCCAAGGTCCAAAGACTAAAACTGATTTGGTAATGTGTTCAACCAATTAAAGAAATCATACTAAAACGCATATAAGCTACCATTAGAAATACAAACTTTGACCCTAGATAGCTAACCATATTTTACGGAATATTATAACCATCTTTGTAGGTCCGACACCTCCCATAAAATTTTTTTTCTTCAATCTTTTAATTGTGATAAACGTTTTCATGCAAAATCAACATTGAAATCACTTTCAAATGTGCATCGTTGATTTATCGAGGGTTCCTTATCTTAGGTTCCGCTGATGTTTTATTGACAAAAAATAGTGGAGCAATTATTATAATATCAAACACTGACATTCTCCCAATTAAAGCTCAAACAACTCAAAGATAAACAGAATTAAAAAGATTCTTCTTCAGACTATCGGGTTGCAAAGATAAACAAATGGTGTTTTCTTGTTTTCATTAAGTATTTCTTTAAAGCACAGCGTAGTGCGAAAGCTTAACAGTCTCTCGAAGGTAAACAAAAAGTATTTCAATTTACAAAAATTGAGTCGGATTTTCTCGAGCGCTACTAAATAAAACCTTCACCTTGATACCTCCTTCTACACCACCACGATCAAACGATACTAACCCAAACGTAAAAATATCACCATTAAATCTAGGCTCGCATCGAAAATACGCTCGAAACGATTGAAAATTCAGATTGAATTTATGTATATTTAGTACTTTTAATAAAAATGAGATAAAATTGTAAATACGACGTGGAAAATTCGAGCAAATAAGAAAATCTTCAAGTATTTTTCTTTCATTTGGCGTGGCCCCACTCGTTCCAATAGTTTGCCAGAGCATTCGTATCTAAATCACGAATAGCGACAACTCAGTTCCGAAGCGTTTAAATTTAACAACAATTTGGCACCTCTTGCAAAATCAACAACAAAAGGACACGTTGCGTCTCGCGCCGTCAATTGTTTCCACATATCGCGTACGAATCGTGCGAGTTTACTAATCGCGCGTGATGATGGATTGCGAATAAATTGCGTGGATTGTATTTCACCAATCTGAACGGTTCGTGTATCTTTTCAGTTGCGCCCAACCGTACCGAAACGAAACGGGTGCTAAAAAGTGATTTTTGATTGATTACTGATTGGACTCGCTGATCAGCGTAACAAACCAAATTTTCAATAAACGTATTACACTTTAAAGTATATCTGCGAAACATTTACAAACATTTGGGAATTGCAGTGATAGTTGACCAAAGATATAAATAGTTTAATGTTTTGAGATAAAGATAGTCTTCTGTGGATATGTCTGTGGCACCACGGCGGCCCAGTGTAGATGAAGAGATCTACTCGAAGGAATACCGCCGTTTGCAGACGTTGACGAGTAGAGAAGAAATCCGACAAGTGTCTGTAAGTAGAATGATTCAACGAAAGTTTTCTAGTAGCATCCCATTAGATCATTTGACGGAGATTTTTAAAAAATTAATCTTATTTTAATCACTGATTCGAAGTGCCTGAAAAATCTATCAAAACATTTCATTTATCACGTAACCATCAGCAGATCCACCTGGAAACAATGTTTGTCAATTTTGATAACCCAGAATGTACCCTGAAATCAACGAGTTTCAACGCTAGTACTGTTCTATTTTACCATATCTTTGTCATTGTTTATACTTTAAGATTATAAAGAGGTAGTTAAATAGTTTTAAAGAAATAACGCTAAAAAAATCTGAAGACCATTTTTAGTCACGTACGACTTTGCGGTACAATTTTCAAGTAATTTTAAAAAAATAGGCTTAGAAACACGAAACAATTTCAATGAATTTCTGTTTCTATGTGAATTCTTTCGATGCATATTAATTGTGAAACTAGAACAAAAAGAATTCATCTATAATTCATAATGATCATTCGCACATAAAAATCGTGTATTTTATTTTTGATTCCATGTTTAAAACTAGCTTCTGTTAAAGTTTTAAACCTGTATCCTTTCAACTCTAATCAATTGCTTGTAAAATGCATTTGGCAGAGTGATAATTACTTTTTCGATAAAAACTCAAACACTAGCGACGAAGTAAAAAAATTTATCATAAATTTTCAAAAAAATTACCGAAATAAAAGAAAATTGCATGAAATCATAACTATACTAAAAAATGAAACAAAAAATTCTTTGAAAACTTTATGTTTAATTTCACAAGTACTTCAGAAAAAGCTTTCATTTAAATTTTTACAAATCGGAGTCTAACTAAAAAATTTGAAGAGTGGCTCAAACATTTTTTAGAAACAATAAAATTTTAGGATCACTTCCCCAGTGATAAATACGACTGTGTTTACAAATGAGTTCACGAAAAATATTTCTATTGGAAAATATACCATAGTTTCCCAAAAAAATTCACCGGCAAAGTTGTTTTCGAAATTAAGTTTTGCATAGTTTTAAAGAAATTTGAGTGATAGATAGTATTACCAAGAGAAGTATAGTTTTATTATTGATGTGGTTATTCACCTCCTCAGATTAACATTTTAAATCATTATGTCTCCATAAAAAGCAATGTAGTTTTCATTAGGTACTTTAGGTCAAAAAGTTCAATATCTATTTTCGTAAAATGGGTTTATTTTTGCACGAAAATTTATTGAAAATTTATAATATCTATATTATTTGCAAAGCAAATTTTAACGAAAATTTACTGAAAATATTCTACAGCCAACTATGCTTTACACAATGAACCAGTTTAATGAATCAAATTTAAGATAATTTAATTCATTTTCAGGATTTAAATATATTTTCCAGTATGCCCGAATCAGTCTTTATACGTTTCCTTGCTTACGATACAATTTCGGCCAGAAACTCTTTTAATTGGTATCCTATTTAATTTGGTAGCACAGTTACCAGTTTAGTTATCGATGAAAATATATATGTATATTTGATTAAATTTATCCCCAAATATTGTGCAGACATCATTCACAACGATAGACATCTGGAAATATATCATAAAAAACGCTTGCAGTTTACTAAGAAAACCCCAATTTGTAAATAATCCCTTCAATATAGCTCATTCCCCTTGGGTTAGTTTTTCACCAAATTCAAAAACAATTGAGATAGGTAAATGTTCAGATGATGCCACGTTTAAAAGAACGACAGGACAATAAAGTTTTGCAAACCTCAGGATTTCGAGCGGATACGTAATTAGAAACACATATCTCATACCAAAAATTATTTTAAAATACATTTATTCAAGCAAATATTTTACCAAATAAAAACCATAAAGTACAAAAACATGTAAGCAACGTGTCGGGACACCCATCTGTTTTACATCCTTTTGTAGGCGATTCGGTATTCGGTATTTCTATGGCATGTTTTATGTCTCCCTTAAAGTGCTCGATTGGATTTAATTCCGGACTCGTTGATGACCAGTCTAAAACAGTAACGTTGTTTTCCTCTAGTAATATCCTTGAGTGTCATACCGTACAATTGATGTCGTTGTGCTAAAACGTCCATATAATTGGAAGATTCTCCTCAGCCCATGGCAACATGATGTTTTCTAAGATGTAGACATACTTTTCCTTGCTTAACATTCCTTCCATACGATGTCTTGATCCAACACCAAATCACGTGAAACATCGGCATACATTGCTGGAGCCACCTCCGTGCTTAACAACAGTTGAAGTGTAGTGACGGTCAAATTTCTTACTTCTTTGTCGTCTTACATATCCCCTGACATTAGGGCCAATACGATTTTTTATGTTTCGTCGCTCCGAAGGATGAATTTTCACTCATTTTTTCCAGATGAAATGTTCCGGGGCGAGGTCCATTCTTTTCTTCCGATTAGTTGCCGTTACCAGGTTCTTTTTGTGACTATCCTTCTATACATCCCGGCTTTCACAAGATATTTTCTGACTGACCAAAATGCCTCAACTTTCTTCGAAAAGTCATCGACAAATTTCGATTGCTAATCTTTTTGGGCTACGTTCCGATGTGCGGGCAATTTTTCTTATTATACTTTTAGTGATGTTTTGTGCTATTTTAGCCTGGGCCACATATCGGACAGTCCTGCGGCTTTCCACGAGTTTCTGTGCTCCGTAAACCATTTTTATGGAACACTCTAGGCGGCCAGCAATTTGTCGATATAACAAGCCTAACTCTCTAAAATCTACAATCTTTTGTCTAACTAAAAGAAAGCAGCCACTCTCATCGTTGTTGAAATTTAGCACAGTTTTCAAAATTTTGAAAGTTTTTGTTACGTTTAAATTGCAACGAATTTAACTAACTTTTTCAAACTGATCATAAAGAATTTGCATGCCATGCTATTTATAATAAAATTCAGTGTTTCTAATTACGTGTCTGCTCCAAGTAGTGTGTGTTTCAGGACTTTTTTGTCCTGTCACCCTTATCTCTATACCTGTGAAGCATCGGCCAACTATTTGCCTCCCTTAATATTCAGTCATTCAATATTCATTGAATAAACAAACTTAAGGCGAATGAGTTATATCGAAGGATTCATTGACAAATTGGGATTTTCTTAGTAAGCTACAAGTGTTTATAATTATATGTTCGTAGCTGTACGTAGCTTCATGTTTAGGCCTCAGGGATCATCATAATTATATATTATTAAATTCTCCATAGTGATGCAATCCGAACCTCAGCGTCTTTCAAACGGAGATTACACTTCGCTGATTGGTTTAGTAAAATATTTCTGATTGTATTCCGAAAGATATTTTCCTATTTCCTCAACTGGATAGTTTTGCACTTCCAGTATGGAATCTATGGTCTCTATACTATTAAAGTGAATAGATGAAAAATCTTTTAGCTAGAGAATTTAGGACGAAATTCAATTAACTGTTTCTAAGACTATTATTTCACAAAGAAAACTGTACACGAAATTGATTTTCTCGTGATTCTTTCAAATATATTTATGGACTCTCAACCGAAAACATTTTAAATTTTTGGCAATGTTCAATTGAACCAATTTATTTATTGTAATACTCATATGTAAGGTGAATGACAATATGAAGAATTTAAGCAATTCATCAAAAACAGACATAAATACGATTTTTGACTAACTATTTTAATTTTCTTTTTCCATTTCATGCCACATCAGACGGAATATGGATTATCCGATGAACAGGTTGCTGGTAAGTGAAAAATCACATTTAACTTGTCTTTTCGCATGTATTACATCCCTGACACGATGTTTTTATTTTGTTTCGCTGTTCTCCATGAGAATGGCCCCGAATTTCAAATCGTTCTGAAGAAATTCTATATTTAAACATTTTTATAAACATGTCTCTCATTAACATCTTGAAGCAATTTCTTTTTTTGTAAATATACAAGATTGGGCTAGTAGCATGAAAGTTGTACTCTGTTAAAGGAAGTGGCTACTGGTTACTTGTGTGAATATACCCACTAAGCAAGTTAGAAGATAGCAACAGGATATTTCGATTATTTATGGTGCTATGGCTAATTGATACGAAACTTTTATAATGAGTAATTATCTCGAACTACCCAATATAGAATTGAAAACAATCACACTCTGCGGCTTTACTTAAATTTTTGAAATTGAAATTGTTTTCGTTTGTTTTTCTTTTTGGCCTAAGTAGCGCAAAAACATCTCAAGGAAAATATTCATAAATATTTTTCAAGATGAATCTTTGAAATACCTCTGGCTGCTCCAAAATGATATCTAGAGCCACTCGTTGTCATACAACTTTTAATGTTTTTTTTGTTATGCCCATGTAATATATTACCGACGGTCAATATAGTTGATGATTAGTTGGTGTAGAAAATCAATTTTGAACCATATGATATTAAAGGTTATAAAAAACGCTTTTCAATTTCACGTTTTTCGCTACAGTTTTAAAAAATTAGCATTCAGTGGAATTATTACAATTTGTATCAAATTGACTTGAAGTTTCAACCGCAGCTTTTTCAATAAATAACCACCAGATGTACACACGGTTCTTACAATTAATTAAAAATTTGCAATTTTTACACATAAATAAATATCAATTTTTACGTCAAAAATTAAATTTTTTCGAACTAAAATGGCATTTGTCATATCAATATTTTTTGAAATCGGTGTCTACTACTAACAAAACTCATGTTAACAATGAAAAAAATTGTTTTTGTTGTTCTAAATGACAATGTTCATATCTCCGAATGTGTGTCGACTGACGCCTTCAAAAAAGTGTCCAGAAGTGCTGTTCACGGCTGTTTTGTTTGTAAAATTTAAAATAAAAACAATACATTTTTGTAGACTTCAATATATGACTAACGAATGATTGGGAAGATTTCGCGATTCATTTCACAGTTTTGTTAAAAGAAATCCTTTCTTTTGTTTAGGTTTCAACCAGATACTACCCCTTAATGTCTGCTTGCAACCTTCATTGATATCGGCTTGCAGTAAAAAATTTGCCCGTATATATCAGCATTGTTTAGAAGAGTATAAACTTTAGAACAAATCCATTTAAAATAATTTAAATGGTAACATCAAATTACCCACGTTCTCTATCAAATTTTCATCTGCAATCATCTGTGGCCTCCATCAAATTTAAAACGACACTAGAAGTGAATAATTGGAGGACTTATTCAATTATAAAGTATGGTCCACAATTTTCAACCGAACACTCCTGTTCAGTCTGTTGCAGTATTTTTCCATCCATAGAAGGATTTTCACTTTCAACATTTTAATGAAATTTGGAAAAACGATTGCATGAACACATATTCAATTGCACATTTTACTAAAGCAATGTTCAAGTTTTAATCGTCCAGATTAAGTATTTTTGAGGAAAAAATTATATAAAAATAAATATTTTCAAACCTTCTTCTGCAACATATCCACGTGTGAATTTGAATACCACGCAAAGTAAATTGGCAACGATGTGGTCGGAATCTTCTTTTGTTATTTATTCATCCACTTCCGACTAGGACCAAAATCGAGCATAAGCTATTATATTACATACACTCAACCATTTTGACTCGACTCGACTTGACAAATACTCGAAAACCAAGCGCGTAAAGTTTGATGCATTCAAGAAAATTACTTCACTTTTATATCAGACTCAGACCCTTTACGCCCGTTACTAACTGAGAAGTCAATTTTATTTGAGCTCTTGAGGTTAATTATATACCGGAGAATGTAGACCAATTTTTCTAGACTAACCCTGTAAAATATTACCAAGATTTCAGTGGAATTTCAAGCGCCAGAGCATCTATCGCAGTTTCTTTAAAATTTATATCTATATTTTCGTTGCCGTTAATCAACTGAAGATACTTTACTTTCTTATCTCATTTGATCCTACATTTAAATTGGTGTGATTGCGTATTGTACCTTTAATTGAAGAGAATTTACATCAATAATAGACACATCCTAAATTTGTATACTCTGTATTACACTTTATTTGCTTTGTACTCTTTCAAAATATTTTCAAACAGTTTCAACAATCGTTTGATGATAACATACAATAAATTCGTTGTTATTGTTTTCTATCCATTAAGATCATATTTCTCGTTGAAAAAAATATAATAAAGTGCACTTGAATATTTATTTTTATAAGAATCTCCTTCAGAGAAAACATTCTTGCAGAATTAGCTATGAATACAGATATTCATAGTAAATACAACAGTTTTTCAGTTTGGCATATGAGCAATGAACAATTGAGAAATTCATTGTAATAATATTTGCAAAATCATAAGCTGCCAGTGCTATGGTGAAATTCATTCCAGAGAATTCTTTTCTTTTCAAAACATCTCAAAATGTCAAGTGTGCCAAAATAAGGACCCTCTCTCAGCTTATTAATAATTTGCATTGATACTCCGAGCTGTAAAATCAACCATGAGATGCCAGAAACATCATTCTCGTAAGAAGGAACGCTCCAAAAGTAGCTTGACATTTCCCGTAGTGGAGAAAGGATGCTTAAATGCTGCCAATTTCTCCATCAATCCATATGTGTGACTTTATTGGTAAGATTTGCATGCTTGCCTCGAATTGTACTTATGTATAAGCCCATTCGCCTTGAGCAGCGACATAGCTTCCAATGGAGAATGACGGGAGCTTTTCCTTAAGATATCTTTCATATTTGTCTATATAATATTTAATGAACCCGTTCCACTGCTTCCCAATTTATTGGAATAGCAGTAATCATATGCTGCAAAAATAATACAAAGATAGACAAATCTAGTTTGATTCATGTCGCATAAGACTACTGACACCATTATATTTGAGGATGAGAACAAATGTTGCAATGGAATCGCTCCAGGCAACATTGCGTATATTTCACCAGCGATACAGTTACCTGTAATGGTACTTGCTGGTCAATCCTTCACAGCTGTCAACGAGCAGAGTCGGAATTGAAAGAATTCAGCATTCAGCCAGCTAGCATAGTGAATCAATATGAGACAGAGAAAAAATAAATTTGTAACTACACTGGCAGCATTATTCGAGACCTTAGTTGAGGAACTTTGTTTAGTTTTTTAAAATCATAAGTAATAATAGTATGAATTTTTTTTCAAAAAATCTAAAATCCCAAACGTTTGCCATTAATTGTGTGAAATACCTACCTGTCTAAGCTTATTTGCCTTTCAAGAAAAAAAAACCTCCACTGTCGGAGTTAGCTGATTTTGTTTGAAAACAAGTAGCAGCAGCAATCTTTTGAGTATTTGTACCTGTTTCTAACACCCTAAAATTAAATTTTTTTTAAACGCGTTTTCCTGAAACTTTGTTTCTCCGTGCGGTAGGCACGATTTCTCGAGAACGAATCGACTAATTTTGCTGAAACTTTGCACAGTTCCCCTTTATCGTATTGACTCGTACTTGAACGAAGGAGTTTTCATTCAGTTGGCTCGTTTTTGTTTGATACGAAAGAGAATATTTTAAAAACGTTGAGAATCGGAATAATGCTGAAAAATATGAGATGAAAATTCATTCAAAATTTTCTCAAAATTTTAAATTTCAAGGGCATAAACTATAAGAAAATTTTTGAATTTTTGATTTGAGATGAACCTGCTCCGAAATATTCTGCCTACCACAAAAGAAAATTCGACGAGAAAAACTGCAAGGAAATTGACAATTTTCAATGTTTATAGCTGAAATTTTATTTTACAACTTTTTGAAATGCTAAACTTGTATGTGTGTGAATTTTAAATAAAATAGACTATTGGTTTTCAAAATACAATTTTTTGAAAAAGTTTTATTTTTGCTTCAAGGCTTATGTAACCCTTTAAATAAAGATGCCGTCTTCCATAATATATCTAAGTCTCGTTATATGTTCATAAGAAATGCACAAAATTTTTAGTAACATTTGATGAGGCGTTTCTCATAAATATGCGAGCAAAGTGGACTATTTTAAAATGTGTATGTGTGTGTGTGTATACGAATGCAAAATTTTGACTGATTCCATTATAGATATAGTCATAACTTCTGCCAAAGTTTGAAAATAAATCATATTTTGGTTATTGATTCTAATGATTTGCTTTATAGTCATCCATTGGATACTGGATTTGCTAGGTTCATGCTGAAAAATGACCCTGCATCCTGTAATCTATTTGTTTCTGCCCCAAAATAAAGAAATACTTTTAACGATAATCTTTCCAAAACCTCAGAACACTTTTCTATGGATCAAAATTGTGTCTGTCCTTATAATATGTATTTGTATGAGACATTCTTCGAAGAATGAATTTGATTGCAAAACAAATTTTCTGGTTATCGTTCCTTTGGAGCCGGTTTTAAAAGCTTTCCTTTTTTACAAAAGCTGGTTTATACATATATCAAAAATCAAATCATGGGTCTTTTCATTGGAATAGTGGAGTCAATTATTTGTTGTGTTATTTGGTGGTCTCTCATTGCAAAACTATCAAATCAAATCAAAACCAACCAAGCAAGGCTAGAAGAATCACCGCTATTGTCATTACTGAGACCCTATGTACCGCCTCGACAAAAGCACTTTTTATACATATCATGATATTATATGATATTAGATTAACATTCAAAATAACTATGAAATGTCCTACACAACTGAACTAGATATCTCTTCACTCTGAAGTAATCCTGTACTTGATTCCTTGTCATAGTGATATAATTTGAAATTGCGAAACAAATGCCTTAGCGGAAGCTGTTATTGATCTTCAAGATCATACCAGACACCCCTTGACTTCGATAAAGCCAAGGATTAAACAGCATCACATAGAAGCTACAAACATAATCTGGCTACTTTAACAAACTTGTGAAATAGACGGCTAGACTCGGCTTGCACTGAAGTCTAAACGCACCAAGCAACTTCTCAATATCAGCCGTGAAACTTAGAATCATACTATTAGAATAACAAGTGGGCTATCAATTCTCAACTGCTGTATTAATTAATTTTCACTATTGATATATATCAAAATTAATTGAACTTCTGTGGCTTAAACAAAAAACTTTAAATGAACTCTTTAACTCAGATTTCAACAGCAAATATCTTAAAACAGACATAATTCATCCATTATCCATTCTAATCCGACAATTTCACTACTAAAACGATGCACAAGATATTAACTCAACGTGCCAAAGTATCTTCGCCATATTAATCCAATTTGGAAGTCAGTGAGTCGATGATAGGTCTAGACCCCATTTAATACTGAATTTTAATCCTTGAGATAATAGAATGCTTGAAAGAATTTTAATAATTGCATTTGAAAAAGGAACTACAATAAGATATAAGCAATACAATCTGAGTCAAGAAGAAAGGACAACGAAGCAAATTGTAGATATCTAAAACGAAGTTAGAAGAAAATCGATATAATCTCAAAAGTTAAATGTTTATCCTTGATGAAGAAGTATTCATTAATTTAAAGTTGGCTGATTATATGTTTTGTATTGGCTCTTTATCGGCTATGCAGAAACTTGGTTGTGAATTTATCAATGTTAAATGCCACACAGCTCATTAAATAATATTGAAGCAAATCACATCAATGATGAATACAGCAAATATTAGCATCCAATGTGATTTTATATTATTTTCGGGCAAAATATCAGTGTTGTCCGAACATCTTATTAACTTTGTAAAGCTGCTTAGCCAAATTTTAAAGTAACATTATACACCCTCTTTTTAATGTTGGTCATCGAAGTTTCTCTTGTTCAACATAAATCACACTTAAATTTCAGAATTTAACACAAAATTTCAAAACTGTTTTCAGAGTTCAAAGAAGCTTTTATGCTATTTGATAAGGACGAAGATGGTACCATAACTATGGCTGAATTGGGAGTGGTCATGAGATCGCTTGGTCAACGACCTAGTGGTAAAGTATTTCCTCTTATATTCTGACAACAATTGAGTCTATATTCCAGTGTCAATTATCCTCTTCGAATATAATTTCAGAAACTGAACTACGTGACATGGTCAATGAAGTTGACCAGGACGGAAACGGTACCATTGAATTTAACGAATTCTTACAAATGATGTCGAAAAAAATGAAAGGAGCCGACGGTGAAGATGAATTGAAGGAGGCATTTAGGTTTGTTGGTCCTGGATAAATGCTGAGATTTTTCTGTACTTTGAAAACATTATAGAGTTTTTGATAAAAACAACGATGGCCTGATATCATCGTCTGAACTACGACATGTCATGACGAATTTGGGTGAAAAATTATCTGAGGAGGAGGTCGACGATATGATCAAGGAAGCTGATTTGGATGGAGATGGTATGGTTAATTACAGTGGTAAGTGTTATTATTGAAATAATTTTTCACCTACGTAGGCAAGTTTCTTCTTAAATAAAAACAATTTCACCGTCTGTGTTCACACTAGTTCTAATCATCTTATTACGTCTTTCAGAATTCGTTATGATCTTGACTGCGAAAAACTAGTGTAAGGCTTGTAACCGTCGAGGCAGAAAAAAGTCTGCAAAACAGTTTGGCAACAATGATCAACATCAATCGACCAAAGAACAGTAATAGTCATTAACTTTTATCAAAATCTTCACAAAAGAAGACGGAACTGTCCGAAAAGGATTTCCAAAATGACTATACCGATATACCAAACATGCGGACCAGCCAAACCCTTTAATAAGGAAATAAAAATATCACCTACTCGACGGTTATATGGACAACTGCAAAGAAACATACTAACACACGAAAACAAAATACTACGAAAACGTTAACAGCAAATTTGTAACACAACAACAAAAATGTGTAATCTTTAATAAATTTCGTATAGCAACACATTATTGTGTATGCGTAGCAAACATAACAAAATTTATGAAACATATTTAGCTAAATTGAATCAAAAACCAAGTAAAAATTCAAAAGTAAATAAACTCCAATAACAATGAATTTATAATCGATATACACATAAATTAATCGAATTCAACGCATACATTTAAACGAGACGTATAATAAGAATATTAACAGATATAGCATAAATTTAGATTAATTAAATTATTGTAAAAGTAGGCAATGTGACGGGAAGTTAACTACGTCAATGTTAACACTATCAACGTTTGTAGTTAAACAAAATTTTATTAGTTCAGAATTTGAATAAACGAAATTTTTTTACGTATATAATTTATACATATAATATTATAATCTTGTATTTAAAAATGATTTAAATTTTCATTTAAATATATTTTTATGGTTCTTAATTGCTGATAGCTTACGTAACTAATTTGATTTCATTACTTAACTTTGTACCGAAAAAAATTGTGTGGTATCTAGTCCAGAACATAATTTATTGATCATATTTGGTACCTGATTTATTTCACCCTAAAATTTTATAAATCCTAAAATTTCAACATGTTTTGTTTCAAAAAAGGCTTCAGATATTATAGCAATCATTTTTTGAATTTCCCTAAGGTTGAGTTAAACCTAGAGCAAAACGCTCATATATATAGTCGACAAAAAAATAAAACCACCTACTCTTCTTCGGTAAAAATAAAATACTAAATTTGTTCATTCCACCTTGAAATTTTCGTATTGTGTAGAACTGAAGAAAGTCAAGGAAAATATCAATTCTGGAAACGATCGAAAAATGTATCACTCTGCACTGCAGTTCACCTTCAACCACCTCCTTAGATTCGCTCTCATATAAAACGTTACTGATTGCTGGATTTTTTTATCCTGTAATCATTACAATTATCTTATGATACTGTGGATTAGGGGTGAATTGATTCGAATATGAATGAAGAACCAAATCTGTCTTCGAGCGGTTTTATTACAAGAATATTTTGACTCAAAATTACGCGATTTTTAATAATGCGATCTTAACTGGTTTTGTAGGTTATTTTATTAATTATTGATTTTTCATCCCGCATTTCAATCAGATACTTTCTTCCTGATTTTCAAAGATCCCTTTTTTGCCAAATACGACTCAGATGAACAGCTAGCTTATTTGATAATTGTTCCTCGTTTTCTCATACTAGCTTAGATGACAAATATCTGAAACTTTCTATTTTAAACCGTTTGCTTCGATTTAAACATTTAGAAAGACAGGAAGGAAGGTTTACTTTATCCAACGTTAAAAGTCTATCTTTCACGTCATCATGAAAAAAGAGATTTTTTTATCTAGGCTACCTCTTGCATCTATTCTGATATCCTTAAACATTTGTCGTGGTGAACAAAATTTTGATATACTTGGTGGGGTGAAAAGTAACCTCCTTGGGAATGAAAAGAAATTAATGTTTTTCTTATTTTATTTTATTCAACATAGTCTCCTTTTAGCTCGATACACTTATTCCAGTGATTTTCCAACTTCTTGATCCCGTCCGAAAAGTAATTTTCCGGAAGGTCTGCAAAATACTCCTTTGCGGCGTCGATGATTTCCTCGCGTGTGCTGAATTTTCCATTATTGAGCCATCTTTTGAGGTTTGGGAAAAGATAATAGTCCGAGGGAGCCAAATCGGGCGAATACGGTGGATGCGACAGCAATTGGAGCCGTAAGTCATTGATTTTAGCCGTGGTTGCGATGCTCTTGTGCGCCGGCGCATTGTCTTGCAAAAACAAAATTTTTTTCGCTTCATGTGAGGCCGTTTTGCAGTGATTTCGGACTTCAATCGCTCCAATAATGTACAGTAATACTCGCTTTTGATGTTTTTTTTCCTTTTTTGAGGTAGCCCACGAAGAGTATGCCATGACAATACCAGAAAACCGACGCCATAACCTTTCCGACCCATCGAGCCTCCCTCGGCCGCTTCGGAGCACTCGTGCCGGCTTCAGTCCATTGCCGGGCACTCATTCTGTTCTGTGGTGTGTAATAATGGATCCAGATTTCATCAACAGCTACCAATCGACGCCAAAAGTCCGCCCGATTCCACATCAGCAAGTTGAAACACTCTTTCGAAGTGCGCTCGCGTTCGTGTTTTTGGTCAGGAGTGAGCATGCGCGGCACCCAGCGGCAAGATAACTTTGTCATATGCAGAATATTGCGCTCAGTACTAATCTTTGTGGTATCTGCTAGCTCGCGCACCTTCACTTTCCGGTCAGCCAACACCATTTCACGTATTTTTTTGACATTGTCCTCTGTCATCGCATCGGAGGGACTGCCGCTGCGGACTTGATCGGTAGTGGAGTTGCGGTCACAACGAAACTCTCGAAACCAATATTTGACGGTGTAATCTGGCTTGTGTTTCCTTCGCCATTTTGCTTCTCAAAAAATAATGCTTTATGAGAGAACGAAAATCGCTTTTGTCCATACTAAATATGATGCCAAACACGTCAACAACAATCAGCTGTCAAAACAAAACTAAAGACAGTATCGCACTGAAATTTGGCATGTCTGCCTAAATATAAACGGACTTTAAGGCAACCTTTTTTTGCAGTAGCAGCGCATTCTGGCGGTCAAGGAGGTTACTTTTCACCCCACCTAGTAAAGCAGATACTCAATGGAACTCTGATATAAATTACATTAACAGCTTAATTATGTCTGATTTTCCGACAGTAGTAACCGTCTACACTGAAGTGCTCTCCTTGAAGGACAATAAAATATAATTCAGAATGGGTATTGCTGACTTTCCTATTAGATAGCTGCGTTCGGCTGGTTTTTTTTATGATGTCACACAACAAACGAAACGTGGGTTAACCAAAAC
Organism: Oxycera nigricornis; assembly: GCA_963942545.1. Lineage (NCBI taxonomy): Eukaryota > Metazoa > Arthropoda > Insecta > Diptera > Stratiomyidae > Oxycera > Oxycera nigricornis. Next base: position 30,004,905 of record OZ012660.1, read on the forward strand.
GCCAATACGCAAAAAAAAATTTAAGGTGAATTTTGATTTCCTCAAGCTAGAAAAAATTTTTGCCTGCTAAAATCGTGATATGAAAAAGTGATAATCACCAATTTGCCCATACACGCATGCAAAATTAGTCTGCATATTCAATGTGTTCAAAGGAGCTTGCCACTCTATCATATGAGTTTTTGCACAGGCAAGCTAATTTTTTAGCTTGCATAAGTAAAAATCTTTTCTAGAGAAGTTTGGTGCTTTCAGGAATGAGCCAAGCAAGAATCTAATTTGGACCGAAAATCCTTCTCTCAATGCCATTGCTCGGAAATATTGGTAGGCAAGTGCAGTGCACGTATATTGTCACACAGTCTTCTACATTTGCTGAAAATTCAATCTATCTAAACCGTAAATATGAATTATCCGAAATGCTTTCACCCTCGATAGTTCGTTTAAACGCATTTGTATCGTACATTTAAATTGCCCCACTAATTACATCTTTTTTATTATATGCCATGTAACTTTTGCATTATCACAATTTTTGAAAGTCCACTTACTCAAATCAAGGAACTTAACAAACTGCAAGTAGAATACTTGTACTCATCCATACACTCAGAATATTCAAGATACTGTTTCAATAATAGTTTGGTTAAGCAAAAAATTTCTGTTCTGCGAATATATTATTTTTTCAACGCTATGAGGTGGGAATTTAAAAAAATACCAATAAGCTCACGCCTCATGGCAACTTATATTTTTCCGACTAAAACCAGATGCGTCTCCTTCAAATCACTCATTAAATTTTATTCAAGTTTCATCTTAATTATTAATTCACAACTGCTTAGAAATAAAATCGACTCTCTGCTTACAATGAAAGTCCGTTCGACAGTCTCAATATCGATCCAAATTTGCAATTTTATGTTACAATTATTTACATTTTACTTCAGCCAAAAAACATTGCTAACTTAAATTTATTTTTTACATAAATAGAAAGAAAATTCCTGAAATTTCCATTTCCACTGCTTTGCAATCTACACACATAAAATTCATTAAAAGCTATTTTCTAAAATTGGCAATTGGATTTATTATCTCCATTTTCAAATAAATAAACGATCGGAAAACAGAATCAACACTTGTTGCTATTCAAGAAGCGTTTACAGCAGTTGAGCAACATTGTACCACTTTTGATTGAATATTGCGCAAACAACATAATTACAGATGTTATTATTGCTGTTGTGATAATTAATGATTCCTGTATAAACACCTGAGAATGATCAGGAAATTATGACTAGAGTTAATGGTTTTGATGCTATATTGATTTCATAGTTGGGCATGTTTCGATTGGTTGTAAATTTTATGAGCAATTTTAGTTTTATTGATGGATTTTCTCATTTTCAAGAATTTTCAATTGGTGTTCATTCATCGAACGGTTTTAGTTGAATGTGTTTTAATTTTTAACATAATATTAATAATAACCGCTCGATTGTTGGTTGCAACTATAAAATCTATTTTTGTAATTGTTTTAATTGGATTTAGTGACGAGTGAGTTGTCTTGTTGAGAAAATTTTGCATTTAAGGGAAATATTAGTATTTTGAAAACTTCCAGACATAGATAACTTTAAAACATCGCCAAATGGGAGACATTAACATGAAACTTTCAGATGTTTGTCATTTCAAAGCATTCTGCGGCACTAAGTTTTAAATTAAAGATTCAAGAGTACTGTATATATATCTTCTCATGCGCTCGTTTACTCAAACGTTAGCTCAATCACCATTAAACGATCCAGTTCTTGAATTTGTACAACCAGTATAATATCGCCAAATATAATGTATTTCTACAAATTCATCGACTTTATATAATTCGATCTCATTATCTTCAAAGCTGATTCACAAAGATTATCATTAGTATTATTATCATTTTCATAAATGATGAGACAGTCCAAACAGATACTTGGTGTGATCATACCAACAAAGTAACGCCTAAAAATGTTGCAACCCTTCAATGATATGCAGAAATTTTGCAACCCATACTCGAAACTGCAGACCTTTGCATAGATATCCAGCGATATCTACGTATATTGGACGCTATTGTTTGTCCTTTATTACAGCATTCTCATATGTTGGTGATAGGAGTTTTATTTTGATTCAAAATTCCTAATAAACCCAGAATACTAGCCAATGTCTGTTGTCTGAGAGGTTTAACCTTTTATTCGTGCATGGTGCGATTTTTTCATCGGTTGCTTTCCTTTTGAGCCAAGTATCATTCCTGCTGAGATCCTTGACTTCGAGATTGAACCACAACTTTCATATCATATATTTTGCTAACACTCTTCTCTATATCATTCGTTAATCTCCTTCCAAATAAGGCTTAACGTCTCACTCAAAGAAAGAAAGAAACAAATCCACCCTGGTATCTTTAATTGTCGTAACATCAGTGTTTCAAGTATTTTAATATTTTTTGATCCACTTGAGTCATTGCTTCCTTATGAATTTTGTCCTTTTTTAAATATTCTCTCGTAATTAAGTCTCATTTTCTTTTACTCCAAAAAAAAATTGTTCATATGAATTTGGATGCTAGTATTTATTTTCAGAATTCCCGCAATTTTTAAATGTTTCGCTCAAAAATATTTAACCATTCTGTCTTCATCACCTAACATTGAGAGTCAGATTTTTCTGCTGCCACAAAAGACAATAGATAAATTCATCAGCATTTTGATTATCTGTTGACAAACTAAAACCGAAAAAATGTCCAAATATGGAAAGCAATGATCCTGTGAAAAATTGAGAGTAATCTCAAAAAAAAAAGGAATGGAAACTATGTTCAATTTATAAGAAATTGTTAGAAATCATGGGCAGCTCAGAAAATGTTCCTCAACTGCCAGTTCGACTATTCATTTTAAACATAAAATTACTATATTTTTTTATGAATATTATGATTAAAATTTCAGGAACCAATTAAGCTGTTATTTTAAATATTTTATTCAGTTGGTATGTGTTACTCATATGTGAATATTATTGAAACATATTTTATATAAATAATGTGACTTTTATTCCGGAATTGTTTAAGGTAAACACAATAAATTACTTTGTATTCAATGTTGGTCTTCCGGTTTTAATATGCATATAATATTAAAACTAGTACAACAAAAAACGCTTCACATATGCATTACCAATTCTGTTCAAATTTCAACTATTTATAAGTACCATAAAATATATAAAAGTACACATTTTTCAAATGAATAAATATATTTTTCGGTCTTGTTACACGAAGTATATATTTCAAATAAAAAGATTTATTATAATATTTTTCATCATACCTACAACCACAAGATAAATGAATATTTATTTACTATTTTTCATAAAATGTTAAATCTTGAAAAGATTTTACTATCCAGATAAAATAATTAATCAAATCACTGTTCAGATTAAAATATTTTCGTGACTATTCAACTGCAAATATTTACAGAAGCAAAATACCAAAAACTTTTCGTCTATTTTAAGGACATCAGATAAATACTGCAAATTTTTTTATTTACAAACTATTTTTTTGAAAAGTTTTGACAAGTAATAGTAACAATCATAGATCGAATTTATTAATAGGATTTTGTTTTTAATTAAATCATTGAATAAAATGAATCTTCAATAATTTTCACATAATATAAATAATAATTTTTAGAAATTAGAAATAAAATTTACATACATTCATCGTAAACAAACTGATATAAAATTCGCATTCTAACTAACGCTAATGTTTCGAAGGTATTTGTGCTACTAGAAAATTGATTGATATTGTTATGTAAAGTGTCTATAGCACATAAAAATGTGACGAGAAAAAAATATTTATCGCAAATTTACATATATTATATAAAAAGAAATTTAACAATAACTACCATCTGAATCGGAAGAATTCACTCGAAGAAGTTTTAAAAAAACTTATCAAGAAGGAAGCAACACTATCGAATTATTATATCTATAATGCATATAGGCATACATACATGAAAATATAATCAGTAGCTAAAAACTTATGAACAAATATTATAATTTACGCATAGCAATGTAAGGTTAATGAAGACGACGATAGACGTTTATGAGTAACTATGATTCTAATTATTTGCTGCATTGATATAGATGAATCTTAAATGAATACGCACTTATATATACTTATTATCATATGAATGGATATTGTAACTGGACGAATATTATGTAACTAACAATTATAACAATCAGAAAAATAATATTTATCTATACCATTTTTATAATGGGAAGTAAAGTATGAAATTTACAGTGTTTTATTTGTTAAGATTAAAGAATATTAGTTATAATGCTCTCGAAAAAAATCAAACATTGAACTATAATTCAACCTGAACTTATGACCCAAGACGAAGATATAGGCAAACACAAGAAATCGGAGCTGAAATAGAAGCTAGTTATTTTCAGTGGTGAAACCGTTTTCTAAATTACAAACCATCTTGTTAACAGCCCATTCTTTCATCGAAAAATACACCTCGATTGTTTTTAATTTCTAATTTTCGACTATCTCTTGAAATTGCATCACTCAAGCCTCGTGTCTTCCTACATGATTGTTTATTTATTTATTTTTCTAAATTATTTTATTACTCATAATTTGCTGGTGATCATATGAACCCATTTCATAGATCGTAGCTGATGGCCTCTGGGCTCCATCTTAAAAACAAAAGAAAGTGGGACACCCCCATATCTCCGAAACCGTGGCTCATAAAAGAAAGTTGTGTATGGCAAACTTTCGTAGAATATAATTGTTAGCAAGTCGTCCATACATCATTTTTACGTGGTGTCAATAATAAATAAATTTCAAGTTAAAAACCACACCCACAATGGGGGAATGACTTTCAATTTCACGTTTAACGCGAAACACGTTGAAATATTTTTCAAAGACAATTTTGTCACAAATCCTTTGCGGTACTGATTGTTTCAATCACTATACATTAACGGGAATTATTCCATCCCAAAGGGATGAAAGTTGCAGTGTAAGGCAGCCAGATTTTTGGCGCAATGTGTAGTATATCTTAATGTGTGTCATCAACAATAAAAAAGTTACAACCCTAAAACGACTTTCAAATAGGGGGGAACATCTTTCGAGTGCCATAGTTTCATTGTTTTCACTTTAACCCCAAAGCAGATTGGAAATAGATGTAAGGCAATTTTGTCGCAAGTCGTTTGCGGTATTGATTGTTTTGATCGCTGTACACTGCCGGGAGCTATTGCATCCCAAAGGGGGGAAACTCACGTGAAAACCGCATTTTTTGGCTAAATAATCGGCTTCCGATGGCGAACCCCCCATTGCAAAGCTCACGGAGCATTTTAGTGGGCAGAATTTTTAAATGCAACGATTAGTATGCCTCTATATGAGCTTAAATTGAAGTTTCTGGGGTCGCAGCTCCAATGCTCTTGGCGCCATCTTGAGAACAAAAAAAAGTGGGGCGGCCACATATCTTGGAAAGCACTGCCCCCACAAAAAAAGTTTAATATGTCAAACTTGTGTAAAATTTAATTTTCAGTAAATTGTGAATACATTATTTTCACGTGATGTCAATATTAAAAGAGTTACACGCCAAAAACGACGTTGAAAAGGGGGGATCATTTTTCGCGCGCCACAACTTCTTTATTTTCGAAAGTAACTTTTAGAAAGTTTGATCACCAAACGTTTGCGGTATTGTTTGTTTCGATCACTGTACCATGGCGGGAGCTATTTTGTCTCGAAGGGGGCAAGTCACACGAAAAAAGCATTTTAACACCTGTTTATCTGATCCTAAAATGCTTTTTTCCATGCACGGTTTACGTCAAAATTCTGACAGTTTGACTGGACTATATAGTCTCGGTCTCTTTAACCAGTCAGTAAGAAGATCAGTGATATGCCACTGTTTTATTACGTTCGACGTTATTCAAGGACTAATATTTGTAGAATAATATAGAATATTTGGAATTTGCTTGTCCAGAATATCCGCACGCATGCAATTTTAAACTAAAACTTCTTGAAACGTGTATTATTGGAAGAATGGACTTTAATTGACCAAACGTACCTAGAAGATTGATGTAGCGTATACTGAAAGCAGTAAACCAAAAAGCAAAGATAACATACAAAATATTAATTTCTGCACAAACGCATGAGATATTATAGTTAAATTTAATTTCACGGTTTTGGCTGTGAGGTAGCACTTTGCTTTTCAATGAAATCCATTTATTTTTCAGAAAATTACAATGAAAAAGACTTATTTTATTAGTCTGTTCTATATTATTTGCGTGTAACTCATTTTTGACACCATACTTTATTTTCTGAATGAAGTGGAGTCGCTTAATGAATTCTGTACATATCTTACGATTTTGTCTGTGATTCGCTGTATTTATACTTAAGTTCAAAGTAATTGCAAACCTCATCATAGGATTACCAACCTATGTGCCGAATCTAATCAAAAATTTAAACAAGCCGTGAGGTGCGACCCTTGAGGTCCACACGGTCAACTTCCCAGTAATATCTTAAAAGATATTAAAAATATTAAACACAATAATAATTATGGAAATAATACTACTTCAAATAATAAAAATGTACTTCTCGTAAAACTTATTGGAATGACTTAATATTAATCGTAACATCTACGCGAGCGTCAATTGATTACGTAAGGATTTTGGTGCATTGGTTTGATTGAATATTCACGCGGATCAATCGGAGGGGGGACAGGTTACAAAGCAGTTTTTTCATTAAAGTTAAACATGGTGCTGTGAAGACTATTGAAAATCTGCTCAAATTTTGCAAATATTAATAAACTTTGATTGACTATACAACAATGTCTTTAGAATAAGAGATTTAAGGTATAATGATTCGAATGAACCCTTATTACATGGTTACTTTGAATGATTTTTTATTTTTAATTTAATTTGTTTGTAATCATGCGAAAAGTTTTTGCTGGTTTCTCTACAAAAATTGATAAAAGTTTATAAATTCTATAAACATTTATTATTACGATGTGCAAATATGGTTAAAAATGGAATTTTTTATGAAAAAAAACTACTTTTCTAAAAAAAATTTAATAAATCGTAAACAACACTTTAAAAAAATTTTTAAAATATAAAAACATCATAAAGATGTTGATACGCGTCGATAAACACCTTAATGATGGAAAGATTATTTTTGGTTCTCGAGATATAATGAATGACGTAAATGACCATGAACGTTTAATGATTTTTTATTTTATATTTAATTTTTTTTGTAAACATGAAAAAAAAATTTGCTGATTTTTTCACAAGAACTATTTGGAGTATATAAATAATATAAACATTGATTACTTAGGTTTGAAAATCAGGTTAAACATTTTGTGTTTTTGAAAAAAAAAACCTAATTTTTTGCACTTTTTTTAAAAAAATTAAAAAACGGCTCCAACGGTTTTTTTAAAAATTTGATAGGTTCGTAAAAATGTTAATACCCGTTCATTGACACCTTAATGATGAAAATCGCATGTTTGGTTCGTGAGATATAGCGCATAACATGGTTGACCTTCAAGGGGTGAAAACAGCAAACCCCCCAACCGAAGTTTCCCAAAAACTAATCAGCTCTTAAAATTGCAAAGACGCTTCGATTGACACCTTAACAAAGTCGATACGACTTTGTTTACGTGAGTTATGCTCGTAGAAAAACTGCCCGCGAACGCACGTACGTACGTACATACACACACACATACACATACATACTTCTTTCTAAAAACACTTTATATATACTCTATAAACCTCAAAACGTAAAGAAAAGTTGAAAATTTCAATTTCGATTTTCGAGGCGATTACAAGAACTTCCCATATACTGGGAAGTTAAAAATTTGAACATTAGTGGCTATGATACTAAAATCTGGGATATTTCCAAACTGTGACTAGCGAAATTCTTAGCTTGGGTTCTAAGATGTCCTCAAACGGTGGTTTTCGAATTGTTGTGATATAGTTTCTGAAAAAATCAAATTTACATTTTGCTGCTGCCCATGTTAAAGATAATTTTTTGATGATCCAGGTAGACATTTTCGATTTTAGGCTTATAACGGATACCAATTCTGCATTTTGGCTGATTTCGAATTTTACTACAGTCTAGGTTCATAAATTCATTTATGACACTGGTTTCATATATATGAACGAATTTTGTTAGTCAAATATTACAGAAAACATATGCTAGTTTCCTTCCTGAGATATAAATACTGAAGCATATTTTCAAACAGAGCAAAAGAAACAATAAAAATATTTTAATCTTTTTATTATCTTTGATAAGTTACTATATATATACACACTTATTTTATCTGCTTTTGTTTGTTGAACCAAACTTGTAACATGGTTTTTGTATTTTGCTTTTGATAACCTTATTCGTCACATGCTTTCAACCCATTTCCAATGCAAGCAGCATACGCCACAAGATGTGGTATAACATTCTGTTCATACGTACTGGTAAATAGGTGTGACCAAGGACCTTTTGCGAACACTCCAACATCCTCCCCACCATGAGTTTCACTGTCAATTGGAATCGTCGATGGAAACTTCTGTTTGTAGTTGTCGGCATCCCCGGTAACTAATGGCAATCTTTGGCTGGTCACATCATTCATGTATATATCGTAGCCGTTGCCATTGGCGTAGCTAAGTGTCATGTAAGGAAGATTATCATCTGCTATGGTACCTGGACCGTCGTAAATATCATTGCCACGAACCTATTATATAAAATATAAAATAGTACATCTCTTTTGCCCGCTACAATTTAATTAGACTTAAAAAGAGATTTCACTTACGGGATAACCAGCAAAGCTCATAGTGTGAGCATGATCCGACGTTACCACAATCAAGGTATCTTCCTCGTTGGTCATATCAACAGCAGTCTGTATAGCCTTTGAGAACTCCACTGTCTCGTCCAGTGCAATTTTTGCGTAGACATCGTGGTGTGCTAAATCTATTTTCCCTCCCTCCACAAACAGATAGAAACCTTTTTCATTTTTCTGAAGCACTTCGATTGCCTTGCGAGTCATTTCTTCAAGTGTTGGCTTTTCTGCTTCCAATTGCATGTACTTAGCCTCCAAATGATACAGCATGTGGGTATCTTGAAACAAGCCCATGACTGCATCCGTTGAACTAGCATCAATGTTCAATAGACTTTGACGGTCAAACACAGCTTGTCGACTCGAATCAGCATCAAGCCAATCCCTTATAAGGTTCTTACCATCGGTACGTCTTCCTGGCATATTCTCTGCATCAACCATCGTTTCGTTGATAAACTCACGTCGACCACCACCAAAGATTACTTTGAATTTGCTTCCAACTTCGCCGTAAACCAGTTGCGATGCAATGTCAACTCCTGCCGGACATCCTTCAGGCAAATCGATATTACTCTCCCAATTTCGATCAGCGACGTGGGCATAGTTTCCTGCAGGCGAGGCATGGGTTACCCGTGTTGTAGTCACAACCCCTGTAACTTTGCCTGCATCCTGAGCCCACTTCGCGATCGATGTAGTATGCTTACTGTTGTCCAGTATCGCACTGCAATCACCTCGGAGGATCTGTCCATTCACGCCTATCGTACCGTAATTTCCTTTTACTCCAGTTAAATATGCTGTCGCAGTACTGGCGGAATCAGGAACCTTTTTATCGAGACAATATGTCTTGGAGAGTCCTGTATACGGGAACTTCTCGAAAGATAGTTGCTGCTCCTCCCCACCCATAATCACTCTTGCAGCACTGATAGTTGGCACAGACATTCCATCGCCCAGGAAGAAAATAACATTTTTGGCGATATTTCTATGGTCCGTCTGTTCCGTTTTATCTTCAACGAATTTGACTGCATTGTCTAGCCAGTACTTGGATTCAACTTCTTCGACCAGGTTTTTGGGAGATCGACTTGCGTGACGAGGTTCCGGATGCAAACGTTGATCGTAGCACTGTTGTGATGAATCTTTGCATCCACTGTACCTACTATTGGGTAACACGCTACCTTGCGCTCCCACAAATAGTACCACAAATAAAATTACAACAGCCCGCTTCACCATCTTTCACTGCTCTAGATCTAGGACGAAACTAAATCAAACCGTAAGTACGACTTAGCATATAAAATGCCGATAAAATCTTTCGTTTTGAGTTGTCAACTTAACTAATTCCATAATATCTGATAAGAACTACCACTTAAGAGATTAGATAACAATGTTTTTAATTGGTCCGATTGCCGTTCAGTTCTACTGTTGATACTCAATAAATTGGCTTTCTTTGATTAATTTATGATAGAATCTAAGACTTCCTTGTCAAAAATTCATTTTCTTTAGAATTGTGCAAGGAAGCTTAAAGAAAGTACAAAGGTGGACACATGCACATCTATTGTTTGTGGATTACAGTGCGCCTGTAATTATAAAATTAGCTTACGTTTTTCTTCTTCCATAATTAGTCTAATGGTTTTTCATTTCATGCTTTTACATGAATACTGGTATATCTTATTATGCTTTATTATAGTCAAAACGCTTCTCATCGATTTTAATTTACCACAGTCATTTTACGCGAAAATTGTTACCAAAATCAATTCAAATAGTAATAGCCAACAATTTTTAGTGTTATTTTATTGGGCTATGAATTACTAAAGAAAAACGATCGTAGAAAATAAGTCGCATTTAACTGAATTATTGTGAATCAATATTACCTTTGTTTTTTTTTACATTTTAAATAGATTCATTTGTTAGATTAAAGTAATAAGCAACAGTGTCATTAAGTCCTTTTAATTTATGCATATTAACTCTTATCTTTCATCTGAAAGATATTAATATAGAATGAATGAAAAAAATTAATCAAAACACGTATAAATTAATAAATTTATTTAATGTAACGCTATTTTCTAGCTATTTGTAAATAGCAAACCTTATTTATTTTCGCTCAACACTTTTAGAGACCAGAAATTCCACAAAACGGGCACTGTCTTACGCACGTTAACATGGCATCTTGCTGGTAATCCCGTACAGTTGAAGGTGTTCAACATTTTATTAATAATCAAGAAGTAAAAATTATCTGAAATGGATAATTAGCTACACTTAATGTTGCAATACCGACACTTGTTCGTCAGGGCTTATCTTTAAAATAGAACTGACAAAATCTATCTATTTAAAAATAATTTGCGTTCTTCGGAAACTTCATTACTTCTAAAAGAAGTTGACGATTTGAGACCTATAAAAACATGTTTAAACAATTACGGAGCCATTAAATAGCTTTGAAAATGAGAAATGAGAATCGAGATGCACTAGGATTGCTAACGACTACGACGGAATTAAAAATTTTCATGCGATTCTAGCCACAATGATGTCCTGATTATTATTTTTTACAACCGAAAATACAACATTTGCCAGTATTGTGACTCTGTTGTTCAGAAATCAGTTTAAAATTTGTACGTGAAAACCATCAGATTTCACTAGAACATGTAAAAATTTCAAAGAAGGAAAGCCAACAAATGAACCTTTTTTAACTTTATAGTGTAATGTGACCTGTACGGAAATGCATTACAATAGATTTACCACCCGACACAAAACCCGCAGAGTACTGAAAGATGAATATTAAATTATGAAATAGTAGATAAACAATAAAACTATTTCAAAATTAACTGTTAAAAAAGGCAGTAGATACATTTGGAAACTTGTAGCTGGTTAACGGTGAAACTGACAAAAAAATTAAAATTCATACATACATTACATTAAGGAGCTGAAGCGATGGCTATCAAAGATGAATACAAAATTGCGACTAAAAAAGTGTTGGTGCCGATTGAATGACAATTAGAACTTATTTCATTGAGTAGCTTATGATCTAATCTACAAAAAGTAAAGTTCAAAACTAGCTGGGATACGCAGACTTTTTATTCCGCTTTTGAAGGATTTCTGATTGGCAGCCCTTTTAAATAACGGATACACTTTGTGGTCCGCTGTAAAGATGTTTCACTGTATGTTATTTTAATCGGAAGCAAAATATCTAGCTACGCCAATGGCAATAACATCGGTATGCTGAAGTTTTGATGAATTTCAGGATATCCTAATCATTTAATATTAATACAGTGTAACCTCGGTAATTGCAACTAATAGAAACACAGAATTGTTGCAATTTTCGGGTCAGTACTTTTTGTGAAGAAAAACAACCAATTAACACAAATGAAGTTATTTTTATAGGAAAAAAATATTGTAATTCAAAAAGAATGAGTGCAACAAAAACTTTTCTTACACCTTTATATTTTTCAAACACATGTATTCAGATTTTCTCAAAAAAGTTAAAAAGTGTTGCTTGCTTCTGGCTCTTGCCTTGCTTCACAATAGCTGTCTCCTTCAATTGTTGCAAAACGATTATATCCTGAAGATTTTCGTTATTCTGTTCAGCCCATTCAATACAAATGTTGAAGCTTCGTATTGCGTCTTCATTTTTATCTTGTTCACTCTTATCTCCAAGGTGCTTTTGTCAACTGACTTTGTTTTATCGTCGTCTATCTCTTCAAAACAAAACCTCAGCTCCAGTTATCAATATCATCTCATGTCAAATTATCATCAGGCCCAATTTGTTTCAGAAGATCACCTTTTGGGTCTATTAAATCTTTCATGCACTGCATTTCTGATCTTATGATACTCGGCGGAACGTCATCCTCTTCCGTCGAATCAGAGACTGGTGTCATTAATTTTTCCCAGCATTTTTCAATAACGTGTGATCTGACCTTCGCCCATGCTCTAGATAAAAGACATACGGCGTGTTTTAAGTTTGTTCCCTTAATTATTTGCTCCGTGTCCGATTTCTCAGAACCTACAATTTGGGCCAACAAGCTTTTTTGTAAAAAAGTTTTGTCAACCTAATCACGTTTTGGTTCATAGGTTGTATGATTGCAGTGCAGTGCGTCATCACTTTCAAGGTGGCCATCTTTCGGATGACATGGAGCATTATCAAGCAGTAAAAGTGCTTTTGGTGGAAGTCCCTGAGCACTTAGGAATCTGCGGACCTAAAGCAAAATAAAGTCCATTCAAATCAATAAATTTAATTTCGGTAATTGAAAACCTTATGGTACTTCTGGAACAAATGTGTGATGAAACCAGTCGTCGAATAAACATCTCGTCATCCAAGCGTTGTCACTGTTTCTGTACACCACAAGAAGATCTCCAGCTCGTGGTTGTATTTTTGTCTTGTTGTTGCTCCTTCATTAGTGACCACACGTTTTCTATTGGGTTTGCGTCTGGACTTTGTGATGGCCAAACCAAAGTTGTGAATCCGTTTTAATTTTTCCAGCAGGTACAGAGATGACTCCGATGTTTAGAATCGTTGTCTTCTTGCAGAATCCAATCGCGATTGTCGGCTCCATATGAGCAGCAATTTTTTTTATAAAGTTTGATCATTGATTCAGCATTCAGAGTTTTCGTAAAAATGATAAGCTTCCCGAATCTTCATTTCGAGAAGTATCCGTAAACGTGCATCTTTGCCGGGTGTTAAACTGTACGTCGAAAATTTCTTTCATCATGTTTCTTCCAGGCTATCTTCCAGTAATTACACAAATCAACTAAAGATGCATCAGTGAAAATCACGTTGCTCTAATTGCGGCTCAAATTTCGATTTGCCCAACTTAGTCGCTTTTCGATATGCTTTTCAGTGAGCAACGGATTCGCCAGTCTAATTCTACTTTTGAAGCCAGATTCTTACAATTTCCACCTTATCGTAATAGTTATCCACTAACTGCTTTGGTCAGCAGTTTCTGTCTCGTATTTCGTAGACTCAGTGCCGAGTTCTTCTCAAACAAGCTATAGATGACCTTATTTTGCCTTTCAGAGGCAAAGTAGGACCTCTACTTGGCTCATCGTCAACGTTACCAGACTCTTTAAAAACCTTAACTCACTTCTTAATAAACGACGCAGAAGTTTTAGTATACCTTACAGCTTGTACGAAACTCATTCTTGGTCCTTTTGGATGGCTTACCAAGAACACTGCCGCAAACCGCCTTTTATATATGACACTCATATTGTTATGACGCTTTATCTCCCAAGTTTCAAAAGGTACATCAGGACTCGAGGCGTAACGCTTATATAGTGCAGGCATATATTTACCAAAGTAATTAAGTTAAGCTAAAATGGAGATATAATTAGCGACATGTTTTCGTGAAACACAGTGTATATAGTTTCTTTCAACGACCACAGCATAGTACTAGCTTGCTTTAAAAGATGTACATCGTAATTTCGGCATCCTAAAAGTTAAGAACCTACCCCCCCCTTCCCGTAAATAAGGCGTAATGGCAAATAAAGTGCTACCATATATACATTATCTATAGTGAAGAAATTTTGTTGTAAGAAAAAGTTTGCTTAGACCAAGTAAGAAGCTGCGTTAAATAATTACAGTTGCATGATAATATGAAAAGCTACGAATGAGTTGAACGGATAGTTCAAGAAATCAAGAGAAATAATAAAATTATTTAGTTTACATTATAAATCCAAGTTTTTACTTTGTTGGAGCTATTTTTGCTGAACCGGATGCACTCGGAAACAAAATCGAAGATATAAGAATGACTATTTGAGAAATGAACTTAAAACTGAAAAGCCCTGTAGAAGTTAAAAATAATTACAAAATCTTCAGAAATCGGAAGCAACAAATCTGAGCAAATCATCAATGAAAGATTTGCAAGATGAAATGAGATTTAATATTTACAATGGAAATGGAACTGAATGAAAGAGAAACGGGCTTTATTAGATGTTTCGTTTGTCATGTTTTCTAAATAAGATAAAATAAATGAACGTTTTCAGGCGATTTAAATTTCAATCAATATTTTATCAAATGTAAATATCACGCATTATTCATAAGCTCTATAAGCACCTTATCTGATACCAAATAAAGAATAGGCTTTCTTTGTACTTAACTTCAATGTGTTCAACTAATTGAGACTAATTTCTCTTGAACCAATTTTTCGCTTATTATCAATTGTAAATATATCTGCGTTCATGTCTACCAATTCACGCTAAGTATCTTCTGAGCAATTTATTATTGTGAGTCACAATAATAAGATTAAGATATAATTCATAGAATTTGATTGATTTACTCGATTCGTGCTGTGATACAGTTGCCAGGTAATTAATCTTATTCATTCAATAGTCAATATCTTTAAGTTTGATAGGTAAAGTTACATGTTTTAATTTACCTTTCTCGAAATTTTTCAGTATTCATGTGTACCTCTTTAATGTAAATAAGGACTAAATAAGAATTAAGACACTTTGATGTACCGGAAAAACTGTGTGTTATATATTCGCGGTCATTGATTTGAAATGAGATCGCAAGGTAGAGGTACAACTTGGCTCATAAATAACGAATCATGCGTAGTTATTTTCTGCTCATGAACTGAAAGACAGGTATTTGGCTATACGTTAGATATGCCTCATGAAATCGGTAACGAGGATATTGAACTTCAATCGGCACAATTGTCCGTCTGAACTTTATCTGAAGTAAAAAATATCTTTTCAGCAAAAAGCAATGCCAAATTGTTTTCTTATCTTGTCATACACATCGCTCAAAATAATCATATGGCAAAATTCCGAAATATTTCAGAATCAACAATTTATTCATGCCAAAAAATGAAGAGATATGAAAGGCCAATAAAGAACTCAACTTATATTGATTAGAATATTGAAATTTCTTTTTGTTTGCCCTCAATCGAGTACTACAATACTTCGATTCTCAACCCCAGGCTGCAAATAGTCTTCCTAATGAAATGATAAACTGTGCAACGACGTCGACGGGCTTCTGAATATCTAAAACTTGCTGGGATTCTTGCACATGGAAAATATACTACATAGTTTTTGGACGAGATCTTGATGAAAATTTGTGGACGAAGATTTAAAAAAATTAAGCATTTTTTTGATTACTTTTCTGAGCTTTTTGGTAAAAGTTTTACGCAAGCATTTCATAAGCTTGCGCAAACTTTTCATATGCTTGGGCAAGCTTTTCTTATGCTTGTGCAAACATTTAATATGCCCGCGCAATCGTTTCGTACTTGCGCAAACATTTCAAATTTTTCATCTAGACATTTTGGCAAAGACGTGTATCCTTCTTTGAGACTTTGTCATGACGATTTTATTGATAAGTAATTTAGACAAAAAAATTTTGTATGCAATATATATCAGTGTTGACTTTCAGCCTGTATAAAGTGTTAAAAGCAATATAGAAACAGCTTCAAATAGTTGATGCATCCTATAAGACATCGATCTAATCTTTAAGAAACTTTCGTCCAAACCGAAGTTAAATATGACAATGACGTAAATAGTTCGTCCTGGCTATGAATGCCACCAGATAGTAATCCAAAGAACATTTTGAAAAAACAAAGATGCAGATACATAAACAATTATGTAAACTCATAAAAAAATTTTTAAAAGTTAAATTGCCTGGCGGGAACTACATTGTACCACGCCACCAAATCAATTACTATTGCGAATATTCGTGCAAAGTGTTTAACGTAGTGATTATCATTTTTGCGGTTCGGGTAGATGAAATTATTTAATAGTTTTTAAACATTCATTAAAATTTGATCTTTTAAGAGCCAAGCTATAAACATTTCTTAATTCTGTTCAATTTTAATCGCTATCAACTACCATTTGAATAAAAACATGAACCGATAACAAGTTGAATGAATCTCTCACGATGTTATAAATTGTTACGATTTTTTTCTAAACCAATTAATACCATCTTTTTATAGTCCTCTTCATCGTCTTATTGTTCTTTCAATATTACCAATCGCTCCACGATATTCATCCACAATACGCTAGCATGTGAACTGTAAGATAACAGATACAATGCACTTTGCTATCATTCATCATTAAAGCTACCAGTTAAAAAAGGCCCGCATTATGGCTAGACCAAACAAATAAAACGTATAATTTTACAGTTTCTAATCAATTAATCAGCAGCACGCATTTATCACGCTTTTTGATAATCCTCGTGTTATCACGTGTAGAAACATTGTTGCTAGACCTGATAGACGTGAGAGGCTAATCAACGAATAAAGTCATAAAACGACAATAGAAGAGCTTCTTGATAGACAAATTTAATTGTGTTTGTCGTAATTAATTGGAAAACACGAAACAATCACTCACGATTAATTAAAAGTTTTAGGTGTTCATTGCGAACTTAGTGATGTCCTGCAGATATCAATAATTATATTTTCAGACAAAAACAGCATTATTGAACACAATGTATATTAAGAAAGGTGGACACTTAAAAATGACCTTTAAATATATTTCTAAGGCATTACATATCCACAACTGATAGATACGTAGTACACTTACTATCCTCCAGAGTGCTTTTGTTGGCAACTATTTGATATTGCTCTCTTGAAAATTACTTAGGCTTAGAGGTAGCCAATTTTCAATGAGGTGATTTGCGTGCTAGCATGTTCTATGACGATTACATATTTATGTCTAACAAGCTCATAAGTTACATTACAAAAACTTCATGCATTGAAAAATGAAAAAAAAATTCAAATTAGATTCATTATTTCAAAACTTTTTAAACCACAATTTTTGTGGGTAATAGCGTTATGTTGCTTATCTCCAAGCAAATGTAATACATTATGTTTGAATGATCTCTAAAGTACATTCTCGTACGTCTCTCAAGTTTATTCAAACCTTCCCTTTTTTGTAGAAACTAAATAAGGAAAAAAAACTAATTGCCGATTTGCGAAAATCGATTGCTAAAGATATTGAATCGTGATATTATATGAGGGCGATCGCTGTTAAGTGCTGTTTATCAGTTATCCATCGGGCTCATGTTTAAAGTCAAAAAGAAGCTTCAAATCGCTATTACAAGTTCGAAAGGAGGGCGTCCGAAATTGTTATCCTGCGTATCTGAGCGGTATTTACGTCGAATAATTGTGACTGGTGCTGTGGAAAATACCGTGGAAGCCAATATCGAACTCCGAAGTGCACGTGGTGTCAGTGTATCCGATGATACAGTTCATCAGTGTCTTAAAACTGGGGAATAGAAAACAAAAACAAAAACAACATCATAAAAAAGCCCGAATAGCTTTAACCTAACAGCATGGAAATTGGACTGTTGCTCATTGAAATAATAATATGTAAAATGGTCTCACGAGAATAAAATTAATCGGCAAGGATCTAATGGGGAAGGTGGACCTAACATTAGGGTCACGTAACTACAATATTATGAAAGCTTTAAAATTTGGTGAAGGCTCTTTGATGATTTGGGGCTGTTTCAAAGGCAACAAGTACGGAAAATTACGTCAAATAAATGGAATCATGCGTGTTGTGAACTATATAAACATTCTGGAGGATTCTCTGTTTCCGAGTGTCAATTTTTTTGGGTGCGAAATTGAAAACGATAATCTTTCAAAAAACACTGTGGAAAGTGGAAATGTGAGCCGCTTACAAAAGTGTTCACACAATTCAGTAAAAAACTATATTTTTTACGAGAGATTATAATCAGAATCACAAATTTTTTGGGAATGTTTGTTTGAAGAATAGTGGAATTATTATTTATATTAAAAGATATTGTCGATTCCACTCTCATTACTTTACTATAAAGATATATATATATATATAGATATATGTGTCTATGTGTGTGTTTGTTTGATATTAAATTTTCACACTTGCAAAGCCACATAAAATTTGGAAGCGTAGATTTAATTGATAAAATTTATATTGAAAATTGTCTCCGAAAATTACAAAATTTTCTATCATTTTTCTCAACACTTTGATTTTTTTTTCATTTGAATACCTCTTATTTTACTTTATTGTCTAACAAACATTTCCATTTTCGTCATGATTCTCTCATTTGTAGGCACAATTTGTGTGTTCCAGAAACGTCTCACGTTAAAATTTGTGAAAACAAGCCTTTTGATTGATTTGCTTCACAAAATCATACTTCATACATTTTTTCATCGGAAAATCCGACTCTTTGAGCTTTGAGTTAAATAAAATAAACTTTTTATAAAATCAGGTAAAACCATATCTTCATTTTCCACAATAAATTAACAAATCTTAAGAAATAACGACTGCTTGATACAACCAAACATTTTAAGTCTTTAAATGGAGCAACTAAAGTTTTCTAATCACAAGCTTTTAGACCATTTCCGATGCAGCCAGCAAATGCCATCAAATGAGGGATCACATTTTGCTCGTAGGTGCTACTAAACAAATGCGACCAAGGGCCATTTGCATAAACACCAACATCCTCGCCACCATGCGTTTCGGTACTAATTGGAAGTGTCGATGGGAACTTCTGCTTGTAATAGTCAGCATCCCCCGAGACAAGAGGTAAGCGTCCATTAGTTTCTTCGTCCATGTACTTTGAAAAACCATCTCCGTTAGCATAGCTAAGGGTCATATATGGTAGATTGTCTTCCTTGCTAATATCCGCTGCTCCAAAGATTTCATTTCCACGTTTCTGGAAAAGTGAAAAACAATCGTGAGCTGAGCTTTGAAAATCCAAAATGTTTTACTGGCAAATAGTTGAAACGAATTTCTTAGATTTCGTGTGATTAATTTTTTTTAGCATAGACCATTCGAACATTAGCTCAATGCAAGTTGTTACAAAAAACACACAGCTCCTAAACAAACCTCATTTAAGTTTCAAAAACACTATAACGATTTCCATCTGCTAATTTTGCTTGGAAGAATCGTAAAATAATGCTCTACTCACTGGATATCCCGCAAAGCTCATTGTGTGAGCATGATCAGCAGTGACAACAATTAAAGTATCCTCTTCATCCGTCATATCGACTGCTGCTTGTATAGCCTTTGAAAACTCTACAGTTTCATCCAAGGCAATTTTAGCATAAACGCTGTGATGAGCCAAATCGATTTTACCACCCTCAACAAACAGGTAGAATCCTTTTTCATTTTTCCCCAGTATTTCAATGGCCTTCCGAGTCATATCTTCTAATGTGGGTTTCTCATCATCCAATTGCTGGAGCTCTGCTTCCATATGATACAACATATGAGTATCCTGAAATAGCCCCATAACAGATTCAGTACTCTCACTATCTAAGCCAAGAAGTCCTGGACGATTGTAAACATACTTTCGGCCGGAATCTATGTTAAGCCATTCTTGGATAAGATTCCTACCATCCGTTCGGTAACCACTTCTGTTTTCTTCGTCCACCCCTGTAGCGTTTATAAATTCTCGACGCCCGCCGCCAAAAATAACACTAAAGTTCCGCCCCACATCACCGGTTACTAGCTGAGCTGCAATATCGATTCCCTTAGGACAAGCAGCTGGTAAGTAGCTATCGCTCTCCCAGCCACGATCAGCTACATGAGCATAGTTTGCTGCTGGAGAAGCATGGGTAATTCGAGTGTTAGTCACTATACCAGAAGCCTTCCCTGCATCCTGAGCCCATTTCGCGATAGAGCTAACATATTTAGACTCATCAGTGGTCATAGTACAGTCCCTTCTCTTCACATGCCCATTCACACCAATGGTTCCGTAGTTTGCTTTGATTCCACACAAGTACCCTGTAGCGGTGCTGGCGGAATCAGCTACCATCCTGTCTAGACAATAGGTCTTCGATAGTCCGAGATGTGGAAACTTCTCAAATGAGAGTTCCTGCTCCTCACCTCCTAAGAGCATTCTTGCAGCACTTGTTGTTGGAATGGACATTCCATCGCCGAGAAAGAAAATAATATTTTTCGCTATGTTGGTGTTCAACTTCTCTTGTGAACGCTCTTCAACAGTTTTCATAGCACTTTTCAACCAGAATTCCGAGTCTGCTTCACTTTTTAAACTCGAAGGGTTTCTGTTAGTTTTTTGGAACTGTGGATGCAATCGTTCGTCGTAACATTGTTCCTTAGAATCCGCACATTTTTTTACATTACTTCTTGGAACTACTACACTGCCTCTTAAAAGAGTAGCAAAAACAATAATCAGCACAAAAGGTACTAAGGCTGCCATATTGCACTTGTCTAGCGTTGATCTGAAACTGAAAAATTCTTCGTTGGGAGCTTGATTATAACAAATGGTTATAACTTATCTGCACAAAGTTCATGATCATAAAGTTAAAATACGATGAGATTAAAAAATATTTGCTTATTCTGGTGATTAAATTATCAAGGTCCTTATCCGTTTATAAGTGCTTGAATCTGACTAGCCATTGTATATTCTAGCGCATGCTACCGACGAAAAATTAATTTATTGTGTAATAAAATTGTGCTTCAATTCCCTACTTACTCAATCCTTTTCGGTTAGCACCGCAGCAACTTCGACTATTTAAACCCTTATTCACATTTAAAAAAATGGATTGAATCTGTCAATTTTAACGGCATTTTATCCAAAAGCTATATTCAATCAATTCAATACATTTATTTTATATGATTGGCTAATG
The DNA here is from genome assembly GCA_963942545.1 of Oxycera nigricornis. Classification (NCBI taxonomy): domain Eukaryota; kingdom Metazoa; phylum Arthropoda; class Insecta; order Diptera; family Stratiomyidae; genus Oxycera; species Oxycera nigricornis. The sequence continues at coordinate 30,026,239 of OZ012660.1, forward strand.
TTTCAAAACCTGAGGTAAGGAGCATTTAGTATAAAAAATAGATTCAAAAGTAATTCGGAACAATCAGTTAATCTTTAGCATCAAAACGTTGTTTTTCTTCTTCTCGTGTAAAATTCCCTGTTGCCACAAATTTTCCTTTAATAATTATAGTAAAACTGGAAAATAGTTCATTTGTCTTCAATTTTTCTACTTTGACATTAGTTGGCTAACGTCTGTATTGAATTTCCGAAATTTACCAAATTTTCGAATGTGTCACGTTCATACACTAGGTCCACTTGACTTCCACAGTAACTCTGCATTATGAACAAACATGCATATACGAAGTAAGCACAAGATCCTCAGCACGTCTGCACGGTTTCATGACTCATTCGCACGGGATCTATATCACATTGGAATAAGTGGCTCCCAATTTTCGCAAACTGCCTGATGTTCGATCCCCGTTGACGACGTCTTCAGGCGGCAAATAGATTTCGATCGGAGTAAAGATGCTTTCGCAATGTGAATCACTTCAAATGAGCTTTGGATGCGTGTCTGTGAAAATAATAGCAGAATCCATCATTTGATGTCTCGTTTGAAAAGATTCACGTTACGAAGGCCGGAATTCATTTGTTGTGCAAAGGTGTCAATATCGAGGCTCATCTTTTGGAACTGGACATCAACTGCGTCAACCTAACCTTCCATGAAGACAGTTGATAAACGAAAGGTCTACGAAAGAACACACTTAAACTGCGTGCTTAAGCTCATGCTTAATAACCGTTGGAGAATATTTACAAAGCTATGCTACTGTTAGCGCGAAAGAAGATTTTTTTTGTGTATTCAGCCGCGTCTCACTCGCACTGGTAAAGTTACATTTGAATAAAATCCGTTTACTCATCGAACTTGTAAGGGTGTGACGCGGAAGTGGTGTGGAATTTCATCGACATTGTGCAAACTTGCTGCAGACGTACTGCAACAAAACTTTTTTCTTCGGTTTAGTGTGAAAGTATTGCGAATCTGAATATCTCAACTAAGAGAAAACGGGGTGAAGGTAGGTAATATTCTTGGATTACTAATAAAATAAGTTTTGCTATTTTCAAAAAAAAAACATCAATATTTATGAAAATTTTATCTTGAAAAAAATATGAAATCAAACGATTGTTTTTTCCTTATACAGATTATATTACACAATATACAATAGTTTTTTTTTAAACTCATGAAAACAGTTTCTAAGAAAACAACGCTGATTTGTTGCGGTAAACAATATTTCAGATGACAATGTGTCGGATAAATAGAGTTTTTCCCATCAAAGACTTATTCGAAATGCTCTAACTCGGCTAGTGATTTTGATTATGACATCAATTTGATGAGTTCCATAGAACTGAGGTGTTTCTTGGTCAAGTCAAGCTTAGAGAGTAGAAAACCTGGAAGTCATTGTCACAGAAGTGCAAGAAAAATGTTAAGGAACCTTGCCAAAATCAAATTTGATCGAATAAATGCTTAAGCATCTCTAATTAGCTCTCTATTAAATGAAGCTTGTTGGATCTAAAGTTTTCAGATTTATCAAGTGTTATTTCCTATTTCCTCATGCTGCTTCTCAAAAGTCTAATTGTATACTATTCTACACACGTCTCTGTAGTTTAAGTCAAGAACAGACAATTTGAAAATAATTTTGCAAGAATCACGTACTAAAAGACTTTTCTGCACGATACAGTAGTATAAAACTTGCTGGCATGTTTCTTGTATCATTAAATCAATAAAATCTCAATCGTTTTTATTTTGATAGGCTTATTTCTCTTACAAAGGATGACAGCGATTTGTCATAGATATCTCTTGACTATAGTAAAATCATATTTATCAAGGGACAAGCTTTCAAACCATCTCTAAAATAAGAGTTTGTAAATATTTTGTTCAAATTTCGACATCCTGAAAATTTGAAAACGTCAGTCGTAACACAAATTTAGCAGCAGAAACCATCGTAAATTTAAAAATATAGGATTTGGATTCAGAGAAAATGAACTCTTTATCTTATAAATATGAGTTGAGGAACAAAGAAAAATGTTCTACATCATAAAAATTTTTTTTCTTGCGAATTTCTGTTACTGTCTTCATCGAATAACAGCAATACGGTGATGCCATACAGTAAGGTAAATTTAAATATTTAATTAAATGCAAAAAAAGTAAAAAAACAAGGCACAAATACTGATTTAGGTCATTACTTCATTCTTTCTAATTTCTACATCAATTTATAAATAAATATGTATGTATATACAACCCACATAATTTACGCTAAATAAACTATAAAATACATAACTGGCTCTAGGCAACATAAAAAATCACCATTGTAAATTCTTTGATTGATGTAGATACCTAAGTATATTTAAAGTAACATGACTAATAAATTAATATTCTTATTATTTTTTAATATCGTGCGCAAAGGCACGCTTCGCCCGCGAAGATGTCAGTTATTGATTACACCCAAATGGTATGCGGTAATAAAGATTGCATTTTTGGTATTTATTACACTCTCTTTAGTAAATTACTATCAAATTTTACAGCTTTTCTATAAGAGATATGCATTTGTTGATAAGCGCCAAGATTCAGTTAACATTAAACTATTTCCTTTATATTTACTAATGGTTAAAGTAAATGGTTTTTTTCGTTGCAAAATAAGATTTTTATGATTGCTTAGTAACCGCAAAAATTTCATGGAAAAATTTCATATCTTCATAATTTTAAAAAGCATGTTTTGATTGTAGAAATTTATTCAATTCTAGGCACGGAATGAAAAGCAATTAAATTGAGAATAGAATGAATCTTAGTTATTGGGTCAACCGTTTCAAGACTAGTTACAATAGTTAGCCAGGCAGTATTTATAATAACTGGTACAATATATACGAGTATTTTTACCAACATTTCTTAGAGTAATAAACTTTGGTACCTATCCTAACATAATTTGAAATTTAAATGAAAAAAACATTTTGATGCGAATAAGGACATGTATCAGCAGAAGCATAGTAACTCTAATTTTGTGATATTTCCACAATAAATCAAAATCAATTGCTTCATAATCTTTTTGTTATTCTCGTGGAACAATCGCACCACCATTTTGAAAAGAAGAAAGTATCTTTGCCAAATGATAAATCGGACTAATCTTTCAATATCTTCGTTGAGGATGCACAAATGCTTCGTCTTTAAGTTTTGCGTCAGAAAGATTCATAAAAATGTTTTTCAAATATTCGAAAGTTGGTCCATTTTTATCAAACATGGTTATAAAAAAATTATCAATCCTAGTTTTATAAGCTACGGTGGTAAAATTACATCCTTCGGGTCAATCAAGGATCTGTGGTTGATATTCATTTTACTAAGTAAATTTTCGTTTCGAACAGACCATTCTTTTGTAATACAGTAATCATTCCTGCATATACTATCCCTTAAATACAAAAAAATCGATATTTGAAGTAACCTCTCTGTAAACAGAGAAGTAGTTCCACTACTTTTAAATCTCCGTACACTTTCCAATTGTTTTCTTTATATTTTATAAATTAAATCAATGCGCACATTGTGTCATAAGATTCCTTTGAGTTCACTCCATATCGTATGGTAATTAATGGATTTTTACTACCATTATGTAAAAACGCTGCTTCGTTTCGAAGAACTCATCCGCAAACGCCATTTTTCTGGACCAAATTTTATATAAACAGATGTATGTTTACACTGTTTACTTTTAGAACCTAAGAATGGTTATTTGAATACCAGCAGTTTAGAAAATTTCCTCGTAATAAATTTCTAGGTATTTCAGTCACGTCCTATAGCCTTCTTCAGAGTTTTCAACTATGATGTGTTAAAAAAAATTGTATTCTTGTTATAAGTATGTAGACACGAAACAAAAACAGTATGTTTTATCTTTGGATAACTGTAAAAAATGTTTTTAGCTAGTTACAATATAATGGTTCATTTTCAATCAGCCAACCAACATTTATTCGTTTCTTTTTTTATCAACCACTTTACCCAAAGTTTTGCGATATCTTCGGTTAAAAGTTTTGCAATAATATGGGAAAGTAACTAGCCAGCCAGCCAGGAGAATAACTATCCGACTATAGAGAAGGTTCAAAAAACTAGCTGACCTGTCCACATTGTGACTTCAGTATGTAAAATTTTGAGTACTTAAGTGAGCATATATGTACACAGTGGCGGCTCTACCTGTGGGGCTAGTGGGGCTCAGCCCCACCACTTATTGATGAGCCTATATTAGTGCAAATGTAATAAAATATCATTAAAGATTTCAATATAGTTTTCATAATTTCATTTCATTTCAAAATATAATGTAGCATTTTTTTCGCCCATGCTGTAGGTTACTTTCACATAATCTTCTTGCCTGTAGAACAATTTGTTTTTCTCTTCGACTCGCTTCGTTGTGCCTGCACCGAGTAAAAGCGAAGAGTAAAATTCAAACTTATTTTCTCTTTGACAATTTTCCACCTTTACTATGAGAAAAGGGCTACATTAATCTAGCCCCGATTAAGAGAATTTCGATTTGAATGTGTGCGTGAATTCTATGGTGAAGCGGCGGGAGTGTGCGTGTTTGAAGTAACATGTATATACTTAGCGGACGGGCTATTCATATGGAGCCCGTTCAGTGCTTCGACAACGTTTAGTCTTGGCATGGTCTGGATAATATTTTTGAGCAGGCATGAGCAACTTTTTTTTACGGCGGGCCGCAGGGGGTGAAGGTGATGACTGTTAATGCAATAGTAGTCTCATCAGTGTAGTGCATGGTATTAATACTTAGTGTGCCTTGGTAGTGTTTAGTATTTTTTTAAAGTTTTGTAGTGCTTTTTAACAAGATTTTCCTTGCATGTGCTAAAACTTGCTAGAAGTTTGAACTTCAATTTTAGTAAATTTTTTTTCGGTATTTTCAAAATATGAATTCGGTAGAAAATATAATTAATATTAATATTACGCTATTGGAACGAAATGTTTCAAAATATGTCTTCCATTGTTCAGCTTTACAGTCTTTTTGAAGATAATAACCTTTGTTCGTTTCCGCTTGCAGTACTCTCTGTTTGTAATAAATTCATTAAAGAAATACCCAAAATGAATGAAAGGGTGATTGACTTGTTTGCTCAACAAAAAAATCGACGTGCTGAATATTTATACAAATAAAACATCTAGATAAAAGAAATAGCTTTTGTTGTTGATGTTGATTGAAGAACTACATACAATGTAAAACTGTTTTTGCTGAATTTATTTATTGATGGTTTTTGCTCTTGTTATTGTTGCTTTAGTTGAATTTATTTATTACTGGTATTTTTGATTGTTATTGTTATTTTTGTTGCATTTATTTTAGTAGAGAAATTATTTATTTTGAAAAGTGCGACAGGCTTAAAAGTTGTTTCGTTGCAAGAATTCAAATGTTTTTAAACAATTTTTTTTATTCAGAGTGCACTGAACTTTTATTAAAGCTTTAAATGTTATTCAAAATACGATAAGAGGAATATATCTTTGATTGCCAGCGAATCTACTTTTGGGGAAACTGATCACTTAAAATCGCTTAACGCTCCGCATGTGGTACCTCTTGGATGGAGTGGAAACTCACATAAGAACTTATATTGGTGATAGAAAAATTCGTACCAGTAGCCCCACCATACTTAACTCCCACGAGCCACCACTGTATGTACACCTAGGAATGTGGGAGAAGAGGTTTTTTTGGCCATTTTTGTAGAGGGACTGATTAAGCTCTAGAATTCAATTGTGTGTAATTTCAAGAGTATGTTTTAATTTTGCAAAACATGTGTCCAAAGTGTTACCCCTAGTTATATTACATTTATGGTACATACAAATGTCATTCATCAACTTTTTTATAGTTTTTTAATTTGTTTTCATATATCTTACATTTTTATTTTTTTATTTTTTGCATAAAAAAATTGTTTTATATTTTCGACTTCTAGACAAGTCTAAAAATCATTTTCCAGATCAATTTTACGGTTTCATATGATCTCAGTAAATAGGCACAATAACCATTTTTTAATGGGGAAACCCCCATAACTTCACATGATGCCATGACCGCCGCGAACTTTTTATGCCATAGTAGTAGATGAACCCCCTTCTTTCGATCCCCCCTACTTCCACTCACTTCAAAGGTTGCGGCCATAATTTTAACCTTTACCCTTTTGTTATTATTTTACATAAAACCGCCGACACAGCACTCCAGTAAAGACGTGCACTCTTTCCGCCATATTTATTATTTCTTGAAATATTTACACCACACATTCTTCAGATCCTAACTTTCAAGAAAATGCAAGAATAGAAAAACGACTTATTTAAACAATTATGCCCCCTTAAGCTTCGCAGATATACAAAATATTTAATATTTTCGGTTAAGATTTAATTTCACCTATAAATCAGGGTGGAGAAGTGGCGAGTGGCCAGTTTTCACACCTCTCCGTTTTGCTGATCAACTATTTAATTGCAAAATAATAACCAGATTTAAGGGGTCTTTTAGGTTACGATTTTCAAAAAAAAAATATTTTGAAAATTTTTCAATAGAAGGGAAAGAGATATCACTTTAAAATTTTGTACATTTGTTAATTAGTACGAACATATTTTTTTCAAATTTCTTTATCGTTTTTTCACCCATAATATTTTTTTTTTAAAAAAACATCAAAAAATGATGGCGGACGTAATTTCAGATGACTGGATCATCTGGGAAAAAACAAAAAGGCAAATTAATCCTTGTTCAAATGCCTATGGCAGGTACCGGAATGATTTTTATTTCATATAAAAATAACAAAATGGCGACCTATTTTTAAAAAAAACTATTATTGAGTGTGGAAAATTGGGTGAAAATTGGAAAATTCGATACCGATCATAATGACTCCGCTACCGGCGGAGTATTTTTTTTAAATCGTGTCCGCCAACCTAAAAAAAACATGAATTTGTTTATTTTTTTACGAATTTTTAATTACGCTCTATACCTCTACTCTACTATGCCTGGGCCATAAAAAATTCCTTCTTCTTACATACAGCTCTTGATTAGCTAATTGTGCATCTCTGCGAGCTGTTCTGGTTTTTACAAAAAACGTGACCTAAAAGACCTCTTTATTCATTTTTATTAATAACTCAAAATTTTTTTTTACATTTTCGAACGAAAATCATGTGTACAGTCGTGCATACAGCGAATATGCTACTACTATTGTTTTTTAATTTGGTCAAATCAACCCGCAGATACATATTTGTACGTGCTTTTCCTTCTATCGAAGAGCTAGCTGTAAGTAAAAGCAAACGTTACGTGTCAAAAATATTACTTTCTAAAAAAAAAATATTTGCAATACATTTAAAAAATGTTTGCCGATTCCTCTCGCATAATCCTCTATCCATTTTCCCTTTTTTATATGTTCGATACCGAATCAAAAGCAAATGAAACCCATTTTTAATACTTGGATAACGTCATTTGGCCAATAAAAATGGGCGCACATATGTTATCGATGATTTTTTGAGTACCTTTGTTTTAAATTTTAAAAGTCTTTGGAAATAATGAAACCAAAGGCTTTTGTTTTGGAAATATCTTGTCCTAAACATAGCATTTTTTATATTTTTTTTTCATCATTTGAGGTTAAGAAATCTGAGATATACTCCAGATTTTTTCTATGACACTCATTATATATGTCTAGTGGATCACTCATACAGTTAGTTTTGTCATTTATTACATTTGTTAATGTAAACTGCAAATACATAATTTTCTGAGCAGATCTGGGGCCCTTCGATGGGTTTAGGCTACCACTAGGTTGCTTTACGTTCTATTTTCAGTGGCTGATATACATGCTATTATCTTTTTTTGTACTATGAACGATTTGATACGAAAACCAATCTTAAGTGCCGTCATGATTTCTAAATTTACTTCGAAAATAGATTGCAGTAAATTGAAAATATATATAAAATAACCTTGCAACATTGTTTGCATTTCTCAGCCTAACATTCAACCTAATAAATAATTTAGCATTACTAATCTCATTAAACACTCTTATAAGTCGGAATGATCTACGATGGACTTATCAGAACTGATTTCTAGCCAAGCAAGCCCATAATCAGTTACAAAATTCTTCTTGAGCTCTGAAAAATATGTTAAATATATCAGCATAAATCTGTATTTATATTATCGATAAAAGACTGAGAGCAAAAAATGTTTTCTGACGCGACAGTTATTATAGCCATAACCACACCAGGACACGCAATTCTCGGGCTAACTATTCTTTTTCAAAATACAAGTAGCCACCATAAACATTTTTTTCTGACGGTAAAAAAATATTTGCTTTACTCAAACTCATTCTCTTCAAAAAAAAATTACGCATTCTTTAATTACACCTAAACTTTTGTTTAAAATTTCATGCCTATTTACGTTTCATATTCTTCAACAACACCATTTATTAATTTCTCTTTCAGATTCTTCATGTTTATTCTTGGAAATTTCAATGTTATTTTCAATTAAGGAAAAAGTTAACAACAATATCACATAATACCATTCAGCATTCTTTCTTATCATTAGGTCAATGTTTACTTTTTTCTTACGCTTCAATCCTTTTATGTGCGCATATAACGTACACGCTTCGAATCAAATGCATGACAGAAAATGATAAATCAATTTTCTATTGATTAATTGTTAATTTACTGTGAAAATCTGCGTTGGTGTTGACTTCCCGTGATAATATAAGTACGAAGAAAAGTAAATCGATTAGATTTCTTTGGCGTGGTTCAAAGTAATGGTCTACAAAAAAGAGTTATAAATATGTATATGATTAAATGGAATGGAATGGAAGCGTTAGTATCAACGAAAATCACTGAACGGGACCTGAATATTCAATAATTTTTTTTAACAAACCTCTGTTTTCTGATATCGTTTATTCTTTGTGAAATTTGTGAAAACATTTCGTGTAGATAAGTTTTGCTGTAATTATGGGACATGATCACCTCAATAAAGTTAGCACATACCCATGTAAACGCAGGCATAAAATAGCAAAAAAGGAATGTGAAATACGTCCCTTTTTCTTCTTTTCTTTCAAATATCAGTCCTTCTTGAAGTAAGCTCGTGTGACCCTGTTTTGAATTACATCTTATAAAATTTTAGGAGCATCCTTTGTGATAAACTCAATTGTAGATAAAAATACTATTAATATGTGTGCTATCAATGCACTCTTTAGATAGAGTTGCGCGAACAAACTTTCAAACAATCTGCTCGAAGTAAAATATAAAAAAAAAATTCCAAATCATCATTGAGTGTATGTAACTGCAGGACTTGGATTTTTCCCTGTACATATGGAAGTCATTGCGTTCGTATAACTGCTTTCAGAAGGAAAACGTTTCTTTAGAATTTTTTCTACCTTATTTTTAATTTAATGGTTTCGACAAAGATCCATATTCTTTGATCTCGTACTAAAATCAAAGGAATTTACTACTTTAAGGGGGCAAATACATGTAACTGCTTAAAAAAGTCGATTTCTTTTCACTTACATTAAAATGTTCCAAATACTCTAAGAATACGCCAAAAAAGTTTTGAAGCTTTTAGTTCTCGAGTTATAGCCCATTATAGGCAGCGCGGCGTTCCCCGGTAAGTCGAGCACACCTGAAATTCGAAGGAAATAGGACCTGGAATCACTGAAAAACGCTTAAGTTATAATAAAAACTAATAATCAATAGTTTCTATCTACTGCAAACTTTAAATGCGTTTTTCTCAAAGTAGTACAAAATATCTCAAAAAATATAACACCGATCCGGCTCAAATTTATACCCCATTTAGAAAAGAATATTATTAACTCGTTGAACCACACATTTTTTGTACTTTTCGAAAAATAATTTGGTTATTATTGTTTAAAGCGCGATTTTTTGGAAAAATAATCGATTTTTTGTTTAATCTAAAATTAATGTAAAATTTTCCTTTTTTTTAAATTTCTTTGGTCAACCTATGAACTACATATCTCACTCACATATTTTTCTTTTTCTGAATGTTGCAGGATCTTCGGAAATAGCGTTAAGTTGTACGAGGCATTTTTTATGTGTTTTTTTCATTCGGTCGTATCGCCGCCATTTTGTGTTGAAAAATTACAAAAAAAAAATATTTTCAAGTAGTTTGAGACATGTACTTGAAGGATTTAGGTTTAAAATCTTCTGAATAAACAACATATATCTTTTAAATCAATCTGAAATTAACTTTTTTTAAATTTTACATGTATTTCTCCCAGTAGCGTATGCAGGATTTTGATAAGGGGGGGTTCATATTTTTAAAGTCTTGACTAGGTACGTTTGCTAGTGCTTCGGTGTAGATATGAAGATATAATTCTGTAATCATACTTAATCATACTTTTTCACCGGTCAAAGTTGGAGTCCTCCAAAAATAATTCTGGCAGACTTTAGCCCGATTGCATGTCTGGTTTCATTTACGTGGCTAAACTTGTTTACCCAAGGGGGGGTTGAACCCGTAAACCCCCCCCCTCCCCTTGGGTACGCCACTGGTTCTCCCCTTAAGCCATATAAATATTTAGGGAGCAATTGTGCGGATAGAAGTGAACAATGTTTTCCTACCAGTATTATAGACGTAGAAATACTTAAATCTACGTGCTTGCAGATTCACGTCCCATTTGTTGTTAATAGAAGTTCGTTATATTTTTAAATCCAGACTCAATATATTTGCTACAATGCTGCTAATAAATCGCCAAAGTTAGAAATTAGACCCACAATTTATACTTTATTAATATCATGCACAATACTACGTTATTTTTTAAACATTTCAACAACTCATCATTTCATCTGACTCAGAACTAATCTTAACACTCATTGATGTGATATAAAGTTAATAAAAGAACTGTCATGTTTAAAATGAATAGCGGATTATCCTATTTAGAGGATATCACACAGCGGATATTATTTCGTCACAAGATGATTTGATGACTTTATTTTTCTCATAGTTTCATAAAGTAAAGAACCATGACTACTGCATATAAAACCCCATGGTAAAACATAAGTACGTTATTATGATTCTTTTGGAACTCGTACCATGCCATGATTCAATCGTACAATAAACGGAAGCGGCACATTGATTCTTCTGCAATTCATGGCCCAAATCATTCGGCATACTCAATCAAAACAAAAAAATATTTTGCAGGTAGTTTCCAGCAAAAAAGATACCTTCAGTTGAAAAAAAATCACAAAAAGATGGCAATGAATGTCACACGAGTGGCAGAAGAAAAGGCACAGATAAATGAGAAATTTTCAAAATATTGTCTCCCCTTTCCTCTCAGACGAACGAATTTAGGCAAGTGATTCATATTTTCCTAAAATTCGCATTGATTTAACTTTCAATTTTTCTTCAAATGAAACTTTTACTTTCAAAAACAAACAATATTCTCATAATTCTATGAATGTCTTCAATGTTCAAGCATTTCTTATACCTATTTACATGTTCAATAATTTAACTTCACCATTCAAAACATATCGATTACATCACACCAAGTGTCCAGCGTTATTAAAACAAAGTTCTCAATAATAACATTAAATATAATACAGCAAACGACAGTACACTCGTGGATCCTGCATTAGATCGTTCCTTATACGGTCCAATTTCTGCAGCGTATGCCATCAACACGGGAATAACATTTTGCTCGTAGTTTCCAGTAAAAAGATGTGAGTGAGGACCTGAAGCAAATACTCCAACGTCGTCGCCTCCATGCGTTTCTGAGTTGAGAGGCACTGTCGCAGGATATTCATAGTCAGCATCACCGAAATTATCGTTAGAAACATCTCGGCGACCTCCACCGGTCGAAGTGTAAGTGTTCCAAAATCCTGGCCCGTTTGCATAGGACATAGAAGTGTATGGTAATTTGTCAGTTCCTTTTGATCCTGATAGTTCGAGAATGTTGCTACCACGTATCTGTAGAGATATTGTATGAAATTGGCGACTTCTGTGGCTTCAACGAAAAGGAGCAAAAAAATTAACTGAAACTTACTCCGTATCCATTGATGCTCAATGTATGTGCATGATCGGATGTTACAACTATCAATGTATCTTTTTCTGATGTCATGTCTCGCGCTTTTTGTACTGCTCTTGCCATTTCTTCAGTGTCTTCCAATGCCTTACGCGCTTTGTTATCATGATGGGCCATATCAATTCGAGCACCTTCGACGAACAAAAAGAAGCCATTTTCACTTTTCTTTAGCATTTTAATTGCTGTTTCCGTCATCTCAGTAAGAGTTGGCTCAATTTTATCTCTACCTGTCCGTTTGAGATCTCCGTGATATGAGCAATGGCTTTCATGGAACAGACCTAGTAAATAGTCTGTGTTGTCTGGGTTTACTGCTAGCAAATTTGCGCGATTCGAAACGTAGGTAGCGTTTTCATGATTCCTTAACCACTTTTCAAGCAAATTCTGCCCGTCACCACGCCAACCTGCAATACCCTCGTCATCCTTCATATATCCATCCAAAAACTCTGCACGTCCTCCTCCTAATACAACCTTCAGATTCCTTCCAACTTCCCAATCGACCAATTGTTGAGCTATATCGATGGTGGTTCTCGAATCACAACCAACCTCACGTACCTCAACATCGTTTTCCCAGTCACGATGTGCAATATGTGCATACACTCCTGCAGGAGAAGCATGAGTTACACGGGAAGTGGTAACCAGCCCAGTGTCTTTTCCAGCATCTTGTGCCCATTTCGCTATACTTGCAGTGAACATCGTTTCGTCCAATCCTTGTTCACAATTACTTGGCTGGACTTTTGCATTGACCCCGATTGTTCGGTAATTGGACTTAACACCACTCAAATAGGCAGTTGCTGTACAAGCTGAATCTGCCACTTGTTTGTCCACACAATATGTTTTTGTTAGTCCAACGTACGGGAATTTCTCGAAGGATATCTGCACGGACTCATCACTAATGAAAGATCGCGTTGCAGCAACTGTTTGTAAGGACATTCCGTCGCCGATAAACATAATAATGTTTTTTGCTTTATTTGTGTTAAGTTTCTTGGTCACTTTAGAATGGAGAGTTGCTTGGGCACTATTGTACCAATAATCACTATTTGCTTCGAGGCCCAATGAAATTGGAGATGATGACGTTGGTAAGTATGGATGGATACGTTGTTCATCATCTAAAGATGTAGTGCACATTATTTTTGAAAGTATTATGAGTTTATAGTATCATACAGATATTGTTTAATGAGATAACTTTACAGATCGCTTTTTAACAAAATCAGTTCAGAACACTATGTTCTTGCAAATTACGAAAAGGACACACTGTTATCAACGTTAAATGTTGTCAAAAGCTCAGAATTCAAATTAAATTGCTAAAAAAAATTTCCAATATCTCCAAAAGTCATTCACACTAATAAGAACTCACCATCTGATCTATATACGTTACGAGTAGTACGCGCAAAATTAACGAAACTTAATATAACACCGATCAGAATCAAACAATTAAATTTCGGCTCCATTATTTTAAAGCAACTGATCACAACCCAATGATAAAACTTCTACTGAAGCGTAAAAGATTCTTCCAGCTTTAAATGAATATAGACAAATAACAACCTTATCTAAAGAGTTCAATTATTGATAGTGCAGATTTAACAGTTTCAACGATGTTTATTAAAACTTTTTCAGAGATAGTACTTGTCATAAACATTTAATAGATATTGAAATTACCACAGCGACATCAGAAGACATTCATCTCTTTCGTGGATGTTCACGTGTCCGAGGTTGAAGATTTTAAACGAAAGCCTATAAAATTTATTATGACATCACTTGAGCCACCTCAAGGTCTTTGTGTATGGTACCTTTCACACGACACAGACCAAGAATCAACATGTAGATGGACACCTAATTAACTACGATTCTGAGTTTTAAGGCAGTAGGAATATAAAATCTGTATGCAGAATAAATAGTCTTAGTACAAAATTCAAAGTTCAGCCGAACATATCAACAATATACTCTAGAACATATTAACATGTTGACAATATACTCCAGAAACAATCCTGGTAACTTTGAAAAGTATTTTATTGACTTCATAAATAAAACAAAATAAGGTAGCAGCTATTGAGCTGCAATAAAAATATGAACGGCTGCAATAGTCTTGCCTACACCAGGGTTAATTTGAGCTATGACGGCGATAAGATATCTTGCAAGTAATTGAAAAATAAACCATATTTCGATAGTATTAATTAAGAATACACAAGAACTAATTGAAAAATATGAGAAATCATATCAATACATTATTCCGAGTCGCCACAATGCAGGTTTGAACTCGAGCTATCTAAACTACCGAAGCAATGGTAAGCATAAATTATAATAAACATAATAATCCATTAATAGAAATAATTAACTATAAATCATTCAATGGCAGTTAAAGTCCCCATTTCTCCAACAATAATTTGGATCAGCGAAAGAATTTAGAATGTTTCAAGAGCATAGATTTTAGTTTAGCAGGAAAAAGCCTTTGCTTCAACAGCAAAAATTTAGGATGTCATATACTCCACACCTCATAATCCCCCTCCCAAAACCTAGCTATCAATAAATGCTGAAAATCGATTTAATAATAAATTTGTCCGAGCGGCTTATTAGTTAGAGCGCCTCTTTCCAATGCACTCAGTTCGAGGTTTGACGCTACTTGGTGTCTAGTAGTTTTCTGGAAAAAGATTTGGTATAAAACTATAACTGCACTGAGCTGTAAATGAGTTCCGGAGTCAAACGAGCATGTTGGTGACCACTTCATTACTTAGTGTTTCGTTGATCAAATAATAAGGAAGCTCTAACATTACCTCGAGACCCTGGCCTAATTGGGCGCTTTGTGCCAACGATGATTATTGTCATTGTTAATAATACATGTCTCATTAAAAAATTGTCTCTTGAATAAAACGTATAGCCTACCTAAGATTTAGAAAACATATTCTAGGGAAATTTTTGATTTTATATTTCAAAAGAAAATCGAATACAAACAACTTCACTTGATAAATTTACCGAAAGCCTTGGAATAATACACGTATCTAAATAAATATGAGTAATTAAGTTAAATTTTAAAACTTCGTGAAAACAAATTGTTTCAAAAAGTTCTGAAAACAGTGTATGAGACTTATTTTCCAAATAAAAAATCAATGATAAAAATTCAGAGTCAGATGCAACGATCAATTAAACTATTTCTTAAATATAATTATTTCGTGAAAAGGTCACAAAATATGATTTTCACTAAGGACAGCCCCTCGATTTGAAGTTTCTGAATTGCGTACATAGGACACGGCGGTACTGGCCATATATAGCTAAACGTACTCATGGCGTGTTGCCGTGAACACGGTATGGCGTGGTGCGTGATTTCAAACGGCGTGGGAGGCTAGCATTCGTACGAGTGAAGAGCAGGTAAAATCGAAATTTGTCCAGATAAAGGTTAGAATTATGGCCCCCAATCTCAAAGGAGGTGATAGTAGGGAGAATCGAAAGAGGGGCGCTCCCCTACAACTATGGCATAAAAAGTTCGCGGTGGTCACGGCCCCCTCATGAAAAGTTGATAAATATTAGTTAATTTGTGATAACAAGCAATGCGAAAACTAAATTTAAAATCGCATTTCTGCTATGTTTCTTCATTATTATATTCCAAAAATGGGACATAGTAAATAAGGTGGTGAGGGAAAAAATCGATTCATAATTCATTAAGAACATCTAAAGTGTGTTGAAGAATCAAGTAGAAGGGAAAAACCCCTAAATTTCAGTTTTTTCCTGGGTTAGAACCTCCTAGTCTAGTCGATAACATAGTCTACTAGTTGTGCTTTGGTTAGCAACTTACTAACACTATCATTGCACATTGATGGGGGTTCTTAGCTTCCAAATTGTATGAATGGTTCATCGTTTAAATGGAAAGTGTGGTTTCGGGATAGCGAATGGCTTCCTCTTCAGGTGCTGTCATATGCCAATTCGCTATCATATATTCATAATAATATCATAATTGGCATATGACAGCACCTGAAGAGGAAGCCATTCGCTATCCCGAAACCACACTTTCCATTTAAACGATGAACCATTCATACAATTTGGAAGCTAAAACCCCCATCAATGTGCAATGATAGTGTTAGTAAGTTGCTAACCAAAGCACAACTAGTAGACTATGTTATTGACTAGACTAGGAGGTTCTAACCCAGCAAAAAACTGAACTTAGCAACGAAGCTTATACGAAACTAGGTTGACAGTCATTATAATTCGCACATACGAATATTAAAAATAGTTGAATCATAATGAGCTTAACCCATCAACAAGCCTAACGGTGGTCGTGCTGTCTGATAGCGAATTGGCATATGACAGCACCTGAAGAGGAAGCCATTCGCTATCCCGAAACCACACTTTCCATTTAAACCCCTAAATGTTTCTGAAAACGAAAATTACCCTCAAAAAGGATGGATATGATAGAAAACCATAGAAAACCCTTAGAAATTCAGTGCAGTAGATCGTCCAGCGTATTTAGGACGTAGCTTGACCGAATACCCAAATTTTACAGTTATTAAAGAAAATTGCATTAAATTTTCATGTTAGATAGTGAAGTATTAGATAATTGTTCCCTCAAAATCTTACGTGGCATCAAAAAGACTCCGAATTATTAAACTGTAAAATTTTAGAAGTCTAAATCTTCCAGCAAAATAGAACACTTTCATTCTCTCAGTTTATGTATATTCTCTCACCTCATTCTGTTTAATCTTTAGCTATTAGCTTTACCCTCATCAAAAATCATCCGAACAGCCATAATTCTAATTGTGTTTTTCTAGACTAAAATTCACACAATAAAAAACAATACAAATGATATAACATTCTTTCAATAAAACTATAAACTTTACGCATTTGGAAGCCAATTTAACCTAATTATAATCTTTTGAGCCATCACATTCGCCTAGTACGATAATTTAGAGTTTTTTGATCTTTGGCTTGCTGCCACATTATCAAATTTTATTGCACACAACAATGAATTCGACGTCAATTGATTGTCGTCAATTCGATAATCAGGTAATGATCAAGATTACTTCAAATTCTATGTAGAAAAAAATATCGTAATATTTTCCCTTAGTAACTTGAAGCAAACAATCAATTACAGATATGATAGTCTATCGGTATCTTCCACATTTATTAAATAGATTCGAAAATTTTGTCAGTGGAATCAAAAAATCACACACATTTTTGATTGAAATCTCTTTAAAATAGAAAAAAAAATCATCAATTAGATTCCATATTTAATAATATATTAAAGCTCTTTTCAACATTTCACAAGAAATACATTTAAATTAAATAATTCCTAAAAAGACAAATTAAATTATTCTGTTTAGCATCTTAAACCTACGAATAA
This sequence comes from Oxycera nigricornis, assembly GCA_963942545.1. Lineage (NCBI taxonomy): Eukaryota > Metazoa > Arthropoda > Insecta > Diptera > Stratiomyidae > Oxycera > Oxycera nigricornis. The sequence continues at coordinate 30,043,576 of OZ012660.1, forward strand.
AGACACTAATATCAGCGATACAGAAGCGGCGACTCCAACAGCATTAGACCGACCCTCATATGGTCCAATCTCACCTGCGTATGCCATCAAAACAGGTATTGCGTTTTGCTCATAGTTTCCAGTGAATAGATGAGCATATGGACCTGAAGCAAATACCCCTACATCATCGCCACCATGAGTCTCTGAATCAAGCGGTACTGTTGCAGGATACTCATAATCTGCATTTGTGAAGTCATCGTCTGATATATCACGACGTCCTCCGCCACCTGCTTTGTAGGTTTGCGAAAATCCAGGTCCGTTTGCATACGACACAGCTGTATATGGTAGTTCGTCGGATCCTTTTGATCCGGCCAGTCCTAAAATGTCACCTCCTCGTTCCTGTAGGAAAAAAGGTTGGAGTTGTATTTGAAATTGTAGCTTGATTAAGGGTGTTGTCTTATAGTGCTTTGATGACACTCAACTTACCGGGTATCCATTTATGGTCAAGGTGTGTGCATGATCTGATGTTACAACTATTAAAGTATCCTCCTCTGAGGTGATGTCCCTCGCTTTTTGGACTGCTTTTGCCAATTCTTCAGTGTCTTCAAGTGCTTTTCGCGCCTTTGTGTCGTGATGGGCCATATCAATGCGAGCTGCTTCGACGAATAAGAAGAAACCATTTGTATTTTTCTTCAGCATATTTATTGCGGCTTCAGTCATCTCGGTGAGTGTTGGCTCGATCCTGTCTCTTCCTAGCCGCTTAAGGTCACCGTGATATGAGCAATGGCCTTGATTGAACAACCCCATTAGATAGTCTGTGTTGTCTGGATCGATTGCCAGCAAATTTGCGCGATTACCAACAAAGGTAGCGTTTCCAGCCAACTTATGATTCAACATCCATTTTTCGATCAAATTCTGTCCATCACCACGCCATCCTGCCATGCCTTCCTCGTCTTGCATTGCCTCATCCAAGAATTCTGCTCTTCCTCCACCCAGCACGACCTTCAACTTCTTTCCTACTTCCCAATCGACCATCTGCTGAGCTATGTCAATGTTCGTCCTTGAGTCACACCCATCCTCACGTACTTTCACATCGTTCTCCCAATTACGGTTTGCCGTGTGTGCATAAACTCCTGCAGGTGAAGCATGAGTAACACGCGCTGTCGTCACCAATCCTGTATCCTTGCCAGCATCTTGTGCCCATTTCGCTATACTTGGCGTGAAAGTAGATTCGTCCAAAGCTTGGACACAATTTCTACGTTTGACTTTGGCATTCACGCCGATAGTTCCATCGTTGCCTTTCACCCCACAAAGGTAGGCAGTGGCTGTACAGGCCGAGTCTGAGACTTGAGCATCAACACAGTATGTTTTCGATAGACCTACATATGGGAATTTCTCGAAGGATATCTGTTCAGATTCATCATTAATAAAAGATCGTGTGGCAGCTACTGTGTGCAGGGACATTCCATCACCAATAAACATTATAATATTTTTTGCGGTGTTGGTATTCAACTTTTGCATTAGTTTAGAACGAATTGTGGCTTGGGCATTGTCATGCCAGAAACTACTATCCTTTTCAATTTGTCCTGCTCTTGTTTGTAACAACGGCAAGTATGGATGCACTCGTTGGTCGTCATCTAAATTGATTCAATTTAAAGTATGATCTTAGTGTGAAATTCAGGATGGACACGTAAATTTTAGCGAAATTTCAATTTACAACGACAAATCAAATGAATTGAAGCTTATAGATTAATTCTTGATGTAACCAGACGTTGTCTTCGGTTGTAAAAATAGCACTTAACCTATTCAAATAAAACTCCGTTATAAACTTACTATCAATATCCCCATGCCTATGAGATATCACCGACGAAATGGGTAATATCGCTAAAATACTCAGGCAAAGATATCCGGGCAACATTATGCTGAAAATTGCACGACTAAACACTGCCAATGGCCAAAAACAACTGAGCCCAATGATATTGAACTTGGTCCACTAAACGTAGCTTAATTAGAGAACCCTAATCAGTTCTTAAAATTTGCCTGGCGATGTTGAAGTAGATCAATCATTAAGATTTTCGCAAAGATACGGTTTATCGTTGAATTATCTCGACAAGCATGTGGCCACTTGAAAAGTATAATTAGCCACCGTCAAAGGTGCAATAAATTTAAAGAATTATACCAACTTATTTGCTAAATACATATGAATGAATAGAAATATACAAGTTTGATGAGTCAAAATGAAGAGTGCTGTAATCAATATTAACATGCCTGTAATAAGCACAAAATTTCGGTAGATAGTATGTCTGCTTCTATCTTGCTAGACAATTAGTCCAAACACCTGAAAAAACAAGCCGCGAGGTGCGACCCTTGAGGTCCACACGGTCAACTTCCCAGTAATATCTACATAAACATCAACAACATTAAACACAATAATAATTTTGAAAATAATACTACTTGAAATAATAACAATGAGAGGTATTCATAGCAGTTACAGGAATGAGTTAATATGAATCATATCACCTACGGGAGGGTCCATTGATTACGTAAGGTTTTTGGCCGATGAGGACAGATTGAATATTCACGCGGATCAATCGGTGGGGGCCTTTTTGGTCTTGGAAAATTTTGTATATGCAGTCAAAAATAGGTTCAATTGCATGTTAAAAGTAAAAAGTATTACAAATGATGATGGTTATTCAAATCTTACGATTACTAAAGAATGAATCTACTAAAAACTACAATTTTTTATTCAATGAAAGCTTTTTAAAGCATTTGATCTTGTAAAGTACTGACAATAAAACATTTTACCATTCAAAGCGTTGATTACCACAAATGCAAATTTGATTGAAGTTTTGATGGTTTTAAAAATTTAAGCAGTTTTTTTTAATTAAAAGACTGTAAAAACTATTAAAAATCTGCTCAAATTATGCAAATATTTTAAAACTTTGATTGAATTTACAACAATTTATTTAGAATAAAAGATATAAAGTAATATCATTCGTATAAACCCTCTTTACATGGTAACTTTGAATGATTATTTATTTTTAATTTAGTTTTTTTCATAATCATGGGAGAAAATTTTGCTGGTTTCTCTTCAAAAACTGATAAGAATGTATAAATTTTATAAACTGGTATCACTGTGCTGTGCAAATCAGGTTAAAAAATATTTTTTATGAAAAGAACAGAATTTTTCGCATTTTTCTCTATTAAATTAAAAAACGACTGAAACGAATTTTTATAATGTTAAAACTTCACAAAGATGCTAATACACATCAACTGACACCTTAATGATGCAAATATTATATCTGGTTCGTGAGATATAGTGAATGATAAAAATGACCGTGAAAATCATGATGACTTTTAATGATTTTTTATTTTTAATTTAATTTTTTACGTAATCATGAGAAAAAGTTTTGATGATATTTTTACAAACATTGTTTGGAGTATATAATTTTTATAAATATTGATTACTATCAAAACACAGGCTATTTTTCCCGGAAAGTTCACTAGCCACTAAATATGATTAAATAGATAATTCGCCACCTCTGCCCACACTTATGGTCAAAAATTAGCTGCGTATAGTAATATGGTACACAGGCTTTTGAATGTACCGTTGTCAGAAGAAAACTACAAAAAAGAAGTAAAGTATATTATAGAAACCGCGAAATTGAATGGGTTTGATAGGAGTATTATAAAAAATATGATTAAAAAGAAAAGGAGAAAATTAGCAAAGCTAAGATTGTCAAAATTATTTGAGGTAAACAAAAAACATAGAGAGTGTGAGAAAATAAGATTCAGTATCCCATATTCGGGCCTATTTAATATTATTAAAATACAGCTGAGGAAGTGTAATATTGAGGCAGTTGCAACGAGTAAAATTTCAAAATTGAAATCGTTGATGATAAGCGAAAAGGATAAGAAACTAAATGAGAAAAAAGGCGGTGTGTATAAGATTACTTGCCCCGAATGTGGTAAAATTTATGTATGCCAAACCAAAAGACTAGCAAAAGTGAGGTTTGAAGAATACACGAAAGAAGCAGAATTATACAAGAAAGGTAGGAAAACATACATCAATTCGGCGGTTGCTGAGCACATAATAAAGAAGAGCCATGACATCAAGCTAGAACATATTAAGGTGATCAAATAGGTAGATAGGATTAATAAGTTGGATATAGTGGAAGCAATCGAGATAAGAAAAGTACCTTAAGATCGGAGGCTGGATGAAGATGCAGGTAACAACAACTCGAAGTTATTGGATGTAATTTTAAGAATGTAATGACATCACTTACGTAACTATTGTATATAGGTTAAGTAAAATATTAAAGAGTAGAGTGTATTGATGAAGACTGGGTGTGCCGGTCGAAATGCGCATTTACATTAATTAAAATAAAATCATAGTCGCATAAAAGGAATCTTTTGTCGAATTATCTATTTAATTGATTACTATATTTCGCAAATCAGGTTAAAAATTTATTGTTTATGAAAAAAAACCTAATTTTTTGCACTTTTTTTTCTTAAATTAAAAAACAGCTCCAACGATTTTTTAAAAAATTTGACAGATTCTCCAAAATGTTAATACGCGTCAATTGACACCTAAACTATGCAAAACGCATGTTTGGTTTGCGAGATGTAACGCATGGCAGAAATGACCTTCAAACGGGCAAAACAGCGAACCCCCCCGACCGAAGTTTCCCAAAAACTAATCAGCTCTTAAGATTGCAAAGATGCTTCGATTGACACCTTAACGAAGTCGATACGACTTTGTTTACGTGAGTTATGCTCGTAGAAAAAAGTGTCCACGAACGTACATACATCTCCCTTTCTAAAAACACTTTATTTATACTCTATAGACCTCAAAACGTAAAGAAATGTTGAAAATTTCAATTTCGATTTTCGAGGCGATTACAAGAACTTCCCATATACTGGGAAGTTAATAATTTGCGAAGTTCTTATTTCGTTTCGGGAATAAGTTTAGGAAAACTTCTTGAGTGTAAAACTCAAAATGTTGATCTTAAAACAACTAAGCGCCAGCAGCCATACTGGATTTTTGAAGTCGTGGATCTTACAAGAGAAAAATGAACGTTGAATAATATTAACAATCAACATTTACTTAAATTTATTTTCTTCATCTTTTTCAATGATATTTTTTAGAATTGATTATTTCAGAATTTCAACATCAGTTGGGAAGAACAAAACACCTATGATTTGCTTACAGAGAAACCACGACTCAATACAGTTTGGTTCTTTCGGCCAATCGTTCGTGACATATAGAAATCACCTTAAAAATCTCTTTCTAGTTCCTAAGTAATATTTTTAAAATCTTATTTTAAATGAAACACTTGGTTTTTTTGACTCACAAACTTTATATAATAATAAAATAATAAAGTTTGTGAGTCAAAAAAACCAAGTGTTTCATTTAAAATAAGATTTTATTATATTATGGCTCATCAAGAGAACACGCAACTTTCTATAACTGATAATATTTTTAAGACAGTTTGTATCGTACATTCATGAACCTATAATTTTTCTTACTACTGTGTAAATGGAATTTGTTTTCAGTATTACTAATTAATTTTGAGACACTGCAACTATAAAAATATTACTTGAAAAAACGATTTTGATTGAAGAAAGAAAACAATTTGGTAAATATTAAGGCCCTCACCCCCGAAGTGGGGGGAAGTAGGGGGGATCGAAAGAGGAGGTTCGTCTACTACTATGGCATAAAAAGTTCGCGGTGGCCACGGTCTCATGAGAAGTTATGGGGGTTTCCCCGCAAAATGATTATTTTGCCTATTTCCAGAGATCATATGAAACCGTAAAAGTAATCTGGGAAATGATTTTTAGACTTGTCGAAAAAAAATTTAAAAAAATAAAGATTTTTTTTTGGTTAGAAATAAAAAAATATATATATATAAACATAAGAAAATTGATGAGGGGTGAGGTGGGGCCATAATCTAAACCTTAACCAACAATTTTTTAGCTTCGTAAAAAAATCACAGTGCAAACAATCCGTCAAAACATCTGGAAAAAGATTTTTATTGATTATGGGTGATTATCTTCAAAAGCCTATCGGCCCGTATAAATGGCTGCGGGCTCTGTACCTTATCTCTTAGATTTGCTTAGATTGAAATTTTTTAAGAGTAATACATAACAGAAGCAAAAGGTAAAAATCTATTTGATTGATTCTATATATCTACTTCGTAGATAATTCGCATCATTTATAAAACTACATCTAAGATACATAGTATTTATAAAAAATATGGAATGTACTTACGTTTTATAAATGAATCCATAGTCCATAGTTAAGGTAAGAAGTTAAATTTACGTATTATGGTATGAATGTTTACATCTTTTATATGGTATTTTCGTAGTATTTTATACAAGCAGGTATACATTAAATTAAAATGAAACGAAAGTGAGGTTCACAACCGCTTGAAAATGAGTTCAAGTCTACGATCCTTAGTAGTGGAAAACTTATCGATTATTCTCTAATCTGAGCAATTAAATGTTTTTCAATGGAAATCATTGCTAATGCAGTTAATTGTTCTTCATATATAGTATTTCTGAGAAATGTCTTAATACGTTTCAAAGTTGAAAAGCTCCTTTCTGCTTCAGCTTTGTGAGCTGAACGGTTGTGATTTTTTTAATTACTGTCAATTGGAAACCGTGGTGGTCTATTAGTCCAGTCAAATGGGAGTTTGACCGTGCATTTTGGGAAGGCAAAGAATTTTTTATTGCAATGGTATGGTTAGCTTAAGTTTAATTTTCTGGGATCGCAGCTCCTGGCCTCTGGGCTCCATCTTAAAAGCAAAAGAAACCACAAGAAAGTTGTATATGGCAAACTTGCGTGGAATTTCACGTCCAGAGAATTGAGGCTGCGGCCCCAGAAACTTGCATTGAAGTTCACAGTAAGACATACTATATATTGCGCCAAAAATCTGGCTGCCTACCAAAATGCTCCGCGAATTTCGCAACGGGGGTTTGCCATCAAAAGCCGATTATTCTGCCTAAAAACGCGTTTTTCACGCGACTTTCTCCCTGGAATAACTCCCGTTAATGCACAGTGATTGGAACAATCAATACCGCAAACGATTTGTGACAAAATTGTCTTAGAAAAGTATCCTAACGTGTTTCGCGTTAAACGTGAAATTAAAAAAGTTGTGGCGCCCGAAAGTTGTTATCCCTTCTTTGAGTGTGGTTTTGACTTGTAATTTTTTTTATTATTGACACCACGTAAAAGTGATGTATGGACGATTTGCTAACAATTATATTCTACGCAAATTTGCCATTCACAACTTTCTTGTGGGAGCCACGGTTTCGGAGATATGGGGGTGTGTTTCTTTTGTTTTTATGATGGAGCCCATAGGCCAAGAGCTGCGACCCCAGGAAATTGAACTTAAGGTAACTATACCATTGCCCACGCATTGCAATAAAAATTTCTCTGCCTACCCAAAATGCACGGTTTACGTCAAAATTCTGACGCTTTGGCTGGATTATATAGGAAAGATTGCAGACAAGACATGACTGAAAACATTCGTAAAAAAATTAAAGTTATACCTACATCCGCGGGGAAATATCTTCTATATACAGTAGAATCTCGAAAAAGTTAACTCGCGTAAAAGTTAATCGCTAGGTTAAGTTAACCGAATTTCAGCTTCCACGTGCCGCTCTGAAAAGTTAACTTTTCAGTTAACTTTTCTGAGCGTATGAATTTTTCAAACCAACCGCTTTTTTCGGTCACTAAAGGGGCAATTTGGCTCCTATCAATACGATAGTGAAGACGACATTCCGTTGTCTAAATTGATTAAATCAAATAGTGCTTACGACGATACAGTTCGAGAAGTTCAATTGTTGATGTCGAAGTTGGGTGATAATGTTGACATCAGCATTGATGTCATTGAAAATTGGAACAAGGATCAAATTGCGGAAGATGACGATGATTTCGAAGTTTCCGATAATGATAACGACGGGTCAATTATCGAGGAAGATATTCAACAACCAAAAGTGAGCTTCTCGAAAGCAGTTGAAAGCATCAATATCTTGATAAAATTGTTTGAAAACAATAACGATGCAAATCAGGTGGCAGACCTTGTCCATATGCGTACGAAAATGATCAAAAGCTATTACACAAAAGAAAAGAAACAAACAAGTCTCGACTGCTTGTTCAAAAGACTCCACAAAAATTAATTAATATATCGCACGAAAATGATCAAGAGTGACTGAGAACCATAAACCAGCCGGTACAAATTTTTTTTGTAATGATGAAAACTAAGTCATTGAAATAAATTTAGCGTGTTATTTACGAAAAATCTATACTTATTATTATTATTATACTTTTTCAATTTTGAAAACCACTTAGAAAAGTTAATAATTCGAAAAAGTTAATTACTCTTGGGACATTTCGGTTAACTTTTTCGAGATTCTACTGTACTTCATAACAATACCCAATGAAAAATTTCCCCTAATCCTCCGATCGCCTGATTCCTCGATCCGCCAATCTCCCGACCCCTCAAATTTCCCAATCCTCGAACAAATTAAATTTAATTCAACGTCACCGATTGCGAAACTCTTAGGAGCACATGATGGACAAAGCGGCCAACGGTTCAATATTTTCGAAAGTTCGTCAGACAAGTTTATGAAAAAAAATTACTTTCTAATTCCTTCCAAAAAAAATTTAGACGCAAACAAATCCTAAAATTCTTTGCGAATAATTTTTTTGCAGAATTACCTAAACTTGATAAAATTCTGATTCTTATATTATTCTTATATAAATTGAGTACATTTTCTACGAAATATATTTGTTTTCGTGATTATGAATATTTAGATTCTTAAAAAATTATTAATATGCAAAAGTCGATTTCATAATCATAGATATTTTTTGTTAAGCATAGCACAAACAATCAAAAATAAATTTTTAAAGGGACTAAACGTTTCCAGATTTCATTACAAAAAAAAAATACATGAAAAAAATTCTACCTAAAACTCAGCCTCGTTCTAAATAAAAACACATTTTTTGGATAAATCATTTAAAAATGTGTACAAAACTAATTTGATGGAACGGTTAAATCATTTTGGAAGAAATCTGACAAATGCAAGTCTACAGGAATGTTCATAAAAAAAATTAGTGTGTAAATCTTTTTTAAAAAATTCGCTGAATAGTCTTTTATTCCTTTTTATTACGGATACGAAATTGAAACTTTCAGTGTTGTTTTTTTCTTATTTGTGAAAAATTAGTCTCAATACTTTAAAAAGTGTATAATACTTTCCCGATAATATTTCCATTCCATTTCCATTTTTAAGCTAAATTTCATTAGAAATTTTATGTCAATTGCTCCACTCTGTTTGGGATGCTTGTTTGTGTTATTTTAACTCGTTGATACACTAGACATTAAAATAAAATAGAGGGAAAATACAAAACAGCTTATTTTTTGGTCTATTATTCTTTTTGATTTCAGTCGGTCAAAAGTAAATTTTGTCATATAGAGCTATGCGAGGACAAATTTTAATTGTTACTCTTCAATTGTTACTTACGTGCATTATGTTCCTCCTTAATAAGCTTTATCGAAATTTTCAGTTGAACAACTTCCAAAGGGGCAGTTCTAGTTGAGTTGGATAGCTTTGCTAACAATTTTGCTTGCTACTGCTCAAAATAAATCTATAACTAACCAAAATATTGCCAGCCACGGAACTGATATTTTCGCTGTTACAGCAGAAGCAACAAAATTTAACTCGTTGGTCACACGGATTCATGATGCGCCAGAAGGCAATAATTTCATTTCAAAAATGAAACTGACGTGAAACTTTGTGGACGCCACTACATATTTTTTTATAAAGAAATGTTTCTATTTCAACAAACCATTTGGACAGGATTATCAAAAAAATTAAGCGTTTTTATCTTGAAGACTCACCACGGAAACCAAACAAAATACATTAATCGGCGAGTAGCGAGTATTTCAAAATATTCTTCACCCAAAGAATACAGGTCAGAAAGTTCAACAATTCCTAGTTCTGATTTATGCTCTTGAAACGAAACTAGCATATCAATTCCATGGCATTCCGACTCAGGATTAGTCTATTAGTTAACTTTCGTTTTAGGCCGATTTGATTTTCTGACCAACTGATTTTCTTCGACGAACAGACTGCATATTCAACTAACCAACGCTGCGATCGTGCGTGTGACTGTATCAGCCTTTCGTTCTTTGGAAATTGAAAAATTTGTAATCAAACTTGACATATCTTTTTGTAAAAGAACATTTTCGATTTTATTACTTCAGCATATCATTCCAAGTGTTTAATTTTTCAATATTTAACTTGTGTATAACGCATCCGTCTCAAGAAGAAACGACACTCTCTCGCTTTAAATAACGTTGTAGTCTATGCTTCGTTTTCTATTTCATAATAAAAATGTTGCAAGAAGTATTTTACATTTTTTTCAAAAAATGTGCCCCAAATCAAATTCTTCACATACAAAACGATTACTTATGAGATATAAATCCCAAAGGATCATTACATTTAAATTAAAAATTATTATATCTAATCTGAAATGAATTCATCAACATAAATGAACATTGCAAATATATAAAAAAATAATAATTAAGTTATATTGTGTTCTAGTCGTTGTCCCAGTTCTCATCATAAAGGGGCGTGGCATCACCCATCGTCATGGGTTGCGGCGATGTATTGGTGCGCGGGGTACTTCGTGCCGATCTAGGACTTTTGAAGTAGTTGGTTGCGCCACCACGAGGGCCTCCCATTCCACCACGAGGGCCGCCCATTCCACCACGAGGGCCTCCCATTCCGCCACCCCGATTCATAGGTCGCTCGTCGTACTGAGGCGTTTTTCTGGGTTCATAATCATCGTAACGGGGAGTTCGTTGCGGCCCACGCGGCGTGATCCGACCACCAATATCACGAGGTGTTGTTCCTGATCCGGCTTTAGTCCGCGCCCAAGCATCCGCTGCTTTTTGCCAATCCAAGTTCTCCTGATGCGCAGCGGCTGCTGCACCACCGCCAAATCCTCGCATATGTGCATTATGTGGTGGATTGCTATACATTCGAGGCGATCGTCCGAACGATTGTGGTGACGAATGCACCGACCCTGAAGCCCGAGACGAGCCAACAGGTGGGGCTCCAGGTCGTAAGAACGGCCCATTCGAATAGGAAGGGGTCTGGCTCGGTGTGCTTTGCCCGTAGCGGGGAGTTTGAGAGCTGTGCGGCGTGTGATAAGGTGTCATAAACGGAGTTTGTCCGCTGGGTGTGTACGGAGTGTTGATGTACGCACTTTGGCCGTAGCCGGGCGTGTTTGGGTAGTGTGGCGTTTGTCCTGCTACTTGCGATAGCGAATGTAACATATGCGAGGGCATTGTTTGCGCAACCTTCGCAATCGCGTCCGAATTCATGCTCAACGAAGGTGTCGAATACGAGGGAGTCCGTGACGTTGCATTCGTTCGTGGAGTGATTGATGGAGTATTGCCTGGCAGAGGGTCAGCGAAATGCTCCTTGAACCATTTCAAAAACGAGTTAATCGATTCGAACACTTTGCTCCTGTAGCGAAACCCTTCGGGAGTTACAGTCACATACTCATGACGACACTTTTGCTTGGGTAGATACGACAATAAGAAACGGCCAGGGTAATTTTTTGACGCGGCTACAAAGTAATGAATTTTCTTAGCATCCTTTTTCCTCTCTTCCTTCAACAGTTCCTCCATTTTGTCCTTCATGCCACCATCTGCGTCTCGATAATACTTGTAGCTCAACAAGTCCCGCGCATGGGCAGCCATTGGTGTCACGTGTCTGGCAATTATTTCATCCAAATCTTCAAATTCTTCGTTGCCAATCCATAGACTTTGACCCAAGCTGAAAGCATTTTCTTTGCCTTCTTCGCGAACATCAATATGCTGATAAATGCCCTTGCATACTTTCCATGTCACTGTCAGATGATCGGCACCTTTGCTTGATGGTCGAACGATCGCTTCTCCTGGATCGACATCCTCCATTATTTTTATGACTTCTGCGTATGATTTGTTATGGAAGGCTGGATGCACTATTACTCGTTTCACATACTGCTGCCGAGCCTTCGTTTTCTTGGAGTCATCTTCCTTCCGATTGTCCTTATCTTCATGCTCTTGATCATAGAAAGTGTCTTTACGCGGCCGCCATTCATGATTTTTATCCATCAGATCGGAACTCTTTGACGAGCAATCGATGGAGAATCTCTCCACATCGATTTTCGTTATTCGCACGTGTATAGCTTGACCAACTTGCACTCGCTCTTCAGGATTTCGCACATGTTTGTCAGACAGGTTTTTTATGTGGATAAACCCAGAAAGTCCATTATCTAGCCGTAATTTTACACCCGTCGCTTGACCAGGGCATGCGCCTGCATCGAAATGATTCCACACTTCAGACAACTCAGGAAAATCGTCTTTCAAACAGAATGGACATTGCCAATGGCCTGTCTCGTCGTTACGTACGGGATTGGCTTGGTCAAGTTGCTCGCCTTGAGGCTTTCGATGGGAAATCCCTACGACAGTAGCCAAAATCATTTTACCCACATAGAATGTATCAGGCGTTTCTTTCGTGAGCATATCGAATAGCTCTTCTGGATTAGCTGACCGGAAAGCCGTGCGTAAATCCTTATATCGCGAATTCAATTCGGCACGAATATCATACAAAGTGATGCTCTTATTGCCAAAGCCCTGGCGCTCCAACTCGACCGCGAACGCATCCAAATCCAAGTCCTTCAACCTCTCCGGAGACTCAAGAATTTCTTCAAGCGCACCTGCCGGATTCGCCTCCTCGTCGTCGTATTCTAGTGCGTCAACAGCCATCTTTCGAGCCCACTCATATGTCTCGGGATGCACGCGGGACCCATCCAATACTTCCACGTACGCTTCAGTACTGTCTCCCAACGAATTTGTATCAATCTTTATAAATCCAGAACAGTTTATGAATACTTTGGGCCCCATGTGGCATGCCGTCACAAGTTGAGTTCTGTTCTCCAAGCGTTGATTGGTTTGCTTCAGAATTTTTATGAGCGCCTGGCCTTTCCTCGGCCCGAGACCGCAAATGAATTGCACCAGGTTTATTGTTAGGGAGTTCTGCACAGCCAAGTTTATATCTACGCCAACTTCATTCGTTCGATTGATGAATTCCAAGTATAAATGCTCAAGCAGCTCCTCTTTTGGCAACTGATCTTGCAGAGTATGGTAGCGCAAGCATAAAATCTCCTCGTCTGCCGTGCAAAGTTGCGAGTATTCCACGAGCGGATCTTGCATTTTCCTCGCCAGTGAAACTGCTTGTCTCAATATATCAGGATATTCTCTGAAGTCCGACTGTCCTTTGTTTGAATTCGCGTAGATTTTAGCCAACTCATTGTCAACTATCTCTACTGCAACACTGGGAAATTGTTCCTCTTCCACGAGTTCCTTGATGATCTCCTCTAGATCTTGTTTGATCATCACAGCCTCTCGCGATTCACCGCCTATCGCTATGACATGCGGTTTCTTATTCCGGATGAACGCCTTCAAGTTCGTTATGTCAGACTCTTTTAATTGTTTTTCGTCCAATCGGTACGAGTTTTTACGCTTTAGAATATGTGGAATGCGAAGATAGTCTGTAACATCTCCTTCTGGGCTCGTTATAGCACAAAAAGCTGCCTGGTTGTAGTCCGGAACGTAAGCGAGCCCCATTGCACGAATGCCCTTCGTTGTTTCCCATTCGTAGTCATCTTCCTCGGTGAATGGAGGAACATACGGGGCTATTTTGATCCAATTATACAATTTTCGACAGCACGTTCGCAGAACAGCCTCCTTTGCCTCGGCGATGAGAACAGCCTTGAGTTCCTTACGCAATTCCGGCATAACCATTTTCGTCAAAGCCACTTCGACACACTCAGTCCGTAATGCATTCCAGTCTTGGACGGTTTTCGAGAATTCGTCACGCTCGTACAGCTTTTTAGCTTCATCCAAATATGAGTTCGTTGTGTGCCCCTCGACTTCTTCTAAAATTTTCAACTCCAATAATTTATCCTCTTCGGCCATAATCAGACGTAGGAACTGCTCTCCGGCCATGTCCCTTACAGGTTTGTTTTTCAAATATTTAATTGTATAGCAGGGATGATTTTCGTCAATCTCTTTGGTGCCTTTCTTTGTTGGCCAGACGCAAATTTTAGCTCTCTCGAAGAATATCTCACGAACACACTTTCTCAAAAGCGGCTCCTTCGCAATTTGTCGAGCAACCATGAATTTGGCCGCATGCATCACCTCATCAACAGTCATGAATTTCGGACACAGATATTGTTTCGCCAAATCATTGGGCTCAATCGGCTCCTGATCTACCTCATGGCGCTGATAGTTATCACGTAGATTCTCAGCGAATTGTTCTGGCGTCAACCCGAATCGTTTGGCTAGACCACATATGCCAGCTTTCCTACACATGGCATATGGTCCCGAATCGCCCGCTTGCTTCAGTTGCTCTTCAGGTTGATCATCCTCTAAGTCTTCCTCGTCTTCTATCTCCGGTGGTAGTTCTGCACCTTCTTCGATAGTTTCAAGCTCTTTCCTCCTTGCTTCCATCCGCTCCAATTTCCGCAGATCGCGTTCTCTTCTTCGCCAAGCTTCCTGCATCTTAGGTATATCTTGCACGTAGTACAATAAGAAATGCATGTGTACATCCTTCAGCTCTTCTGGCGATTGCACACCTCTTAGCCGATCGATATCTTCGTCCTTGATCAATCTAATGTCGTCGGGAATCGGAGCATCAGGATTTTGCATGATAAAATCCAATTGAAAGTTTCGCATTTTTTCAAACAACGACAGTAGACTTCTTTTTCGCGACAGCAACTGACACCATCGAGCGTCGTAACGGTATACTTTCCACAAGTCGTTAATGTTCAGCTCGGGTTGCACGTACTCCTTCCGATAGAAAGCAATAAACGGTACCTCCAACTGTTGATTACGCATAAAGTCTAAGGCTTGTTTGATTTTGCCTATTGCACTTGGAGGCTTGCGACCGCGATCGCGAGCGCCACCCTCACTCACTTCCTGCTGGGACACAGTTGACTTACAGAATGCCTGCTTATAGATCCACTCCGCCTCGTCTTCAAGCTCCGACGAGCCATCCGGCACCGCGACAATGGGAATATCACGTAGTTGCATCCGTTCTGGAATGTCCGATTTACGGATTTCATTGTCCAGATCGGTGAAATGGCCACGTTTCAATTCGCTGGGCTCGTAGATTTCGAATATCGATTTTTTTGTCATTTTCTTTTTCGCCGTTTTTTTCGGCCGTTTCTCTCGCTCAACACCATCGAAATCTTCTTCATAATCGTCGGCATCGGTGTCTTCTTCATATTCGTCCTCATCGTATTTGGCGAAATCTTCATAGTCGAAATCGACACCAAATATATCTTGTCCTTCTTGCAGCGATCTGTAAGTATGAATATCATTTATGCGGGGTTAGTGTATATTTTAACGACTGAATTTCAAAGCATATACTCATAATAGACCAGGGAACAATGTAAATTATTAATGAAATATATAAAAAAATATGTTTCCATCAATAATAAAAATACAAATCTTAAGCCTTAGGATATTTGGAGTAGTTATCAGTATTATTTTCTCATTCGCAATCTAAGCACTATATCTGTTTTTTGATAAAGGAGGCAACTGCGGCGTAGAGTTACTTATAAAAATATTTATCAAGCTAGCAGCGCAAAATGTAGATTTGGGTATTTTAAGATGAAATGTTTTCTAGGTTTCTCGTCCGATACGCTTGTTTAGTAAAATTTCTTTAATACTAATTTAGTTTCGAGCAATAATTAAAATTTTTAAATCTTTCAATCGACTTTGAATGATGAAATTAAATTTATCACTGGCTTCAGTGGCTCCAGGTCAAATTTGACTTCAGAATTGCGGAAGGAAGTGACTGTTTATTCATTTATGAGATGAGATGTGAGATGTTTCCGTTTACATGCAGCCGGCCGCCGTAAATTTTTACACACACCTCTGTGATATATGCTCATCAGCTGAAAACGATCCTCGTCCTCCTGCAGACATTGCCTTCAACTGTCTGGGTCCAACAAACGCGTCCTCCAGGTAACGAATCTCAATAGCAATTTGGTATCAGCCGGCCTGGAAGACTGCGAGTTGCCGTCCTCTCACGATGTGAGTTCCATCATCATCCATATTGTAATATACACATCTTTACAAGAATCATTATCGTTGGCTAATCAAAAAGTGCATACAATTAATAGCTGTAACGAACTTGCCAGTCCGATCCGTCTTTCACAAGCCCCAGGATACGTCTTAGAATGCAACGCTCAACGACATACTGTGAGCGTCAAAAGAAAGTGTACACCTATGCGTAGCATATTCAAAACCTCATAAAATGAGTTCTAGACGTCGGATTTTAAAAATGTTTTGTGTTTTGAAAAGCTTTTTCTATTTTCTAATAACAAAATAACAAATTTGATGATAAAACATTGCACTTAAAATTCAACAACAAAATAACAAAAAATACTTCATTTTTTACGCGTCAAAAATAAGTGTACGGTAAACAAATAAAGCAAACATCTGCCAATTAGTACTTAGTCTGCTTCCCTTTCGCCTTTAAAACAGCTTCTAGTCGTCTTGGCATTGACTCAATCAATTGTTTAGTCAAACTGACTGGAATTTTCTGCCATTCTTCGATTAAAATAGACTTCAACGACTCTTTGCTTGTTATATTCCGTTTTCGGATTTGTGTATCGAGATAATCCCACAAATGCTCGATGGGGTTAAGGTCTGGGGATTGCGAAGGAAGATCCAGCTGCTTAGGTGTTCGATACAATAACCATTCCTGCACTAGCTTTGACTTGTGCTTTGGGTCGTTGTCCTGCTGGAAGACCCATGATGTATTTAACCCTACTTTTGCAAGACTAGGTAGTAAATTTTCTTTCAAAATGTCCAAGTAATCATTTTTATTCATCGTAGTGTCAATAAAGACCAGATTCCCAACGCCTGATGCCGCCATACACCCCCAGACCATAACCGAACCACCACCATGCTTTATGATTGAACTTATGTTCTTCTGATCAAATTCGGTTTTATTACTTCTACATATTCTGGGTGATTTCTTGGAACCAAATATTTCAAATTTACTTTCATCACTGAAAAATACGTTTTCCCAGAATGACATATGCTCTTTTTTATACTTTTTGGCATAAAGCACTCGGAGTTTCCGATTCTATTCAGAAATGTATGGTTTTTTACGGGGTACTCTGCCATGTAACCCATTCCTATTAAATATTCGGCGGACAGTACTTGCGCTGACACTGACCCGAGAATCTTCTGTTATGTTCACTGCACTCGCTGCTGGATTTTCTCGCACTTTTCTCACAATAAATCGTTCATCACATACGGACAACTTTTTTGGCCTACCGGAACGAGGCCGATCACTTACGTCTTTGAACTTCTCGAATTTGTCCAAAAGTTTTTTCACGCTGTTATGGCTTCTACACACCACTTGTGATATTTCCCGTAACGATTTTCCTTCCGTTCTTAATTTTACAATAAGTTTTCGCGTTTCAATTGCACTTTGCTTACCCATTTCAGATAATGTAGAAACTGGATCGTTCTATGGTGCGAATGATTGAATTATCGCATCATGTCAACCAAGTTTACATTTTTGAAGAACTATAAACTGAATCTAACGGAAGTTTTCCCGATAAACACATCAAATTCAAGGTGTGCTGCAAGCTGTACACTTATTTTTGACGCGTAAAAAATGAAGTATTTTTTGTTATTTTGTTGTTGAATTTTTAGTGCAATGTTTTATCATCAAATTTTTCATTTTGTTATTAGAAAATAGAAAAAGCTTTTCAAAACACAAAACATTTTTAAAATCCGACGTCTAGAACTCATTTTATGAGGTTTTGAATACGCTACACACAGGTGTACACTTTCTTTTGACGCTCACTGTATATTGCCTTTCCTGAGGCTTTTGTCAGGGTCCATGTTTTACGTTCGTTGATTAATACCGGATTCTAGATCCGCAGCTTATTTTTTCCATGCATTTTATTCGATTTTATGATTGAGAGAACTGAACAGTACACTTTGTTGGCCATATTGATACGACGTTCGATCTCGTCCTTTTCGTCGCCGTCTCTGGTGGTGTGCATTCCAAAACAAATGAGTGTATGTTGACTCATTTCAATATTATAATCGTTCATCGTTTGATTGGCGTCTTTTTCCTTGTTTGCGTCATGAATTTAGTCTTCTTCTCATCGACGCTTATACGCTGACTAAAGATTCATGAACATTTCTACAACGTTCGGAATTGGTCGTGACATGATATTCATATCTTCAGTGCACGCTACTATTTGGGTGAACTTGAATAGTAGCGTCCCCGCGTTGCCTATCGGGATTTTTTGGTGAAGTATTCAATGGTCACATTGAAGAACATTGCTGTAGACGCAAGTTAATTTTGATGCTCTGGAACAGCTCGCCTTGAACTTAGCTTTGGGAACTGTGTTACTCATGGTTATTTCGATCATCCAGACTAGTTTTACGGGTATTCCAAACACAAACACTATTGAGTATAGTGTATTTCGATATATACTAACTTATGGTGGCTGGAATCCTATGAAGACTAGCACTTGTTTCTGGGAGAATATTTGATTTTTTTTCCATCGGTCGAATCTAATCCCATCTTCCAATCCAATCTAAACCAACCCCTGTCAATCATTTTTCAATTATTTTTTCAGGACTTTGTAGGACGTACACAAAAATTATATATATATAGGGCAGAATATGCTTTTACCCTTATCGTCGCGTCGGTTAGTTATTTTTTCAGCCTCTATCTTGCAGATTATTTGGTATATGAGGTTTATGGGTAGCGATCATTCTTTTTGAAGAAGCTCTACTGGTAAACCATCAATTTCGGGAATTTTGATTTCTGCTACGCTTGAACTGCAGCCAATTCTACGACAGAGGGTATTATCAAAACTGCATTTTTCAAATTGATATCTTCGCGGATGGTTATGGGCAAGGATATTCCTGCTGATAAGGGATTTAGTAGCTCATGGAAATATTGAGCACATCTAATTTTAATGTACCCTGGGCCACTAATAATGTTTCACTCGTTGAATCTATATAGGCTTGTTTGCGTCTTATAGCATTGTATCAATCTTTTTACTACTGAGGAAATGTCTAGTGTGTCGTTTCACGTTCATATCGTCCTTTTTAGAATTTCATTATATTTTGTTTGCGTCCGACTATTTTTTAGCTAATCGTTATAGCTCGTCACATTTTCGCTTTTCGCTTTTTGTTTTTGATAGCATCTTCACATTGCTCATCGAACGAAATGACTGTCGTTCTATAGAGGCTGGTCGTCCTACGATTTCCTGCACTATCTGTGTTACACCTTCTTTCAACTGCGAGGATGTTTGTTCAAGTGGACAGATCGGGTCTGCCAGAGGTGTATTACCAAATTGATTGGTCTTTTTTATATGTCGCTGCTACTGCTTTATTTTCCAAGAAGTCAATTTTGAACTTGGGACCTGCTTCTATTCGAGGTAATTCGTCTTGCTATACGAAAACGATACACAGAGGATACTGGTGGACGAAATGATTGATCTGATTGAAGAAGGTTCGACCATCCGGAGATAGTCGAGTGTGCTTGTGAATGTCACAATGCGGGGAGCAAGTGAAGCTCCAAGTTGCACATTCGACCAATCACTGGCGAGTGTTGTTCTATGAAATATACGTTAACTTTTTTAGCCTCAAACCTTGGAATTTCATCGTTTCGCTTATATGTAGAATGTTGGATGACAACTCATTGTGGCCTAGAGTAAGAGATGCTATCCCTACAGTTGAAGTTAAATATTTCGAACAACGTTATGCTAATTGTAATCAGTTCAGCAGTCTGAGGTTTCACTTGGACTGAAACTAGAAATCCAGCAATCTGAGAAATAACTTCGAAGGTTTTCACTTGCTTTTTGGGACTAATTTTGCCTGGAACATTCAAGCATATAAATTTCATGCCGAACAGTATTTTATCCGCAGGAAGCAGACGATTTATGTTTAATTCTTTTCAACTGTACCCAAAATAAGATTTGCATGAAAAATTCGTCTTTCCTCGTCATTAAGAAATAATATGTCACAAAGGAAGAACATCTGATATTTAACTAGTAAGAATCAGGGTCAAAAAAGACGAACTTCCGTGACATACATTGAGCACAATTGAAATTTTCGCTTGTGACTTGAATGTGTGCGAATTTTGCACCAAGTCAAATTTAAGCTACTCTATTCAGTTTAAACCTTGCAATTTATGTATAAAAACACTTACGCGTCACCGAAAATTGCGCGGCGCCTCTTCTTTTTCTCTGCTATCGGACGTCCATCATCGTCCACTATGAAATCGTCAGCGTCTGACTCTTCATCTTCTTCCTCGTCGAATTGCTCCGCATCAGCTTCGCGATGACTTCGTTCCGATCGTCTTTCCACTTCCTGTTGGAAACATAGAATTCAATTAGAATCGACAGCAATCAATTCGATACACCAAGCTACAAATTATCAACCTTTTGCACTTCGCGTTCCTTTTATATGTAGTGAAAGCGTGATAAATCGTATGAAAGGATCAATGAATGAAGCATTTAACCGATCTTAACTGCGCAACTACTTACATCATCGCTACCCTCGAACAGTTCGCCAGCGATCGCTTCTTTCTCCATCCCTTCGTCTGCTTCATTCTCACCGTCACTTTCCTCATCTTGGATTCGTCGGAGCCGCTTGAAGCGTTTCTACGGTTCCGAAAAATTGTGTTGTCACCACAAGCTTCCAAACATTTCCCTGCTCGACTACTTACCCTGCGCTCCACTTTCACTCCCAAATTCTCCTCAATCAGATCGTAGTCCTCATCTTCCAGCCGATCGTCCAGCTCGTCGTCATCGTCGCTTTTCTTGCGTTTTTTCGAGTTCCCTGACGCATCCGAGTCCTCGCCATCGCTGGCGTCTTCTTCGATGGGATTATCGTCTATCAAGTCCTTCAGCTCCTCGCGAAGCCTGTCGTCGTCGTCTGAAAAACGGGACGGCGTTACATCACGTTAGCTAAGCTAATCCGGGTCGGTCTAGGACGCATAGTAAGCATCAAACCAGCAACGAACCTTCATCGTCCTCCTCGCTGCTATCCGACATAGCCTTCATCTTTTTCAGCTTCTTCCGCTCGCTTGGGTCCAAGTCCTCCTCATCGTCTTGCTGCAGGCGAAAGAAAATTGCTTTTTGGTTAGGAATCGTGGCTACAACTTCTTTCGCGAGACATGAATTTCGTCAGTGTCTCCGCAAAAATACCACATTCATACCCAGCACAATTGTGCGAATCACAAGATTCGAAAGCTACGAACACAATTTTGCTGGGAAAATGAGGGATCCGGACTGCATTGCAAGCGTGCATTTTGCAAAATCAACTCACATCGGATTCCTCCGCTTCAGAGTCGAGAAAATCTGCCATTATCGAACTCGACTGGAAACAGCACTATCTGCAACTTGGACCCAGTTCAAAATGTCGAATTCCGCTTTGAAAAACTAGGAAAACTCTCACAATTCGCAAAAACTAGCTCGCCGCGGTGACATTTTCTTCTCTGGAATTCACAATTGGTTGGAAACGTCCAACTGGAACTGTACAGTCGTCGGCCGCTGTAACCTTATCATCCGAAGTTGAATGAATAGTGAGTCCGTTCAATGTAGTCGAGCTTAACAGAGGCTGTCATGAGAAACGTTACAGCTTTTTGAAATTAAATCTAAGTTGATATATTATGCTTCCTTTTTTTGGCTTGTAATCAGACTATTTTAGACTGCAAGACAAAATCAAAACAATTCAATATGATAACCAAATTAGTTTCGATGAATTTTCTTTCGAAATTTTTCTTTTAGCTGTATCTCGTGTGATGATTGAAAATATTTATTGAACCTCTTAGATTTTAGTGACACAATAACAACTTTTGCTTCAAGGAAAGTAAGAAATCAATTTTATAACATTCAACGGTAATTTTAAACAATGCAAATTATTTTATTTGCTTCTTTTTATTTTATCTCATTAATTTCGCATAGAATACATGGTATTCGATGGGCAAAATATTTTACTATCTAGGCGTGCAAATTTTCGAAATTTATTTGACATTTTGTTATTTTCTGTTATTTACTGTTATTGTTAACTTTTTTATAACACCAACAGCTATATTTACAATTACACGGACATCTCGTGCAGCTCTCAAATACAATCTTAAGACATGCGAGATCAAGATAAGGGCCAGAACTCAAGTTCTACCACATTGTCGAATTTCTTAATCGCAAAAAATGCAACATAACTACCATACTTTGATGTCGAAGTTACTCCAATTAGCACAAAGAAATCGATTTTCAGGCAAATTGGACACTTTTTCACATTTCAAGTTCAAGGCATCTCCAAAATCAGGAGGCAAATGTGGTTTTTCAAATTTTTCCGACGATCCAAACTCCCGTTTTACATACACCCACAATTCACCACTATAGCACAGCTGCATCGAATCACATTCCAGGATTGGAGCGGTGAAAGCCTGTTTTACGAAAACCAAAATGTACATTTTGTTGGCCAGAATTATTTAGAAAAGTCTTTCAAAATTAACATGCTTGAAGATAGTATCTTATGATCTACTTTTATGATTTGCTTGCAGGCTATCCTCGTTCAGTATCTTGGGCTGCAATCAGGAGGAGTTTTTTTGGAACTGAGGGTAGTCAGATGATTGCAAGGGAGAACTCTCTTAACAGAGTAACTGGTTTGGGGATAAGTAGTATTGGAAAGCGTCAGTTAAGGGTTGATTGAGATTGAGAGTGACAGTAGCTTGCTTTCAGCAGATGCACCTTTATAACCTTTATCATAAGCATTGCGGAAGCATATCAGCTCACATTTGTGATTTGATTGTGAACGACCAATCTTTCAGGTAGTTATTGATTACCCGAGTTTAGGTCTCAATTTGTTTTAGTGCTTCCGTCTTACTATTAGTATCATATCATCTGTATACATCATCGTCTTAGTCGAGTGAGTTCAAACAGCTAAATGGGGAAGATGACTATTGATGCGAAGGTAATACAGGTAGAAGTTAAAAAGAAAGGGACCAAGTATAGTGCCTTGGGGGACGCCATATTTTTTTTGAACCGGATTTTACTCGTGGGTGCTGATTTTAGCAGAAACTGACCTGCAGAATAAGAAACTTTCAATTAGCCGACAAAGTGGGAGAAGGCATTGAACAACGAGTAACTTATATAGATCAAACCTTTGGTCCACACCGAGTTGAAAGCCTTTTCTATGTCAATAGTAGAAGCAACGGTTGCTTCTTTTTTCCGAAGCCCAGAGGATATGAAATCGTGGACCGAAAGAACTACCGGTTTTGTTGATGTTTTAGGCTTAAACTAAATTGTTCGTTTTGTGTCAAAGGCAATGCAAATTGTGAAAACGATTGGAACACTCCTTTTTAAAGAGTTTTGCCTATGTTTAAGAGCAAAGCGGTGGGTCTAAGCGAAACGAGCTGATTGAGCATTTTTTCGGATTTTTAATGAGTAGGACTTTTTCCGAAGATTCAGGGAAATAGCCATTATATACATAATTATTAAAAATTGTTAGTGCAAGGGTTTTCCCAAGACATAGTTGGAAACCCCGTATGACCCTGAAATTTTTTGGTGTTAAAAGGACGTAGGATTGGGTCCAAGCGCGTTTTCCCAAGACATAGTTGGAAACCCCGTTTGACCCTGAAATTTTTTGGTGTTAAAAGGACGTAGGATTGTAATCACCTCATCGGGGAATGGCAACAATTTTTTGAAAGTTAACAGGGGATGGTGGAAGAGCGATTCATACTTGCATAGATATGAGTCTCTTCGGAGCGACTATATCCTTGTACTTGAACCATTAGAGAATCATTTGGGAACCATAGAGAATATACTTTTATTGTTTACGCTGTGTTTGGAGCCGGAGACAAACGTCAAATGCCAAATTCAATCGACCGGCTTGCTGTCACTGCAAACGTCAAATGTCAAATCCAGTCGGCCGGTTTTCTAACGCGAAAAATGAACAAAAATGTTTCTGCTTCTCTTGATTACCTTCCTGTGCTGCGTCATAGCGTTCTCCCATATTATTGCAAAGCCAGTAAGTGACGTTGGTTTTTATTATATTTAAACGTTCATAACCTTCTATGTGATGAAAACAATGAAAATACTTTTTGTCGCAGACAGTGCATTCAAACATATGAATGGTCGTCAGCGTGTTTCGTGGAAACCTGCGTAGTGTTATTGTTTTGCTTTGGAAGACAATCGACGTAATTCAAAACGTTGTAGATACTACGTTCCTTAATCAATTTTATACCATAATAGCTCTTCTAAAGACAAGTACACGATGCACGTGCTTCCTTGCAAACCATCTGAGATTTCGTAAAGTTGGATTACATACCTGACCGAAAGTTACATTTTGTTCAAAGCGAAAGTGCTAAGCCTCAGTATTTCTAGTAAGATATCGGATTAAAAGAATCTATATATTATCAAGTAGGCAGCCAGCGATAAAGGCTCTAAACTTCTGCAATTGCACCAGTCCAAATTGTTCTAAAAATGCCTTCAAAATTTCATCAACCAGCCTGACAATAAAGTCAATCTGCTATGAGCACCAGAATACAATGATAGTTTACGAAAATTAAAGTGAAGTCTTGCCAATAATCAACACTGATTGCTCAGCACCAGTGCTACTTCAATTCTGGCAGTACCTTTACACAGGCTTTATTGACCTAAAAGCTTTAGCTACCTCTAAATGTCTGTCTTCCACACGGCCAAACAACCGCAATATCTGATGACTGAAAACTTTCGAAATTGATATAAAATTCAGTTTGAAGCATGCCAGTTAGGTGTAAAACAATTTTATAAAATAACGAGACTATTAAAAGTGCTGAATGAATAGGTATCGAACTTATTTTCTCATATGATTCATACCTAATAAATTTTCTTCATGGAATGGTTGCTTCGAAAATTGTTTTCTTGTTTACCAACAATAATTTCAAGCACATCTCAATTCTTTAAATTCCCAAATTTGAATGGCGGCAATCGCCAAGTACCACACAACGTTAGTTTCATAATTTGAAAGGTTACTTGCATAGTGCATCGTAGCTAAAAACGACGGTTGAATAATTGATTCAAAGTTTATTGCCATGTAAAATCTACAAAAAATTCTCAAAAATGCATAGTTCTTGTATTTTCCCAGGGAAATAGTTCCGCAGTAAAACATGGGCGAACCCTGCCATAATTACATCAAGTAGCTTAGTATAAGACAAACATGTGTAGAATCGGTAGAACTTCAACTTGCGTGGTCTTGTCTGCTTGCGAGCCTTGAAGCCTAGAATTATTAACTTCTTAATGTATGAAAAGTCATTATAATCGCTCCGAAAATTCGAACTTTCAACATATCTTTTCGTTTTAAGGTTTAAAAAGTATATTTAAAGTTTTTATTTATTTTCTTGATCTCGGTTGTTTAACGTTCGCATAATTGAATAAAAAAGATTACTTGTATAGGTCCTTCAAAAGGTTATTTTTATTTTGAGTTTTTTTTTCACATATACGTATTTCGGGAGTAACTGTTCACCCTTCTTTAGTGTATAAACTAACTTTGTACAAGGAAAACCCTAACTTTTATATTGAAAATTATAAGCTAATACCAAACACACGAATAAATATATCTCCTAACTATTTCACAAAAGGATAACCTAATTGGTTTTAGGTAATTAGCCGTAAGAAGGTCTAGTCTACTTGTACCTGCTACCTCCTTCAACACTTCGAGGTCAATAAAAGTGAAGGACACAACATATTATGGGATGACCATAAACCCAAAATAAATGATTATATAGAATTGCTACGTATGCATAATATACGCTAACGTAAAATTGACAGTCGTTATACTGCGCGGATATAAATAATTTATAAAATAGTTGAAGTATAATGAGCTTAATCCATCAATAAGCCTAACCGTGGTCATGCTGTCTGGTGGCGGATGGTAAATGACAGCACCTGAAGAGGGTGCCGTCCGCCACCTCGAAACCACGCTTCCCCATTTAATTATGATGGTACCAGGCAGAAATCTGGAAACAAAAAAGAACTCCATTAATGTGCAAAAATAGTGTTAGCAAAGTTGCGAAACAAAAGCACACTAGTGGGCGGTGTTGTCGACTAGACACGGAGGTTCAAAACCCAAAATAAATGAATAATCTTCATTTTTTTTATTTTTTCCGTTTAGTTTTACTAGCACAACGACTTCTCTCCAAGCCACTACTTAACTTAACCTTACTTTTTAAACACGTTCTTTTGACATCTGTCAGCACTGGCACAGTTGTCATCTAGACAGCGGGACATATGTTTTAAACAATAGTTGTAGACAGCGGTACAAAGATTCATATAGTTCTATACAGTGTTGCTCATGCTTCGGCTCGTCACGATTCTTCCTTGGGGATCAACCAGTGTTTTAATCAGAAGGCTTCAAGCACTCAATTGACAATTTTCTATGTCACGGAGGACAGCGATCGTTAGGGAGAACCTTATGTCCGACAAAGAGCCAGCGGTACTTCGGGACAAGCTTCTTATTCGCGCCAGCAGTGGTATCCACATATATGGAAGTGAATCGTGAACTCTGGCGCAGACCTTTGGAAAAAGTCATTGACTTATCAAGGCGCCGCTTAAAGTAGACTTTGCAACCAGTGAAGAACGAGCTAGACTGTGAAATGCATTATACCGGTATGTTAGACTGTCTATTTGATAAAACAGCGTTGTTGATCTTGTTATGTTGATTTCCCTAAGGCACCATAAAAAGCCCAAAGATCAGGTAAACGCCTACCAGATGACGAACACCAATGTTGAAAATACTCAGTCAACGCTCAGAGCAAATCGCTGTTAAGATTTTCAAATTGAGGGTCATAATCTTTGAACTATAGTAACTGAAGGAGATGTCTTCGACTGGCCAAGGCTTGACTTTGGTTACTGCTCCATTGATGATCATGTTTGTCTTTATCTATTCATTTAAATTTTTTTGGGTCAGATGAAAAAAGTGCTCACATCGACGATGGAAAAGCAAAAAGGCGTAAGTGAGATTTTTGACCGAAATTGTCATTATCGAATTGTTGAATGTAGTTTTTTCCCGCACCAACTGAACTGCATTTTATTTGTTGCCAGTTACATCAAATATTTCCAAAAGTAGTGCATACACATTTGATATCCATCATCTTTAAAACGCATTTCAATAAAGATCACAAATCGTCGTTTATGCCCTTTTGCCTTTCATAGTCGATGTATTCTTCAAATTCACCTGCTGACAGCCATGATCAGGATGTTCCTAATCCAGACCATTTCATAATACATATACTAGTCTATATTACTCGAATATCTAAAATCGTTACCATTTTCATTATAAAAATTCTCTCTATTTCCAGATTATAAAGTATTTGAAAAGTCCCGGCACCGAAGAGAGACAAATCCTAAAACAGATCTATGAAATAAAAAAACAACTGTCCACACTATCAATGCGTGATCAATATGTACAATATGTAAAAACGGAAAGGAAAATTATTGCCTTGGAAAAAAACTTGAGTAAAATTCGTGAAAATAAGATTGGTGAAAATATCTTCATTGGTTATGGCGTAAAATACGGCATAAAAATAACTTTCTCTCTTATACTTTTAATCATTTCAATTTACTATCGATTTGAACCGCTAGTGGTTCTCGGGAAAGAATTCAATATCTTTATTTTGGGAAGTGTGGCGAGTTTTCCCACCGGAATTGAAGGCGCAATATCTGTACCATTTTGGATTTTTATGAGTAGTTTTACATTAAGGATTGTAACTAAATATCTGAGAATATACTAAAACAAAAAATGCTAAACAATTGGTGAAGTTTTGTTGTATTTAGTGATTATTAAGAAGGATTTTTGTCCGTTATGGTGTACAAAATACATTAGTTTGTAATGTTTTTTTTTTTGTTTCAAAATATTCTACAACAAAATATTAAACACTACTTAAATATTCAGGCCAGCTTTTGGCGAAATCGAGTGCAATGAAATTTTTTGGATAGAATATGCCCATTCTATGGCCTCAAAATTATCCAGTCAACAATAAATGCAGTTACTAATCTTCTGTTGAGCTACACTTAATATACAAGCAAGTTGGAAAGCGCTGTTACTGCTTGTCCGAGTAATTTCATCGCCACCAAAATCCTAGCACGAACTAGAACTGTTTCGTACAAGCTTTTATGCTTGCCGCAAATATGGTGATCGCTTTATTTTATCATTGAAACAGATTGCATTCTATGCAGGCACAGAACGTGTGTGGCCGTACGTTCTGATCGTATAGCGAATATTTGAAAGCAAGCGAGGTGGAAAATGTGAGAGGACCGCAAAGAAGAACGTTCGTGTCTGTAACATCTGACTTTCTGTAAATCGACAAGGGGCGTGTCGGTAAGATAAGAAAGCGGCCAGAACGTTTGCGACCGCACTTGGACCAAAAATCATCATTCAGCTCTCACAACTTAATTAAATTTGACTACGCCTACAATGTCTCATATTATCTTGCTTGGTGGTTATTTTATATTTCCTCCGAAAAAATTGTTTACTGCTGAATTTTGGTCCCAGAAATTCTTCGGCGTCAAATTTTTTAATAATACACTGAAAGTTTCAAAAAGAAATTGTCGAAAATTTTGGTTTTTAAATCCGATATAAAATATATATATATGTTTGTGTGTACTAATGTAATATATATGTATATATGTACTAAAAAGTATGATGTACTAAAAAGGGTTAGTATGATGTACTAAAAAGGGTGCTAAACGCATTTTAGATACACTTGTTTTGTATGAATTTTTTGTTCAGCTTTTTTTTGCTTAAAATTATTTACGGAGCTACTTTGTTAAAATATTTGGTTCTCCTTCAGAAGTTTTGCGTATAAATTTTTTCTAGGGTTTTTCCTCAAATACACTTTTCTTGGAGTTTAGAACATCAAAATCAAGTGATTCCTTTAGAAATGTATTTTCCATTGTAATTTGTATGCTCAAAACTATTTTCAGATCAGGAAAGCTTCGTCATGGAAATTTTCTTGCCTTGACATTTTCCTGCTTAAACAATTGATTTACAATGCCTGGAACTTAACAGTAACTTTGTTTTAAGTTTTCCCAATTCTCGAAATAGATGTCTATGGGTCCTGAAAAATAAGTTGAGCATTTTAAACTTTTGATAGCCGTCCATTTGTATTTATCTTTAGCATCTCTGGTAGACGCAAGTGGCTAGAAAATAATATTCAAACCTTTAAAAAATCAATGCATATGTGAAGGGATTGGAAGGTTTGAAGTTATTGTTTGATTTTTCAAGTTTTTTTGTATTATTTTATTTATGGTGAATTGATTTGGCGTTCGCAGAATTTTGTTGGCCATGGGCCCATAAATTGTTCATTGCAACTGCATGGCATATCTTCAATCAAATATTTCCACTAGACCATAAACATTTGTTGATATCAAAAATCAACTGAATTCAAGAAACTAGGATGATAATTTATAATTTTGCTAAAATCCCTTCTCGACTGCCGCTTGATTAAGTTTTCATTTGATATTCAGGTCAATTATAGGTAGCTCCATACCTAAAATCATTATAGTTTCTATAGAACCTCTGTCAAGTGGACACTGGAAAGACCCGAAAAATATCCATTTAATACTGAGTATATAAGTTCTATTTTGTGGGATAAACTTTTTCAAATGATTCCACTTTTATATGTCTACATTCTATCACTACATCCTACCTAAAGAAAAGCTTTGCATACTTTCTACATACTCGTAGTATTTCAGGCTCTCTTATACATCTTCAACAATAAACAAACGTTCATTAAAGCTTGAATATAATAGATAATTGATTTTTACTAACAGCTAAATTTATAGAAAACTAATTGATTTAAACAAAAAATACACTATTTATTTGTTAGACCGGCTATATTCAAGTCTACCATCCGAAAAATTGATTCGGGCGGAGCCGCTTCTTTGAAATTCACGCGTGACTCTATCCACTTGGCCACCCGAAGCAAAAGATTCTCGCTCAGTCGATTGCCCATCAGTTGCAAACTCAAAGGTAGACCATTCGACGAAAGCCTTATCGGTATGGATACGGCGGGAATTCCCGCGAGATTTGCAGGTGCTGTGAATATATCGTTTATCGCGCACTGATCGCGATATGAATTTTTCGTGAAGTCGCTATAAAGCGGAGCGTCTGTTAATGTGGTTGGCGTCAAAAGAACGTTGATTCCATCCTTGCTGAATAGTTTATTAAAATCACTGGCAATTACGCGACGCGCTTTCATAGCATGTATATAGTACTTATCGTAGTTGCGTTTCAGCAAGAAATAATTACCAGCTAGAATTCTAGTTTTGACGACAGTATTAAAACCTTCAGCTCTTGTTTTCGCATAAAGTTCTTCTGTACTAGTCATATCGTCTGCTCGATGTCCGAATTCGATGCCATCGTAGCGTGCCATATTGCTAGCCACTTCGCATTGATTCAGCACTGAATAGACATAAATGCCGCTCAATAGGTTTGGTAGAGATACTTGCACAACACATGCTCCTGCGTCTTCTAGCATATCTGCAATTTTTCTCCATGTGTCCACTAACTCCGGCATTAATTCTGTACAATAGCATTCCTTAGGAATGCCAACTGTGACTTTATGAACGTTTAACTCATCCAGGAATGGAAGCTCCACCTTGGGGACGATCTCTTTGAATGTAGTCGAATCATTTTTGTCGGGTCCTGTTAAAATACTTTGCATTTATTTACATGGGAAGGAATTAATTAGGATATACCCGAAATAGCATTCAGAGCTACCACACAGTCGTCTACATTATGCGTAAATATTCCTGGAACGTCCATTGAATTCGCGAGGGAAATGAGTCCGTGTCGAGAAACTAGCCCGTAGGTTGGTTTGAGGCCAATCACACCACAATACGCTGCTGGGATTCGAACAGACCCACCCGTATCGGATCCAATAGAACTGTGATAAATGAAATTTGTCATTATTCATTTTAAAAAGATTGTTTGCGCATTCATTCAAAACTAGTTTAAAAATAGCTAGTTACAATGAAATAGTAACAAATTTATAAAATGGATTTCTTATTCAGATTACTCTTACGCAAAACAAATTCCCGCCGCAACTGCATTCGCTGATCCGCCTGAACTACCACCTGCTATTCTCCAGTGATCTCCCTCAAATTCTCTACTCCAAACATTCTTCACTGGACCGGATACCGACTCAATCGATCCGGAGCCCATTGAAAACTCATCCATATTAGTTTTCCCCACCAGAACAGCTCCAGCATGAAGCAATCGATCCACTACGGTTGCATTATAGGTAGGAACAAAGTTTTCCAGCATCCTGAACATAAATTCCAGATTACTGATCAGATTTCAAACCTTGCAAACAAGCAGACTTAGATGCGCATGTCGTTTCAATGTCCTTCGTGCAGAAGTTATCCTTAATTGCGATCGGAATTCCATCGAGAACACTCTTTTGTCCTCTGTTTTGGTAGCGAAACGAGGACTCGTTCGATGAGGCCAAGGCCGTTTCCGCCGTGAGTTTTATGAATGAATTCAAATGAGTTGCAGCGTTGGCCGCTTGTAGCGCATATTCTGCTATTTTGCAAGGATCTGTATCTCCGCTTGCGTACTGTGATGCCAACTGAAACCCAAATAAGATCTCCATTATACAGGCAATCTGGGATAATTTTTACCTGGCGAATTCCACCTGCAAAGGTTCGTTTCATGTTTGTCTTCACAGATTCAACCAGCGAACATTCCAGTCATGATGGTCGAGAAACAAATTAGCTGAAGTTTCACTAGGTTATAGAATCGTTTCAGCTGACACAACAGCAGAGACACCTTATTAAAGACTTACACCATCCAATTGACAACGCGAATTTATACAAAAAAAACTCTCAGAGCGAATCAGCCGAGCTCCGCTCGCACTGTCGAAGATTCGTGAGAGAGTGGACAATATTGACGAAAAAGTTTTGTTTAATGCACAATTTCCGATAAAATTAATTAAAGTGCGTTGTTGCACTCGGTGTCCGATAGTGCTGCTTCCATTGTTTCACAATTGAATGATGGATGAATCGATTGTGCGAAGTATAATTGAAGTTTTGAAATCGTCAACTGACAAGACTGTAATTTACAAAGCGCTCGTGAAACTTCGGACCGACCTCGTAAAAGACCGAGAGGGGGTCGCGGTGTTCCGTAGATGTGGCGGAATTCCGCCAGTGGTGCGTCTCTTGAATCGACCACATGAGAAGATTTTAGATGTTGCGTTAAGCATTTTGGGAAATTGTTGCACGCATGATGATTGCTGCCTGGAGGTAAGTAACAATGCCTAGAAAGGTTTCTGGTGCGACCGTATTCAATTTGTGGCTAGTGAGTATGTTAATCAACGGTCTTAAATGCATAAAAAAGATTCCATGGTAAGTGTACAATCCACGCCAAAAAAAGCCCATGTGATTGGACTGTGAAAAAAACGTGATTGATTTTTTTTCATTTATTTTATTTTTCCATGACGCAGGTAAAATTTGCCAGCCTTTAGGGATAAATTTAATTAGTTTAAGCGTATTAAAATTTCTAGTTTTAAATATATTGTTATTTTGACGTGCAACGTTTTTAAAATTACTGTGAAAAACGGGTACCAGGAGACTATTTCGAACCCTAATGATAACGACTACATAGTCTTGCCAGAAACTTGAACTTCATATTGAGACCCACTTTACATTGCAACAAAAATTTGCCAGCCTATTAATATGCTCAGTGAGTTTTCGGACTGGGAGGTTTGTTCCTTTGAACCGTTGATTTGGCTTTAAAGTGCTTTTTTCGCATGACTTCTCCCCCTTGGGGGCACAATAATTCCCGCCAGTGTACAGTGATCAAACCAAACAATACCGGAAAAGCTTTGAGATGAAATTGTCTAAAAGCTATCTTCGAACGTATTTCGCGGATATAGGAGAGTTGTGGCATTTGAAAGATATACCCTTTTAGGTTACAATTTTTAACCATTTTTTTTTAAAAAAAGAAAAAAAAGGTATCATTTTGAAATTTGGAATTGGTAATTTGGGGGTACAAAAATATTTTTTTTAAATTTTTTTATTGTTATTTTTACCCATAACAATTTTAAAAAAAACATCAAAAATAACGGCGGACGTGATTTCAGGTGACTGGATTATCTGGAAACAAAAAAACGCCAAATTAATCCTTGTTTAAGTGCTTATATCAGGTACCGGAATGATTTTTTTTTAATTAAAAAATAACAAAATGTCGGCCTTTGTTTAAAAAAAACTATTTTTCATGGTGAAAAATTGAGTGAGAATCGGAACAACATATTAAAAAATCAGAGGGATCGGTTGAATAGTTTTTCTAAAATCTCTTAGCCTATATTATAGTTTCCTGAATTTGATTCAGAACTTTGATTCCAATTTCTTTAACGTTTCATACAACTGTTCTTCCATCCTCTCGGATGGGTTTCTAGTTGTGATTTTAATCCTCATGAATGGTTTTCAGCGTGTAGCTTGCCATTTGTTTGTTTGAAAAAACATGAATTCGAGAAAATCGCGTTTTTTTACGAGCTACGAAGCACGAAGTTAAATCTTCGTATATTGACTTCAAAATTTCCTGAGCTTTTTGATCAAAAGGTTGTAATGATACACTACAATGAATCAGCAAATGATACAATTGCATGTACTCATTGCAATTCATAAAGCATGCTTACAATGAATCACAAACAACGCTGTTCCCAATTCATTCAGAACGATACACGGTACGTAGTATTTGAGTCTACACAAATGACCCGTGCCTCATATCGAATTGCATATGGGCAATGAGGAATGCAAATCATTGCTGTGAACATATGTAAATCGATTAGTATGGGGTCATGAGAAAATGATTTGTGTTTTATGATGACTAAGGGATGGTCAATGTGTGTCCTAGTTTTAAGCGTTGTAAAAATAGTATTTAAGCGGTAGCTTGTAAGAAATTTGTACAGTCTTTACTCGAAAATTAAAGACGAGAGTGCTAGAACTACTGGCACCTTGTTCTAACAATAGAAGAGTTTTACTGTCCTTTAGAAATTGCGGCACAGGTTGGTATATCCATCCGATGCCATTAATTCGAGCAAGTATTAACTTGCTCGGCTTAGGTGGATTTGGGTCTTACTTATCCAATTCTGGTTAGGGCGTTGCAATAACTCTTATTTTCTTTTACATCATCAATTTGGACCAATTCAACTACGTAACGCAAATCACGATAAGGTGGATCATGCTCATACTTTCGTAATTCAGAAGCGGGGAGTCGAGAGTACCGAACCACAGCGGAGCGTTAAAAATGCTGTCTCACGGCATCTCGCTATACACGCTAGGAAATACTTTAAAAAATAAAATATCATTATAAATCGTTTTAAATCGTATTCTTGATAAAATTTACTAACGAAATCTGTAAAAATTTGTTTTTGGATTTTTGAAAAATTGTATCCTAAAGGACCCCTTAAGTGTCGTTTTTGACATGTAACTTTTTTAATCATTGAAAATTCAATTCAATAGGAGTTTGACATACGCAACTTTTTTGTGGTAGCCATGATTTTCGAGATATGGGGGTGTCTCATTTTTTCTTTTATACAATATTGGGGCTGCGACCTTAGAAACTTGAACTTAAGCTCACATTGACATCCACTTTGCATGCTCCTTGAGTTTTGCAATGGAGGGTTTGCCATCGTGCGCAAAAGGCAGACGTAAATATACATCAGTGTCCGGCGAGTAACATTATTTTGGAAGCGTCGCAAAACTGACGCGGCATGCTCAGTAAACTAAAGTCTGTTTTATTTTGAAAAAAAATTTGGTACGCAGTCAATGTATTGTTTTCATTTCAATTCAATATAATCCTGCCGTAAACATTTCACGTTAAATCAAATGAACGTACTTTCCGACAGTCCGGATCAATTTAGCCCAACCATGAAATATCCACAATCACAATTTTCACATGTATTTATTAAAGTTGTGAAAAACGTATAGCAAGTGAAATATTATGCTCCGAACATATTTTTACGTTGCGACGAATGACGAAGTGAACGGCAAACAGAACGCCAATTTGAAAAGGGTCACGAATGCCTTCGCGAGCAGATTTCCAAACCCATCATTTATCAGTTTTTCCGAGAACATTAAAGGGAATGCATGAGAATGTCTTCGCTGGTTTAGACAGGACTATGAACAAACCGGCAAATGTGCTATGAACTTGTCTGCTTCCAATGCTGTTCACAAGAAACTCCGAGAACAACTTAAAATCGTTCCGTTTGTTATTCCCCTCGGCAAAATTATTGTCCATACTCAGCTTTGTTTGTCGTTCTGCTTGATTTTTGGTTCGTTGTTCGTCGCAACTTTCTAGATTGCACGAGGCATTAGAAGAATGTTGAACGAATGAAGCCTTCAAACACTCACACATGTAGCCTGCAAAATAAGATTTTGTCGATTAACCAATACATATTCCTTTCAAATCAATTTTCCATGCAGAAATTAAATTCACGATATTCACCTATAATTGAATCACAGGCTTACAGCAACGAATATTCTATAATTCCTACAAGACCACCATATTGCCACCCTGAAGTATACAGAGAAAGTTTTATGTGCCTGTTACGGATGCTCGTCGAGCTTCCTCAATTTTCCTAGTAGTAATGCAAGAAGTACCCATTTTTGAGCCATTTGCCGCGTAATGATAACTTACTATTGACACTGATCATACTCATTGTTTTAATTAATGCTCAATAAATGAAAAATTTCCATCAGTGATGAAAAATCCTTGCTTCAATAACAATACATACTAGGGCCTCTTTGAGGAAAATAAAGTATAACGATTGTTTAAAGTACAATTATTGTCTGTTCACTTTTGATTATTCTTTGTATTTCCAAATAAATTCTTATTACACAAAAAATAGATTACGGTTAATACTTTTCCTGAATAAATACATAGTTAAACTGTATCTCGTACAGTGTTACTCAATTTATATTTAGTTAGTAGTGACAGTGACAACCTTGCATAGCAGAAACCACTACACCATCACATCCTTATAATTAAATTTTCTGCAGAAGTTGCAAGATTTCAGAAAGTTCAAACATGAAGTGTGATAAAGCATGGAGACACAACAACCCAATAATTAAAAACATAAATAGATGAAAAAGATCTCCATGCAATTCGAATCGAAATACTTGCAATATTTTACGTTTAAAAAAAATAAGTTAATTGTACCTAATAGAATTTCTGCATCTGGTATTGTCAATACCATGAACAATTTTGAAATTATTTCCATCAATTAAAAAATAATAATATATGAAATTATGTGAGATTTTACATGCAACAGTTCAGTGTGCCTGTAAATTAAGTGATATACATTTTTTTAATTTTCAGGCTTTGAAAAACAAAGTCACTTCACCGCTCATAACAATACTGAAGAGCATTCCAAATCCTGCCATACAATGTCGCGCCTGCCGACTACTAGGCAATTTGGCAAAAGACCACGCAAAGGAAATAATTGCTACTCACAGCGCTGCAATAAGCCAGTCGATTTGTCTAGTTCTCGAAGAAACCCAGGAAATACCGACAACAATGATGGCATCGCGCGCTATAAAATTCTTGTTGGTAGATGGCAACTTCTTAAAAGACTTCGTCAATAGTGAAGGGTTCAGTCTTCTCGTGAAAACTTTAATGAAATATATGAAAAATACCCAAAGTGAATCGTCGGATTGTCCTCAAAAAGAAGGGACGGAGGAGGACAAAGTGATAGAGAAAGTTGGCCGAAAGATGCATCAACCTCGGGAGGAATATTTCAAAGAAGTGGCACGTCATTTGGAAGGTGTACGAAGTGATATTTTCGATAGAGAAATGCTTAAAGATGAGAAGAAGAAGAAAAACACAGACTTTGTCATGCCCACCGACAAAGCTATTCTGGATTTGATAAGCGAATTACTCAAATGTATTCAAATGGTGTCCGAAATGTTTCGTTACGTACCCGCCATGGGGGTGAGTGGGCATATGAAAACTTCATTAGAAAAATATAATAGTAATAATTCGTTTTAGCCGTACTTGGAACGCCATGTATTCCCATGCTTAGTGTATTGTACAGAAGATAACAATATGTTTCGCCCGTTAGCGCTTAGAAGTTTGTCTAATTTCGCAAAAAATCCTGCTTCGGCGTACCTTTTAAATAGTGCTGACGCTATAACCGCAGTATGTCAGTTGGCAACATCAACCGATTTAGGTAGGATTTTCACTTTCCCTTGAAAATATTTGTTGATAATTTTGCATTAATTGACTGCAGAAAAACCTTTGACCGACTCAGAATTGCAGCATTGTTTAAACGTAATTTGCCTACTATCTGGTGACGCTTGCAATCGTGCCAAAATCCGTAGAAGCGGAGCTCTAAACCATTTGCTAGAAAGGGCAAAAAATTATTCAGCGTTAAAAGAAATGTCAATGGTAAGCGGATTTTTCAGAAAGCAATAGACGTGACTGTACTTCGAGGAAGATTAATATGTATTCTTTAATAGATACTGTATGCTCTTAATAACTTCCAATATGATCACATGAGCATGGATTTGTTACTTCGTGGCGGTTTAGTTGGTGTACTAATCAAGGAGTTGGAGGCATTCTTGAATAGTGATGATTCGCCAAGAAAAGATAGCCGCGATGAGAAGAAGGAAAGCAACAGAAAGCGAAAGAACTACTTCACGTGTTCGACACAAAGTGCCAAGGTAACAAAGCTGCAGTGTTAAACTAAACATTATGAACATAGAAAATATGAATAATTGATTTCAGAGTTCAAAAGTGCAAGTGGAAATGTTCGGATTAGATTCACCGTCGTCGGGAAGCTCACAATTCACTAATAACTTTTCACCTTCAACTCCATGCAGCTCAAGGAGTATGTCTCCGTCAAGCTTTACATCTCGGCAATTCTATGGTAGGATTTTGAAGTCACGATTTCGAATTTTTAAGCTTGCCGAAACTAGAAACTACTCATTGATTTTTTGCAGATCCTAACGAAGATGACAATGAATACTCTCCAGTCTGCAGTGATATTGGGGAAAGTGATGAAGAAGCCGAGAAGCATATTGACGAAAATAGTGATATTATGAAAATGTTGGTTCTGGCAAATAAGTCTGATGCAAGGATGGAGGATGGTAATTTATCGGAAAACGAAGAAGAGGACGAAGGTGACTATTTGACTTTGAACGCGACATTTATCTTCAAATGAGTAAATTTATTTGTCTTATCATAGAATCTATGAAAACATCTATCACCGAGTGCGTGACATCAAACACAATCGACATTATAGATAACTTATTGTTACGAATAACGCTTCAGCTTAAGAGCCGCTCAGATTTGAGCAAACCAGAGACAATTAAGACGATCATTAAAGCTATTTATGTATTTGGGCCGAGTAATAATAATTTTTCAACATCCCTAGGGAATATTATAACGTACGGATTGATTGAATGATCTTTTTGAACTAATTTTAATCTTCAATTAATTATTGTAGAGATAGCGCATTTTTCATAACTGTGGTGAAACAAGATACAATTCATTCTATATATTTGATGAGTAGAAAAAATGATCTCAAGTCTTGTGGAGAGAACTTACTAGATAGCTTGACAACTGTCGCTGAATCGGGATATGGACAAGGTGAACTTGCGAAATTATTAACAAAAGGCGATTTGTTTACTCAAAAACGAGCGGCCACGGCAGTTTCGTTTGTAGTTAGGTAAGTTCCGACTCTTTAATCAACATCCTTTGAGTTTAGAACAATACGGTTTACATTGGAGAGTGTCGTTATTTTGTAACTTCTCTGTCGAGTCAAATGATAGTATCATTCTTTCAGTTCACAAAAAAATTGATAGTCGTAGATTAAAAATACTTGCCTATACTTTCAACTTTCGTTTTGCAAGACAATTAAGATCCTAATTACTTATCTGAAAAAGACTTTGACATTTATAATAGTCTGATTCAAGTAGCATTCTTACAAACGTTAACGAAGCAGTTTGACGAATTGAAACGATTTTAAATCAACAAGCCAAAGATTTATTAAAAGGCAACCAAAAGGAAAATCAAGAAATTTCGTTGCAGTTCAAATATTTGTGAAATGTAGACCATAATGTGTTATGAAATTAGTTTTGAATACATAAAAACCAATTCAATGGAACGCCAGATAAACCTACTCTGCTTTTATTTACTATTCAGCTAAATGTTTTTTTTCCTAGGACGCCAAAAATGCTCTACTATCATCTAACTGAAAACGGAGCTATATATACCATAATGAATAGCATTCTCACCAAAAATGACGAAATAAGACTTGAAGCTGTCGATAGCATTACATCACTAGCCAACAATCTACGAATTTCCACTCCAAAATTTGATCTTAGCCAATTCAACTGTGATAAAGAGTTCGAAGAAGATCTCGACATTCCTTCATGCACGGATGACGACGATACCATGAAATTTATTTTGCATCGGGGCTGTTCAGAAATTCCCATTAAATTCGGTAAAAAATTACTCACAGAAAACAGCGATGTGTTCAATTCAATGCTGAATAGTGACTTTAAGGAGAGTAAAAATAAGGAAATTCACTTGAAGGACTACAGTGTGCACGGTATTAAGTATTTTTTGAATTTGATGAAGCTAGAGGCGGAAAAGAAATGTGCCAACATTCCACCTATTTATCATTTTGAGTCGATTTTAGAAGCCTACGAGCTATCTAGGATATATATTTTAGAGGCTTTGGAAAAGAACTTGTTTCAATTGATTGTGCATCGTTTGAGTGAGAAATCGATCTTGAAAGTGTTCGAATGGTCTTTGCGAAATTACAATCCGGAATTGTCGGAGATTGCCATTAACTATTATTTGAGTTGTTCAAATATTTCTGCCTACGAAAAAGCTGAACTGTTCAGAGAAGCTGACTTGTCGACATATTCGAAGGAATGGAACCAAATGATGGTTGATGCGATATTGTTACGATGCCAAAATAGCAACAATGTCGGGACGGATGTTGTCATGTTTGGGTGATGTAATCGAAATTGAGTGCAATTGGTGAACAGAATTTTTAAAATTTATCGATAATCTCGTAAATAGAATTTAAAAGTTTAAAATTAATCAAGACAGTTGTATTTATTGTACAAAAAAGAGAATAAATATCATCAATAGCAAATCTATTTATCATTTGGTCACGATGAAAATAGGCGAAAATTGTGATAAAACCTACTGCACAGTAATATTTGGTAAAATAAAAATGTTAAGTTAGACAAAGTGAAAAAGTTTGTCATCAATAGTGTAATAAATAAAATTCAGCTGAAACTCTGCTAAATTACAGTTGCATAGTAATCACAGAGATTCAGCCTTCAAAGAACAACGATAGAAAGAACATTTTACTATAAAGGATTTGTTATCATGGGTACCTCATGCGTGCTCCTTAAGAAACAAGTAGCCGAGAGTGAAAATTCATGCTGCACATCTCGTTTGGCAGCATTTTGTAAGCATTTGGTTACTTAAGATAAGGAGTAGGTTATTTACAAAACTGTTAAAGAATTCCGTCCAAAATCAATCCACGATTTTCTTGAAGCCTTCTCATTATTCATCACTGAAACCCCGAATTTTCCTAATTTTCAAACGCTCTGAAATTACTTAAGACAATCTCCATCAAATGTATCAAAGAAATGTTGCTATTTCATCCGAAATGTATGAAAATGCATCAGAAAACTATAAAAACTGAGCTCACAGTCATTCTGCAAAGTTGACTGCATACCTCAAAATATAACAATATTCTGCAAAAGAATATGCTTGGTATGCAGCAAATAGGTATTCTAGGGTTAAAATTCGAAGAATATTTTGACAATACTTAATCATTAGTGCTAGTAATCTTGGGATAGTTTTGCTATATTTTTTATGAATTTCGATTGGGTGCACTTTTAACGAAACTTTTGTTTAATTATTTTCTTTATAATTTTCTACTATATATTACTATATATGTATTGACCATTAGAAGACGGACGACTTGAACGCTGTCCTGTTTTTCATTGATAAACTGAGTCAGATCACTTTCATTGTGTTTTGCTTTAAATGGTTGTGTAGTGTATAGATATGGTAATAAGAATTTGAAATTACTTATTATTATTGTCCTGGTGGAATACGACTACTTGTCGGTTAACTAATGCAG
This sequence comes from Oxycera nigricornis, assembly GCA_963942545.1. NCBI lineage: Eukaryota > Metazoa > Arthropoda > Insecta > Diptera > Stratiomyidae > Oxycera > Oxycera nigricornis. The sequence goes on from OZ012660.1 coordinate 30,084,835, forward strand.
AGCCTTTGTTGTGCGTCGCATCTTGAACATTTTTTTCAACTACTGACTGTACAATTCTGCTACTAACGTCTTGTTAGGTTAAAAAAGCTGCTAGTTGATAGCTTGGTATTAATTCTACGGGAGAGACAACAGAAAATTCCGCGGGTACAGCTCCTCTTTTCGAAGTTGATCTTAAATAAATGGTCGAATTGACTCTTCTACCTAAACTCTTTTACCTACCCCCCATGATTTTAACCTCATCCTCTTGTAAGTATGTCTCCAACATTACCATCTCACCTAAGTATGAATTTCGTTTGCTTTAATTTTAGATTTGAAGAAATATTTATTGCCTATTAAGTTTTTCACGCATTACTCCGATTGTAGAACTATCTGCTGAAATTGTTTCACCATTTCACAAGAATGAATAGTTTAAGAAATTCCTCGAAAGGTCACTAGACTGTCACGATGACCACTTTAGAGCGCAGCGGAAATTGCAACGCCTGTGTTTAAAGGTTCATTTTCGTACAACCTCTTTCATATCCGTGAAAATGGTAAAAACAGCATTCCTATTGTTATAAGACATTACCGCTTCCAAGCATCAAAACATGTCCGTTTTGTGTCAATACTCATGTTTGTTTTTCTTTACGTTGCAATAGAAATGGAGACCGCAAACCTTGCTGCTGAGAACTTCAGTTGTATCGAGTCATTTTCATCAATGATTTGAATCGACGTTACTGATGACTGTTAGCATTATCTCTCTTGACATATTTTCGAAAGGAAGACACAAATGTTTGTTGAGAATTTTCATAAAACAACGAAAATAAAGATTCGGTGTATACATGAAACGATACGAATCAACGTTAGTAACTTTCTAATCTGAGAGCCATCATTTTCTATGAATTCTGAATGTGTCGTGCGGTCGGTCTACAATCTTGGTTCACTTTTTTAAAAATATCAATGAAAATTTAAAAATTATTTAATATTTCATTTATTTCCACGTTTGATTTATAAAATATATACAGCCGAAAATTGAATGCATGTATAAAGAATATAGATAAAGATCAGCAAATAAGATTGAACAGAAACTAAATTACAACAAATTTATCATGAACCAAGAAGTTCTTCTTGAATAAGGTATGTTGATCATATTTGTTTGACTTACTCTAAATTACATATGTTCGCACTATTTCAACCGTAGTCACTTCAACGGTTTCTGCTTTTCAATTTAATAGCATAATCTAATGTTATTCATTATATGTTTAATTCTATTCTAGTTTACGGGAGTATATCTTACTAATTAGAAGCAATCAAATATTTCGAACAACGGCATTGAGAGTAATTTAATAACACGCAAATAAATATTCGACTACATTTTATTATTATTTCAATAAGATTTTAAATGAGAGATATAGAAGAGAACTGTATAGATGGCTTAATGTCAGTTTCTGTGTATATTTTTCTACAAACATAATCGTGATTTTCCTGTAAGCATTGTTATGAACGGTTGTTGTTTATATGTATTTTATCAAACCAATTAGTGCACATTCAAATGCGAATGCTTTGCGTAAAACTATACACAACATAAATTTATCTGAAATATTGAATTGCATATTCCATTTTCATTTTGATGTTCGCGCGAAAATATTGTTTAGATTATGCAATCATTATTCTTTCCTCTTAACCAACTATACTTCAATAGTATGAATAATTATAGTTCTTTGTATATTTATATTGGTTTATAAGATTTTTATTAATGCTTTTGTTTACTTTTACCATTTCGTGTTTCTGTTTTGTTTTTAAATAATTTTAATTTAAATCATTTATTTAGAAAATGATGAGTTCATTAGCATTGACAATTATCAGCGCTCCTAGGTCGATTGTTTCTATCTGCGTTAAGACGGATCTGGTCGGGAAATTCGTTGTAAAGTTCAACCTGTGAGAAAAATTAATATATTGATTTTATTCGGACAGAATGAGTTTAAAGTTGGATGAGAGCATATACGGCGAGAAAATTAAATACCTCGGCTTCTTGGGCTAAAGCATTCTTGGCGATTGTTTGAAATGCGTATTCAACATTGATTCCATCCTTAGCCGATGTTTCAAAGTATGGTATATCGTTTTTCAGTTGACACCATTGTTGTGCTCTCTTTTGCGATACCTGTAATTTTTTTTGTGTGAAATGTATACATATTTATAAAGTGAACTGTTAAACGAATCAAACTTACCGCTCGATTTTCTAGATCAACTTTATTGCCAAGCACAACAAATGGAAAATGTTCGGGATTTCTAGGGCTTGCTTGAATTAAAAATTCATCACGCCACGAATCAAGATTCTTAAATGTGTTCGGAGCGGTTATATCGAATACTAAAACACAACAATCAGCACCACGATAGAATGCTACGCCGAGCGATTGAAATCTTTCCTGGCCAGCAGTATCCCAGATCTATTGATTAAAGATTCATATCAGATGAAAAATAACTCGATTTGAAACCAACATGATAAAAAATTAAAGCCTTTACATATGCATAAAAAATACATTCAACACATAAAAAGAATGAATTTTCGATTTGCAAGTAACATTTAATATATTCAAGGAAAGATATCAGTTGAGAAGGACTTCCCTTTAGAGTTTAAAATTATCATATTTTAGGTTTCTTTAGCGCCACTATATCGAAAATTGAATTTCTCTTATTGTTAGTGTTCGCTGATACTAATAAGAGAATATTTGTGAGTTTGTGCTTAGGCAGGTGAAAGTATACAAAGTATATGGTTCCAAGGCACGTGGGAGACACACATTTACCGTAGCGACGGTAGGTTGCGTCCTTGTTTGGTATGGAATTTGTTACCTTTAGGAAGCAATTATGTGTAAACATTTCGAGGGTTTTTAGGAAGTTTCATAAGACAATTTCGTAAAATTCATTTCACGAATGGGGCAAGCAAACGTAATTAATCCGTGGGCAAAACAATTGAAGGAGTAGGGAATTAGCGCAAGTAGCTAAACGCCAATTTTGACAAAATTGACTAAGCATCATAGAAATTATTGATATGTTTTATTCTTTGATGCCACAAGCATTCGTGTATAAAAACATAAAAACCGGTATAAATGTTTTATAGCCTGTCCTTTCTATGAACGCAAATCCAATACTTTATGCGCTATTTTGAAATATTATTATCTGGAGTATTTTTAAAGCTATTTATACTAATAACCCTCGATTTACAAAGTACATATTTTTATTTTTGAAAATACTTTTAAACATTCCGTTTTTTGTCAAAACTATCGCATATACTGTTCTTCACAAAGCATTTAATTTAAATTCCGCTATGGAATATGTTTTGTAGAGGAATCTATTACGCTACAAGTATGAGTGGAAATGCAATGTGACGGACTTATGCTAAGACGAAAAGCGAAAAAAATTAAGCAGAAATTAAAATAATTGAAAACTTAGGCATCAGTTTAGAAACGAAATAAATTATAGTGATTGTTTAAACCAGCAATATTGTGCGGCATGATACTCATTTGCTTCAAAACAAGACAAATATCCATCTCGAAACAAAAAGTAAAGGAATTTTGTACGTTCTTCTAAATCGTGATAGGAAATGTTAACATGTTTTTCTTTAACATCATAGGAAGAAGCACGGCAATAAAGCACTGATCCGATTTGATACTACATGGTAAACCATATAAACATCTTATGACTGATGGCCATGAGTCAATTGGCAAAAAACGTGTACAAATATGAATTGTGTTCTGAAATAAAATATCTTTTGAATCTAAATGAGCCTTTTCATGCGAAATTCTTCAGTCAAAACAAGTTTGGTAGGCAGATATGATGTGTCATACACATGTCGATTAGAAAAACAAAATAAATTATCTATCAAAGCAGTGAACAATGAATAAAGCTATCGTTCACTTAGTATGCTTATCTTTTGCTGACTAAGGCGGTATTAACCTTCAAGTTGCAAGCAGATATTGTTATTTTCTATAAACTTTGCGTCAATAGATTGGTGCATGCTGATACATTTTGAATGAAATTTTAAAAAGGTAAACTTGTTCATGGAATCGTCACTTACACCATAAAACTATTATAACAAGAATTTAGCACGAGCACCGAATAGTTTGATTCTAAATTTTTCAAAGTTGAAAAGAAAAATAGGTTTGTGGTATCCAAATAGGAATGTCGCCTAGCTAATAATATAGTTCTACATGAACATATAAGTTATTTGATTTCACAAACACGCATAATTCCTGGATCGACTGCCTTAAACCTTTCGTGACACACCTTCAAAACATTTGCGAACTGCACACCCGGGAGTAACATGACTCAAAACTGAAATACACATAGTCACAAAATTGAAGGCACAACCATATAAATGCCAAAATATTATTCAATGTTACTACAATTGTAGTAACATTGTAATTGTAGTGTATTTATCGAATTGGCATTTTATTCCGTAAGTGCATAATCTTCTATATAATGTACACAAAATTAATACCAAAAAATGAAATCTATCACAAATTTTGCTATTTTGATGTCAACTGTACCACTTACGAGCTACACAAAATTGAAAGCACAAGTGCATCTAACAAGATATTTTTTTGAATTTGATGATGCGATTATTACAAGTATTGATTTTTTAGGTGAACGTAGTGACTAGTTGAGTTAACTGTGTGGTTTTTCTCAAAAAGAATTAAATATTTTTACATAAGTAAATAGAAAAAAGCTGAAATGGATAAACGGAGAAAAGAAACCACAGTTGCGGAAAAAAAGATTATTATTAAGCTTGTTTGTCAAGGTAAAACATATTTGGAAGTAGGGGAAATAGTTGGGAGATCATTTTCTTCAGTGAGAACTGTAGTCAACAACTGGAAAAATAACGGAACTTTAATTAATAAAAAGGGGTGCGGACGAAAAAAGTTACTGTCAGCTAAAGATGAGCAATACTTTTGACGGGAAATGGAAAAATGTCCAAAGAAGTCGATTAATAATGTGAGGGTTGAAGGTTCTCATATGATCTAAAAACCGAAATCCAAGGAAACTATTAGAAGAACATTGCGAAACCATGGTTTAAATGAAAGAATAGCCCGTGAAAAGCCATTTATATCGGAAGCAAATAGAAAAAAAAACGGTTAGAGTTTGCGAAAACTTACGTAAATGGGGGTCCAGATTTCTGGAAAAACATAATATTCAGTGATGAAAGTAAGTTCAACCTATTTGGCTCTGATGGCAGACAAATAGTTTGGTGGAAAACGAATACAGAGCTAAAGAAAGAAAATTTGTGCGGCACCGTAAAACATGGAGGAGGTAATGTGATGGTTTGGGGCTGCATGTCTGGGGGAGGAGTCGGCAACATGGAATTTGTTGAGACCACTATGGACAAATTTTAATACCTCAATATCCTGAAAAGGAATTTAAATGTGCTATTAAATTAGGACTATCGGATGTGTTTTGATTTCAACAAGATAATGATCCAAAGCACACCGCGCATATTGTAAAAATGTGGTTGCTTTATAATACGCCGAAACAATTAAAAATTCCACCTCAGTCACCAGACCTTAACCCAATCGAACATTAATGGTCAGTACTTAAGCAACAAATCCGAAAATTTTCAATTGCGAATAAATCCGAGCTGAAGTCAATAATAACAAGGGAATGGCAAAATATTAGCCCAACCATAAAAAAAATTAACGGAAAGCATGCCTAGAAGATTACAAGCAGTAATCAAAGCCAAAGGATATCCAACTAAGTACTAATAATAAATTATTTTATATTTTTCTATTGATCTTGAAGTTGAATTTAATTATCTTGAATTTAATTAATTTTTTATTCATTTTTGTATTGTTAGTCTTCAATTTAATAAAAAAAAGTGATAATAAAGTGACATTAGTTTATAAATGATTAAGAGTTTTCATATTTATTGCTTGTGTCTTCAATTTTGTGACTTTGTGTACGCAGATTGAAGTAGTTGCCAGATGCCTTATTTGTTCGTTTTCGTTTGAAAGAATCTTCTATAATTGATAAGTTTTTACTGACAAAGACAAACTAGATTTAGACTATAGAAGACCGTCGCATACATATCACATATCCGAATTGAGGATTAAACACGCATTTGAAAAGATCATTTCGAAAAATAATTAAAATATAATTTAGACATCTTAGTTATTAATTGTTTTGTTTAATTACATATTTTGAATATCCAAGACATATGGAAACACGTCAGCATCGCTTACTGAATCAAATGATTCTCTGGAATAGATGATGCTCTCGCTTTAAGCGTACCACTAGATAAAAATCATTTTACCGGTTGGCTCATAAATAGTAGAGTGTTTAAACAATATAATGTAATGTGTCAGATACTTTAGCCCCAAGTTTGCATTAAAATTTTTCAAAGGGACACTGTAAAAGCGGATGCTGCTTGATAGCAATTGGTTGCATAAATTTATGTGTGTTTGCCAAACGTGCTTGCTTACCTGCATTGTAACAACTCGATCATCGACAACAACTTCTTTTGTTAGAAAATCAGCTCCAATTGTAGCTTTGTATTGATTGGAAAATCGTTTATTAACATATTGGTTCATAAGCGATGTCTTGCCAACGCTACTGTCGCCCAGAATGACGACTTTAAGAAGCGATTTCTTTCTGCTCGCCATTTTTCAATTAGGAGTTCTCGTCAACAATGTCTTTGTCTGGAAAATTAAGATGATATTTTGGAATTACTTTTGAACCTTTTCAACAATATGTTATGATATATTTTAATTCAGGAACAATGTTCAGATTTTATCTGTATTATTGAAAAATACTTCTGCAATAATTTCTCAGTTGATGTTCACTTGATTATCAAAAACTCCATTTTTCGGACTATCTCAACATTTTTATTGTCATCGCATCAATGGAAAAAAAACATAAAATCGTTATCACTGTTGAGCTCGCAAATGCTCCCATTTCAATGAATAATTTTTAATCCGTCTCTAATTCAATAAAGAAACAAATGCTCAAGTGAATGTAACGTGAAACGTAACGCTTTGTAATAATTTTCAGTTGGCGATAATTATTATATATATATATATATGACCTATATTTCGTGACTCATTTACACAATTGTTTGTTGTGTTTGATGATTATATTTAGCGATTTTCTACAAGTATGCAAACTACAATTGAAAAGAGAAACAGTAAAGTAGTGCGTCATTGGATGTTATGTTGATAATTGAAATTAAATGATTGTTTTGTACAAAATCGCTTCTTTACATAGCCACGCACTTCAAGCGAATAGGAAGCTCATACGGACAGAGTGAAGCAAAAACTAATTCCAGTCTTAAATGAAATCCTAAGCTCTAACGGAGAGAAACCGGAAATTAGACATCACACAGATGTGATCAATTTTCTTAAAGCGAATTGACGATAAAAGGTAAAAACCATGAATAACATGCCGATATTAAATCGAACGAGGTCAACATAAACGCGCAATGTACGAATATCTAATCGCTGAGTTTTCTTGCGAAGATAAAAAGGATAGCATTTGAAATTCTTACATTTTCAAAGCAACATATTTCAGGGATGGTTAATCTCATGGTCAAATTCAAATCGATTTGCTGGCAATGCATCATTTTGTTGTTTCGAGTCAATTCAGAGAATATCATATTAAATATTGAGAATCTAACTAGAAACGGAGAACGAAAAATTTGTGAAATGAATGAGATACAATATTAATTTATGTAATAGCAAACATTTCTAATGGGAAAATTCTATTTCATTTTTAAAGAGCAATTTCAAGTGCTTAACTTGTGCAGAACTAATATGGAAAAAGGGAAAAAAGTCTGAAGACTAATTTAAAATGTCATAGGCCACATGTTTAGCGAAAGATGGGACAAATATGGTGCGAAATTACAGAGAAAACTTACTACGCTGTATATTTTACAAAATTATGCGAAAATCCTGGAAAGTTGTAATAAAACCTATGGCACGCGCTGTGCTCTAAACGCACCAAGCGGGTCCTCATATAAGCCGTGAAACCCTGAATTCCGTCGTTTCTGTACTGACGGGACACTGTCTGATCGGCAGACACGCAGAAAGATTGTGTGTCCGTTTCAATGATTTCTGTCGCAGTTGCAGATCAGAGGAAGAGGAACAAACAATCAAATACTTTCTGTGCGAATGCCCAGCACTGTCCAGGAAGCGTATACAAACCTTGGGCACGCCCTTCCTGGACAACTACACGGAAGTAGCTAATTTAGACATTGGCTGTATAGCCAGCTTCATTCGAGAATCTGGATGGTTCTCCCGCGGGTTCTAGTGCCGCCCTTATCTTCTGTGGTACCACTATAGGCCTATCGTAGCCTAGGTGAGCCACCTTTGGATAAAAGGAGCTGCCACTACAACCAACCAACCTATATCGATCAATTCACCGATTAATATCTGAGCGGCTTTAAATCGAATTATTAACGATAGAATAATAAACAAGCCGCGAGGTGAGACCCTTGAGGTCCACACGGTCAACTTCCCAGTAATATCTACATAAACATCAATAACATGAGAGGTAATAGTAACAGGAATGAGTTAATGTGAATCATATCGTCTACGGGACAGTCCATTGATTATGTAAGGTTTTTGGTCGATGAGGACAGATTGAATATTCACGCGGATCAATCGGTGGGGGCCTTTTTGGTGTTGAAAAATTTTGTTGGTTTTCAAAATTTAAGCAATTTTTTTAATTAAAAGACTATAAAAACTATTAAAAATCTGCTCAAATTATGCAAATATCTTAAATTGATTGAATTTACAACAATTTTTTTAGAATAAAAGATATAAAGTAATAGCACTCGTATGAACCCTCTTTACATGGTAACTTTGAATGATTTTTTATTTTTAATTTAATTTTTTTCAAAATCATGGAAGAAAATTTTGCTGGTTTCTCTTCAAAAACTGATAAGAATGTATAAATCTCATAAACTGGTATCACTGTGCTGTGAAAATCTGGTCAAAAAATTATTTTTTATGAAAAAAACATAATTTTTCGTATTTTTTTCTATTAAATTAAAAAAACGGCTAAAACGAATTTTTATAATGTTGAAAACTTCATAAATATGTTAATATACGTCAACTGACACCTTAATGATGCAAATATTATATCTGGTTCGTGAGATATAGTGAATGATAAAAATGACCTTGAAAATCATGATGACTTTTAATGATTTTTTATTTTTAATTTATTTTTTTACGTAATCATGACAAAAAGTTTTGATGGCGTTTTTGCGAACATTGTTTGGAGTGCATAAATTTTATAAACATTGATTACTAAGACTTGACAATAAGGTTAAAAATTTATTGTTTTTGAAAAAAAAACCCAATTTTTTGCACTTTTTTTTAAAAAATTTGAAAACCGCTCCAAGAATTTTTTTGAAAATTTGATAGAATCACACAAACGTCAATACGCGTCGATTGACACCTTGTTCAAAAAAATCGTATGTTTGGTTCGCAAGATATAGCGTATGACAGAAATGACCTTCAAACGGGCAAAACAGCAAACCCCCCCGACCGAAGTTTTCCAAAAACTAATCAGCTCTTAAAATTGCAAAGACGCTTCGATTGACACCTCAACCAAGTCGATCGGACTTTGTTTACGTGAGTTATGCTCGTAGAAAAAAGTGTCACACACACACATACGTCTGCCTTTCTAAAAACAATTTATATATACTCTATAGACCTCAAAACGTAAAGAAAAGTTGAAAATTTCAATTTCGATTTTCGAGGCGATTACAAAAACTTCCCATATACTGGGAAGTTAATTATAGTATAGCAGGTAGGGCAAGAAATTTTGAAATATTCGTGAACTTGAAGTTAGAATACGGCAGTATCGATCAAGTAGTATTGTACAAAATAATGCTCAAATTTGTCATCACAGTAAAAGTACTCTGATTAAATAAGTTTTTTATCAATGACACTATAGTCAAAATTCAGGTTGGAAATATATTGACGCAGTTGTTCTAGGCTGGCGGCAGATTGAAGTAAGACGACAGGTTGTGCCTAATAGGGTTTAATCTAGCATACGAGTGCATCTTTAGAAAAATACTAATCGAAATTATAAGAAGGCAGATTGTCGCGTATGTTCACGATTTGAATACCATATCACGCTATATATTGCCGGGAATCGAACATTGATGAGCCTCAACGAAACAGCGAAGAAAATTGAACTGCGAATTGATGAAGGTAAAACGAAAATAATGACCCAGAAAAAGGAAAAGACGCCAATTTAAAGAAATATCACAACAGGAGCTTCCAATTCGCGGATGTAGGTAGCTTCATTTCTTTTGGAACTCGTTTAATTAAGGATACAAGTGCGAACGAATTCAATGTAGAATGTTTCGGAATTGTTCAACAGTTAATCGAACATTATGCTCACTTTCACAAAGTTTCGTAAAAAAACTTATAATCTGACTCATGTGACAAAAAAATGGACTTGTGTACCATCAGGATCAGTACTGTCCCTTTATTTCAATCAGAGTATTTTTACCAAAGCTAATTAATAGGGCCCATATTATTTGAAATGCGCTCCGTACTCACTTTTCATAATGCGAAATTACTCACACCCTTGGAAATTTTCAAAATGACGTCACTGAATAGGATGTTACATTTAAGCCCGATCTGCATGAAAAGTACTTAAGGGACTTGCGGGTATTGAATCCCAGCCATCACAACCATCCTTTAGCCCACATACATTTGCTATGATCATTGCGTCGTGCGGCTGAGAAATCAATAACGAGCAATGCACAGTGCAATCAAATATTAGTTGAATCTTCAAATTGAAGCAGTTTAAATAGTGATTATATGCACTCTTGATGCTAGGAGTAGTGATCGGAATCCAATTAGAAAACGGGCTATTTCTGAAATTCAATGGAAAAACCTACAAATTATAGGGTTGTAAGGGAAAAGCGACGTGGAATGCATTCCTCATCCACACAACGTAATGATCGTGCTGATAGTTATGCTGGTTTTAAATAGTCTTGAGATGTACATATGTAGGCTATATATATTTTCACATGCCGGCACGCGCCACTTCAAGCTGTAACGTTCCCACGGCGCGTTGGCATGAGCTGGCGTAACCGCAAATTTAGGATCTTGAGATATATTAGTTAGACAGCAATAGTTCCTAACTTCTAGAATGAAATTTTGGGTAAACAATTCTTTCAAATGAGTTTGAAAGGTTCAGGCTTTTGAGATAGACTGCCAACTGACACGACGTATATTTTTTGTACCGTTTTTAAGTGTCCTTGAATTCTCAGACCGATAAATTCAGAGTGGTTTCAATAATAATGTGATACGATTTTTCGCAATTTTGAAAAACGGACACAGATTTTTGTCTTGAAAAATAAAGTGCGCGAGTGTGTTTTGAATGTTGTTTCATGTACATTAGAAACTTGTTTTTGGGGCAGCCCTTTTTGCTGAACGAATACTGCTGGAGTGTCCATTTTTTAATATTTTTATTTGACATATAATAAATCATGGGCTCTTAATGCTTAGAATTTCTACAAAATATTGCTAGACGTATGACGAACGAAGTATAACGTAAAACGCAAATCGCCTGTATAGTTTTTTTTAAAAAGTAAAATACAACCAGAAAAGAGTAAAGTAAAATATCACAAATGTTAATATAAACGAAAATAAATGACTTTATATATCGAAAATTAGGCACTGTCCCTTATACCGATCTTTATCGTCTGGGAAGTGCCAAGCATTTTTTTAAATATGGATGGATAAATAAATAGTTTCTATTGTCTTGGATACATTGCCTAGAAGGACACGGAGGTGGGTTTAGTCGGTAGAAATCCGGCATATCGTGAGGCTGGAGCCAATCGGTATCTTTTAAAGATTCCCACCTTCCAACGACGAAAAAAAAAACTGTAACCGACTTGCAGATAGAGCAGTATCTCAATGCGGCACAATAGATGTTGACCTTTAGTTTTGAATTACACTTTTAAACCCCCATACAATTTTAGAATATTGAATTTTTGTTCACCTTCCATATTTTCCTGGTGTTGCGCTATTCGATTTAAAACATTATCAAAATCGAGTGCAGCTTAGATAAAACCCTACGAAATTTCTTCCATAATAAATATGATTTCGTAGCTTTCACGGCAATGTGTTTTGATTTAAAGTTACAAAATTCTATTTAGCTTTTTTACATTTAATATTACGCAAATGTGAAACAAAATTGGATATGTTGAACTCTGAATAAAAATTGTTGAAATACTGGTACTATCCCTTATACCGATGTACATAGTCGTCTGGGAAGTACTAAGTAAAAGAACAAGCATTCAGGAAATACATTGGACACGGACAGTGCAAGCAATGGGTGATGGAGTGAGAGGTTTGGAGGAGGCGGAAGTGGTTTTAGTCGGTAAAAATCTGACATGCCGAGAAGCAGGAGGAAATCGGTATCTTTTGTAGATTTTCACCTCCCAACGACGGATGCAGTCGGATTATCTGCTTTATGCGGAGTTCATACCAGAAAACAATGATGTTTACTTATGAATCTATGGCTTTTATCAATAGCCTGACTTATCTCTGCAAAACAGTGTTTACCAAATTTAAGATGCATTTGGACTAGGACAATTCAGTGTAAGGACAATATTGTCTTGTCTCGTATGTCGTGAACATTAGATGTTGAAAAAATATTATGGTATTGAAAAAGACAATGAGTTCCAAATGAGCAATATTGTTTTGTTTTAAAGTATTGTTCGGTATTGACTTTCTATCTGCGTAAGTAGTGTTTTCGTTCTGTCTAAATGTTCACGTAGCATGAGACAAATTATTATTGTCCTTATAGTTCGAAAGTTCCTGTTGTGAACGCTGCTTAAGACCAGGCGAAAATACTCTGATAGCAGAATGTGAACAGAATGACCAAGGCTGTAGGTTCTGATCGAATAGCGAAAATGTAAGAGTCAACAACAATGAAACGCCTTCTTTTTGATGCAATCGTGAAAGCGTTGCGAAGAAGTTTTAAAGAAAACGAATCGAGGCAGAGCGTGAGAGACGACAAGAAATATATGAGTATGTATACTGCCGGAAAATCTGATTTTATGTAGGTTACATAAGAGTAAAAAGGAAAGCGCGCCGTTTACAACTTACTTTCTGAACCGGGTCTGGTTAGAAAGCGATAAGAACGTGTTCGACCGCGCTTAATCTCGCATCTGCCTGTGAATATCTGTGCAATGCAGAGCTTTAGATTAGATATCTGCTTAAATCACATATAGAACGGCATCACGGAGATGTCTAGTGGACATAATATCGTTTTCTTGTTGACCCACTATAACGTCCCGAACATATCAATTGTTAAATGCTGTTTTGTTAGCTGTTCCCTTCCAATGTTTTGTTGAACTTGCTTATCTGCATGATATGGAATACTATTTCGGTCAGTGTTCAATCTCCTACATCTGCGTGTGATCATTAATAATACCAGCGACGTATCATTGGCATCTTTCCGGAAACGTTCTCGTGTTTTCCATGTTCCAAAGGTCGCTAGAATTCAATAAGCAAGTTACCGACTCATAATCAAGCAAATAGGAAAGCTCATCGGCCTCGCAGCTCGCAATTTGCTTACAGGCTAACGCTACGCAAAATTTACGGTCGACTCAGCTAGCAATAAAGAGAAATTATCAAAACGTCGTAGAAAATCACAGATAGGGATTTGAATTGATTGGACGGCAGCGCACAACCTATGGCGTCTCGGCGATAAGACGAGAAAACGCTACAGTCACGCTTCGCTTCCATGTAATTCAATCGCGGTCATCTGTTAATCACCACTGTAGTGCACTAACTCGATGAGGAGGCGATTCAGCAAATGGAACTGATTAGGCGGGCAGTCGAGGAAAGAGAAACAAAAATATTCGCTGTGGGTGAAGGCTGCATTTCTGTGGGTAGTTCTTATTGGCGCGAAGATTAGCAGCAAGGGGATGATGCATCAGACTATCGAACAGCTGATTGAGGTTGATAGCCCTGATGGATTCGGGGGTATTGAAAGTAAGTTTTACTTGGGCGGTTGGCACTGAACTGCCTCGGGAGCCACGCTCCACACGAATTTGATGGAATGATAACTAATCTGCGGAAGATACGCACCACAAATCAAGAAATATGAATCATATGACATATGATCTCGTGCACAGCACTGAGCCGTCTTTTTCTAAACAGCGAAACGAAGAATTGATTGAACTGCATACACGCCACATTCATGTTTTCAATGAACAATGAGCTCGTTTTAATCGCCGTGCCGTGGAGGTCAAGTTCAGTCGAGATAATCTCCCCGAATTTCCACAAAACAAGTCATTGCCCGCTGCAGCAATGCGGGCAAACTGTGCAAGCAAGTGGCTCTGGTCATGTCAGGAAACGTACGACGCATCGAATGGGGCGTAGCAGCACCACAGTTTTCGCGACGACACCGACTTTCCCCTGAGCAGCTGCTAGGCAAGGCAACATACAACTCGCAGTCACAATTGGACTCTAGATCATTTGAAATTCTACAATAGTTCGTGAGCTGTTCGCGTGTTTGTCGATATGTATGATTCGAGCAAACGCTGTCGTCCGTTTCCTCGCGAATAAGGAAGCAATCGAAGTCTTCCCAGACAAAGACTTGTTCAACATCCGTCACAAACAGGTCGAGGCGCTGACGTAATTTTGGTCATAGGCAATATAAAACGCAATAATTTCATGTCCCCGGAAGATTCGAACTATGAGAAATGCTCGTTTTCATATACGTCACTTGGCAAAATAGTTGCGACGAACAAAGAGTTTGACATTTCATCTTTCGTGTACTATGCCTTCAATTTGGTCGAAATCCAATTTATTGCGTTGATTGTCTTGCACTTTAACTATTCCATGTGGAAAATTACGAGAAAACCATACTAACATTTCGTCACGCACTTGTCTCTAATAATTTTCACTTGGGTTGTAGAAACATGAATACTTTACAGCTGCTAGGAAAACCACTTTTGCACTCACGACGTGTCGTACAAAAAAGTTATGACACAAGATTAAAAATGGCTGGCGCTGAAGAGAGGAAATGAGTATTGGTGAAACACAGTATGTAGGTCACTGTTGATTAGTACATTACGGACCAAAAGTAGTACAATATTGGAGTCAAACGAATTTATTTTAGCATTCATATTTTACAAAAACTCTGCCTTAAAACCTTAAAATGTTGGAGGATTAGATTTTTATGTGCTTGCAATTTATTTATAGTCATATTCTGGAAAAAAATTGATTAAATGCAGTAGACAACGATTGATATTAAGTTTTGGCTTATACGTTTTCATCGTGAATTTTTCTCGCCGTTGGGAGGTGGAAAAATTCATTTCATTCATTCAGCATTTTTAATTGACTTCTATAGTAGTTTGCATTCCATTAGAACCTTTCTGGAAAGCCGATGAAATTTCTATCGTTATGTCGTCCCTCGCATAACGCGCTAATTATACACGAGATTTACCAATTACGCGCTTTAATGTTCACGATCGAGCCAGTATACGCGCTTTACTTTAAATTTCGAAATATAATATACAGAAAATCTCCTATCTTACCATTAATTTTCTTGCACAGTTTAATTCTAATGATTGAATTGGCGCGTGGCAAAATTCAATATTCAAATGAATAACCTGAGTTACTGTTCGCGCGAACCTGAGTTGAAGTTCTTAATACCTGAGGTATTGTTCGCGCGAACGTGAGGTGAAGTTCGCGCGAACCTGAGTTAATGTTCGCGCGAACCTGAGTTAATGTTCGCGCGAACCTGAGTTGAAGTTCGCGCAAACCTGAGTTGAAGTTCGCGCGAACCTGGGTTGAAGTTCGCGCGAACCTGAGGTGAAGTTCGCGCGAACCTGACTTAATGTTCGCGCGAACCTGAGGTGAAGTTCGCGCAAACCTGAGTTGAAGTTCGCGCGAACCTGAGTTGATGTTCGCGCGAACCTGAGTTAATGTTCGCGCGAACCTGAGTTAATGTTCGCGTGAACCTGGGTTGAAGTTCGCGCGAACATGAGGTGAAGTTCGCGCGAACCTGAGTAAATGTTCGCGCGAACCTGAGGTGAAGTTCGCGCGAACCTGAGGTAATGATCGCGCGAACCTGAGATGATGTTCGCGCGAACCTGAGGTGAAGTTCGCGCGAACCTGCGTTGAAGTTCACGCGAACCTGCGTTGAAGTTCGCGCGAACCTGCGTTGAAGTTCGCGCGAACCTGCTTTGAAGTTCGCGCGAACCTGCGTTGAAGTTCGCGCGAACCTGAGTTGAAGTTCGCGCGAACCTGAGTTGAAGTTCGCGCGAACCTGAGTTGAAGTTCGCGCGAACCTGAGTTGAAGTTCGCGCGAACCTGAGATGAAGTTCGCGTGAACCTGAGTTAATGTTCGCGCGAACCTGAGTTGAAGTTCGCAAGTTCGCAACTAAAACTATCATGTGCAACCTGAAAATGTAAAAAGCTCTAAACTACCAATAACTGGTCCGCGAAGTGCATCCAATCAATTTGTTTTTAATATATTAATAAAATATATTTTTAATTATCAAAGAACAAAATAAATCTATGATTATGTTCACTCGTCCCCGTTTTATGTCATTAAGGCTTTTTGCAAATATTGAAAGAAGTCAGTCCTATATAAAACACCCGGCGTTTTCGCAGAATCTGCCAGGCATTCTTCCACTTGTCGCACATCAGTCCACTTCCATAACAAACGTTGACAATAACTGGCCAGAAACGAGGCAAACACTTCGTGAGGATTTCGTCTTTCCAAGTAAAACGATTCTTGCGTTTCTGGATTGGAATAATAACATAAATTCGATGTTTTCGATAAGTAACACCTCAGGTGTGGGTAAATTCCGTTGAACAGCATCAGGCCGCCTGGAACGTAAAACCGCTCCGCCCGCTGATCATCTGTCCTTATACGCAATCCAAGCCGTTCTCTGCCATCCTTGAGCTTATATAGCTTCATTTGATCGAAAAACGAGTTCAATTTGATGAGCGGAAACAGCTTTTTCGCTCGGATGGGGTCGAGCGACTGTTGATTTTCATCAGGCGTGGGCACAAACGGTTTGTTTAGCGCTCGAGCAAATTTATCACACATTTTCAATCGTTCGTCGATCGGCAATTTTCTAACGTCTATGCCACCCAAGACGATCGCGTCAATGATGTGCAGGGCGTGAACCCTACTTTGAGACCGACTTTCGCCAATCATTTCAATAACGATTTCGCCAAAGAACAAGCTCCGTGGGCTAATTTGTACTGATGCCTCGCGCAATTTCCGCCATGATTTCGAAGGACTGTAAATATACACGTCGCGACCACCTTTGCTTAGAAACAATGTTCTGATATTGCGTTCCGACTCCTCTCTGCCGATCGGTACGAAATAAAAGTTATAAATGCTCGTCAAATACTTCCGCAAGTCATCGTTACTGCACATCTCCCTTGGCTGTGTGTCAAGTAGCTCAGCCTTATCTTGCCAACCAGCTGTGAAAATAGGAAAGGAGAGAAATATCATTAAAGGATAATTTCCTGTGAAAATAATCCAAAATATTGAAAATGTTAAGTACGAGTAGAAACTTTTGATAATATTCCAGCCCGAATACTTGATAAAATTGTTACTCCAACAGAGGGTCAAAAAATCAATAAATTACCGAATAGTTCTGCAAACATCACTTCAGTGCCCACTTTCTCCGCTTCCCGTCTAGTCCTATTTGGCACCTTCCAAAGCCCCAAGCACTGATCTCGTATTTCATTTTGTCGTTTCTCTTCCAGCTTTGGATCATTACAATAAGCTGCAATTTTCACCAGGCCGATTATTTGATTTGTCCCCAGTTTATTGTTGCTGTTAACAATGTAATTTAGAAATTTT
The DNA here is from genome assembly GCA_963942545.1 of Oxycera nigricornis. Classification (NCBI taxonomy): domain Eukaryota; kingdom Metazoa; phylum Arthropoda; class Insecta; order Diptera; family Stratiomyidae; genus Oxycera; species Oxycera nigricornis. Next base: position 30,102,670 of record OZ012660.1, read on the forward strand.
TCGTCTTGCATGAGAATGCTGTGACGCACTAGTTCAACTGTATCCACGTCGCTGTCCTTATTCGCCCACATTTCTTCGTTTATGTGGAATAGATGACGACGAATTGTGTCGGTGTGGTCCTTTTTCCATTTGCAAATAAGATAGCGCTCCGAGTTCGCGGGTCGACTTGTGTTTGGTTTGCAAATGCTAATTTCGTCAAAGCATTTGTACATGAGATACACTAGTCCGACGCTGAAGGGAGTAAACAAATCAAATAATTTCACAACGAAATGACCCTTTTCGCGGAGGATAGACAATGCAACCAGACATTGACAAAGATACAGTTGCTTAGAAAGAATCTCTTGGATATTTTCTTTGCCTGCGACGTCAAACCCTCCGTCAGCCATCACAAAATGGACACCCGATCCTGTTTGCCGCCGAACATAATCCATAAACGACGTGATGTTGTCAGGATCGAACACATTTCCATCGCCTTTTACACCGTAGTAGGGGAAAAATGTTTCAGGTGGACCCGCATGAAACTTATCTAGCTTAAAATCGTTCATTTCTCGCAGGGTGAATCCAAATCCTTTGGCTTCCCATTGTTTTCTGAATGAAAGTTACATGGATGTTCAAGAAGTGTAACCAGTGCAGACGACACTTACCTGAAAAGCACATATTCAGAGAAACCGCCAGGACCGGCGCAAACGTCTGCAAAATAAAGCAAATCGTTGTCTTTGATCAAACTCTTCCCCTCCTGATCCACTGGGTTGGTGAACATATAATTACAGAGCGAGTCTATGTTGGCCATTTTCATTGCGGCTCGATTCAGAAAGATTCCTCCTTTTATTTTCTCAAATGGATTGCATCGGTTGCGCGCAGACACCATGCTGTTGCCATTCAATTTGTCGAAAACGCTTTTTGAGCTGAGCAGATTTTTCAAAATTTCCGGATCGCAAAACCGGGTTTCATCATCGATAATCATCTTTTTGTGACCAATGACCACCCATTCCGCTAAATCTTGCATTGTGATATCGTACAAATCGTTTTGCTCGTTTTTCAGCCAGTCTATCGGTTCTGGTATTTGAATGTTTTCCAGCTCCGGTGACCATTTCACAGCAGCCGCATCCAATCCTTCTAGCTTGAGACCGAAACCACGTCGTCCTTCTTGCGTGGAAGCTTCCACGGGTTCTAGACGACCCTGGCCAGATTTGCCCAACCCCTTTTGCGAGTCGTAGCCCATTGAAACCATCATACGCATTGCGGCGTTCGAATAGGAATTCAACGGCTGCTTGGTTGGTGGTGGCTCTGCGCCGTCTTCATCTTGTGTCGATGATGTTGTCGATTGCGACGAATATCGTCGTTTTGACGAGCTCATGTCACCAGTAATGCTATCATTTTGAGGCTGCTGCGTGTAAAAGGCGGAATATTGTGTTTGGCTTTCAGGTGGTACGATAGAGTCATCATCTTGAGAGTCCTGTGACGACGACGGCGTGGAGTATCCGCTTTTCGCCTCCGACACGACATCATTTTGTTGAGTGTAGTCAGTTTCATCTGACGACGAAGCCATTTTGGCGAGTAATTGCCAATTTTCTGTAATAAAGACGACTCAAGAATTATTGATTATCTCATATAACAGTATAATTCTTATTACAAGTAATGACGAAATATTTTTTTGTAAGATTTTAAATGATAAATGACAGTGAATAACTGTTTTACAAATGTTGGATTTGTATAAGCTGAAAACGTATGGTAGTTCGAAGATGATTTAACGCTGACATTTGTGAGGGATCAATTTATTTGTGCCGACCGAGAAATGAGATTGTGGGCTGATATATTTGGAAAAAGTATCCATGTTAATTATGTCAGGTTACCAGGTCTTTACGCAGCAGTTTGTAATTGGTTTTATATTTACGCGGCTTAAATTTACCAGTATTCGTCGCATTAATATACATGCAAGGAAAGTCAGTCTCAGGTTTTGCGAGACTATATTTTTCTGCAAAAGCAGCAGCAGACAACTCTTTCTAACTTCTTTAGAATGCCATTTTTTCACTGTAAATAGCCTATGATATGATATTTTAATTGTTAATAACAACGAAACCTTGCAAATGTGAGCAATCATCGACAGCAAATATGAAGCTAATCACATGCAAACTGAAGCCGTCTTCGCCAGCGGTTTTTAGTATGAACACATGTGGACTGTATCGTTAATTCACAATTATAACGGAATCATCGGGGAGAAATTCAAAATACAAGAAACTTTAATCTAAATTATTCTGGTTGAAAATATTGGCGGCTCAATTTAGCGAAACGCTATTGTAAATATTGTTTTCGAAAAAGGTTTCCTTGCAATGATAGATTATTTTGGCATGAAATTATTTGTTGGAACAAAATAGTGTTTGCGAGCTTTGTCACAATGAATACATTTATTAAAGTTATATCATATAGTATCGCAGTAGCACATCAATATTTTCACGACAGGTTTGGGATGTTTTTATTTTTGAGTACTGTCGAAACTAATGGAATTCGATAGCTGATTGCCGAAAGCTTCTATCGTTCAGGTAAGAATGAAAATAGGGTTATATCAATCTTGTAGATGTGCTGTTTAAAATAAAAAATGTCATACAGCAGAATCGCGATTTATTGATCACTATTTGCTTAGGTTGAGCTACTATCTAGAAACGTGCATTATATCGGATGTTATTGCATTACTGTTATTCGGTATTTATGACTGTGACATGGTATACTGTGCGAAATTCAAACTCCTTTTTTCATTTACATGACCCAATTTGAAAACACGTAAATTGACGCCAGTGGCATCCCGGAACAGTATTTTAAATGAAAATTTTCATGTCAGCAATAGTGAATGTTTTAATATATTTTATGAACGTAATTATAGTAGAATTGCGATATATATGTATATATATATATATCGTGACCATTCGATATCATGTTTCATTTATATTGTCTTAATCAATCAATAATCGATGAGCAAAAAAAATTAAAATAGTGACAAACACACGAAAAAGAGGCAGAAAAAGTTTGCGTTCACTTGATGAATTGTGGGATTCCCCGGAATAAGTCGTTTCAAATAAAGTCTTCTATTTGTTGTTTTTTTATATAAAAAATCCTCTTAATCATATCTTTATTAACTATATATAGGGATATATCCCTTGTAAAATTTGTATATAAGTAGAGTACTTAATCTCTTGACGACTGCAAAGCTCTTCAAAAGGATTTAATCACTCTCTGTTCTTGGTGTGAAGCAAATTCTCTCTTCCTTAATATTCCTAAGTGTCATGCAATGTCCTTTTCCCTTAAGTCTACGCCCACTTCCTTCGATTACTCCATTGACTCATTATATTGAATGTGGTTGATCAAGTGAAGGATCTGGGGGTAATCTTTGATGCTAAACTGAAGTTTGATGCTCACATTTTCAGTGTTGTTACGAGGGCTTCAAAGCTTTCGGGTTTTGTACTGAGGCATTGCCGGATATTTTCTAATCCTCATTCTGCGGTGCAATTATTTGTGAGCATCGTACGTTCACTACTCGAATATTCTTCACAAATTTGGTCACCTCATTATGTCTATTTAATTGCCCTACTTGAATCTGTTCAGCGTAAGTTTACACGCTTTCTCTTTTGTAAATTTAAAATCCCTTATTTGCCTTACAATGAACGTCTTCTGTTTCTTCATATTTCTCCATTGGCTTCTAGAAGGATATATCTTGACCTATGCCTTTTCTAAAAGTTGTGCCACGGCTACATTGAAATAGATATATCCAACCTTATTTCGTTGAGGCAACGCTCCAGACCATCTCGTGTACCGAATATTTTTGCCTTACCATTTGCTAGAACTGAAGTTTATTTCAATTCTACATTCCTCCGTTTACCACGAACTTATAATAGTCTACAGCTTGGACCTTTTCCACCTTCTCTTGCATCATTTAAGCGTAACTTAGCAAATGTAATATTTAGTTAATGGATTTATTTCACTTTTTTACTTTAACATTTAATTTCTTCCTATGATTTTTATTTATTTTGTTTTTTTTCTTATACATTTTGTAATTGGAGTTAAACTCTGTAAAATGTGCTTGAATAAATAAATAACACTAATAAATTTAATCGCTGAGGAAGACCGAACGATTACGGTCGAAAATCGATTACGAATCCAAATAAAGATACACAAAATTAAAAGGAAGTTTTTCTTTTATAAAAAAAAACACGTAGTATTTTGTGAAGATGAAATCAATTACTAATATAGTCTTCTATTATTTTATTGCATTTTTTATTCATTACTAGCTATTTTGGCAAGTGGTTGAATAGTTTTCTGCAGAGTTTGTGTTATGAATAATTTCTTTTTTCACAATGGAAGATAAAAGAAAAGAAATCAGTGTGAGTGTAAGAAAAATTAACATAAAATTACGGAAAGAAGGGAACAACTACAGAGATACAGCAAAAATAGTGGGAAGGCAATATTCATCAGTCCAAAGGATTATAAATAACTTCAGATCGACAGGAGAATTCACATCCAAACTGGTGTGTAGGTGTATGGCGAGTACTGGCATTGGGAAGTTGGAGTTTATCGTATCGACGATGGATAGATTTGGATATGTCAACATTTTGAAAAATAATTTGAGGTAGAGTGCTAAGAGTGTAAGAGTTACTAACAAATTTAAATATGTTTAACTATTTCCTATTTTATTATTTTTATTAGAAGTGAATTAAATTTCCTTATTTTAAATAGATTTAATTTGCTATTATCATATACTCTTTGCTATATTCTTTGCAACAATCATCAACACATAATAGCAGTAACCTTCGATATAGTGAACTTTTTGAAATAGCGACTGAATCTAAGCGAATGATCTATCATAGTTTTAGTAAGTGGGGTAAGTGGATCGTTCTGGTAAATTCCATATAGGCTCAACAGAATTTAAGGCGGAGAACGCAACTGGTTTGGTGCATTATACAGTAACCATAGCCTGACAATTTCGGCTATATGCTTCGGGTCATTTTCGTGCATGAAATAATATTCATAACCATGATTTAATTTGTTATTACTTTCTTTTAAATTGCTTTTTATAATATTCAGGTATTCATAGTCGACTCTATAAGTTCCAATTCACTTACGCCCACGCTTTTTTATTCCAACACCCCATGTTTCACAGTTGGTGTCTGTACATGGTTTTCTCCGTATTACAGTTCGTCCTTTAATTCGAAAAATACAAAATTTACTTTCATCTGCAAATTCAATTCTCTTGTAATGATGTAAATGATTTTTGGCGCGCATCTCGACATCTTTGGCGATTTGTGGTGCAGTTACTCGTGGGTTTTTTTCACTGTACCGATAATACTTCGTCCCTCCCTACAACTTTGGAGGACGACCAGAATTCATGAATGTTGTCTTCCTATTAGACCAAGAGTCAGTGATCAATTTTCAGTTGTCATTTCAAAAGTCTTGAAAATTTACTGATTCAAAGTTTAAGATCTGCTCGACAATAGAAGCCACTTCTGGCAGCCGGCAATGGCCGGGGTAAATTACCCTAAAATTTCAAAGAGGGTAGGAAAAAAGAATTATTTTAGTTGAAGTATCAGTCATGAAATTTATGCAGATTATTTCTAAAACTATACTGAATGTATAAAAAATTCGCCAGAACATTTTCGTCCTTCATAATTGTTGACAGAACGCTATACTATTACTTATGTGACTGTATGCAGACTTTTTCTACCGATTTTTTTGATTTTCGCTTTGAGTTCTTTATTTCGGTTGTGATGAGTTTCAGATTTGTTAAATTATTATTTCTTAAACTGTGAGAATGCATAAAATATATACATATACAATAGAGCCGTGTACAAAACACTGAAGAAGGTTGCAAGTAGCAACCGAAATACGTATTTGAGGAAATACATAATATTTTTGGTGAAAAGCAACAACTCGACTTTTTCAATAATCTTAAAACACCACCAAATGACGCTCAAAACACCCAAATAAAACATATATAATAATTTTCTTAGCAAGCATTCGTTTGTTCTATCAAGAAACTACTTCAAATTGCTTGGTGTACGCAGACTTTTTCTAGCCAGTGTATGCAAGAAAGAAATATCTTGATTTTAGGAATAAGTCGATTCTGACCGCTGCTTTTTTGTATCAAAAAATAGGTGGAGCCCCACTTGAGTGTTGTTTCAAGTTGTGCTTGAAATAAATTGATGCAATCTTAAATCTTTTTTATATAAAAATAGGCATAAAACATGTTTTATATGTGGTTTGTAATTTTTTCAATCGCTTAATGAGATTTTAAGCAATTAAATTGAACATTCATTATTTAAATTTGAAAAATTATTTACGATTAAATGAAGGAAATATTATGATCATCATTCACGCACTAACTTCGCATTTGCAAATTGCGTCAATCATGGAATGCTGATTTTTTCCACTACTTAAAATTGTTTAGAACATCGTAACCAGGCGCAAACTAATAAAACATTGAATAACTCCCGATTTATAGCTAACAGTGGTTTCTTAATTGCCTGCACGAAAAAGTTAGCAACGTTCTCACAGCATTTGACGCAGCCTGGCGAGCGGTTGAACCAAAAACAATCAAATTCTTCGAAGCATCGGCTCGGCAGCATGTGAAAACAGTGAGGGACAACAAAATCACGACCGAGGAAAGGTGCACCGACCACATCCCGCAAAATCCACCTTTAAATGAATGTGTAAGGCAGTTTGGTTCAAACACTAGCCCCTTATCGCTTTCCAAGCCGAGTTTATCTGAGATTTTAGCAATACTTGCAACCGAATGTTGTTAGATTCTGCCGACAATGCAAATTTCTCGATAACCGAAAATGTCACACTGAACGAGGAATTCCCGCCCAGCAATACACTATATGTTTTATTAAGTAGTACGGCATGTTTCACAGCAACAAATAACGTAATAATACTACGTTTTCACTGAAAGTTACCTTGCAATTTTATAGGATTTTTCCCACCGGCTAGCGTTTTTGACAATCGACTTAACTTAATTGTTTTCCACGAAACGTCTGAAATGGCAATTTGGCAGCTGTCACTGTCAAATTGCAAGGTGGCACAAAATTTCAAAATGATAAGATTTAGAAACATTATTCATGAATATATTATATTAGACCTCCAATGAAAAGTGTTGGCATGAATATCAAATAGAAACCGAAGTCAACACAAATCTATCAAATTATTTGACGTTAAGTTTGTCGCTGCATATCATCTTACATATTTTAAACATACGGTATGCTTAGCTCTAGAAAGATAATCTACCTCCGACAATAATGTGCGTAACGTCATTTTGCGTCTTTTCTTAAATTATACATAAAACCAGACCACAGCCCCCTTACTCAACGTGTGGATCCGGAATATATCGGATAAGTTCACACATCCATATGTAGATGTTTCATTAATGATTTCAGTTTTTAGTACAACAACCATTTTAAAATCATGTGTCGTCAAGATTTATTATGGTTATTTACTATGTTTAATATTCAACTACAGAAATTTGTCGGAATTCCACTTCCTAAGTAACCACTCGATTTGTATTTTAACAATAATGAACGAAAACACTCAAATTGATTTTTAAAATTTCAAAATCAACCTCTCCCTATTATATCCGGGCTTGGGACCAGCTTTGGCGAAATTATGACTACGACAAACATGGAATTTGAAAGAAATAATTGAAGAAATTCATCCTGTTACATTAATTTCTGACAGGCCACTGATGCAGGATTGCATTTTAAGAAACGTCATCTCTTGTTAGCGTTGCAAAGCCATTCATGTAGTAAAGCCCGTTCTGTTGCTGCTTTATCTTTTCTGGCCATTGAAGGTTTCCTTTCCACATTCACTAACATGTACAATAAAGTTAGCATGCCTGAATTAAAAAAAATATATAAATCCAAATACATATAAATATAACAGCCAAACATAATAATACTCATAATAAGATAGCGAATGTCTCTTACTATCATGTCTTATTAATAGATTAGTGGCTAATTTTTAAGGACTAGTTAGCGAGAAGTGATTTTATTTATTTTCAACACAACCGTTGAAATCATTTTGAGCAATGATGAATACTTCTTATTTTGTTATACTTTCAACACACACTGTACTGAAAGTAGTACTATAGAAAAGTTTCTGGCTGTCTGTAATCTGTCAGAAATAGTACGTTTCAGTTTCAAGGCTGTGTCGAGGATGTAAAAGCACGATAAACAAATAAAACTTCGTGAATCTTGAATCTCAACATCTTGCCCCGACGCAATTTGATACCACTCACGAATAGGCGTTTATGCGCTTCGTTGCGTGCCTGTGAGTTTCCTGCTCCAAGTGGTGTTTTCTACTGTCACTTAGGCAAGCATTCCGTTCGTCCTTTTGCTTGGTTAATTTTTTGCTCCAAGATGCAATGTTGATTCACCCACCCGTTTTCGTGTGTTTCACGTGTTTTGTTCGTATTTTACACTATTGTGCCTCGCTGCAGCTACGACTTGTAAGTATTATTACACTTGTTTCGCGCCAATCTGTCCAGCTGTTATAGTTGGATTCGTGTATTTCACAATAAAGTATACATAAAAAATACAATCCTTATTGGTTAGGGATGTTTCGTGCTTGACAATACGAAACGAAGAATGTTGTCAGGAACTCAACAACGGCGAATGGCTTTAATACGGAGGAATTCCACGTGCCCTTCAGTGAATTTCTCTTATCATCAAATCTTCCTTTGAAAGCATTGAAATCCTTCAACGTTTTTTGGGGAGATTTAGTAAATCCTACAAACCACCCAGTCTTCAAGAGTTGACAACAAACTGCGTGGACAAAATACATAAAAAATACAAAATTAAACGTCCGATTGAAGAAATGGATGCAATATTGTTACTCAGTGGCGTACCCAAATGGGGGGTTTACGGGTTCAAACTCCCCCCCCCTTGAAGAAGAATTAAATGCTGAGTTGACTCTGTGGTACAGAGAGATAGGGCATCTTGAAATAGTAAACCGCCCAAAAGCGGTCATAGATGGGTTAAGCATGTGTAATTTAAACATTTTGCCAAATATATCGAAATTGCTAGAAATATTGGCTGTTCTCCCAGTATCTACGTGTACAAACGAACGATCATTTTCAACATTACGACGACTAAAAACATACTTGCGAAATTCCACCAGCAATGAACGGCTAAATGGATTGGCACTTCTAAATATTCATAGAGATCTCACTCCATCTACAGAAGATGTGTTAAATGAGCTAATGAAAAAAAAATCGTCGTTTAGATATTTCACTATAATTTTATCCGGCGAAGGGTTCTGTTTTATGCTTGGACATAAAATTTGAATCCCATTTTACACTGTTTCTCACCGTTACTTTAGATGAGTTTTGAATACTAAGTTTGTATCATTATCGGCATTTTAAAACTATGATCACGTCGCGTAAATTTAGAAAATTCGAAGATTCGAATGTTATGGATTATATATCTCAAGCATATTTACATAAGGCTTCGTCATTGCCTGGGAAGAGGTTGGTAAAAATAATAATCGATGGCGCAACCGCCAAAATTGGGCCTTCAGGCAATGTTAGAGTTATTTCATTTACTTGACCAATAGAATATTAGGATCTGAAGTGGTCAGGAACACGCTCACCCGTGATTATTACCCTCATTTGATTCAGGTTCTCATTCACAGCTGAGTGAAATGATAGTGCGGCATCAAATCTCATTCCCGAAAACTATTTGTCGACAAGGAGCCTTCAACTAGCGTTAACCACTAAGTCACCCACTTTAACAATTATTCGCTGAGACACTCTGGAACGTGGGAGTTGAGTGAGATTCAGTATCTCTTCGCAATTAGATCTTTCATCTATTTCACAGTAAAATTTACGGCCTATGGTGCTTTAGAGATCCCACCTAGGGGTGATACGGGCATAGTTTGCACAAATTGGATCCGTGTGTGCCGTTATCGTTATTATTGTATGAAGCGTAGCAATTTTATATATAGATAAAGAGTTGGTAGGAACATTAGAATATGGTCACCTGATTGAAAGTTTTCGAAGTAAAATTCCAGAAAAGTGTAATTTATTTAATTCGCACCCATATCTTAGTAGCAACAGTTATATTTTTGAATGTTTCTTTCTATCTTTGATCTGAACCCTTAAAAAATGGATTGTTTTATTTTGTCATATGATTTGTAATCTGAGGATTAGGCCTAACACCTCAGTAAAAAAAATAAACGCGTACAAAAAGTCTACCTCATGCGTTACGTGGAAATGGCGACAAATTTGCTTGAGAGCGCAGAGTTGCTTCCCTGCATGAGCTGCAAACAAGCTTAGCCAGCCCTGATTACGATAATACTCTGTCTGCCCTTAGTGACAGTTTCACTTTCCCACGGCATTTACTTCATAAGTTGCTTTCTTTTCTAGCCTGTAGGTATTGAAGGCTTTTCAATATATGTACTTGCAAACATGCATATACACTTTACGGTTCCAAGGAAGTCTACAAATACAGTGTAGATTCTTTCACACGTCAAGCGCATAATTTTATAATTTGAATGAAAATATGAATGATTCAAGTAAATGAAACCAGACATGCAATCGGGCTAAAGTCTGCCAGAATTATTTTTGGAGGACTCCAACTTTGACCGGTGAAAAAGTATGATTACATAATTATATCTTCATATCTACACAGAAGAACTAGCAAACGTACCTAGTCAAGACTTCATAAATATAACCCCCCCTTATCAAAATCCTGGGTACGCTACTGTTGTTACTGACTGGCTGAAAGGATGTCCAAGATACCAGCCCAATCTTGATTCACCCGCCCGTTATCTTGACACGTGTCTTATAGGTATTTTACACTATTGTGTCTTGATGCAGCTACGATCTTTAAGTATCATTACGTTTGTTTCGCGCCAAGCTGTTAAACATTTGGCTGTTATGCTAGTTCCCAAAGCAGTCAAATAGTTGGCTGGCCGCATCACGAATTTTGGAGCAAAGATCTGTCTTGCTTCACTATCTTGTACGTATTTTACGCTATTGTGTTTCGCTGCAGCTATGACTTTAGTTTTATTTGATAACACGCCTATTGCGATTTATATATTTCCTGTGCAAAATTAAACGTCCGCGAGCTGTGTTAGCTAACTCTCGTTGCACATCAAACAGAGAGCCACTACTTGACCGTTATCTTTTTGGAGAGCCTGAAGTCCTGCCTTTTGGAGGATCTGTCTTCCTATGTCGTCCGTCTTGTTTCACTATCGTTTTTCTTGTTTCACTATCTTGTACGTATTTTACGCTATTGTGTCTCGCTGCAGCTACGACTTTTAAGTACATATAAGTTGCCAAAAAACTGAATAAAACCCATTCTGAACTCCTAAGGCCGTAGTAGTCGCATTTAAAAGACTCTGGCCATCCCTATAACTCTTGACGGTCGCATTTAGTCGCCCTAGAGTCATCTCCACACCCTTTGACGGTCGCATTTAGTCGACTCTTGAGTCCCCTTGTACACCTTCTCTTTCCCATCCCTTCCAAAGTCCACCCTCTAAATATCATGTACACCAAACTAAAATGTAAGTTGGTCATTGTTAGGTGAAGTAGTCGAAGTAAAAATCATATGATCCAATAGCACAACCAAACTAAGATTCCAATAATGCGTAAGAATTGACCACGATCGAATTCAAATATTTTTTTAAACATGTTTCGTAATTAAGTCGATGTTAAACTATCTAACTGTATCATAGGTGCTAATGTCAATTACTTCAAGGACGTGAAGAGTCTCAACAAATTTGTCTGAAATCTCGCAGAGGATCCAAATAGAATCGATATATCAACGATTCGGTGTGATGAACAACGATGTTCACATCTACAGGAGCTCTATGCGTGGCTTGCGCAAATGCACGAGCTGCGGAAAGTATAACGGAAACCGCGCCAGAGGATGTGCCAACGAAAAATGTGCGCTGCACTATCTCAAGAAAGGATCCGATCGCAGGAAGCCTGTTATTGATGCCGTCCAATTGGTTTCTCACAACGACACCAAACTATTCAGTGTGCGAGTGAAGGATCGAGATGCCGCCCATCGCAACTTTGTCCAGATTATCGACGTCACGCTTTCCGCGGACCAGGATGGAAGCATCGTAAGCCGGAACGCGATATGCTTCGTGGATACCTGCAAATACGATTCAACCGACCTGAACATCAGCTGCAAGCACGTGAAGAGTGCGTCAGAGTGCACGAAGCAGGCTTTGGAAATAAGAGTGATCAAGGACGTGCTGTTCGCCATGAACCTGGGCAGCGAGCTGAAGGATTCGCTTTGGTCGCAATATTGCGAGCACGAAGGAGTGATCCCTGCCGTGCAGCGGGTGAACAAGTCCACGTTTGTCGTAAAGTGTAGGGTGAGTGCAACGCAGGCAGCAGGACGACTTCATGCTTCTATTGCTGCAGACGACGAGAACGATTTCCACTACTCGTGCGGTTGCAAGAAATTGCACATAGCCTTGTCGCCAAACAACTCAGTCGTCTTAGAAAACGCCACCTGCGACCATTTGTTGCTCATTTTAGCGGGGATGCTCAGCTCTGAGACGCTGCAGAAAGATTACCAAAAATTCATGAATGCTCTGGGCAGTTTGTGGATGATGAAAAACTATGACATCGGAAGCACTTTGGTACAAGAGGTAAGCGTGTATCGAACCCATTCCTTACGCTTCATAAGACGATTTACATTTTTTTCAACACTGGGAGGCGGAAGTATCCAGAATATACCGATCAGTTCCTGTCTTTCGGCATCTCGAATTCACCTTCGTCTCCTCTAAATCACTCTCTCCATTAACTTTTTCATGAATTGTCCATTTTAGGTATGAGTTTATGTTAAATTGAATTTCTTTCAGGATTTCATTAGATTCTCTGAACATATGCTAAACACTTTCATCGAATTAGCTCCAACGAACACTGCCCCGAATCAGAGAATTTTCGATTCCGACCCTACAATGCAAATGAGCGCCGAAAACGCGGTGGCGGATGAGCAAATCCAGCTTATCAACGTGCCAACAAGTGTAAATGATATGGATGCAGGATTTGAGACAGCCAATATGGAATTGGCCGAGTGTCAAATAGAATTAATGGACCAATTCAAATTGACGAACCAAATCGATCTATGCAATGAAGACATTCAACTGTGTGAGGCGGATTTGTTTGCAGAAAACCAAATTACATGCAACTTCGAAGGTACATCTTCGGACAGCAATGCACAAGCACTTGCGGGTGAATCTTTTGACGCAATAACTAGGGATTCGTCAACCCCGGTTGATGAAATAGCAATGAATATAACTTCGGAAAAGAAGAAGCGACAGGAGTTAAAACACGAAATGAAGACAACTGTGGTGATTGATCCCAGCATGGGTTTTGATGATTGGCTGAATTTTGTGATTGAGCGGATTAATGGCGCTATCGACGTGAACAGCGAAACACCAACAGTTGTGCAAAGCTTTGAGGTGAAGCATGTAAGTACGTATTTCATTTAGAGACGAAATGGAAAACTGAAATTTTAACCAATCAAGCTATGGAACAGATAATTAAATTCTTTACATATAAACTTTGTACACCTTTGATTATCCAAAATATTTAATATTAGGATTTGTTTAGGATTTCTTCGCATGTCTTAGCTGCACATTTTCTATTGGCGATAAAAGGCGCATTCCGAATCATACAACAATGATCAAAAAAGGAAAACATAAAGGTCTAGTGAAATCGACGTGGATATTTACGACTGCATCGGCAGTCAAGCGTATTTTCAAAACCAAAGAAGTAATACATAATATACTAGAATATTTTCAATACATGACAATGAAATCATATTACAATTACTGCTAGGCAAGCATAGAATTGGAGCGCGTTTACTTGGAAAAATCGCCAGGTTGTTTTGTGCCTTACAACAATTTAACTATTTCGAATCGGCATGAAGGAAATTCGAACAGAAAGCTCAAGCGAATTCTACCATCCATGTTTAAAGCGTTTATTCAATTTGGCTCGAAAGTATGCTGAAAATGAAATGCATAACAGTTCGATGTTTGTGTTGATTGATGCATTTTTTTGGAATGTTGCAGGGTAAAGGAGCGTTGACGGGATTCGCAATCGAATGGATTCCAAATGTATTTCCTAAAAGTCATTTTGGTGTGATGCGTATACAGTTCCAGTTAGGATTTAAGAGGAATAGTAAAATAATTGAAAAGTTTCCCATTATGAGGTGACATAGATGAATTCATATGTACTGATTACATTTAAGTGAAGAAAGATAAATTATACATCGTTTAACCTAAAAAGTTTTATTTATTATATATTAATACTAACCGTATCAGGTGCGGCCGAATGACCGGTTTCAATTTAGTTGTAGATTCATTGTTTTGCTATTTGGTCATCCAGCTTAGAATGGGTGATTCGGTTCAGTTGATCATGTTTGGTTTCACAAGCTTAACAGTTGCAGTCTCAAAATATAATAAATATGAATACCTTAATATCTATAAAAGCTCTTTTGGATAAAGATAATCTCTGGAATATCATTATTCCCCTGAAATCAAAGGAAAAGTAGATGAAAATACATTTGAAGCAATTTTTTGCATTATTGCATTCCTCTATCTGTGATGAAACTTTCGGCTATAGATCGGTTGATTTTTCTTTGAAACCTGCGATTCTGAGTGTACTTTCGTTGGAATTTTTGTTAGCCCATCCTGAAATATTTTTTTCACAATGTTTTTTCGTTCTGCAATATTTTATGAAAACGCCACAAAAACTGCTGCTGAGATTGAACTGCAGACATTTGTGCTACAAGTATTTCTTTAAACAAGCAGCTATCCTCATCTTTAAGGCGCCTGCATCGTTCGTTGGGCTCAACAATGTAGCATAAAAGTTTAACAATGGCTCTTCACTCCAAACTGATGGTTTGCGCAGGCTGTGATTATCTAGCAGTTTTTTTGCAGTGCTTTAAAATAACCTCGCTAGCTGCTGGATTCATGAAATTTGATTCACAATCGGATTTTTTCCGCATGCGATTGATAGCATCCTTAGAAAGTTTTCCCAAGGCTAGGTTCGATGCAACTGGCTGCCTATATTCATAGATCATAGAAGAAGATGAAAGACGTGTGCGTTGCGGGTTGTTTTTTGATTTGCAACCGAGTTCATCACGCTTTTTGCAATTTTAATGAATGAAAACACCGAATTTTAAATGAATACTTATATGATATTTGCAAAACTCGTTTGACAAATGAGGAATGATTTTTCAAAAGGGCTTATTTCCGTGTTAAACAAAATTGCAGTAAGGAGAAAAAACCTTTAAGAGCTGTTTACAGTAACTAATTTTTTTTAATGTCTCTAGTGTAATAGTGTGTTGATGTAGAATTCTGATTTGCATGAAGTTTTTATTCTAGCATATATCGCTCATTTGCTGCAACAACGTCATAACACGAAAATCGTTATTTTTGAGTTAATACCATAGGGATGACGATATCATATGTTCTTTCAACTTTTTCTGTCTGTTTTTTCAACTTACCAGATGTCACTTGGCTAAACTGTTCGAGTTTGGTATTTCAATATGCAAAATCACTAAAATTACAACAATATGTAAGCTTCTAATGCACCTCCTGAAAAAACATGATTTTTGAGTTATGACGTTGTTGCAGCAAATGAGCGATATGTAAAAATTAAAAAAATAATAGTAATTTGGAAATGTGCCCTTTTGGATGAAACTACAGAAATTAAGCCTGTTTGTTGTGAAAAATTTGGAAATATGCCCTTTTTTTGTAAAATTTAAAAAATAAAACAGTGTATGGAAAATCAAGTCAGAAGATAAATAAATCCTTTTGGACTTGTTAGCACAAACTGTACTTACACTTGGACAAATGACTAATAAGGAGTCTGTGGGCAAATAGTGCTACCACGCCAAAAAAATACATACAAAAAATATCAATACATTTACGTTCCTATTCACGACCGACAAGTAGTTTTATTGTCAAGAAGCAAGAATTAAGCGGAAATATGTCCCAATTGTAATAATTTAATGAATCGTTCTTCAGTAGCTATAGGAAATACTTCTTTTTGTATCAAACTCTAAAAGTGTCTAACCATAACACAAAAATTAGGTGGAAATGTGCCGTTTTGTATGAAACTGTGATTTTTAATCACGAGTTTTTCCTGGAAAAATTCCTTCTTTGTAATGGATTTGGAAATAGATGATATACTTAAGCATGATGATGGCGATGGCATTCTTGGGTTCGTTCGAAGTCTTAAGTGGAAATAAGCCCTTTTGAAAAATCACTCCTCAAATATATTACTCGGGTTGAAGTGCGAATAAAATCGACTGGACTAACATATCATTTCCAGTGTATTTGGGAAGTCCAGTGAAGAGAGTTAATGATCAAGCCAAATTCTTTTGATAGAAAAATGGTCGGTCTTCTTAGTAGCATTGTAGTAGTTCGACGTGGAGGCACGTATTGGACGCTTGACCACTTCCTTCCATACACAGTGAGAAACTAGGTTCCATAACTTTCTGGTCGAAGCAAGAC
This sequence comes from Oxycera nigricornis, assembly GCA_963942545.1. Classification (NCBI taxonomy): domain Eukaryota; kingdom Metazoa; phylum Arthropoda; class Insecta; order Diptera; family Stratiomyidae; genus Oxycera; species Oxycera nigricornis. The sequence goes on from OZ012660.1 coordinate 30,119,194, forward strand.
CCATCTAAAACCTCTTCCGATATTTGGGTAACAACACCTCGTAGTTTTACAACAGCACATCAGGTTCTCAAATGTTTGGATGAAATTTGAATAGCTACCGAGTTTCCAGCTGAGTGGAAGAGAAACCTCGACTACAACGTTTTTTTCAACGTTGGAAGTCGAAAATATTCAAGAAGATATCCATCAGCTCCTGCATCTCGGCATGTCGGATATCCTCCTACTAAATCCACCTCCGTCTCCTTTAAATCACTCTCTCCATCAATTTTCATTGATTGTCTATTGAATTATCAACCTGAGGAAAGCATTGGGGCGGCATATCCTCACCCGCGAAATTCAGCCAGCAAAAAATTTCCATCTCTACTGTGGTTTCCTTGTCTGCGGTTTTAGTTGTTCATCATTAATTGTACGACGCTACTTAACTATTTAACACCATTCGACACGCAAATCATTCCATCTTGACTGGCTATTAACAATTATTAGTTCAGTCAAATTAATAGAATATTCATTTCCATAATACAAAAATTCCTTCACTCAAGATGTCTCTATCCATCTAAAGTTTTCTTTGTTGGATTTCCATATGTGACAAAGTTTTTATTTAACCATCATATCAAAGTATAACAATGATTGAAAACAAGGGTTTTTATCGAAAATAATTGCTTTTTGAAAATAGTTTAGTTAAATAGTTTCTTACTTTCAAACAAAAAGTTTTACAACAATATAATCAATGCTTCTTTAGCTACTATTTAAATTATACTCAACTTAATTATTAACTTTGGGAAATGCGTATAGGATTAAAGACGTTTTACTTATGACTTATTTTGACTTGACTACACTCTTGAACAGATTGGTTCCAATTTTTTATAGATTGGTTTCTTGTCATGCCCGGAAGATATTTGTACAAGTCCAGAATCGTCACAGGATCGATTGTGAAAAAATCCTCGAATAAAGAAACGAATGCTGTAAATAGAAACAATACCTTAAGGTTACATCAAAATTCATCTCTTAAATTATGGATTACAAGATCATTTCATTTTATAATTGAAACGAATAAGGTCTAACTTCCGAAATTTTATTTTCATTATTTATATCAACTGATCACACGCTTAATCCTCATCACCAGTTCAAAGAGAGCCTTGGTTTACTGCAGTCTTTGTAGAAATTAGGTAATGCCAAGGAGGGTTACTAACTCTTATGCGGGAATAAGGTTTCCCAATCTTTTCGCTGCCGTCGTTGGTTGAATGATCAGCGAGCTTCACGAGAAGATAACGATTCGGTTTTCATTAAATTTACTATCCCGATTGTAAATTTTCAAATATCAGATCGAATATCCTTGACGCCTTCTACTTACATACCAAATTTCATCCCGATCTGAGGTTATGAGGTCGTGCCTTCTCTTTGTTAGTGGACCTTACCTTCTGAACAGAATCTGAATCTTTTTAGGGGTGCTTAAACATTGTTGCACTGAGAGGTTGCAAAACTTTTTCAGGAACGGTACCTAGCTAAACTTTTCTATAAGTTTTTACACCTTTTCAGAAATTTTGCTGAATGCGAGAAACTTTCCAATTTGTTCTTGCTATATGCATAGACTCTGCTATTTGACTATTATTTTGTTATCAGCGACGGAAATTTTTTCTCATGCTTGAAAAGGATTTAATGGTGTTTGTTGCTAGCGAATTGTCGCTGAAGCTTTTTGATTTATCCAGTAAAAATTTGACCGGTTCTTCTGCGATTGGCTTCTAATCCAAGATAATCGAATATTATCCTTTAGATGTTTATTTTGCTTATCTCCATCTGCTGCTTACTTTTTATCATCGAATAATATTCCTGCGAATTCGGGTCTTTACTACATTTAGTGCGGGTAATGTTCGTGCAGAACATAAACTGGATCTTGTTCGGTCATCTGTTAAGCCACTCTCAATTTTTCGTTTTATGGTCCGACGAAAAAAACTACGTGTGAACTGAAACTGCTTTATCAGTTTGAAAATATAATTTGTGAATTAATTTCACTCTTCTCTTCGCTTAGTCAGTTCAACAGTATTTCGTGGTTAATTTTTAGAAGGTGTTGGTGAAAGAATCTAATGAAATTTTAATTATTGAACTATTTGTAGCTATGAAATCAATATTCTCACCGCACAAGGCTTTGGTTATTACGATCGAGCTTTATATCAAAAATCAAGATTTTTATTGATTCACTTTTATGAACAACTAAGATAAATCAGGAATAGCCTATTAACGTTACCCAATTTAAAAAAAAACACTATTTGAAATCAACTATTCATCAATCCATACAATACGCCATCGACATTACGGCTGCATTACATGTGGCGCATTGTATCGTATGTCGGTGTAAACGACGAAACATAAAGGCGCCACTACGACATTAAGGTGAGTCTAATGTAGCGTGGGATTTTGCTTTGGCATAATTGACTAGGTCATTACTTCACACAGGTTTTCAACAGAAGGATGCTAGTTTGTGAAGCTCAAAAAAAGATATTTATTGTTGATTTGTATGAATGGAATTTTAGACAGAAATGGAAGTCCAAAATTGCATAAAAAACAAGTTAAATAAAGAAGTAGACATTATAAGCTGAGCGACTCATTCGTCTTCTCGGGGAATAATTTATACTTAATATCCTTGAGCTTCAGCTAAGTAGAAGCTTATATCATAGCACTAATGGCTCACTAAATGGAGGACTCTAATCATATGCTCCACATTAAACTTTATTACTCGGCGACCATTCCTTACCGCACAGGTCGGTCCTGAATGGATTACATAAAACCTACTCACCAAACTCGCAATGTGTCTCAGTGTTAATATTTCCTGGGGATTCCGCGGCATTAGGATTTTTCGATCGATCAGACAATTGAGAGTCGAATGCATTGCTGGACATCAACTCCGTTCGTTTCTGTATCTTTGCAGTTTTTGAAGACCTCCGTTTGCTGCAATAAAGTTTTTGATGATCCATATCGTTCCGTATTGCTTTCAGATCTCGCCGAATACAAGTCTAAATCTGCATCCGCCTCGAATATATTTACGTACTTTCGAGTGTCATAGGTATTGCGAATTTTTTCAGTCAATTCTCCTGAAAGGATTTGCTTCCTGGGTGGCAGCAAGATATCAAGCAGCAATTCAGGTTTAACGACAATTTCTTCAACATGCATCAGCCGCATATTAGTGTTGTTCATGGTCTGGTCGATTTTATAGAACCTTTCCCTTTTAACGAGCTCCTCGAATGTTAGATGTTTGATCTCAAACTCTTCGCAAATGTAAGAAGCTTTAATTTTCACAAAGATTTGAGCTATGCAAGTAGGAAACTCTGTACAAAATGCGTAAAATTCTTGTTTTACTCTACGTATATCCCATAGTTTTATTGTTTTCACTGCTAAGGTCATTTTTAGATTGGGTTTTTGGGCAATTTTAGCGTTGATAGCTGCCAGTAATCTTTGTTCTGACTTCTTGAACACTTGATCAGTATACAAGTCTTCTGCGTCTTCACATGGTTGGTAGCAATAATGCCTTTCTTGGTAACTGAAAACGGATGGTGCCTCAGGTATTGGAGTGAGCTGGTTACGATCGGAGAGCCTATGCTTCATGGATGATTGCATTTTGTTGAACGAACTAATGGGTGGTGGAGGAACAGGCGATGAAGCTCCTGAAGGCAACTCGAGGTCGGAAATTATTTCATTATACAAGTAATCGTTTTCATCTCCTAAAAAATTAATTGGTGTCACTACGCCATCATCCAATTCTTCCTGCTTATTTGCACTCACATTCTCTGTGCCTCGTATAAACTCAGACTCAGTTTGTAGAAAACCATTCAATTCGACATTTTTTTCTGATTTTTCAATTCTTATAAGTTTTGATCTTTGAATAGGAGTGACTTGAAAATCTGCAGTGGTGCTGATCATCGTAGTGGTATTCATAACTTCCTTTTCCGGTATTTCACTAGGTACGGACAAGGAACTGAAGCATGGAATATCCAGGAAATCGTTAAAGTCTTTTTCCTCAGAAACACTCGACCTATCTGATGTTGAGGAACGAGGTGTATACTCAAACATATTTGCCACTGGTAAACTTTCCGACGAGCACTCCTCTCTAACATAATTTTCTCGGCTGAATATCTCGTCAACGATTTCCCATGAAAATTCAACTTCATTAAAAGCATTGGCTTCCGTCAACAATAGCGATCCGAGGAGCTTGACCTCCGAATTGCTTTCAAAGTCCGAACTTTTTGGTGAACAATTTTCATCAACATCTTGCTTCTGTTGCTGGCTAAGGTTCAACTCCAAAATTGTCTTCAGCAACTTGGCATCCTTCTCGTTGAGGCTATGGTAGAATTCGTTCGACTCAACGATATGTGTTAAGAGCTCTATATCTTGATTGCTGAGACATGGTTCACCTTCAATGAGCACCGGATGAACTAGGAGGTTGACATGATGCAGAAGTTCTTTGCAATACTTCAGAAGAATTGGGCTCGGCGTTTGCTTGATTGCATCATTTGTGATTGATTTATCCAAGAAAACTGTTGATTTTGGAGACACATTTACATCATGAAGGACATCACCTTCGAAGCACAAAAAAGAATTACGCACGTTTTTCCTCGACGAGTTGCGTAAAGTTGAGGTGTCTGACTCAACCTTTCTTAAATGACGAAAAACGTCTGATTTAGGTAGAGATCCTAGACTTGAACTGACTTTTGAAAATTGTGACTCGTGCACAGACGAACTCATATTGTTTTTTGGTGTTTTTGGACGAAATTTGTTTGTTATATATACACATTGTTCGAATTCGAAAAAGATAAAGTTTATGCTAGACAGTTTATGCCAAAGCATGGCCTCCTTTAGCTACTTAAATAAGTACATCTATCAGAGAAAGAGATTTCACAGAGTATTTGGAAAAAGCGAAAGTAATACTAATATTTAAAGGTGAATTTTAAACTTAACCGAGTAACTATCATTTGTGTTTGAGGTACTATTTTAATCCTGTAAAAACATAAAAAGACATTTCACAATAATGCGGAACGGATTTTGGTTAAACTAAACATTGTGATAGCCTTTATCCTGAGTCTGTAAAATGATGATGCTCCCCCAAATTCCCAAAAACTCTAAATCCCCCAAATTTGTTGACGGATTGGGGATTTGGAGGATCGGGGGATTTTGAAGAATTGGGGGATTGGGAATTTTGGGGGGTTCAGGGGCTGGATGATCGGGGGATTTTAGGTATTTGGGGCTCATTGGGGGATTTGGATTATTTGAGGGGTTGTAGGATTTGGGGATTTTTACCTATGGATTCATTTATGAAACGTAAGTACATTCCATATTATTTTAGGAATACTATATATCTTAGATGTAGTTTTATAAATGATGCGATTTATGCACGAAGTGTATAGAATCAATCAAATAGATTTTTACCTTTTGCTTCTGTTCTGTATTACTCTTAAAAAATTTCAATGCAAGCAAACCTAATAGGTCGGGATAATACAGGAAGCTAAAGATTCTGCCACGTTTACTAAATCCATCAGGACAAGGAATGTAACGTGGATTACTGAAAAAGTTATTACTGCTTCAAAGAAAAAACATAAAGCATATAAACTGCTAATTAAGGATCTTTCCAGTCCTAAAAAACAGAAACAATTCAAAATAATAAAAAACGAATGTAATAAAATAATAGAAGCAAAACAGCACTATTATTCCATAAAGCTTGAGCAAAGCTCAAAAAACCATAGCAAGTTCTGGAATCTAGTTGACGATGTTCTAAGGAAAGGTGAAAAGGGTAAGACACACAATATCTACAAACTATTTTTCTCGAACAAGAAGATCGGAGGAAATAGCTAACTGCTTTAATCACCATTTCTCAAAAATAGGTAATGAAATAGTAACGAAATTACCGCCGATGCAGACATCATCGTCCCGAAACACACCCCTAATCTCTTCTTTCCATTTAAGAACAACCAATAAAAAAATAGTAACTGAAATTATTGATTCTCTAAGAAACCATACTGCACCAGGTCCTGATGGTATCTCCGTTGATGACCTCAAATTAATCAAAGAAAATATTGCTGATACTTTCGTGAAATTAATAAATACATGTATTTAGTAGGGAAGATTCCCGGGATACTTAAAAATCTCTGCAGCAATACCGATTTTTAAAGCAGGTGATGAAACTGACCCAAACAATTACAGACCAATCTCACTCTTGAATTCCTTGAGTAAAATCCTTGAAAAAATTGTAGATTCCCGAATCAAAGAATTCTTATTGCAAAACGAAATCTTGGATAGAAACCAGTACGGATTCCAGGCGGGCAAAGGCACAACAGATGCCATTCCTGATGTAATTAGATTTGTGAATGAGTACTTGGATAAGGGTCACTACGTTGCAGCAGTTTTCGTGGACCTAAAGAAAGCCTTCGACACAGTTACACATGAAACTTTAATCAACAGGCTCGGTGAATATGGAATTGTTGGAAAAGCAAATGAATTAATACGCAGCTACTTGACGGATAGATCTCAAAACACACTAATAGGAGGTGTCAAAAACAAAACTGTTGAAATTAGCATAGGTGTTCCGCAGGGCTCGATCCTAGGACCAACGTTATTTCTACTTTACATCAACTCCATAAAAAAGCAGACCTTGTTGCGAAAGTGGTTATTTACGCAGATGACACTGTGCTCGTATACTCAGGTAAAACTAATTTCGAAATTGAGCAAAAAGTAAATACTGACCTGGATAAATATTGGTATTGGCTTCTACAGAGTATATTGGCAATAAACGCGTTGAAAACAAAACATATTATTTTCAAACAAAAGAACAAGACTGACATACAGCCACACGTAAAAATCAATGACACGACCCTCCAGAGAGTGAAACAAATGAAATTTTTAGGACTTATAATAGACGAGAAACTAACATGGACTCCACACATAAATGAGCTAAGGAAAGAACTGGCTGTCTTCATTGGACTTCTACTTCGCTTTTACTTCTTTCCAAAAAAAAAAATCCAAATTGTATATGCGCATCTCCTTTCCAAAATTGGTATATGATTGGTATCTTTTGAAGATTTCCACCTCCCAACGTTGAAAAAAAATTGATAAGGTGCAGCGAGCCGCCACTGCGTGGATCTCTCATCAAGTACATACATGAAAACTGTTGGTGGATTAACAAAGGCGTGAGCTTTCAGTGAAGGCATTTTATTCAGGAGAGATGATTTCACTAAAAACGTTGGTGAAACAATGCGCATTCAGTGTATTTGATTTTTTAATTGTCTCTACTATTGAATTTGTATGAATTCATAAAAAGCCTGAATAAGACAAGGCCGTAGATTCCACAGATCAAGGCGCGTAAGCTAATATTACGCAGGTTCATTTAATACCTTCACTTGAACTTTTACCTAGAACTACCAGCTTTTGGCACTTAGCCAAACCTACGAATTAAGCGATTCAAACCGGTGAATTGCTGATTTTCGTCTTTGAGCAATTTAGGATATAGACAAGAAAATTTTCATATAAACTGAATTTCTTTGAGTAATTGTTGGTAAGCGTACTAATGTGTTGAAATGGCTTATTTTCACCATCAAAGATTGTCATGTCCAGTATCAATCACGTGAGATTATCTGAGATCGAGCGATAAAACAAGTACAAGTAATAGTGTTACATGCCTATATAGGCTTCACTTTCGACATAATTTTCTTCTTCTGGGAACACTGATGGTTGAGACGATATTCAATCGGCACAGCCATAAACTATTTAAAGCGACTGCACTGCAAAATATTAAATGTTTTTTTCGAGGAGTCCAACGATAAATAAAGTCATTTTCCGACTTGCACAGGTGGAAATATTTTGTTCATTTTCTTCAATTTTTGAATATGTGAAGAGAGCGAAATATGTCCCTCGTTTAAAGTAGATTTTCACCAAATCCAATTTATGCAAATGTCCTATTTTAACTGACAAATGCGCTGTAGGGTTTTTTGCTGATTTTCCCTTCAACAAATTTTACTTTGATTAATGGAGTCAATGTTACAGCTCATCGATTTATATGGAATTGAAATTTTCATAATTAATTGCAAGCATATTGGATAATCTAACCGATTCGTTTCTTGACATCTGATAGCTTCATCATCTGCGGTCGAATGGGGAACATTCGATACACTTGTTCAGCTTAATGTAATTTATTTCATTTAATGAAACACACAAGTCTTACAATTGTATATTTTCATGGGTTTTTTTTTTCATATATATAATAATTTTTATCGCTTAGTCACATATACATATCCGATTAATTTTTATTTGACTTAAAATTTGTTTGTTGCTGTATAGTTTTAATTTGTGTACTTCATATCCCGTCTGTTGCTCTACAGCTGCACAAAGAATATTCCATTTGAAATTAATCCCTAATTAGAGAATGTTGCATCAGCCTAATATCATCTAAAATATTTCTTTAAATTGTTGTTTGTGTGTTGTTGATTATTTCATTTAATTATATAAATTTATATAATTAAAATTCAACATATATAAACGTTCTGTTTCATTATTTAATTCAATATTTTGCGCAAAATTTGATGCCATCTTGCATGCATTCACATATCATTTAAATTTATCTTGCGCTATTTATCGTTTTAATGTACTCATCGAGCAAACGTTAAGTTTTGTCGATTATTCCGAACGTATGCACACTACTACGGGTTTGTAATTATAATTTGTGTTTATGAATTTGTTTTTCAATCGTACGTATGCGGGCTGTATCGATTGATTTTTTTGCTGTTTATTGACTATTTATTTATTTGTTAATTGGCTATTGGTAATGTTATTAAAACTGTTTCTCTGTTGCGACATTTAATCGGTTTTATACATGCATGTGATAGAATGATTTAGAAATTACTAATACTTGTTTTTCTTATTTGTTTGAGTTTATTCTACTTGCTCCGTTTGTTTTCGATTTCTCTATATCTATATTTTATTTGATGCATGTCCCCATTGGATTTTTATTATGTTTATTAGAAATATTAAATCAAATGAAAAATGGAGAGTAATATTAAATTACGATTTGCAATCTCGAACAAATGTTTGCACAATATTATTTAAAAACGAATCAAGAATACGAAACATCAATTATTAACATTTACGTTAAAATCGAGAAGCGAGACTTTAAGATCATTATTAGATTTATCTAAATAGAATTTACATTTGTTTCTTTTGAATCAGGGACTTTTATTTTCTTAAGGGATTTAATCACAATTTGTTAACAGTATGAATTCAAGGAAACATAATTGTTACATAGTAGAATGACAGGATATTAAAAATAATTCCGATTGACTTTGCAGAAAAATTTGTGGGGAGGAATGATTCCAATGTATCGATCTGTTTCGAAGGAATAATGATTTATCTCTATTATGGCGATCGTTTTCTTGTACTTGATTTCTTAATTTAGTGAACATTCGGAATTTGTGGAAGTAGTCTAAATTTTATTCATCTGAAAAGTATTGAAAGAAGCTGATGGTTTTTTTACTTGTGAGTTTTTGAACCAAACAAAATGATGATGAATTTTACAAAGTTTGAGCAGAGTTACAGATAAGAGCGAATCCAATTGTATGATTCTTTTGGCGAAAATTTCAGTTTGCTTTTTTTCTCGAAACAGGCATTGAATATTTGATTTGATGCATATAATTTGAAAAGGAATGCAATATGTGTGAAAGAAACTAAGTTTATCTAAATAATACATACAGATAAGTCTAATTGAGTCAACCAGAACTATCTTGTTGACATCCCACAAAACTGTCGTTTTGAAAACGCATTGCAACACAATTATTACATTCATGAGAAAAGAATGTAAACGGCAAATTCAAATAAATATATTCATAACAAGAACCTACAAACGGAGGATTATTGAAGTTAGATTAAAATATTACCGAGTAGAGTACTTCATAATATAATTGTGTATGTAAAAAGTGTGTACAAAACCAGTCTTCAAATATAGAGTATTTTTTTATCAACATTCAATTCGCCACCGACATTTTTATCAGCTGCGATTCAAACTATCGTAGAATGCTTTCATTTTTACTCTATTTCATATCTTGTATTTTTTTTTGCTAAATATATTTCTTACAATATTTCACCTTAATCGTATAATTACACATAATGTAATTGTAGAAATCACAAAAAAGCATTCAAACATACAAACGCATGCACACAATTTCATCTATACAAAAAATAGATACACGCGGAAACAGACAACACGGCAAGCAAAAAAATTTAATTTTTTTTTGTTTTTCATTTTCACTTAATACTTTCCTAAATTGTGTACAGCTTACAATCAACTTTATATTTATGCGTAGCATTACAATTATTTGTTTTGAAATTACAATTTTCACACGAAGTGTTCGATTCGTAATCTACATATATCTGGGATGTTGAATATCATTTGTTTTTGTGTGTTTGTGTGACTTGAAGTTTGTTGCTATGTTGATGTGTTTACACAAAAAAAAATCACTATTATTACTTTACAATGCTAATGCTCTATTAAATATAGATACTCTTCATCGTGTATGCTTAATGTGCTATTTACAGTTTATGTGATCGTAGATCGGGATTGTTTCGGCTCAACCGACAATGTCGAGCTTCTGAGCATCGTTACCACCACCCTCATTGCCACTACCAACTACAACTGCAAGCTCGTCGTTATCGTCGCTCGTTATTTGAATTCCAACTGTGTCGCCGTTAGAATTTGGAGTTGTAGCAGTAGCAAGATTAGTATTATTTATCGCATTTGAATTTAATGTACTACTTATATTACCATTACTACATATTTTACTATAGAGATCGGGAGTTGCCGTTGTCATTTCCTCGAACTCAGTGCGCAAGGCGGTGCGCTTCAGCAGCTGAAGATTTGTCGGCATATACGAGAGGATATTGTAGATTTGGCGGATATCTTCACTGGACGTCCACACACCCGGTCGTTTGTTGTGATATAGTTTGGCATATGTGTAGATATTAGCCGTGCCATCATATTCCATTTCCATGCTGAGAGACGTGATGGCGCAAAAAGTGCAGGCTTGAGCGCCACCGTACCTGCAGGAGGAAAGAATATTGTCAGAAATAATTGCGCAGAATTTTAAAAAAGATTGCAACTTATGAGACATAAAATTTTGGGAATATTTCGACACAGAGACTAGACATTGAATTTGAGACCGAAACACTAACCCATCTATCGAAATTCGCATGTTTAAAGATAAATTCACTCGACTAAATTGAATTACATGAATCGGTTTTGGTGAATAGGAAATGAAACTTGCTATAAAGTGTTTTCAGTTCCCCCAGCTATTAAATCCAACAAAGGCACATAAAAATAAAACAAAAATAAACAAAACGATTATAGGTTCGATATCAATGCATGTATGTGAAAATGTGGACGCACAAAGGCATCGGGGAAAAACAATTGATATTCCTGAGCGCCGAATTTTAAGGTGTATCTCAGGGCTTGTAAAAAGCAGACAATTATTAGTTATCGGCACTTTTCGACGAATCGATCCTGGCGAAGATGAGCAAATTTTGGAATGCGTGGACGATGGCAGATCTCTGAGGCGCATCAATAGAGGTCAAACAACTGGCATCTGCTCGCAACAAAAAATGATGAGAAGACTCAGTGGACATAGATAGCAAATTTCGCAAACTAAGAACGAGTTTCTTAGACTGGATGCCATGTCTTTAGGAAGTAAAATCTTCATTTGGGCTGATGTGACATTGAGGATAATGAGAAAACATAAATTGCATTTTTTTCTCAAGAAAACCTAAATAAAAACGATAACGTAATACAGAAATCAATCAGTTCTTGACTGCAATAGGAAACCAGTTTTTTATTACCTATAAGCGATTCGCTATATTAGCAGCGAACTATTACAAATCGTGTACACCGTACGTGACTCTCTGTGGTTATACCGCTTCAATTGACTGATACATTAGATTATTCGTCCCTAGCGCAAAGCTAAGTGTCTAAAAATAATATTCCCTTAGTCAATTACAAGCGAATATTTCAGTTGTCCTTTAGAAAAGATGATGAAACGTTTTATTCTCATCTGTTGGGGTGAATATTACATGAATCATCAATAAATGATACCCAATAGCAAAATGGCAAGAACGTTAGAGCTTTCCGTGTATTGTACTGTGCAGGCAGAAGTAGTAGCGATCTTGCGAGCTGCAGAGGAAGTAAGCGGGAGAGGGAGTGTCATTTTCTATGTGGACAGTTAGCAGTCATAAGAGCGCTAGAACCAGTCGCAGGGTCTTCTAAATTAATCGACACCTGTAGGTCGAAACTTTGGAGGATTGCTCGAAAGAACAAAGTGACATTATGTTGGGTTCCTGGGCACAGTGAGGTGTAAGGAACCGTCAAAGCGCACCAGCTCGCTCGAAAAAGGTCCCGTGGTATATGTACTATTACAGGGGGCGATAAGTGTTGGAGTCTCGATTCAAATACTAAAGCAAGATAGAAATTTATCTTACTACGAGTTAGCAATAGAACGCTGAAGAAATTCGGACACATATCCTATTGCCAGGCACATGCGACATAAATATGACACGAGACGTACTTTTGGTCTGTTAGCTTTGGAAAGAGTTTCAACGAGAAATTTTGTGGGGTTACTAAGGGGCCATGGGAATTTCGGCAAGGATGATCGGGATTTCAGCTATGTCGGGGTTGCGGTGACGAAAAAAGACAGAGTCCTTCGAGCACCTTATGTGCGGACGTCAAGTTCTTAGGAGAAATAGGCACTTAAAAACATTCTTTTTCGCAGAACCGAGAAAGCTAGGAACTTACCAATTTTTGGAATTTCTTAAGAAATCGGGATGATTTACGAAGTAATTTAGAAATCACCTCCACAGGCTACAGTAGAAAATTCAAATTCGTCTAAGTGTCTGATCACATACCTAACTATCTTTCTACCAAAAGCATGACAGGCTAAAGTGCGCTAGTATATTTCGAGGGATTAAAAGGTTACGTTCATTCAGAGCCTTTTCTGTTATATTCATTGTGCTAGAATAAGTGGCTAGACTTTTGATAATACTTTTTGGAAATTCACATGGATGTCCCCAACAGAAGAGAGGAAAACGTCGATAGATAAGAACAAATAGGGGGTTGCTCCTTATGGCTTGATATCAAAGTATCCCAAAACAAGATTACGTATGCGTTAGTTAAAATGGTAAATGATGACTTTCTGAAATGTTATCTCTTCGTTGCACAGACAAATTTTCACGATATTGATTGATCTACGAAAATACAAAAATAATTATGGTCAACGCAAAGCCTTTCCTTTGTGATTTTTGATGTTTTTTTCCCAAAAAATGTTGAATCTCGAGAGGGAAAAACAACAAAGTTTTTGTGACTAAAAATTCTTTCTAATAAAGTTGTAGACACAAATAAAACTGTTCATTGAACATTTCATATGAAAATGTCGAGCGCGCGAATTTTGTTAGTCGGTAAAAATCCGACCTGTCGAGAAGCAGGAGCGAATCGGTATCTTTTGAAGATTTTCACCTCCCAACGACGAAAAAAAAATATCCTTGCAATGTGAAAGTGAGTTTTTTAGTCATTTTTGAAGAAATACAGCAAACCTTCAATTCTTCACTGAACTGCCAGCCGAAACTTATGATGACGTCATCAAAAATAAATTTACCAAACATCATCAAACAAACATTTAAAATAGCACATGTTCTCCTGGACCTATTTTTTTTAAATGATAGAAAGTTTCAAATTGGGACGTACGAACTATTCTCGAAATTTGACACTACTTTTGACTTTTTGCTGGTGTTTTATATTTGACTTCGTGGTAAATTTCACTATCTGTATTTATTTTTTTAAAATTTAACAATGAACTAATTTTTAAAAAAATCCATTACACAATGACAAATGTCAAAAATATAAAGTGGTAAAGCTGGCTCGTTCAAAGGAAGAAAAAGATTAGAACATTGGACTAAATTGAGGTAAATTGTGCTGTCTCTCAAAGTAAAGGTGAATTAAAGTAAACAGCTAACTCAGTAATGGGTGAGATAAAAAAGTTGAAACTTCTGTTGTAATGACTAGGAAGACGAAGTGTAATGACATCGGAGATGTATGAGAAGGCTGGCACATAATATAAACAGAAAAAAATTATCCAAAAAGGATTCTGCGATGAAGGAGGAAGAAAGTTTTAAAATTTCCAGAATACTCTAAAACAAAGATCATGTAAATTTACGTTGGTTAGACTCAACCAAAGTACAATCACAAGCACAACGACGAGACCAAACAACCAATACTTGCTTAGAAATATTTCTGACGAGGATGAGAGAACTTTCTATAGAGGAGGAGTGTTGCGAAGTTAGAAGAACTAACCCAGAGATGAGGAATACATGATTTACAATATCAATGTATTGAAAATTGAAATGAGATCTTCTATCAAATGTAACTCCGAGGTCCTTGATAATGTTCGTTCTTTTCAATAATTTGGTTTTTCTGTTTTTTATATTAGCTGAAGTTCGAAGCAGTTTATTTTAGTGAGTAGCGATGTATTACTGAAGGATTTGTCTAAATTGAAATTTAGATCGTTATTTAGATACCAGCGGGACTACATTTCAACGTTACCTTGTGAGTTGGGGCAATCAGCATGAGTTTTTGTAGAAGAGAATTAAAAGAAAAATCTGAGCAAATAGCATGGACTAGAAATACGACTTGGCAATATAGCTTGTAAAACCAACAAAATTATTTGACATGGAGTGAAGGGTACGAAAACTATGCTGCACTTCCGCAATTATAAGACCAAAATTTTAAAAAATGAAGTTAGTTATTATGTTGCTTGAAATATAGGGGAATTGATGGGTAGAAGGGGCATGTTCGTGGATTGCGCCAAGCGACAAGATTGGGACATCTACCAAGCAGATAAGAACTCGGCTGTCTAGGCCGTGAGCCATGGTAGCACAGATGGAAGCTATATTTTGATTTTATAAAATGTATTGTTTTTGGTTACCAAGCGTCTTAGCCCAGCCAAATTAGGAGTTTTGAACAACAGGAATGAGTGATAAACGTAGTTATCCTATTTCGATTGTGTAGATTGCTTCAGATATAAATGAATGTATATGACAAAAACCTAGTCATTAAGAAAGGGGGAGATAGACACTCCAAATGAGCAGGAATTAATCATCCATACTTTTGGCATGGAAAAATAATGGGGCTCAAAATAATCGAAAATAACCTTCGAAATGCACACAATAGTGCTAAAATATTCCCTCGGGAGGGCTTTTATTAAAGATAATGTTTAATGGAAAACTTATAGCTCTTAATTTGCCTGACGAGTTTCAACTAGTAATTGAATGAGTTAAGGGAAGTGATTCGGCATCTGATGGCGTGTGATAATCTCACATACAAGCCTAAATACGATTTAGATGGAAAAACATTGATTGGAAATTGGATGCAAGTAATTTACAGCTGGATTGGCGGAAGTTAGTATAAGAAGTGCCAAGATGCACCGAGATTGAAGGAGTTGAGCGAGAGCTACGAAGGTTTGTGACGTATGACCAGAATAGCTTGAAGTTGCCAGTACTGGAATTTTCTATATTTTTGTAGGGCATCAGTCGAGCCTGTTTTATTTTAACGAGCTTCTTTGTTTTGAGTAAATTTTATCCAACGTAAAAAATGCTGTCAGTTTCACTTTGCGTTTTTATGATAAAAAATGTTGATTTTGATTGTTAGTTCATTGTGGCATAAGATCATTTAATTATTTATTCAAGAAATTCCATCTGAGGAATACGAAAAAAAAGAATGATTTTCAAAACGCAAAGACGCTTAGAATGAAACGATGTCTGTGTTGATACCAAAAAGCATTATTTCGTCAAGCTGTTTTTACTTAATATAAACGTTCAATCTCTCAACATCTAAAAATGGCAAAATGGCTAAATTTGTTCTCCTTGTATACTTTGGTCTTATCAAAAAGGATTCGTGACGATACGATACGATTTTTTTACTTTGTAGACCTAGATGCAGCATTGCATCGTGTTTTAATACGACTGGCGAACAAAACGATAGGCCAGTATTCAGTTTGTGTTTTCATAACATTTGTTCTAAACATATTTATTGTTCATATTGTTGAAAGCAAAAATTACTCACCGATCAACAACAATTACTGGTCCATTACGATAGTCACTAGTTCGATCGTGAACGTCCACAATGAAATCATAAATACTATTCGGATTTGACATTTCTGGCCAACTCGGACAATGCAACATTCTAACATTTAGTTCGTAGTCATCCTGAACGGATTGTATTATAAAGTCACGACCGACATAATCACTCTTGTTGGTTTTATTTACGAATTTCACGCGGTAGTAATGCGTTTCAATTGGTTCCGATTCATCGGGCCAAAACTGTGCAAACGTCTGAAATATGAAAAACAATATTTACGTTTGGCTTTTAACGAAAAAAATCTATGTTTAGAAGCTTCTACACCCAACAGGTTCATCGATTTATTTAAGCTGAAACTGAATTTTACAAGACGAGAGCATTATATGCTTCATTGAGTTTTCTTGGAATCAAATCCTATTACAGCCTTCCTTTCAATCGCTATGATTTGAAATACGCACGAATTTCACATAATATTGATTGAATCTGTCGCGAGAGTTCAGACGGTGAAATTGAACATCAATCAAAGGTAAGTTCAATTTCAGTTTATTCAAAGGAGTGTGGGTAGCGCTACATTTGGAACGAGGCTGGCATTTGTGGGTGTAAAAGCGTTGCAGTTGATGTGTTGCAAAATACGTACGATTTCATCAAGCGACGACAACAGCACAATTGTTTGAGCGTTGTGATCCCAAACCATTTGCCAAAAGTCCTTCACCGTGTTTTGCATTGGATGCTGTGTTACTATGAAATCCCGTAGACGTCGGAATCCATGTAACCACGATGCGTTTATATAATCACTCCCATCCTCGCCTGGTTTCGGCGTCAAGTGTACTCGACTGCCCTCGATTGGAAATATAGCACCACGATTTTTCACCGAATTCACTTGTTTCATGGCCGACGCAATATGAATATCCTTCGTTTGAAATTGAATAATATTCTTGTATTGCATCTCTAAGTAGGGAATATTGTTTTTCAGTTCTTCAATTTGGTCGGCATGAATGTTAGTCTCGCCACTTGCGATTGCCTCGACGAGGGCGTCATGAATGAAAATATACTGTTCTTCAGTTTGTACTAGGAAGTTGCGTTGGGCCCGAATATGCCGCAGAAAACCGAACACATTCACTACGCCCTTGTGGTCGATTTGTTTCAGCATTGCATCCAGGACGATATAAGTTCCCGTTCGGCCAACGCCAGCGCTGCAAGTATAAAGCAAGAGTATGCAATAAACTTAGATTCTAGTATTTCTAAGTGCGTATGAAACGGTAATAATCATAGCGTCTAAGTGTATTCAGTCTGTTTCAAATATATTACCTGCAATGC
Source organism: Oxycera nigricornis (assembly GCA_963942545.1). Lineage (NCBI taxonomy): Eukaryota > Metazoa > Arthropoda > Insecta > Diptera > Stratiomyidae > Oxycera > Oxycera nigricornis. The sequence goes on from OZ012660.1 coordinate 30,136,646, forward strand.
ACCACAATCGGTCCTGAGTCAGGCGGATTGGCAGCTGATGATTTCTTAACGAAATTTAATACTGGTAATGGATGGTCAGGCGTACCGTGGTCTGGCCAATTTGTGTAATGATATTGATATACAATTTTCTCCGAATGAATTTGTTTCTTCTTTTTAAGCTGCAATCACACAACACTTATACAATGACAAATCAACTGAACATTATTTTTGTATGTACCTTAAGGTGTTTTATTTGAAACTTTCTCACAGTGTATGTGGCCAACACCTCCTCTTCGAGTAGTCTCACTTGTACCACTCCATACGTTTCGATGCCATCTTTCGGCCAATACATATCACATTTCCGTCGACCACGTTCCACTAAATTTGTGATCATGACGATGATTGTAACACGTTGCTCCCATATCATTCGCCAAAAACAATCGAATGTATCGGGGAGTGGTCCTTGTGTTCCAACAAATGCTCGAGCCTTTTGGTAACCATCAATGAAATTCGCATTAATGTAATCTAATCCTTTTTTCTGGCCGGGCGTGGGATGTAAATGAACTCGACTATGGTCATCTGGGAATTGAAAGTTTGATAATTAGAATTGGTAATATCGATGATGGGGTTAATGGGAAAATAAATATTTGATATGAGAAAATACGATTAAAACACATGCAACGGTGGAATATCATAAGGATCACATCGCGAAAAGTATGAAAAATAAATAGAAAGCTATTTGATGGGGTGACCAATTTCACGGAATTCGGAAAATCGAATAAGTATCTGGAATAAGGACTTACCATAGAGAACTGATTGAACAAAACTGTCTGTTCTCATGTATTCATGTATTTACTACATGACATTAAGTTTTCATTAAATTACATTGCGAAAAAATATTATGCCGAAGGAACAGTAGTTTAAAATGGTCCTATCAATGATATTTCGCAGGCAATTTGATGAGGAGTACATTTATGAAAATAAATAACAACAACATTGTTTTCCAGGTTGATGCAGAGAAACATAAAATGTAGGTTTCAGGTTTTCGACTACTCGGTCTGACATTTGAAACGAAGTGCATGCATTATGCCTGATCTGATTGTTTGTCTTTCTTCGCTGAAAGCCTTAACTACGGTATTATTTTAATTTTATTCACAATTTCAGTCTCTTATGAACATATCAAAAACTGAAATCCTCAAACAAAAAAAAATCTAACATGGAAATTTCATTTAACTTACATGCAATTATGTTTAAATATCGATTTTTCCTTTTATTCTCGGGATGTTGTGAATGTTCACATGGTAGCTCATCAATAGCACTCTCACTCTGGATCGCTTCATATTCCCGACTAAATCCGATATCACCGTCAGCATGGAGGGACGCAACATGTTTGGAAAATTCGTTTACCGGCACGGCTGCACGAATTTCACCTGCAATCTCCACGGGAACCTCCCAATCGACTTGCGGAGCGGTAGGATGATTCGGTGGATCGTCCAAATAATAGTAGGCCGCATGAAAACATTTTCTGCTTAAAATAGCAAAAAAAAGTTGGAAATCATGTTACAGAAAATATTTATCATTGTTGCTTTCGAGGAAATTCAATTGTAGAAAATGATGTAAAAATAGATTTGAATAAATAAAGAGAAACGTGAACTGTCTAGCATTGGAGACTTGAAATAGATATGTATAATGCCACGAGACATATTCATTTTGAGCCTTTTTTTAAATTTGGTTCTCATGAATCACAAGAACGTCTATCTTTTTTGGCAATGTTCATATTCTTGTGCCTTTAATGCTTCGAATTGGATTTATGCTAAAAACATTAACTTATTGATACGTTCGAATTCGACGAAATTTTGTGAAGATTGTTTGGGATTTTTGTTAACTTGCAAGCACTCATCATTGCACGCTATTTTACACACCACGCCTATACACTTCATACGAGGGCGGTTCAATAAGTACCCGTGTTTGAAGACAGAGGACGTTCCTAAGGAAAGTTGGTGTTATCATCGTGTGCTGTCATCTATCAAACGACGCCAAAACAAATTTCAGACTGATTGATAGGTTAGTTTGGATTTGGCAGCCATTCGAGTGAGACGTGTTTCGTGATTTTCGATAAGATGGAAAAAGAGCAGTATCGTTCGATAATTCGCTTTTTATTTTTGGATGGGGATGTTTATGGGGACACTTCGCCATCTATGACAACCGTCAGATTTTGGTTCAACGAATTTAAACGTGGACGAACATCCGTTTTTGATGAGCAGCGATCAGGACGACCGTCAGACGTGGTTACCGAGGAAATCATTGAAAAAGTCCACGACATGATTCTCGCTGATCGACGAACGAAAGTGCGCGAAGTATCAAAGGCCGTAGATGTGTCGGTCGGAACGGCAATTAATATTTTACATGATAAGTTGACGATGAAAAAATTGTCGGCCCGATGGGTGCCGCGATTGCTCAGGGTGGATAACAAGCGGATGCGGCTGTTAACTTCGAAGCAGTGTTTGGAGCAATTTAAGCGAGATCCGAAGGTATTTATGCGTTGAGTTGTCACCGTTGATGAAACCTGGATTCATCATTACACACCAGAAACTAAGCAACAATCAAAACAATGGATTTCTCCCGGTGGATCTGCTCCAAAGAAGGTGAAGACGGTCCCATCGGCCGGAAAGGCCATGGCGACGATTTTTTGGGATGCGAAGGACGTTATTCTCATGGATTTTTTAGAAAAAGGAAGAACGATCACTGGACAATACTACAGTGAGTTATTGGACCGCTTCGACAAAAAAATAAAGGAGACACGGCCGCATTTGGCGAAAAAAAGGTGTTGTTTCACCACGACAACGCACCAGCACATTCATCCGGAGTTGTCGCCGCCAAACTGCATGAATTGCTGCCGCAGCCCCGTATTCACCCGATCTGGATTCCTGCGACTTCGTCTTGTTCACTAACATGAAGAAATGGATCGCGTGAAATTTTTTTAGCTCAAACGAGGAGGTCATCGCCGAGACAGAGGCGTGTTTTGGTGAGTTCGACAAATCCTATTTTTTGGAGGTTAAAAAATAAAACAATAAATTTTTGAAAAAATTGAGTCTTCATTTCTAACACCGGTACTTATTGAACCGCCCTCGTGCATAAAGGGTGCGTTGAAGATTTTGATGCATGAAAAGAGTTTTGTCCACAAATTTTTCAAAAGAGTTTTCTGCTGGATTTCATTCAAAATTAGTGTTATTATTCATAAAGAATGTGTACTTATGCTAATGTTTCGAAACATAAAACCCTGGATTAATTACATTTTCCCCTAGATATTCTTAACCAAGCAGATTGATCACTTATGGTTCCAGTTGTTACATATTCGAAAAGAAATGTATAAATAAATGGAAGAAGTCGCAATAATACAATACAAACATTTGCAGTTTGTGCATAAATTTACCATTCTATTATGTCTTTTATGTAGGTATTAGCATTTGTATGGATTGGACAAGTCCATTTAGCGTGCTTGTGAGAATCGAATTTAAAATTTTTAGGATTTTTATTTGTGGTGAAACTATTTGTTCGACGCACATGAAACTCCTTGTAGGTATTTATGCATGTTTTAACTTTGAGAATCGATTCATTGTTTTAATTTTTTAAAAATGCTAGCTGACGAAGACTGTTTTTGCCTGAATAGTTCCACGGCATACAAATTAGCGTCTATTGTTTTGATGTTAAACATCAGAAAGAATTTTTATAGATTTCGTTTAATGTTAACCTAAAAATTTAAATGAAAAAGTGAAACTTTCATAGATTTTACGGGTTTGAAAAAAATTGAGTTTTTATGAAATTTTTAAAGAAATTGTTTTCCATAATTTCCACAGCATTTTAGATTCACACAGAGGATATCTAAAGTTATGTGAAATTTAAAAATACGTTTCCCAATAGTTTTTGGGTTATCTTGAATGAGTTCAGGAAAAAGTGATTTTGAAAGAACCTCTGTGTTTGCTGCTTTTTCTCAAGACTTACAGAGATCAGTAGTGTTATAGGCTCTAACTTTATTAAGACTGTGAACTTTGTTATAATATTTAAGAATGCAAAACTGCTAAAAGACATTCCTAAAAGTTGAAAAAATATCGCACGATTCATTTCAGTTTGGGGTGATGTGATAAGCACATTTCATTTTTATTGTTTAAATCTGTAGTAATCAGTAATAAAATTTTTAGAAAGAATTTTTTTTGAACATTTCTTAAAAAATCTTGAAACCGTGTTTCCCTTATTTTCCCTCTAGCAGTCGAGAAAACTCCTAAAATTAGGGTGAAAGCATCTGATCTGACATCACTGATTCCTATGTAAAAATTAACTAAGGCAGGCTTGTGCCCTTCCTTTGTAAAATCACTTCAATTGCGTTGCTGTCGCTTGAGCATACTTTTTAATAGTATATTTCATCAATTAGTTCTGTTTTTTGCTTCGTTTCATTTTTGGAAAAAAGACTACACCTATATGATGTCATATGATACCAATTGAATCAGCGTTAGTAATATTTGGAATGATTTTCAAACATTAAATTAACACTTATCAATCAAGGATAATAAAGGTTTCACAAGTATTTTATAGATTTCTTACCTATTCTTTAACCTGGATTTTATGATCTTATTTTCCGTTGATTATGAGCATCTTTGCCGAAAAGCATGCTAATCGTAGCATATTCAACCTATTTCAAAGTTCGATCAGGCAAAGTAAAGATATTTTTAAAGTATTGTTTTTGTGTGGTTAGTTTTTGGATTTTATTTTCTTTCTTGTCATGGATGGAACGATAGCCACTATTTCATTTTCAACTTAATATCAACTTTTAATTTTCGTTAATTTTTAGCTTTTACCTCTTAAATTTCGTTTTTTATCCAAAAGTTTATCTGTAGGCAACGCTGACTTATTTCTCAAACGTGTGAAGAACAGTAGAAATAAAAATTCAATTGCGCTTACGTGGTTCTTTGAAAGCGTTATCATCACGAAGAAGTTCGACTTATCAACAATTTTCAAAATCTAATATATCCTCTTGTAAAATATATTCTAGCTACTAATTTCATCTGGAAAATTCGAAAAATACATGGGTCTATTAACGTCAATTTAATCGCACTCAAAAATAATTCGAACATTATTAAATATTTTTATCGCATTTCTTTAATTGTTGAAATATGAATCACATAAAAATTTACATCGTAGCACGTAATGAAATATACGTAAAATGGTATTAAAGATAATAAAAAATAATAGAGAAAATGATTACTGGACATTTATATTAACGAAAAGTGACGATGATGCAGAAAAAAATTGGTAGTAAAATTCTCAAATGAAACAGTTTTTATGTTGCCAAGCAAATCAGCTCATAAAAAATATGAATTATTGATTGTTTGTTCAGTTCGTTGATTTCATTGAAAGTTGTGTTTTTCTTGTAGATCTATCTCAACCCCCTAAATAATTTAAGGCAATTTTCTTTCGAGATGTTAACGATTGAGTTGTCTCCTATCGGGAAAAGTAATGGCGGACAGATAAGGAAAAGTAAAACTCATCAAATTTGCCCTGGTGATAAAGTGCAAGATAGACGGTCATATTGATGATGAAATTCTTAGGTCCGTTACAGAAGGGTGGTTATGGTTAAACGAGTGAAAAGAAGCCGTCAAATACTTGGTTCATATTTTCTTAAACAATTTCATCAGGAATAATGTGCACCTAATGGGATTTCTTAAAGCTGTTTGTGCATTATTTAATATAAGAAATATAAATATAAGTAAAATCGGTTTTTATTTCGTGTGCGTATAAACTATCCGTCTTGGGTTGTGATTTGTGCTTACGCATTCCCTTGCACTTTTTACTATTAAGGTTTAATTTATTTTCCACAAAGGCTTTAATAATAAATAATTGGAAGTAAATAAATCGAATACAGCTCAAAAACGAAGAAAAGATGTCATTTTTATTACATTCCGTCTTTTCTTCATTCTCAATTTTATGCTGATGAAAAGATTATTACTGATTGTTTCGTATTGAATACACACTTATCCCTAAAGCTTTTAGACCAGATTTCTTCCTTTATTCCCAATTTCAACGAGAAGCATCGTAGATTTACGCGAAATCAAGTTCGTGTTCTACTCGATTCTCAGTTTTGTTGATAAGAGGATTACGCACTTTGTCCAATTTAATTCTGTGGAAAATGAAGAGGACTTTGTGTAATTCTGTTTATTTTTTGTTCGGTCTATTTTAGATGGCATTGAATTTCAGAGATAATAGATGATGCTTGCGCAAGAAGTGGGGGTAGCATCATTTAATAGCGACGATATCCTTACACGATTCTCTTTTAAACATAATCGATGGGGGATGTGGCTGATAAATTATTTAATGTTTAGTTAAGAACGATATAATAGGTGGAGCGGCAAATGAAACAATTTTCTGTTTTTATTCTTGTTTGTTTTGCATTGCTGACGATCAATGTGGAAAATCAAAGACAAACACAAACGTATTAACTGTTCGATAAGCATTGCGTGCTGAATTGAATTAGAAATGAGGAGTCTTCAGGAGTCTCGATTGTGTGCCAGTTGCTTGGGGCAATATTCATAGGAATACGAGAGATTGGTATTGAAACCAGAGATAAATCTGATCCCAATCTTTTGAATGCTCAAAGTAAATTTGCCTTCTACTTGCTATAGCGGTTTATAGTTAATGCTCGACATATCCTTGTATCCTATCCGCGCAATATGCATTTGCATTCTTTTTTCGCGGGATTTGCGGCAGGTTGGCGTTCAATTCAGTTAGATTAATTATGAATGAAATCTTCATTAAATAACGATAAGTGTACAATTAACCTGTTCTCAAAATCGACCGCAATAAAGTTTCAGTGGTCGGAAAAATCTGATTTTGATTTTAATCAATCAAGCTGGTCTCAAAAACCAAAATACTTCAATTTTTTGCAAAATTGTTTAAACTTTCAAAAAAGGTTTCGAAATTTTGAACCGTTTTTGTCGACCTTTTACCGCATACGCTGCGAGAAAAGTCATAGATACAAAAAATTATTTGGACACTTTTTGTAGGGAACCACGTATTCTATCAGAAAATCTCACAGATCATAGATTTATCTGAAGCTATGAGTATCTCCGTGAAAACTTAAAAAAAATGATTTTTTAAACAACCAATGCTGCACCGTAGTAGTAATAACCCAAAAATATACAGTGGTGGTCACGTAAATAGAACACTATCCTCGCAGGCTGTTCAATTTAAATTTCCTGTAAACAAGCAGCCAGGAATCGAATGTTTACATTTCTTATCGCATGCTCACATATGTTAGAACTAGTTTTGAGCATCGTCATAAAATACGCAATGCATCTTCCCATTGCATTGCGTCTTTCAGTGTAAAAGGAAGTGTTTTTATCTGGTCACCTAAATAGTACACGCTTAGTTTTAGTGAGTCGAAGTGAATTTTCTTCGCTATTAACAAATTTATTTGAAAGTAAGTACAGTTAACATTAGTTTTTAAGACAGTTAAATATAAAGAAATATTTTTCAAGATGGGAAGAGGGCCACATTGCTCCGAAGAAAAGCGTGAGATCATCTGCAACATGAAAGACAGAGGTTCAACAATTACGGAAATATCTAAGCACCTGCAGGGTTCACGAATGGTAGTTTACAATGCTTTACGTCATAAGGACCTCTATGGCAGTGCCAAAAATTTTCCGAGAGCTAAAAGGCCAAGAAAAACAAGGTAAAAAGAGGACAATGTTATATACAGAGCAAGTGTCGTCGACCCCTTTTCGAGCTCCAAAGCAATAAAAAGCAGTATTCTGAAAGAAAACAATATTCCTGTGTCAGAGAGAACAATTAGAATGCGTCTGCAAGAAAAACATCTGAGAGGATGCATTGCTCAAAAAAAACACTTGTGACAAACAAGAACTTAAAAATGAGGAAATCGTTTGCAAAGGAACATCTAAACAAACCGATAAGCTTCTGAAAAAATGTGCTGTGGAGTGATGAATCCAAGTTTTGCAGGTTCGGATCAGATGGGAAAAGGTATGTTTGGCGTCCACTTAACCAACAACACAATCCCAAATACACACAGAAAACTATTAAACATGGTGGCGGAAATGTGATGGTGTGGGCTGCTTTTTCCTGGCATGGGGTGGCACCAATAATCAAGATAGACATGAAAATGGATCAACACGTCTACAAACGAATTCTTGAGAACCACATGATCCCCTTTGCAGAAGAAAATATGCCACTGATATGGCGTTTTATGCACGACAATGATCCTAAGCACACTCCTCGTCTTGTGAAGGGTTACCTTAGTGATCAAAATGTCACCGTTTTACAATGGCCCGCCCAGTCTCCTGATCTAAATCCGATCGAGAACCTGTGGAATGATGTCGAAACTCACATCAACAGGGTGAAACCTGGAAATGCCGCTGAATTGTGGAACCAAATTCAGATCGCCTGGAGATCTATTCCTAACGAACGCTGTCAAACTTTAGTGAAGAGTCTACCAAGGCGATGTTCAGCTGTGCTTAAGAACAAAGGATTTCCAACAAAATATTAATTTATACGGTTGCTTAAAAATATTTTTTTATAATTTTACTGCAATGCAAATTAATGTACTATTTATGTGGCCACTCATATTTTAATTAGTGTGTTTATATTTTTTTACTTACAAACAAATACAGTCATCATTTCACATTTTAAATAAGCTTTTATAGTTTCAATAAATAATACATAATTACAAAATCAGCTGTTTCATTAAAAACTGAAAAAATGCCCTTTTATTGATATAACTGCAAGTGTTCTATTTAGGTGACCACCACTGTATATGAAGTTGATGTATCATAGTAACGGTATTTCTGTCAGATTGAAAATGTTTTCAAAAACGTTTCAAATTTTGAAAATACAAATTGTGAACAAAATTTGGCAAGTTCTTTCTAAACTTTAAACTTGAATATTTTCTGAAATATGACAAAATAAAATAAGACATTCAAGATCTCCAGACGAGGGCTATAATCAATTTTCAAAATTTATACAGTGCCGAGAAGAAGTGATGCAAAAAGATTAAAATATACAAAATTTCGACTTTGATAGCTTATTTACGAACTCTCAAAAGTAATATCGGCAAAATTGATATTTCGGAGTATGGCCCTATGTGCCTAAGATAAAATTTCTACATCATTTTTCCAAAAACCGATTTCTGAAAGTTTGTTTACGCTTCCAGATTAACCTCTAACTTAAATAAGACCGAGAAAAAGTGATGCAATAATTGCTTTTCATTGAAAATGTTTCATTTCATCAGCGATTGCAGTCAATGGTTAGTTGTTTTCATCATTGAAAATCAATTTTAGAGGCGATAGGAGGAAAACATTCGTGAAAGAAAGTAATTTCTCAATCCTCAGGTTTAGGTTTTCATTGATATTACTATTTAACCAATTTTCAGTCGATCAACATTAGAAAAGAGATTTCTTTAGATGAAAGAAAAATGATTCTTCGGCTTCATAACCAGACCGTTCCATACAAGGAAATTGCATCCATCGTTAATAGACCCATTTCCACTGTTTGGAGGATAATAGACAGGTTCTGCAAACATAAAAACTTGGAAAATAAAAAGCGCTCAGGTAGAACGAAAATATTATCAGAACGTGATATGCGAGTAATCGAACGAGAAGTGAAGAAAGATCTTTTTATACCGGCGACGAAAATCACAGCAACACTAAAATCTATTTATAACAAAGATGTTAGTGTTCATACAGTCCGAAATCATTTAAGGAAATCGGGTTACGTGTGTTGTATTCCACGAAAGAAATTCTTCGTTAGCGGCATAAACCGAGAAAAAAGATTAAATTTCGCTAAACAACATTTGAATAAGGATGTCGAATTTTGGAAACGCGTCTTATTCACGGATGAGAGCAAGTTTAATGTGTTTTCTCATGATGGACGAGCAAAAGTGCGCAGAAAGCCTCTTACGGAGCTAGATACGAAAAATATGATAGGAACTGTGAAGCATGGTGGTGGTTCTATTTTGGTATGGGGATGTATGGCCTTCAATGGAGTTGGCGAACTTCATATAATAGAAGAAAAAACGATGGATCACAAAGTCTACATCGAGATTTTAAAGAATCGGCTAGGATCTAGCGTTCAAAAGTTAAATTTGGGAACAAACTACATATTCATGCAACACAATGCTCCTAAGCATACCGCCAACCAAACTGGAATGTGGATACTTTATAATGCTCCAAATTGCTTGAAATGGCCCCCACAATCACCTGATCTCAATCCAATTGAGCATGTTTGGGAAGAACTGTCGCGTCGACTTGCAACACATCACATCCGCAGCAAATCCGCGCTTAAGAAAATAATACAAGAAGAGTGGGGCAAGATCACTCAAGAATACTGCGCAAAGTTGGTTTCATCTATGCCAAGGAGGCTTCAAGCTGTCATAGATCGAAAAGGAAATCCTACAAAATATTAAGAACTGTTAGTTGCTATCAGTTACCCACTACAGTTGGTAGAAGATGATCGAGGATTAATTTTTGCATCACTTTTTCTCGGTAGCCAAAAATGAATTGATTTACTTTTTAATTTTTTTCTTATAGAAAAGTTAAATATTTTGTTGATTTTTTTATGTCTAATCACTGTTTGGAAATATATTAATAGCAAGAAAAAAACCAACGGACTTTTTATTCACTAGCTTTAAAAATATGAAAAGGTTAATTCAAAGAATTTCTTCAATATGAACTTTTGCATCACTTCTTCTCGGCACTGTATATATCATCAATAATCTATCTATAATCAATTTTCAAAATTTGAGTAAAATATATTTTTCAGTCGACAGTTTTTTCATTTCCATAAAATACAATAGCCACAATTCGGAATCAACTTTCGATAAAATATCAATTTAGCATTCTATTCATGTATTGGATTACGTAATACAAATCCTTGATATGACCACATCAGTCTATAATAATCATGGTTGAAGTACTGTTGGTTTATTTGGATTAGGTTTGTGTATTTAATTGTTGATAAAACATGCGAGATAAAGCCCGATTATATTTATTGTTCGCAGAGAAAATTGATAAACCTACAAGCTCTTCGTAAGGTCCATGAAATCAAGAGTAGGTACAATTAATTTATCACGGAGAATATGATATGGTAAATCGGCTTTGAAAATTGGGTTTCAAAGCAACGATTCATAAGAGCTTCTAAATATTGATTTTTGAGTATACATATGCACTGAAAAGTTCCAGACATTATTCGCCAGTTTAAGTAATATTGTTTGCTAATTTAAGTAGTATTGTTTTCTTTAAAGTATATGATAAAATAAATAAATTAAAAACAATATACATTTTAGTTCATTTAGATAATGGTTCGACAATTACTAACAAATCTTAAGACACTACGTCACCTTCGCGCTCGGAAGAATGGAAATAAAAAATAAACATCTGACGCAGCAATCAATTAAAGAAAATAATTTTTATTTTACGCAGTTACCTCAAGTATATATGTTAACAATTTGAAAAATAGAAAAGTAATCAAACTAATTAAAAATGGTGGAGATATGTGGCGTCAAATAATACCCGTTTTTGAAAAAAATAAAAACCTAGTTAAGAAACTGACTAGAACATAGCGAAAAAAATTTAAAAATAAACTTGGCAAAACTTCCGTGAAAATTTGTAGAAACAAACGTGGTAATTAAAAAAACTTTGCTAGGTTTTAGGTAAAATTTAAAAAAAAAGTGGGATAAATTTCATTCAAATCTGTTGCGAAAATTTCGAGATATCTTGTCCACTAGTTTGGAACAAAGTAGTTTCGAGAAAAAATGCGAAAAGAAAACAAGCCGTGAGGTGCGACCTTTGAGGTCCACACGATCAACTTCCCAGTAATATCTACATAAATATTAAAAATACTAAACAAAATAATAATAATGAAAATACTACTACTTTAAATAATAATAATTAGAGGTACTCATAATAATAATTGGAATGAGTTAATATTAATCGTATCATCTACGGGAGCGTCCATTGATTACGTAGGTAAGGGGGATGATTGAATATGGCTTTGAATGATTTTTTATTTTTAATTTAATTTTTTTTTGTAATCATTAAAAAAGGTTTTGCTGGTTTCTTTTCAAAAATTGATAGGAATTTATAAATTTTATAAACATTTATTACTGTGTTGTGCCAATCAGGTTAAAAATTTATTTTTATTAAAAAACCCCAATTTTCTGCAAATCTTTTTATTAAATTAAAATATGGCTCGAAGTTTTTTTGCAAAAATTTGATAGAACTACTCAATTATCAAGACGAGTCGATTGACATCTTAAACATGCAAATCCTAGTTTTGGTTTGCGAGATATAGCGCATGACAGGAACGACCTTCAAAGGGTCAAAACAACATTTTGCCACGATTAAATGCTTCAAATATTCTTAAAAGTATAAACAATAAATCCAGCCAAAAAAGATTACATATGTCGAAAACCACAAGTTGGTGTGCATTTGGTTTTACGAACATATATTGCGAATTGTTGCGCGCTTGATAAAAGATGCATATGAAGTATTCTCAACAGCACCAAATACTACCAGAAAATAGATACATGCCATACAGATTTAACCGTATTTGAAATTGAAAATTAAAAATAGTAAGCTACCAGGAGAGTATTGTTATGAATCAATTTCTGGCTGAAGTTGAAATCCACAATCATCAAGTTAGGGCTGGATTATGCGTATCTTTAAAAATAGAAAAATTGTTGAACGGATACAAAATAGAACCAAACACTTTTTCGAAATAATTTTACATCACTTTTGCAGCCATCAATTAATTACCCTGGATGCTAACGATTAAAGGGACTATCTAAGATACTTACAAATACGGTGCAACACCGAATGGCGCGGAAAGTATATAATATACAAAAACAATAAAAACCAGTTGTGTTTTTCTAGGACCATAGAGGACTCCAAATTTTATTTCAATCTACTACACGAGAACCATCTACTAGCGATTTTGGAATGGCTCTTATAAGTACGCTAGAGAGTAGCTACATTAGAAATGAAAGGTTACCGAACGTGGATAAGATTGAATAAACACATGTAAATAATTTTTTATCAACTATGAGAAAAAGGCGAGCAGATATATACAAAGAGAAGATCGACTATGAAAGCAAATGGGCTGTTCATGATAATATGATGAATAAACAGAACATAAATCAGTTTTACGCACCACTTTCGTGAACTTCAGGACATGAGAAAGGCCTTGAAATTGATGGTGGATTGTGACTAATAATAAAGCTTTCAAAGGTTACTGAAAGAAGAGAGCATAAGAGTTCATGAAGAATGAGGTTAATTGAAGCCTTTCAATAAAGATGCACCAAAGATGCACAAAATAGAATCAATGGTAACTAAATATTTTATAAAGAATAGTAGTAGTAAAAGTAGAAGCAGAACAGTGTCGCAAAATATGGCAGAATTGAATAGGCAATAATTTCGAGCTGTGGATGCTTCATCGTTTTAAAGAACGTTCAAAATTATCACTAAATAAGTTTTCATAAGAGCAGGAGCCATAATCAGCATGTTTGCTTGCTATGAAATTCCTTTATTATAATACATATTTATTGTTGCATATTTTTCAGGACTTAGGGTAATTGTTTGATATACTGTGCACAACTTTTGACATAATAAAATAATGAAATATCACTGAATTTATTCATTTTAGTACAGTTTTTTGAAGCACCTTGGACAAATCGTACAACATATTAAAGCTTTTAGTTCATACTTTCTCTAAATAAATGAAAGTTTTTTTATATATTCGACAAAGGAGTATCTATATACAAGTTTTTTTTAAAGGTTAAATGCAGTAAATAATTGTTTCCACAATATCTCAACTCTTATTTCGACATGTGTCTCTTTAATAAATTAAACAAACCCAAAAATTTCAGGTCATTCGTGTTCACATTTAACTACAAAACATTATTTGAAACTCATTACGAACTCATTCATCACAAAGGTATTTATGTTAACGCTACTTTGAAAGGACAAGTTGTTTATTGTGTGTGAAAGGATCAGAACAACAAACCGCAAATGACAATTTGCTGACTAAGCTAATTTCAGTGGCACAACACAAAGAAATAGAGTAATTGAATTGAATAAATAAATGTTTCGTCGAAAAGGTATCCACATCAAACATGTAAAAGTAAATGGAATTTAATCAACGAGGATTTGATGGCTTAGTTGTTAAGCCTATGGTATTGATTCCAGAAGAACATTTTAGATGAAATTCGGTGTTAAATAAATTGATATAGCTGTGGATCAAAACAAGAATCCTCAATCTACCCAACGAGATGTGACCAACTGTTGTTACAGATAATTTAAATATAGATACATTTAAATAATTAAATTAAATAAAGATACATTTTCTTTGACTGTAGCAAACAAATAAAATTATCCTGAATTCTACAATTTAATTAATTTTATATCTTGTTTTGCGTTATTCACCAATAAAGTGAATAAATGCACAATATTTTTCAACTAACCAACTCAACACGAAATCTATTGCAAAGAACATTCAAAAGATGGAACAATCTGTTGAAACTAAACTAAGAAAATGAATCAAAGCTTTGCTGATTTGTACTTTTCATTTGAATGTTTGTTTTGTATTTGCAGTAGTTACCTTCAGAGCCATGAAATCTAAGGATACTTACGTTCATTTCCAGTCCTGGCAAACTACCTCAATTACTGAATTAATATAAATACAGCAATGTATATGCCATCTTTGGCTTAAGGATCCGACAAAAAGTTGACAGTAAAGTTAGAAGCTAAGGATGTTTTGCAGAAACAGGTTGTATATACGGAGGTGAGATAGTTCAAGAATGTGTCATTACTCAAAGTGGGTTACGGTAAGTATAACAGCAATGCTATACGATAGAGTTGAAGGAAGTATCAGGTGTTTGAAAGGCATGAATACGTCAAAGACTGCAAACTGTAAATCAAGAGGATTTGCGCTGAGCCTGGGATAATTGATAGCGTTACCACGCACAGAATGTGTATAAAGTATTTTAATTAAATGTTTAGAGCATTTCTAAAAAAATATAGGTGTTTCAATTTTGCCAAAACTAAATTTTTCGAAAAATCGAATGGTCACAGATTCCGAATTACAGTTACAGGATAAACTGCAGACATTATTTCTTCGAAACAGCGCCATTTTGTTAAAAATTAGTTTTAAAAAAATCTCCTACGTACTTCACTAGCTATTAGTATGCACTTCAAGGAAATATTAAGTTTTTTGTTCTAGGAGCGACCGTTCGAGAGAAAAGTTACTGGTAACTTTTTAAAGGTGGATCAAAGTAAGTAAGTCAAAGTAACAGACAATGCAGTTTAGGTGAATTTTACGCTTAAGCTAGCGTAGAAATCACAGTGTACAGTTATCGAAAATTTTCTCTTTTTTTACAAAATGGTTTTCTTGGGTTTTATTGTCATTAAGACGCAGAGAATGTACAAGAAAACGTGAAGTTCAACAAATTTACGCTATACACATAGATAAATCTTTAAAGTTTTAATGAATTTGGACATGCTGAAGAACCATCATTGACGATATCCTTTAACGAGTCCTAGGCAAAAAAAAGAGTTTCAAGTTGAATGGTTGCAATAAGTAACGTAAAACTGTCGCTGATGAAGAGAATTCCTTTTCAAGAAATTAACATAAACTTACTTCTAGTCTTTTGTGTAAGAACAGTAAATTTTTGATGCGAGGTTGATTTTATTATTTGAAAAGGGTGCCGTCAATAGGGACCTGGTTATGGGATTTAATTTTTCTGCACATTCCAGGTCATATTAGCCACTGCTATTCAACATTAAATGCAAATAAAACAATTTCATAATTTCTGTTCAGCACACTTTAAAATAAAAGTTTAACACTATCAACGCCATATGCGTAAATTTATGTTCAGTTTGAAAGCAAGTTACGAATTTCATTATCCTGAAAACATGATGTACACAAAAGACAGAATGTTGCTAATTATGCACTATACATAAGATTGCAGAAGTTTCACTTCACGTTACAGTTTGCAAATTAGTCACAGTGTTGTTGTTGCTGTTGGTTTACTACTATTACTTATTATTATTTTTATGTAGTTGAGAAACTAAAGAGCTGGTATTATGCCCAGTAAATATCAGTTGCGCACAACTTGCTACACAAAAAGTTTACAAACTCCAATGATAAATGCATTGTTGGCCTGTGCTAAAATAGCTTCGCCCGAAGGACGCTAGCGCCAACGCCAACAGCAACAAAAACATCAACGATGAACAGGATGATGATGATTATGTTTCGTACAAGGAAAAAGCAGAAATCTGCCGTGTATAACAAATGTAAATGTTACATGTAATATGCATGTAAGCCTCAAAAATGATACATTGAAATACTGCATTGTGTACTGCAACAAAAAAGTTCATGTCGAGTAGAAACTTGTATTTCTATCTGCTGAATTAGAATTATGATGTTTTTATGAATAGCACTCCTTTTATTCATCCTTTGTGACTTTGTTTGCGGAATTCAACTGACT
This sequence comes from Oxycera nigricornis, assembly GCA_963942545.1. Taxonomy (NCBI): domain Eukaryota; kingdom Metazoa; phylum Arthropoda; class Insecta; order Diptera; family Stratiomyidae; genus Oxycera; species Oxycera nigricornis. The sequence goes on from OZ012660.1 coordinate 30,153,168, forward strand.
GCCTGCTAGCAATGCGCCATTCAACTAATCGAGCTTTGAATCTATGCTAGTCTATTTTTTTCTAGATCTTCTGCTACAGCAGATTGATTGACGTTAATACCCTAACAAATGTTAATGCAGTTCGAGAGTTTATCCTGATTGACCATGCTTTTGAAAGCAATTAATTTTAATGGCTTAGCGAAGCAGCAATAATTAGACTGTGCTATGGCTTAGAATCTTTTATATAGTTAATTAAAACATAACTAGTGAGGAAATCTGCTTCTAGTCGTAGTTAATTTTGCAAAGTTTACAAATGAACTGAAAAGAATAAAACTATTATCTCATGTTGGCATTATGTACATTGTTGAAATTATTCAACCAGAATACATTCCTGCAGGAGCTGAATGAGCTTATGAAGCATAAATTCAACTTGAGCATCATCAAGTGTAGGTGCTTACGTAATATATGCACATATTCGAGCGTTATTGAAACTGTTATTATCTGCTGTGGTTAGGCTGAATATTTTATGCATCCTAAAATACCAATGGAATAGTCAGGTAAACACATATGATAATATACGAAGGTATGCACTGGCGAATGGTTAGTCCTGAGGTTTCACTGTTTCAGAATAACATTGAAGTGTGTTATACCTAACCAAGATAATTGCTTCAACAGCAGTTCGAATCTCATTAGTTAAGGCGATGAATTCTGATTATTAACTTAAAATTTGAGTAACTTAATCGATGTATTGATAGTTGCATAATAGCACCCAATTCCACTAAACTTAAAAGTGCCAAAAGCGGAAATGTTGCGTTTTTTTACGAACGCCCATGTTCAACGTTTCTTTATTCCAAATAAAATCATCAACATAGTTTGCAAACACTTCGAAATGTTTTGGAATGCACGAATCATGAACACATGTTTTTGTGGCAATGTAAAATAATCAGATCGTTAAACTAAAAAGGTATGTTACAATGTAATTATATATATAAAGGTATATATAATGTGTCTTTCATATATAAACATAATATTTTGAAATCTGAGCTTTACAATTGAATATGAACATATTTATGTTCGCTAAAAGTGAAAGCAATTTTCCATGCAAACACATTTGTGATGTCTTATAAAAATCAAATTACTGTAAGTATGACAATAAAATATTTATGAATTCATTTTATGATGACACGCTTCCAGAAATTAAAGAAATTCAATTCATTGAAATATGTTCAAAAACACAAAAACAAAAAAGTTAAAAATATTTAATGACATCATTTCGACTAGCGAATAGGAAAAACAATTTAGGATCAAAGATGAAGTCAACAACATGTTAGGGACTTCTTTGGATCTGATTCATTTCAAGTAAATATGAATGCCATTCAATTAAATCATAGCAATTAAGTAGGAATTAATAATAAACATGTTGTTTTGGAATGAAATAGAAGCATTTTCATGTAGAACAAAATATCAACAGTTTTATGAAATAACATGAGTCTGGAGCATAAGTGATTTTAAAACGTATTAAGCTAATGCATTCTAGGGTTTTTCATTTATATTGCTGTGAAAGTAATATATTAGCCATATTTTGTTATGGATGTAATGGCGCTCAGCATGGTTCGCTCAGAAGCGGCAACCCTGCACCCCATTCAATTTGACCTGAAAAATCAGCTCACACCGCTCGAACAAGAGCATCTAGTTTGGCAGCTACCCTACCGGTTTTTGCGACAGAACCGTTATCGGATCGGGAGTTGGGTCGCTGAAGAAGACAAAGAAGTCGGGTTTTGGAAGAAAACGAGCGAGGTCCTGCGTCGGGAGTTTGGTCGTGAATATTTTTGAAGTGATCTTATAGTGTTTTGGATCTATTTTCACTGACAAAGAAAAGGAGGTGTAAATTCGGGAAATCTTCTGTGCTAGAGAAATCGAAGGAACGATCTTGTCTAGATCTTTGAGTGTTGCGATAGTTCAGTTGCAAACAAGAAATCTTATGACAAAATTTACTGTTGGTGTGGGCCTAGCGCGCAAAACACACAAGCGCTGAGCCATTGTAGGGCGGGCCCAGGTAGCAACATCTGCGCCTGGAGAGCTCCACTGAAGCTCGGTTTTCTAATCGGGAGTAGCACGGCCACTTGAGAGATTGTTTTGTACGTGGTAGTCTTTGGTTTTTTTATAGTTTTGGAATTTCACACGTTGATCGAAGAAGCGGAAAGGAATATTTAACTCCCGGGCAGGTGTTGAACGCTGTATCATCTCGGTATGCGCGCGAGAAATTCCTTGGTAAAGTAACGTAGGAGGTATAGCCTCTCAGGATGAATATTATGTTTTGTGTTTTTCTTGGTCGATTTTTTTTGTCGGTATGTAATCGGGCAAATCGATGGCTGAATCTCTGGAAATTAGATTCGGGACTGACGCTAGCCTGCCAGCTACCATCACTCCTCTAGCGAAGTAGATGCCGAACCTGAATTAGTCTGAACGACAAAAGGGTTCGTTGCCTTGTCTACCGGAATTAACGACCTTTAAGGCCAACGAGACGAAAGTATTGTAGCCTTGAAATATCGTAGCGATATCGTTCGCTTAACCTTTCATTACATGGATGCAGCTGTATCTCACTGTGACATTATCTTAGGAATTGATTTAATTTTCAGCATGGACTCAGTCCAAAAGTCCGTTTAACATAGTTATTGAGAGTTCCAGAAGCGGGGTTTTTTTAGGAGCATATTATGGAACACCTCAAATATCTACTAAGTTTTTGATATAAATAATTCATTGCAAGCAAAGCAGATGAAAACTTGATTAATAAAACAGGCAACTTTTTATTAGACAATTTGCTACAAACCAGCGTCCAACAAGTGGCCAATAATTAACGAGCGGAAGCATAGAATAGAGATTATAACAGCTGATTTTATCTCTATACCATACATATTACATATTGCGAAGAATTCTGATAAGATGGTCCGAAAGTTTAACGTCTTTTTAGAACACTGGTAAGTCACAATACGACAACGAAATCTTCGGCCAAACCAAGTAAAAGTTCCCTTTCATACGAAGTGGTATCAGTACTTTTTGAGTGCAGGCGTCATCACTCTTACTGAGTGAAGCCTATCTTGAACCTTTTTTTTGCTATTTGGGTAACGGAATCCTTCTTGGTCTGCAACATGTGTAGTATTCCAAAAGAAACATTCGCCTTTTGAGCAGTTCATCCAGAAAAAAATAAGGGCTTTTCCAGGAAGATATCGAAAATCGTTTATAATGGTACAAATATATTAAAGATATTTCCTGTAATTAACAACACTGTTTTTTGAATTAAAAAACGCACAGAAAATTGAAAAATTGATACGGAATCACCCAATAAATCAGTTTTTGAGTCTTTCAATGTTATGTCCTTGTACTGCTTGAATTATTTTAGAATAGCCAATTTATCAACTCGAGAATTTGGTTACTCAATGCAGGCGAAGATCATCTTAATCCGGTTCAAGAATGGTCCACGGTTACTAAGAAATATTGAATCAGCATTGGTACCATCAATATCTTCAGATGCTTTTAATCGACAGAAAGATCGTCGATTGAAACGGGTTCTAGTTGGGGGGTTATTTTTCATGGCACTACCAATGCACAACAGTTCCAGGTAAATGCTTATTGCAGAGGCTTTATATTATGTTGAATAATTAGTTGAATTCCACCATTGAAGTAGATGAAAACAAACTTTTTTATCGGGGTATTGGTAAATATGTGGGTAGTCAATATGTTGCTTGCGGCTGAGGTTAGAATCGTTCCGAATAAAGTGTTGATTGTAGCTGAAGCTAGTGCAAAGCAAATTTTTTTTGATTGCTAAAAGTTAATTCTGACACTCATACATTGCTTACAGAATTTCACGTATTCCCTAACCACTTGCACTTTGCCTAACCAATGCCAAGGTGACGATCGATACGAAACAAACCACCAAAGAGATCACACTTACGTAAACCAGTTGCCGGTGCGATTTGATTTTCGCATACTTTTTGCAGCGTGCCAAACAATCTTAAGATACACTTCGCGACGTGTTCGGCAATCTTTTGTGTTTTTTGGGTGAATCCGCACTCTTGAACAATTTGCACTTCGCGTGTTAGCACTACGGCAAATTGACACAGTTTGTCAGGTTTTACAGATGGGTAGAAAAGGTTTCAATAATTCAATCCGAAATCTTCAATCCTGCAATAGGTTCCGAACATGCAGCTACGACACGGCGAACTTGACAATCTTCATGTTCGTCGTACTACGTATCTCTCGCGTAGTACGAATATGTGCACTCCGTGCGGTAGTACGGGGCACGGTGCGGGCGCTGCGTCAACAAAGGTTATGTTGAAAACAGCACGACGCGACGCGGTTTCGCGGTAGCTACGGCGATATCTTATCTGTGAAAAAACACGGGAAACGGCGACGATAACGTATGTAGCTTGCATCACCACAACCGCAATAAAGGTAGATATTAGGTGGAAATATTGGACAAAATCCGTACATAGCAAGTTATCGACACCTTTAATTTATTAGGAAGAACTTCATAAGCATCCACATTCATATCATGCATGTCAACCAACAAAGATTGCATCGCGACTATCGTATGTGTAGGTGGCTAGAATGTAATAAAAACCAGAAGCCATTTTGTCGGACTCTCGAAACAAACTATTTCTATTGTGGATATGTTCCAAGCTAGCAGCAACAAAAAAGCTTGTTCCGTCTACAGCGGGCGACGAAATAGATTTGTTGACTATAAATAAACTGATTTGAATAATTCAATAAATGAATGTACGCGCTAATTTCAATTTGTGCGAATTTCGAAACGTAGTTCAATTATTGATATTCTATGGTTTCACGGAATAATGATGCGAAACTACTATTTATGGAACTTTTTGATCGTTACATCATGATTTGATAGTAATAAGTAGTATTATCGATATTGTAACGGAATAATTTTAAAAGTTGATTGCAAAATGTATTTGTTTTTCTGGATTTTTCGTTAGGACAGTTTTCTCTAGCTTATGGATAATTTTTCGAGCTCTTAAAGACAGCTTTAGATGTTATGGATCAATATTTAAGTTCATACATATGTACATATAATGTTCAGTTTAAAACAAACCAATGAAAAGCTGCTGATTATATTGTCACGTCACCACCATGGGAAGTTCAACTAAACTTTTGTGTCATTTTGAGGTACGATTAAACTACCACTTCAATAGGACGTTAAACTTTAAATACTTGTATACAGTACCCATCTTAAAGCTTCCTTCCTTCATTATTATATATTCTAGAGACTGGATGAATTCAAGAAAAATCTATTTTTAAATGGCGACTTTCCGAAGAGGGACCACACTTTTCATCTTAAAAAACGGTTTTGTTTTGATGGTAAAAAAGCAAACCATTACACATAATCTTTCGGTCAGCCTCTATATTTTTACACATATAAGAAAACAGTTGAAAACATTTTAAGTGAATCAATTTAAGAAAAGAGCTGACAATATATTAAGAGAATCGATTTCGTTACACAGTATCTACCATTGTTTTTCAGAATATATTTTTCAAAGAATTTTTCAAAAATTTCGATAGGTAGATATTTAAATATTTTGTTTAATGTTAGAAATGTAAGTTTTATAGGAATTGACATTTTCACCGAATATTCACTGCCTTGCCAACTTTCATATATATGGAATGTTCTTGTAATCGGTCCGAAAACCCAAATTGAAATTTTCATTTTACATTTCAGGGTCTAAGGAGTGATTTAAAGATGTTTTTAGACAAAAAAATCATCATTTATGTATGTCTATATGCACATACGTTCGTGCCTAGTTATTTTTCCACGACGATAATTTCCGAAGGAAAAGCCGTATTGATTTCGTTGAGGTGTCAATCGACGTGTTTTAGCAATGTCACCAGCTGATTACATTTTTGCAAGATTTGAATTCACAATTTTATTGTTTTGACAAATACAAGGTTATTTCTGACAAGGATCATGTCTAGCGAAAAAAAACTATGTATTGACGTCATTAAGATGTCAACCGAAGCGTAATAGCAATTGAACAATTCTATCAAATTGGTTAAAAATTCAGTATAGCTGTTTCAAATTTAATAAAATCAAGTGTAAAATATTTCTTTTCAAATTTTCCAACTAATTCGCACTTATAGCAATCAAGGCTTATAAAAATTAGATGCTCTGAACTGTTGTTTTCAATAAAAACTACGAAATATTTTTCATTAACACAAACATTAATATAAAAAACAGTAAACAATTTACAGTCGCTATGAATACTACTTTATTTCACTTATTCTAGTTGTGTTGTCAATTAAAGTGTTTTTACATTTGCATGGCTTGAGCAGACCTAAAATTAGTGTTTTTTATTTGAATGAAAAAAGCTGCTCAAAATTAAATAAATAAATAATTTTTTAACCAAATGTGCCGTTATCACTTGCTCTAATGAGATGGTTGTGGTGGCAATCAATGCGTTTGATCATTTGTTTGATTAAATTTTTATTTTAATAAAAAACTTTGAAAAAATCAAATCATTTGTCTAAAAAAATTCACTATTTAATATGAGCTTCTGGTTTTCAATCAAATCAATGCCTTATGAAATCAGATGCATGAAAAAGCTGTTAAACAAAAAACTATAATTTTTTTATACTTCCAAAATATATTTATGAAAATAGAAAAATGAACGATGAAAGTACATTAATATATACATATATATACAGTACTCCGCCATTGAATTATGACCGATTGCATTTCTGAAGAATTTAGATAATTTTATGAGCACTGAGTGTCATTTTTGCTATTTTTTTCTCGGTAAAGGGGTAGTTATGTATCTGTTGGGTATTCTCTATACCTGTAAGTTATAATACGGGTAATCCGAAATTTCCAGATGTTCAAACAAAACAGCAATTATAAATAAGTGCAAAAGTACATTCCTTATCATTTTAAGTTTGAAGCGTGTTCGAGGCAGTTATCAAAGTTATAAACATTCAAAGTGAAGAAAAAAAAACAAGTAGAAATCTGTGAGTGAGTGAGTGAAATTAAAGTAAATGACATTGGAAGGTTAGGAAAATTGAGAAGTGCAGTGAAGTTACTATTATTACTAAGTCGGTGGTATAATTTAGACCATTGGGTAAAAAGGCTGATATTTCGTCAGAAAAAAAGCGCAAGTTGTTGCTTTATTGAATGAGAAGAAGTCAAGCTATGCCGAAATTGTAGGAATTTCGAAATTCTCCGTGGTCAATATTGCCAAAACTGTGCGTAGCTCAACCGATTCAACAACGGTCCCTGGAAACAAAAGAGGAAATTGCCGCGGACAAAGAAGAACAACACCGAGAACGGATAGAAGAATCATGCAGAATGCTCTGCAGGAGCGCAACGCACCAGCTAGGGCTATTTTGAGGGATCTGAACGAAGCTGGCGTCAGAATATCGCTGAGAACTGTGGAACAGCGATTCAAGAAAAACAACCTTTCATGTAGGCGGCCCGCAAAAAAACCAAAATGTAGGTTGGAAGCGGTTACGGTAAGTAAAAAATTCGTTCGAAGGAGGCCCCACGAGAGATATTCAGAAGATTGTGTGGTTCGGACAGCTAAACATTCGCCCTCAGTGATGATTTGGAGCTGCATTACAGCTGAAGGTACGGACCCAATCTATTACGTTGAGAGAACAATGCGATCTAATCAGTATATAGACGTGCTGAGGGATATTCTTCTGCCATATTTGGATACCTTAGAACATCCCAAGGAGGAATATATCTTTATGCAAGACGGTGTTTCATACCATATATTGAGAGCTAGCATAGATTGTTTAAGTTCCCTAGAATTGGAGGTTTTACCTTGGCCTGGCAATTCACCTGATTTCAGTCCCATTGAAAATTGCTGGGCCTATTTAAAATCAAAGGTGTATAGCCGGAGAAACAGCATAATCACAGCATTGAAGAAAAATATCGAAGCAGTGTGGAAAAACGACGATGGAATGCGACAAATGATAAGCAAATGTGTAGAAAGCATTCCTAATAGAATACAAGCAGCAATACAGGCCAAAGGAGGAAGCACAAAATATTAAAATTCAATCAAAATTTATTTTTTATTATTGAAGCAACCATGTTGATTGGTACATGTTATTGCAAAATAAAAACAATTGAATTTCTTCTGCTTTCTTAAAGGAAAACTAAATTTTCTAAAATTTGCTGATCGGTCATAATTCAATGGCGGGATATTAAGTACACACACACACAAGCGCACACACACAAAAATATATATATATATATATATATATATATATATATATATATATATATATATATATATATATAATAAGACATGATTGTTAGTCTTTATAAAGTAAAATCGTAAAAGTGTTAAAATACAATTCCTATGAAACGCTTATGGAAATTTTGGACGCAACTATCATAAGAGGTCATAAAAAATCTAGTTCATGCTTTGAAACAAAAATTGCATCCAATAACCATTAAATCTTAATTTCGCCAAAATTTTACTCAGCGCGCCTTTATATTTTAAGCGTCGATATAAAAATAGTCACTTATGTAAAAAGGCTTTGTTACACCCACTCTCACTTCGCATAGAGATTCATTCGAAACATCCCCCTCACCAAAAGTCGTACATAATCAATGGATGCTCCCTAAATGATACGATTAATAATATAAACGATACAATTAATATTAACACAATCCACTTATTTAAATGAACTCATTCCACTTATTGCAATGAGTTCTTATCGTTATTATTTAGAGTATTAATATTCTCATTATTATTATTCTGTTCATTACTTTCAATAATTAAGTGGAAGTAAGTGTAGCTATTACTGGGAAATTACAGCTGGTTTTCGCTGACTTTCCATTGGTTTTCCCATTAAAAATATAAAGAAATATTAATTTTCAGAGTATCTACACATATTTTCAGAAATTTTTATAGGTGTGTTTAATTTTGAGGAAAAAATTAAGGATGAAGAATTTTTACACAGAACCGGATTTTAAAAGTTGGGCTTGGATAAGAGTATATTGTGATGCAAGATGTAAATACGTATCACGGAGTTACATGAAAAAGCTGTCTAAATATGAAGCTAAGAAAATCAACAGCGAGCGTTTGTTTACTCTTAAAATTGCTCTATGTATTGCAAGCACAGCTTGTCCAAGTGTATTTGCCAATAATGAAATGCGCCCACATGTACATATATGTAGGTACGTACAGACTTGAGACACGAAGATAAGGCGAAATTTCGATAAGGTGAGCAATCAATTTGATTGCTAATGAATAACGACCGAAAGTTGGTCTTTATCGATCACACCAGCCATCCATCTATCCACTTCAGCTATTTAGAAAATAATAAGGCGCAGAAACGTGAAATCATGCCAGCCGGCAGGTCCTTACCTTTGTTGCGGCATTTCTGGCTCATTATTTCGAAATATCACAATTCATTAACTTCGTTCGGGTGAGGCACCTCAAGCTCTCTTAGCTACATAGTCTTTTTTGTGCTTTTTTTTTGATGAATGATAACAATATTGCAAGTACATGTAAGGTGGCACAAATAACATGCTCATATGGTATAGCAATAAATGTGCAGGCATGGGAAACAACATGGGATGATGTTGTAATCAATTTTATTACGAGACTTTGGCTCGTGTGTGCGATATCAATTTATTTGATGTCGACAGAGTATCTGGGATTGATAATAAATTAGAATATACAGCGCCTGGATGTCTGATTGCAGAGCGTTTTGTTGAAAAAATCGAACAGTGGTTAGGTTTATGGCAAAAACCAGCAAATTTAATTATACAAAAAATCGACGAGCTTCTGAGTTCATGGGAAATTTTGTGTCCGTTTTTTTCCAGTGGAATACTTAATTGAATGGTGTCTCATTTGATTTATTTTCAAAATGGGCGTTTTGAGTCTTTTAACCCATTTTGTTTTGTTTACCCGAGTAAAGGTGATGATTAATCAAGATGAAAATGAAAAGTTTTTACTTGTCTTTATTTGAAGAACGATTGCCACAGAGCTTAGAAATATGTTACAATGGTTGCTTTTTGTTTGGATAAGCCCATTAATGCTTTTCATCTGATTTACACTCATAGAATATTAATTCTATGAAAGAAAAAAATTAGTGAAAGTTCGCTTATTTTACGTAAAATAAAAATAAAAATTTAGAAAACCTTCATTTTGGATACGTGTGGAGAATAAAGAACGATACAAAGTATATAAGCATTATTTGGTCAGTTTTGCGTTGAGATTTTATCGTTGTTTATCACCTAGTATTTAACGATGTTAATTTGTTGACTATTTTTTTGATCCTCAATTGTAACAAAGAAATATATTAAGCTAGTATGCTTCGTAGCAGCTAATATAATAAAATAAATATCTGCTTAAGACGAGCTGCATTCAGACAACAATTTTTGAGATGGTTTTTTGTCATTTTATTAAAAAAACAGCTGAAAGTTACAATTGAATATTATCAATAATGTTGTTAAGCTCTACTTAAAATTCAACGGGACAGATTGAATATTCACGCGGATCAATCGGTGGGGGCCTTTTTGGTCTTGAAAAATTTTGTATATGCAGTCAAAAATAGGTTCAATTACATATAAAAAGTAAAATGTATTAAATGTATTATTAGATTATGAATCTACTAAAAACTACAATTTTTTATCCGATGAAAGCTTTTCAAAGCATATAACATTTTACCATTCTAAGCGTTGATACCGCAAATGCAAATTTGATTGAAATTTTGATGGTTTTCAAAATTTAAGCATATTTTTTTAATTAGAAGACTATAAAAACTATTGAAAATTTGCTCAAATTATGCAAAACTTTGATTGAATTTACAACAATTTTGTTAAAATAAAAGATATAAAGTAATATCATTCGTATGAACCCTCTTTACATGGTAACTTTGAATGGTTTTTTATTTTTAATTTAGTTTTTTTCATAATAATGGAAAAAAGTTTTGCCGGTTTCTCTTCAAAAACTGATAAGAATGTATAAATTTTATAAACTGGTATCAATGTGCTGTGCAAATCAAGTTAAATAAATATTTTTTTATGAAAAAAACCATAATTTTTCGCATTTTCTTCTATTAAATTAAAAAAAACGGTTGAAACGAATTTTTATAATGTTAAAAACTTCACAAAGATGTTAATATACGTCAACTGACACCATAATGATGCAAATATTATATCTGGTTCGTGATGACTTTTAATGATTTTTAATTTTTAATTTAATTTTTACGTAGTCATGAGAAAAAGTTTTGATGATGTTTCTATAAACATTGTTTGGAGTATATAAATTTTATAAACATTGATTACTTGGACTTGAAAATAAGGTTAAAAATTTATTGTTTTTGAAAAAAAACAACAATTTTTTTGCACTTTTTTTAAAAAAGTTAAAAAACAGCTCCAAGAAATTGTTTAGAAACTTGATAGAATTACACAAATGTTAATACGCGTCGATTGACACCTTGCTCAAAGAAATCGTAGTTTCCCAAAAACTAATCAGCTCTTTAGATTGCAAAGACGCTTCGATTGACACCTTAACAAAGTCGATAGGACTTTGTTTACGTGAGTTATGCTCGTGGAAAAAACTGTCCACGAACGTACGCACGTACGTACGAACACACACACACATATATACACATACATCTCCCTTCCTAAAAACACTTTATATATACTCTATAGTCCTCAAAACGTAAAGAAATGTTGAAAATTTCAATTTCGATTTTCGAGGCGATTACAAGAACTTCCTATATACTGGGAAGTTAATAACGCTTTAGTCATGGTAATACAGAATCGGTAAAAACAAAAGCAAAATTTATTCATTTAAATTCTTTCAAAAAATTGAAATTTGCATCTCATTGACGGGATCATGGACCAGCATAGATATTTACAGATTCTGAAGCAAAATGTTAGAAATAGTGTCAACAAATTAGGGATAGCCGTTTGTATCAGTTTTTTCAGGATAACGACCCTAAACATAAAGCCGCAAATGTTCGACTGTGGTTACTTGATAATTACCCATATTTTCTTGACCTACCTCCTAAATCTCCAGACTTAAATGTCATCGAACATTTATGGGCACATGTGGAACAGAAATTGAAAAACCACACAATATCTAATGCTAAAGACTTGAAGGACGCGTTGACATACGAATGGGAAAAGATTGACCCTTCTTATTGTGAAAAGTTTGTTTACTCGATGCCAAACAGATGACAAGCTGTTAAAGCAAGTATAGGGCTACGAACAAAATATTAAAACCTAATAAAATGCCTAAAACTTCTTACTGTCCGAGTTTCAATTTGAGATCAGTTTTCGTTATTTTTCAAATTTAATTTTTTTAGAGAATTAATATGAACCAATTTTGTTTTTATTTTTACCGATTCTGTATTACCATGAATAAAGCTTTATAAAAGCAAATTCTCTTTTGCTTTCTTACACTATGATTCGCCTCATAAAGAATAAATATCTAAGTGTCCGAGTTTTACTTTGATGCACTGTATATCACAGCAAACAGTTTTGCAGAGCCGTGAATTATTGTTAGCAAAAAAAAAAATTTAGTGACGTTTAGGGAGTTTTATGATGAGTTTAAATTCAATTTTACAGTATTTAATGGAAAGTTTAATCACTGATTCGTAGTACAAGCTATAAGGTGTAAGAAAATTTGGTCAGAACAACTTCTTCGTCCTGTTTTCTTTATTTAAGGAAATTTTTGATGCTTTATTTTTAGATGAACTTTGGCATACAAGTTGCTTTACAAGTGAATTTTAACAACGTCTGTTAACAATTAACTTGTGAAGATATATTCACCATCTTCATTAAAAATTGCACTACATAACATCCTGATTCACTTCGCTAAGAAGTTACAAGGATTTTAAGGACTTTCGCATCATTTTTCTTCACTTTTGGGTCCACACAAGTCGACAATTTAATATCGACATAATTTTTTCCAAGCATTGTTTCACTATACCAGCCCCTATGTACTTAACAGTTTTATGAAAAACAATAGATAACATCAAGGATACGTGAAAGCTCATTGAACTTACCTCCATAAAACGAACGCCATCACAATCAGGATAATGCCGAAGCAGCTGAAAACGCTGCCAACCAGGACAGCCAGATTGTAGTCGTTGTGTGATTGTCGCAGCAACGGTTGGATTTTCTCGCAATTGGGTTGCATCAAAATCTGAAATGGGAAACGACAAAATGATAGGAAACTAATAGTATATGGTAGAAATGAGGTTGCATTTTATGGCGGCAAGAGTGCCATTTAAGAATAATACAAAGCAGGGAATATTCTCTTGTTGAGTTTCGTTCTTATTCTATTCAGCATGTGTTCATGTACATCTTATTTGAGGTTTGTGCAATGAAATAAACTCCATATTAGGTTTGTGCCCGAATAAGATGTGAAAAAATGAAGACTTCTTATATAAAGCAAGACATATAAGCAAGAAAACGTTTCAGAATTATTTCAATCTTATACCAAATGATGGCGAAGAGAATGAAGACGACAAGTGTTTATGTCGATATGAAGGGTAGCAATTGTACACGCGTTGAGCACGTTATTAAAATAGTTGGAGGCATTAACAAGAGTGGATTCTGCTAGAGAAATGTTGGAATTTGATTGAAACTAAAGGATTGGGGTTTCACTATACGAGTCGGTTTATTTTTGGTTTCCCAAGAAACTCAAGACTGTGAATTAAGGGTATGAAAAGCAAAAAGCGATTAAAGGCCTTATTTGAAATGATAGATATAGGAAGAAGTATCATAAAGTCACAACAAAGCAATTTAATGCTTGCTTCAGACTCACTTGAACAATAAAAAATTATAAGGTTCTTAGATGTGTGTCCTGTCAGGGGTAACTATATTTTTTTGTGAATATAAGACACAGAGAAATACATTTTTTTGAATAATTTGTATTTCTAGGCACATAAAAAAATTAAAATTTAGCAAGTGAAAAAAGTATGCATACGGCTTATTCACCCATATTAAAACATACTGTGCACGTGTCATTGTTAATTTTTTAGGGACCCTTTTTTCTGCATAACCTCTCAGAATATCCTAGGCACCGATAACATTAATTGTATTGTAGTTTCGCAAGGTGCTGCCAGGATTTTGTTGATTTCACCCGCATGAAATCGAATATGTTATATTCCAAAAACGCCCAAAAATTGTTTTCATATAAACATCGCGACATGGCTTTCTTATCTGATCTCATAGTCAGCTCGTAATTCAGCTAGACTTAAGGAGTTACATAGGTCTTGAAGGAAAAACAAAAACAACTTTTTCAAAAATTTGTATTTTAAAAACCCAAAAATCTGTTTTATTTAAAATTTACACACATAAAAGTTTAGCATTTCCAGAAGTTGTAAAAAAACTGCAAAAAACATTGAAAATTTTCAATTTTCCACGTCCAACCTTTTTTTGCGGTAGGCAGAATATTTCGGTGCAGGTTCATCTCAAATCAAAAATTCCAAAAAAAATTCTTATAGTTTATGCTCTTGGCTCGTGCTTGAACGAAGGAATTGAAAAAAATGAAATTTAAATTTTAAGATGGATTTGAATGAATTTTCGGCTCATATTTTTTTTAGCATTTTTTCGATTTTCATCGTTTTTAAAATATTTCTTTCATTTAAAACAAAAACGAGTCGACCGAATGAAAATCCCTTCGTTCAAGTACGAGTCAATACTATAATAAAGAACTGCGCAATGATTCAGCAAAATCGATCGATTCGTTCTCGAGAAATCGTGCATACCGCAAGTTTCGAGAAAAACGCGATTAAAGGTTTTTTTTTACCGCGATTTAATGAATTAAAGTTATTTTTTCGTGACTTACATCGAGTCGTCAATTCTAGCTCCATACATCGTTCGCCTCATTCGCGATGTTCAGAGCATCTTTTTGGTGTTATGATGTTTGATGAAAAAGATAGAAGCTGATTTTATGCGGTAGAACTGCGCTGCATGCGTATAATACGCTAGGTAAGGCAGAGCGCACGTACCGACCACGCGGTATTCAAATCTCTCTCTCAAATTCTTGATCGATCCTTTGAAAATACAAGACCTATGTAACCCCTTCAATGATGCTTAAAAAGTTAACCTAAAATTTGGCTTTCTTTTCGCAAGACAAAATCAAACAGAAATTGATGAAAATAGATATAAAATGCTGTGAATTTGATGTACTTTCTAATTTGAGCATACAATTATATTTCTGTTATTCATTTTAGTATTCATATATTGATTTCAAAAATTTCAAAAACAAATAAATAATGAAATGGGAAGTGTGGTTTCGGGATGACGGATGGCGTCATCTTCAGGTGCTGTCATTTACCATCCATCATCAGACAGCACGACTAGGAGGTTCTAACCCATGATAAAAAACTGAATAGCGACGTAGGCATATATACGAACCAATTGACAGTCGTTATACTTCGCAGATACAAATATTAAAAATAGCTGAATATAACGAGCTTAACCCATCAACAAGCCTAACCGTGGTCGTGCTGTCTGGTGGCCGATGGTAAATGACAGCACTTGAAGAGGACGCCATCCGTCATCCTGAAACCACACTTCCCATTTAATAATGGTATCGGCCAAAAGCCTGGAAACAAGAACCTCTATTAATGTGCAATAAGAGTGTTAGCAAGTAGCTAAACCAAAAGCACACTAGAAGACGAAGTTGTTGACTAGACTAGGAGGTTCTAACGCATGATAAAAAACTGAATATGAAATAAATAATCTTGAAAATTCATTGCATAGAAATGTATAAATGATCAAAAAATCTATGTAAATCGAAGTTTAAAAACTAGAAAAATGTGCATTTATAAGGCGCAGTGAATGAACAAAGAAACATTCAAATCAACGCGTAAGTAACAAAAAAATTGTTAAAAAGAATGGTACACGCATGTTACTAACTTATTTAAGCTTTTAGTTGAAATTTTTCATAGTTTTTCCGACTCATTCTATCATAGAATTAATAACTCTCAAATAAGTGCTCATTTTGAAATTAATTGCAACGTTCAACATTGACTTCAATATTACGTTTTCAATATCATTTCATTTTTTGCAATTTTATTCGAATTCATAATTGAAAATTTTATTTTCAATCAAATCATTCCGTCGATTTGCAACGATACGAAAGCACATGATCATGATAAGATTTATAGGTTTGATTATTCTCAAGTACAAAACATGTCAACAATGTAGTTTAGACAAAAAATGGACAAGAAAGGTGGCAATTCAATAGGCATTTATATATTTATGCGTACCATGAATGGTCAAGAGGGATTCTAGTCTAGACAAACACAACAAAGGTATTAAAAATTTTGTACTGAAGACAAATAAAATAACGCCTTAATAGTTTTTTTAGGTATCTCAAAAACCTTCCAACTCGAAAATCCAGAAAATAGCCCGATAAACTGAGAAAAATTAGCCGACTTAGCCAAAAAAAATACCCCGTTCTGGCAACACTAGTTCCGCTGAATATTTTTTTCTTTCGCAAATCAATTTTCCATTAAGGATAGACGTGTTTGTAATGTTGAACTGCCTTACTCACCTGTCCAACTGATACCATTCATGTTCTCAAGTAATCAAATCAACAATCTGAGGGAAAGAAATTTTAACTGATTGGGTATGGAAAAAGAAACCACTCGCGGATAATTGAAGGCGTTTGTTTCGAAAGTAGTCTTGTTGAAAGTATCAATTTCTTTAAAGACCCAAAAGATCATGAGACTATTAAAAGTTATATTGAGAAATATGTCGAATTTGCTTTCGTGATCCCAGGAAACATTGTTTCAGAACACTGTGACGCTATTTGTCAAAGTTTTTTTTTAAATTACAACCGTTCTTGGAATTCGTTATCAAACCCAATTTTCGCAATAAAAATCGAACGGTTTGGCACTGTAACACTTTATGAAAAACGACCATTTTTTTTACAAAATAAGGCACCATCAGTGTAGGGTTATTCCGTACTTCTTCCAAAATTCTCCGCTTCTTATGACGGGAATTTTGCGTGGATGATCAATTGGTCTATTTTCGTATTTCCCTGCTGTCTTGGCTTTCTTTTATTACCGTATGCATTTAAGACATACTAATCTTTACTAGTTTATCGATGATTTTTAAATTCTTCTTTATTTGATTTCACGATTTTCTACACCTCAACTCTAATTTGTTCGTATTTTGAACTTATTTGACGAAATAATACTTCTGATCCACGTTTAAAGTGGAATTCCCAATAATAACTTTCAAATTTATGGTCAATATCTGAAAAAAACAATAACATGATTTAATAATATTACTTAAGCGCAACTCATATTGACCTCGCAAGTAAACTTTATTGAGCCATAAAACTCCCCCATTTCTATAAAAAGTAGTCCATTTGATGAAAAAAGCCTTGATACGGATTGTGTGTACTCTTAAGAAACAAAAAATCGAACAACTTCATTTAATAAATGAAGATGAGCATCGTTTACATGAAATTTATGGGGGGATATGTAAAGTTTTTTGTTCACTTGTATGTCTCGGAATATTATACGAAACAAATAGACATATCGGCCATTTCCATAATTTTTACACTTTCTTAACGAAAAAATCTTTACAATTTTATGAAACTCCAATGAAACTTGATATTCTTGACAGTCTTTATTTGAATCGTGGCGCTTTAACATTAAATAATTTGTTTAAACATTTTAACTTTCAATTTTAATAATTTTTTTAGCTAAAATCAATAATGCATTTAAATGATGCGCTGTTTATCTTGGCATCGAAAAAACAATTTAAAAGAACAAATATTTATCTTTGATTGAGCTTTCAACTCCAACCTCGTTACATGCCATGATTTTTACTGAATAAATCCAAATGCCTCCTATGAAGAGAATATGAAGCTGGTGGTTTTTAACGCTTTTTGGGATTAATTCGCCTCTGATGTTTGCATAAAACTTTTGAACAACTAGAAAATATCGACGTATAAGCAACTTGGATAGGAGCCTCTATACAATGATGGAATGGTAGCATGAAAGTCAAGAATGAAAAGAGTTTACTAAGTAAAGTAATTGGATTTAAGACCTTTTGTTACTTAATTTAAGATACTGAAGATGTATCAACATCAATATTGAATTAATGCATCCAGAATAAGAGAAAAAATGGTTATGTATGTTGTGGAAAACTAATTTAATATTGCAATATTGTATTTCAGTATGTCCATGTAAAATATAGAACATACACAGCAGTGTCAATTTCTATGAAAATGTGTGTAACTCTTTCCCTTTTTATTATGTAAAAGTGAGAAAAGTCTGAGTACGAAGACAATTATCTATTCAATACTGATATTGCAGGTATAATTAACAGATTGGGTGCAATCGCACATCAAAATTTGTTTCACCATGAGCCACATTTCAACACGTATTATGAGGAGTCATGACCTATGAGTACCACCGGTGACCTCACTTGTTATTAATTTAAGTACGATTTAAAGCGATGAACGCCAACAATCTTCATTATGAGTTTGATCATGTTATCAACAAATTACAGCTAAAAAGTCCACTTGGAGTTATATACAAATCAGTGTTTGAGGTCATCGATGTGTCTCACAGCTTCTCACGACAATGAACGTGTTAAAATGTGTTTCAACGAAGCCATTCAAATTTAATTGTAAGGTAATTATCATTATAATTTTGCTCAGATTTCAAAAACTATATTATAGACGGAAAAATTACTATGAACCCAAACTTTTTAAAATAATTTTACTTTACGTTTCTATTTTTTCCGTCAATTAATGTTTTTAATATGTTTAAATTTTAAGCTCGAAACGATGAAGTTTTTGATTGAAAGCCACAAAAATCACTAATAAGAATTTTGAAGGCATGAAATCAGCGATATTTAAAGCAATTTTGACGACAAATTGTGGTGTTTAGATATTGCAAATATGCAAAACGAGAGTATATTCTTGTTCTTATTTTTTCCAGGCACGAATTAAAGGTTTTTCGCAACCATAATATTATTATACCAAAATATGATTATACATCAACATCTGAAAGCAACAACTAGGTAATTAAATTTTCTCAATGTTAAACTATTAGCAAAAACAAAATTTATTTCTTTACAAGTTTCTTGACGGAGTAGACCAATGATAACAATGATGGATATCCTTGCTTGATTCAATGATTCACCTAATTTGTGCTTACACTGTAGACAATCTTCTCAACATATCGGGTGTGTGAATATGACTTCGCCTTTTCCCAACAAATGTCGTTTTTAGCATTGCTTGCGTGGACTAATAAATGGCAACACTTGTATTTGATAGGAATTAACGTCAGCTGTCAAACGCACTACGTGAGATTTGGTTGAAACGTAATACCCCGTTTCCATCTACGCCAAATCTCTAGATTTTGTCGAAGTGATTTGGTAGTGTTTCCACTTACAAATCGGATTTTGGTTGTTACTGTTTCTGTCATTGCATGAGATGACATAAAATTTTGAAAGTAGATAATTCTCGTTATTGAAATCGTGGTGTGTGTTTCGCGATTGCGTAGTTGTTAACAATTGGTAGAGAGTGGAATTGCAATGGATATCAACGATAAAAATTTCGTTACCTTTATGTGACACCAAAACGACTTGTCATTCGTAATCAAAACACAATTTGACACTTGCTGAATGTGCTGAAATACAATTATTTGCAATGCTGCCACACGCAACCATGAGATTTTGAGTGAATTTCGATGTAATCTACAAGATTTACGATCGACTAGATTTCGATTTTTATATGGGAAATCTACAAGATTTCGATGAGGATTTGGGGAAGTTGCCTAAATCTAGAGATTTGGCGTAGATGGAAACGGGGTACAAGCAACAAGTGTTTTTACAAAAATGAAATGAAAATGTCGGTTTTCGTTCCAAGTAAACATCATTTGCGGGAAGTGTTATTACACTATTTTATTGCAGAGAAACGTGCAGCGAAAACTCATCGTTTGCTTGTGGAGATTCACGATGAGCATGCTCCATCTAATACAACGTGTAAAGAATGGTTTCGACAATTTCAAAATAATGATTTCGATACTGAGGACAAAAAATATGGAACACTCAAAAAATTTGAAGATGCCGAATTGGAAGCAGTATTTGCAGAGGGATCTTGCCAAACTAAATCCGAATTGGCTGCAGCATTAAATGTTGAACGATCAACTGTTGCAAAGCGTTTAAAAGCAATGGGAATGGTTCAACAAGTTAGTAACAGGGTACTTTATGAATTGAAAAAAGAGACATCGAACATCGGAACATAATTTGTGAAATGCTACTTCAAAGACAGCAAAGAAAAATATTTTTACATTATCATCATCATAGTCACAGGAGATGAAAAATGGATATATTATAAGAATCCTCAACGTAAAAAAGGGCGGGAGAAGCCAAGTGAACCCCGCCCATCACAGTCAAAGAGAAAGATAAGCGAAGGTTGTAGCTGCCGATCTAGCATACTTTTAATAAACTTCACTTTAGTTTTTTAAACAGACAAATGTGTTTTATTTTAACAAAAAAGAGCAGAGTCATATTCACACACCCAATACATACATCTTAAATTCAGAAAAAATTGAACAACTCGTGATTCCAATCAGGCGCGAGCTAAACTTTTCAGGGATTTACATTTGTCACTCTAGAAAAGTCGTATGACTAACTATAACAAAACCATTTTTGAAGCACAAATTGAATCCGTTTAAGTCTCACGATTAAAAAACAATGTAACTATTTAAAACTACTTAGCTGCAACAAAAATTAAATTAAATTGCAGGCATATCACCACATAAGCACATGAAAATAATTACAGTGAACCATGTCTAATAAAAACGTAATTCAAAAAGTATCCAAATACATTTATGATAAATCCCAACTCAAATCTTTCCTAAATCCAATAAACTTCCATCACTGATTATAATCTTCACTAAGCAAACAAACGAAATCTCACCGTCACGCTATTCATACGACAAAAAGGATATACAAGACATAAACAATTACCTTTCTTGGCTCCGAGCATTTTCCATGAATTATCCTATTGGGAGCGACTGTACTCAGCGATGCTGCACAAACTTTTATCTCGTAGATTGTATATGTTGTCAAATTTGGCAAAATAAACTGGAAAATAGAAAACAGAGAGAAAATGATAATCAAAATTAGAATAGAAAAAACTCAGAGATATGCATTATCGTTTCAAAAATATCAGTACAAATGAAAAAAAAACGATGTTTACTCCTTTTTGCAATGATATGTAAATGATTTCCGGATGCAGGACAAAGTTTTTCCGTTTTCAACGTTACCGACCGGATTTGTCAGTGGAAAAAGTTCCTTGCATGTTGCCCGCTCAGGAATCTGTTCTAAGTTTAAGGATAATTGAATTGGAGAACGTTGCAAGTTTTCGTGCTGGAAAGCATTGCCAAGCTGTGGAAAAAGCGGCATATTGTGCAGAGCTTGTTCTGGCAGAAAACTTTTCTAAGAAAACTCGATCGGAATATTCCATGCGGCAAAGTTGAGGAAACGAATGTCAACTTGTCTCGCGTTCATATTACTTGGGATGAATTTGTTGAATGCAGTATTCTCAGCAAAGAACATGGATATGTAGTTTGTATTTGATTTATTCGTCTACAAACGATGCTATCTGTATATCCTTGAAAAGTAATAACGTCATGTGCTTTTTCAGTCATTTTTTCGCATAGTAAAAACCGCAGGATGTATGCAAGTAAGTATCTTTATTTGTTATGTAAGTGCATATTCTTGTTGATAAGATGCAAAACAAGAAAAAGGACGATTCATATGGAAGGTTTTCGGTTGCAGCATGTTATTTAGCTTTTATTGCATCTATGGGACATCTGCATGATCATCGTTTTAGTAATAACTTCATCCGGAAAACGATAATATTGACAAAGCACTTCTTTGAAAGGAAAGATAAATTTCCAACTAAGTGTCACTGCTTCTTGATGGCGCACGGAAAAGATATGCAAGCAACAAAATGGTTTCCATCGAAGTTTGATTTGATTATATTTCATCGAAGCAAATATTTTAATACGTTTCAGAAGGATGTTAGTCCAATCATTTGTGCGAAATGATTCTTTAAAATTTTAATATTCAACGTGCACTTAGCATGTATTTTCTCGTTTGAAATGCTTTTAGAAAATTTGCTTCTCAGAGGAAAAGGTAGAGAAAATTTCAGTTTATATTTTATGTATTTTGAAGCAATTGAATAACAATCAATCAAGTTAAATGTATTTGATAGAGAAACTATTCAAATAGCATCTCAAGATAGTTTTGTAATGGATAAATGTAACAGAATTGGATTTTTTGGAACACTTTGCTTGCCTGTAGAGAAGGATAACTTCCCTTATTAAATTTTTCTTCTGAATTTTGTAGATTTTTTTTGTAATTGCTATTGTATGTTCTAGTAAACGCAAAACAGAATGATCTGGACCATTTTTATAGTCTTTATTTCAATGAAATGATGACGTATATTGAAAATAAATAGTTTTTTTGGGAAAATTATTCTGTAACCAAGTTTTTTGAGGCTTCTAACCGAAGTAAAACTGATTAATGATTGTGAATTATTAAAAAAAATTAATTGGAAAAATTTAGGCAATCAATTTCTTCATTGAGTTCCAAATTTATTTTGTGAATGTATTTATATTGCTTTGTTCTGATTGACTATTGTAAATTCTATTGTATGGCACACATGAATTTCATTGCGTCGAAATATTTTATTTGTTTTCATTCTCAAAATTTCTAATACGTTTTTCCGTAATAAGGAAATATTAAAAGATGCGAAATAGTGTTCGAAAGTTGGAAAGTGTCCGGAACATTTTGAAAAATATTTTTTTTGTTTGTTCAAAGTTTTCATTGAATTTTTTCTACTAGTTATTTTTTCGAAACTAAGGCGATTTTACTTCATTTTGTAAAATTTCTTCAATATGATATTAAGTTTCAATTACTTATGATGGGATTTTTCTTCAGACCCTTAAAGTTTGTTGAAGTTTAAATCGGTCACTTTACAGGTCGATACTTTGATTATAAATTAATAACAGAATTTTTTTTTGATCAAGCCAATTATAAATACATGATTAGACATTTTTCAAAGGAAAGAAATAATTCGCGCTTGTCCCAAGCTAACCGCCCTCCAGGATATTAATATTCATTTCAATTGTCCATTCATTTCCCCATTAACTCATTTACTATGCAAATTCTACTGCCTTTCGATGCCAACGAATAATTTGAACTGGTGAGCAACTGTCCCGGAATCCATTACGTTGGTTTGAGTATTCCTTGATTGTTTTCTTTTTTTTCAAATGATATGGTAAAAGTTTCATTAATCAATGATAGCGAAGAGGAAAAAAATTGAATTTATTGTTACTGTACATGCAACATTTTCACTTTGCTCAATCAATTGCTGGGAGTTGAGTTCAACTTCATAAATATATGTTATTAAATGGTAGTTTTTCATTATTACTAGATCCTTATCATTGATAATGATAAATCGCTGGTAGCGCGGTATTAGGCATCTATTATTATTTCATATTTAGCAGGGACACGAGTATATTATGTTGGTCTCAATATTTATTATATATATTTAGCAGTTGATCGCGTTAAAATCATTGGTTCTGCGCAAAGTCATTTAGATAAAATATAAGGTTTGACACACAAAAATAATTTGCTTTTTGTTTTTGAAAATTGATTTTTTAATCAATGAGAAAAGATGGGAAGCTTTTGTATGCAAATGGGTAAATTTGGATTTTATTTAAAATTATTTAGCGACACGAACAGGAAGCTATCTTTGAATAGGTATCTAAATTATATTTTAGTTTAATGAAGGATACTGTTCATGTTTCCACAGTTAATTGCTTCTATTATTTAGAAAGAGTGAGAAAGACTAAGAATAATCACCAGAAAAATAAGAAGTTCTTATTTTTGTTTTTATTCTTGATTTTAGGAGGTGACATTAAACAGCGAGGTTCGAGTTAAGGACATTAACAGATACTATGGAAAAACGTGCAGAAGAATTCGACAATGAAATACAATTCTACTTCCAACAGAACAATGATTCCAAACATACTACCGAAGTAGTTCGTTTGTGAATCATGTGCAATACTCCTCGCAATTCAAAAAGGCCACACCAATTACCGGATATATATCCGATGACATCAATGGGATATGCTAGACAAGAAGTCAGGAAGCATAACATTTCTTTCAAACAGGAGTTCTGTAAAATCTATTCTTATCACTAAAAGCGAATGTCTCAATATAAGTACAGAAATAACAAGACAAATGGTGCACTCTATGTCGAATAGATTTAAGGGGCCTTGTAGATTACAATTTTTGTAAAAATCAGAACAGATCGCAGAGATGCACAATTAGCTAGTCAGGAGCTGTATGAAAAAGAGAAAGGAATCTGGTATGGCCCAGGAGAGAGAGGTATATAGCGTTTAAAAAAAATCGTAGAAAAAGTAAACGCGATCATCTCGAATTCATTTTTTTTAAACTGGCGGACACGATTTAAAAAAAAAATACGGAACCGATCACTATGATTTCTTAATATGTTGTTGTTCACATATATGGCTATAGCCGGTAGCGGAATCATTACGATCGTTATCAAATTTTCCGATTTTCAATTAATTCTCTACCCTAAAAATATTTTGTTATTTTTTAATGAAAAAAAAACCATTTCGGTACCTGCCATTGGCACTTAAACAAGGATTAATCTGGCGTTTTGTTTTCCCCCCGATGATCCAGTCATCTGAAATCACGTCCACCGCCATTTTTTGATGTTTTTTTAAAAAACTGTTATGGGTAAAAAAAACAATGAAAAAATCTAAAAAAAATATTTTTATACACCCAAAAGTACCAATTAACATATGTACAGAATGGCATCTCGTTTCTTTCTATTTAAAAAAAATGGTTAAAATATTTTTTTTTTTGAAAATCTTAATCTAAAAGACCCCTTAAAGAATTCATAAAGCGAAAAGGGAATCAAACAAGATATTAAATATTTTGTGTTTTTGGAAATATTTGAGTTTTAATTTTTCAACGGATGGCGAATCTTTTGTCCAGGCGACTAGTAAAGTTGGAGAAATGATTATAATTTTGGCTGTACGCATTGATTAGAATTTGGTTTCTTGTTAAATAATGTCTATTTTATAAAGAACAATGTTTCTTTAACGCAAAATAATAATAATAACCATTAGTCACTTCAAGATGAAACATGCTAAGCCGAAAAAAAATTCACGCAAACGCTGGGAGGATTCAGCAGACGCAGATAGCAAATCGCCATTAAGAATTTAAAACTGGAGGACGCGGTCGATGGACAAGAGGAAGTGTTTCAAGAAGGCCAAGGTTAGTGCGCCATTGATGATGATAATAATGGTTTTTGCAAGTTACTTCCATTAGGGATGCTAGAGATTAGCACCGTTCCACCATTAGTCACTTTGCAAATCAAATGAGTACTTTTGCAGATCAAATTAGTACTTATCTCATATCAATTGACTTGAAAAGGCTCAATTTGTTCTGGAAAAATTTCAATTTAATTTAGAAAACGATAAATTTCATTCAAAAATAGCTTGAATTGAAGCGGAAATATTATAAATAGTATTTTTTTCGTTCAAAGTGCATCATTGTATATGGGACGAGTTGATTTTTGGTTTAAGTGATAGTATCATCACTTTAAATTATACAGGTTTGATTCGGTTGGGCAGGGTTCATTAATCATTCATCTGTCATCATGTCTAAAACGATGAAGAATCTAGCATCGCAAGAGCATCCAAAACGATTGGAATAAGCAGCTTATTGTATTGGTTACTACCATTAAAGCCTCGTGTCCAACCCAAAGCGGCATCACTAAAACCATTCCTTTCAACCAACCCGAAACTTTAGCTACTCTACTATTCCAACCACTGTATCCTTTAACAATCTGGCACACAATCACCACACTATACTCACCGCTGTCTCGATTTCTCGGATTGTTGTTGGCATCTGTATGTCATAGTACTCGGGATGGCCGGCTACCCGATAGCTGATTATATAGAAATCGATTGAATTGTAGAACTCCAAAGGACGTCTCCATCTAATATTGATTGCATCCTGGGCATGGCATGTCAGATTGACGACAATCGGAGCACTCGGCCCGGCTATGTCCGTGCGTTGTAGCACAGTGTCGGAGGCGTCACCTTCATTCTTTTCGGTGTAGGCTTTCACAATTATTTGATATTCTGTATAGGGTTCTGTAGGGACAATAAGAGAGATAGAAATTTTAGTTTATGTCACAAACATGTGCGTGAAGTAGAATGATTGTTGGAAAAATGAAATATTATCTACATTTGAAGCATTTTTTTATTAATGCATGCGTAGCGGTACAAACAATATGTACATGTGTCGAATTGGAAACATATGACAAATAAATGAACCAATGTGATTGAAATGAAAACAGGGATGTTCAATGCAAACTAAAAACGGATACATTTTTGGGCTATAATTAGCGAATGGAAAGTCGCTATACTAAGCCAATTAAATACTGCGATAGTTAGAGTCGATCTACCGTTCAGAAAATAAATATTTTTTTTAGAAATCGTCGTTAGTTCTTTTTTGCTTTCTATATCTATTTAATTTAATTTGACGTATCAATAAGCTCTCTTTCTAGGACCTATCATTTATACAAAACCAAGATCAATTTGAAAAATGAAATAAAGTAATTTTGTATATGTGAAGGGAATAAAGGAAGCGTTCTATGAAAGCCAAACGCCGGGCAGGCCACGTTCTTATTGTGGTTTGAAGTCAATCCTGAATATATATTTAAAATGACGATGATTTCTGCTCGGTTTTCTGTTGTTTTTTTCAAACATAAACTACACTGTTCAAATAAATGTTGCATTTTGGGCCAATATTTTTATTATTTCAGACGCAGTTGTCTACGTTTCATTACGATGAAAATGAGCTATTTTCAGGTCTTAATTACTTTCGAATTTTTTTCTTGGATTTTAAGTTAACGTATTATGAGTTCATGTGACATAAGAACTGACTCCAGTTTGGAACAAGATTATTTGGACTTCTTGCTGATCGGATATCAAAGGACGCGTCCCAGCATTATAGTAAACTAATCATTATTGAAGGTAATATACCATATTTCTTTCAAATATAAAGCGTGATTCAAAAGCAAGGTTGTTGAAGCTTCATCGTCATTTTGTCGTACAAAGCTAGGATATTGTATCATAGAAGAAATTTATGTATATTAGGTGTGCAAATTATACACACATACACATATGTATGTATTTTTATAATTAAGAATAGGTTTAACATGTGATGATACCCCATTTGTAATGAGACTACAGGCGCATGGGATATATGCGCACAATATCTTTTTTTTGCTGATTAGGCAAACAAAACAACTATTCGAAGCTACAATGTTTTTTTCTATTTCAAAATAAAAGCATCTAATCATATGACTTACAAACGCAACATACGAGGTGTGTTCGAAAAATAACGGGAATTTCAAAATTTCGCGGGTATGGAGAGTCTAATTGTCAATTTTTTTTAATATGTTGGCATACATGCCTCTGAAGTATGATAAAATTTTCAGCTGTATTCATTGCTTACTTTGTCTGTGGCAGCCGCTAAGGTTAGACGTGTTTTTAAGAGGTCGGCGATTTTCGTTTGTTAAAAGAAATGGATCAAAGAATTTGCATCAAATTTTGCGTAAAAAATGAAATAAAGTGTAACAAAGCGTGTGAAATGTTAAAAAACGCCTATGGTGAGTCTGTTATGAGTAAAACAAGAGTTTACGAGTGGTATAAGCGTTTTCAAGATGGCCGTGAAGACGTTGAAGATGATGAACGCCTCGGACGCCCCAGCGAAAGCAATGGTTATGAATGATCGCCGAATCACAATCAGAGAAGTCGCTGATGATATTGGCATGTCGATTGGCTCATGCCATGAAATTTTTTCGAATGTTTTGGGTATGAAACGCGTGGCAGCAAAATTTGTTCCAAAATTGTTGAATTTTGAACAAAAACAGCGGCGAATGGAAGTTGCTCAGGAGTCACTTAATGAAGTCAACGACGATGCAGACTTATTGAAACGTGTTATAACAGGTGACGAAACATGGGTTTACGGATATGACGTTGAAACTAAGGCTCAATCGTCTCAATGGAGGCATCCTGGCTCGCAAGATCGAAAAAGGCTCGACAAGTGCGTTCGAACGTGAAGGTTATGCTTACTGTGTTTGTCGATTTTAATGGAATAGTGCATCATGAATTGCCACAAGGTCAAACGATCAATAAGGAGTACTAGCTAGAAGTTCAACGCTGGCCGTTTGCGTGAAGCAATCCGAAAAAAACGCCCGCATTTGTGGAAAAACAATTCGTGGCTTTTGCACCACGATAATGCACCTGCTCTGCTCACACTTCGTTGCTTGTTCGTCAATTCTTGGCTCAAAACAATACTGTAATGATGCCGCAGCCTCCATATTCGCCAGACATGGCACCATGTGACTTTTTCCTATTTCCAAAAATAAAGAGAACCTTAAAGGGCCGTCGTTTTACAAGCATAGATGACATTAAAAGCACATCGCTGAAAGAGCTAAAGGCTATCCCAAAAATCGAGTTTGGGATGTGTTTCGACGATTGGAAGAAGCGCTGACACAAGTGCATAATATCGAATGGGAACTATTTTGAAGGCGACAACATTAATGTAGACAAATAAATAAATATTTTTTTCACAAAACGAAAATTCCCGTTATTTTTTGAACACATCTCGTATTTATCTTGAAAACAATAAAAAACGTTATTTACCAAACATTTACAAACTGATTACTAATAATATGCAAAGAATAATGTATGGGAAGGCTTTTATAATTCAATTTTTTATTTATTTCAGGTCGTGATTTAGAGGAAAAACTATTAATAACATGCATCAGCAAATAATTATAATTACGAAGGCTTAAATTTCGAGTGGAAACTTTCAAAATAGTTTCAATAAATTATGAGTGGGAATTCAATTAGGTTGTTAATCGATTCCAATGGTTAGTGGAGCTATTTACGACGATAGTGCATAAGCCTGGACGAAAAAGTTTTGTTTCCACATGCATGACGTAAATAATGTAGAAGTGTGCCATAAACTATTTATCTACTGCTTTACCATACTAGAGCAGTTCTGGTTAACTATGTTCTTTCTGTCAGGATTAAGTTTGAAATAGTCGCAACAATAGAAAATTCTCTGTTTCAACTTAATGAGAATGATTCTCAATTGAATGCAAGGGACAAACATGACTAGTAATGCATTCAAATAATAATTATATGGTTTGTACGCTTTTCCGTTGTTCACGTAGCGAAGTGGCAAAGAACGGCTGCAGCTCGTCCTATCTAAAACTTTAATAGCTTTTAGTTGAATGCAAAGCAGCTCCTTCAATATTGTAAAACGATAAATTATTAACGAAATTAATAGTACACTTTACCGTTTAATTCGTTTAACTTTATGACCGCAATTCCCGGATTACTTTATCAAAGATTGGATAAATTTCATGCACTGTGAGTAGTTATGGTGGCGAAAAGGTAGAAGGTACTCATGCCAATGGGGAAAACTGGATTAAAACAACATGTGTCGTGCTATCTACATGCAATAAATATAGCTAAGCTAAAGATACAACATACAAGCTGTTTTTATATAGGTGTATTTACATTAAAGTTTATAGAAGAGAGACGCTTAATAAAATATGCATATATGATAATGTTAATGGAAATACTCTCACTTAGATTGGGTAGTTCTAAAGTTATGTATGGTCCGCCTGTGAGCGATGAACTTTTCACTATGGCCACGCCAGTTTGATTTTCATGGATGTGATATACGTGGTATCCCTCGATGGCTCCATTCTTATATTTTGGTTCCCGCCATGACAAACGAATGGAGGATGATGTTACTGCTTGGACGGTGATATTTTCTGGCTTGCTGGGAACTAAATAGATACAACATTAAAAATATTGCTAAATATTGAAATGCGAATACGTTAGTTTAAAAATAGATAAATATTATGGATTTTAATAATTGATTGACAAATATATTTTTTTAATAGCAGGACATATATTGTTTTATAGAAAGCTTAACTGCAAACCCGTAAATTTATCGAAGTAATTATGCTTTGTTTTGATAAAATTTTATTGAGCCGTTCAACTTTCTATGTATTCATAGAGAATATTTTTCCTGCTTCTGTAATTGAAAGAGGAATAATCCATGCATATTTCGTCAACTAAAACAAATATTATTATGTTCGAAATGTTTCGTATTTCCAACTGATATCAATTTATGTATCTGGTGACAGTAATTTTAATTGGTCTCTTTAATAATTTGGGAAGTGTCCTCATTTCATCGAGCAAAGAATTTTGTGTAAATCTTTATTTTGACTCAACATTCAATACTTTTTTTAGACTGTGTCTTTGAGTTTTCTACAGCGGTTGATAAATTTAAGTTGATTTATGAAACTATCATCCATAAGAAAAATTTAATTTGATTGTGCAAATTGAATCACATAGCGTTCAGTTTTAGCTATTCATTTTTTAAAATATAGAATTTTACATTCAATTTAGGTGTTTTTAAATCAATCGGTTATTATCAGAATCAAATTGATAATTTTTCATATAACAATGGTGCTTATCCATATGAAAGTAGAACTTTCAAGCCCAATTCATATTAAAAAGGCACCATTTTGATAAGAAAAAGTGCCAATTTGATTTAAAAGATCAGCAATTTAATTCAGAAAATAACCGATTTGATTCGGAGAACATTTAAATTAAGGGGAAATGTTACATTTTTGGCAAAATTTTCCAATTCTTTAGTGCCCAATTTTCCAGTTTTTTAAGGGCCCCAGCGAATCAAAGGAATTATTTTTGCTTTGAAATAAAGCATTAAATGATCAAAACATATTAAACTAAATTTAAGGACAATGGAAATAAATTTTCATAAGGGTTCATGCCCTGTGAATCAATTGAAGCTATTGATAAAATGAATTTTAAAGATAAAAAAACTAAATTTAAACCAAACGATGATAGTCTGCAATGAGAATCAACGAATTCCTGAAGACCGCAATGATTGGAATGCTTCGATTTTGATATACTGCTGAAATTGATTTTTCACGTTTTGGACTACTCAAAATTTAAGCAACCCGTAATAACTTTAATTAAGTTGTCATAGTGTTAAATGGTCAAAGTCTTTATTGACTTCGAGTGCTGCTGAATGAAAATCTCTTATGATTTTTTGCAATTCAATGCAATTGAAATGCTAAGATTAAATGTAGGAGATATACAACTTGTTTCGTACATGTGATTTAGTTTAGAGTAAAACATATTTGCAAGTTTCTGACAAATTTTTCCAACGAAATTATCCGAATTTCCTTTTCCCATGTTCTACATAGTATGTTCACCTTCAAATTACGTCGATACCTCAACACTGTTTAGGACTCTGCTTTTGAAGATATTTTCTGTAGACGGGCTAATTTTTAAGGTATAGCAAATACCTACCATTTGCCACTACGTTTTTGTCTATCAAAAGTGCGCTTTTCAAGATATTTTAGTGAATTCTTTTAAGGAGTTCATACTATATAGTTTGCGTCAATATCTTGACCTTAATACTAGAATTTTTTAAAAGGTAAGTGATGTATTATATTTTCTTAAAAACACAACCAAGGTTCGATTATGTTTACGAAAATAATTACTTTTGTACGATTGAAAGTTAAGGAAACAATTTACTGAAAGCTGCAACAAAATTCGTGTACAAATGAATGAATAATCTTAACAACAAATGTTCAAAAACGTCTGAGCAGCTTTGCTCCTGTTTTTTTCCGAAAAAGCACAGCAGTACAAAAAAAATTACATGAAAACACTTAGAAAAAATGTTTGCCATTGAATATAACGATAGATTGAATAGTCAAAAATTCGAATAGAAAAAAATCAAAAAAAAATGTTTCAACACTATCCAACTGTTTTTAATTTTACCTAGAAATCTAATAGAAAACTAAGAAATGTATCGAAAAAATTGACCTCTATGATTATGTCTCTAAAAGTGGTATTAATTGCTTCATCGAACTATTTTTTTCTTTCTTTTATTATTATATTAACTACAATGACATTTAAAAAAAATTCAATGAATTTTCATTTCAAGGAAAAAAAATTCGGACCTTTTCGTTAACTCCACGCATTATGTTGTGTAAAACGATGCCATCGACCACCTTATATGCGTTTCTTCACTTATTTTGAAAATCCTTTTCGGTTTTAGCAATTTTGTTTGTCTTCTTTAATGTTTTCTTCATTTCAGCCCAATATCTTGGTCGAAGTTCTGGACACTTTGGAAGGTAAGCTGCTTTCGGTACCACGGAGATGATGTTGTCCTCATACCATTTCATTGCTGATTGAGCATAATGACTTGTCGGTAAATCTGGTCAAAGATGCTACAGATGCGTCGCATTTCTCGATAAATAGTTTTAGTCGCTTATCTAAACACTCTTCTATGTATATTTCCGAGTTGTTGGTACCCTTCGCTACAAATTCCTCTGATCTGAGACCACATGGACATATTGCCTGCCCAATCATATACCACTTGAAAAATTTGGTACTCTCTTTGGTTTTATGTTTTGGGCTAACGCCACACTTTGATCCTGCTATATAGAAGTCATGATCAGGCAACTGTGCGAAATCGGCCTTCACGTGTATTTCATCGTTCAACACAACACAATCGAATTTGGTTAGATAATCCTTGTGTAGCTTTCGAGCCTGATTTTTCGATTCTTTCTCCTTTTCCTCGGATCGATCGAGTATTTTTTGAACTTTATATGATTTAAGATTATAATGCTTCTTAATTCTCTGAATCATTGCGTTCGATGTTTGCAATTTTGAGCCACATCTCGAATGGATGTGTTAGGACTCTGCAAAAATTTCCTTCTTACCTTTCGGCTCAAATTTGTATCGGATGGATCTTTTTTCCATCTGATCCGGCCTTTTAGCAACAGGTAAGCCCTTTTTGTACTTTAGAATCGTTCGTTCCACTGTTGCAATCGACGAATTGGTCTCCTTTACTAGTACCGAATATTTGCGAAGGGGATTCTCCAGGTATTTGTACAAAATTAAAATAGGCACTTTTTCTTGATTTGATGAAATCTTTTCAGAGTGATGTTACAATACCAATGGATTAGGCGTTCTTTTTTTGTCTCATTTTAAAGCTAATTTCCATACCTGTTGAAAACTTAAACTTATCCTAAACAGAGGCTATGCAGTAAAAACTAAAGGTCAATTTTTCGGATACATTCTATATGATGGTGGTATATCTACCAACTAACTTTGATGAAAAATGTATAAATGTATATATAAGAAATTCAGAACAACTTAATATGAAATTCAAGTAAAAATATCGAACAGCAGATGGAACAAAAACATTGAAAGATTCGTTTGGAAATTCAGGAGAAAAAAAAATTGGTAGACATTTAGTTTAAGTATATAAGTTTGGTACGCATACTGAGTGTCATTCCATAATATTTTTTTTCAAATTTGAAAGTACATTCAGTCTGTTATTACGGAATCATCGATGACTTCCAGATAGGTCCTTTGTGCGACTATTGCATTAACTTATTCAACAGCTTCAATGGTATATAATATTTACAGAATCTTGCCATTCAATTCGGACAGTTAAGTATCGTTATGATACCCGGAATTCAATCTAGCAATGAATAAGTTGACTTATAGTTGAAAAAGAAAAGGATCATGAATTAATTAAATAAGACTGGTGCATTTTCGAACGATCGTTTTTTGATTTTTCATTCCATTTAGAGAATAATCAGCAGAAAATCGAGCAATATTTCAGTTTTATACTATCAACAAAATTGCAGTCACAATTATTTGGCACACAGATGAGGAATTAATCAATTCTTTCCCGTAATGATGGCGTCCACTAAATACAAAAGGCCGAGTTGAGGCATGAATAATAAATAAATGAATAACTTCTACAAACGTCAAGGCTTAGCAAGTTTAGGAAGCAATCAAGTGAATTTATTGATCGAAGTTGTAAAATATACTAGAAACTCTAATTATCTTAGGAAAAAAAACTCCAGTCAGTCTGGACTGTCGACGGGTGCAATTAAATTTAGATTATGTTTCAGCAAAATATCCATAGTTTTTTGTTTGAAAAAAAGTTGTCTGGACTTTTCAAACATGATGACGTAAAATTATTTGTTTTTGCCATGAAGTATTAGAAAGTGATTAGCGTAAATTATTCGGCATGAATGAAATAAAGATTACATTGCAAATTTATCAGGGAACTTTTTAAAGTGAATTAAAGTCACAAATTGTATTAGATTCCACGAATATATATTTATAGAATTTACTAAGGCTTTACTTTTCAAATACTTTAAGCTATTCTGAAAAACCAGGCAGCATTTCGCTGTATTACATTGGATACTTCAGAGCAATCATCATATAAAAGACCAGTAAACAAAATCTTTATAAAATTAAACAGTTGGGTTTTTTGACTCACAAATTTTTATTAGCACGACGCGTTTCGATCCTTAGGTCATCTTAAGGTGATGATCTAATGAAACCAAGTGTTTAATTTTATAAAGATTTTATTCTATTATGGCTCATCAAGAGAACACACACTTTCTATAACTGATACCAGTAAAGAAGATCCAATCGAAGAGTGTTAGTAGAGAAGTTCAAAAGAAAGAGCATTGATCGGCAACTATGGCACACTTGTAAAAGAATAAAGGCCTGAAAAGAGTTATGAATGGAAGGGTTAACGAGTTCAAATTAAAAATTTATATTTCAATGATTAACATTCAAGCGAACCTCTTGAATTCAAGTATTATTTATATATAAATAAACTTTTCAATATAAAAAATTCTCGTTTCTTTGCTGTTTGAATTCTTGTTTTTTTTTTTGACGTAAGTTAACAGAAAATATAGCAGAAATTTTCCATCAAATTATTATTTTTGAATTGTGTGAAATTTTATAAATATTCTGTTTATAATTTTCTGTATGCTTGTGAATCGTTTTAAAAATGAAAAAAAAAAATTGCGAAAAAGCAAACTTAAATTTAAAACTCAACAAATCATTCAATTTTTAACAAAAAGTTTAGTCTGGGTGACTTGATGCTTCAGGAACTGGAACAACAGATGATTGTCTGTCATTTGAATTTCTAATGTATTTTTTGTTTCGTTTAATCAATAATAAATAAAGATTTAATGGAAGTTGTGAGTCTGTGCTAAAATATAATTGGGAATGGTCGATATCTGTACATTGAATTTATTTAAGAAAAAAAAACACATTTTAAGGACATTTTGGAATCAGTAAAAATGAAAAATAAGTCTGTCTGTCTTGGCAAGCATCACACAAAAACACACTGTACGAATTTTTATAAAAGATGGCATACTGGTAGCTTCTATTTTGGGTTAAGATTTAAAATAATTTTAAAGTATTTAAGTATTAAGGATCTTTTCAAAAGTCAAAAAAAAATGTATTTCAAGAATTTAATTTCGCGTGCAACACTGGACACAGTGCAGAAAAGG
This sequence comes from Oxycera nigricornis, assembly GCA_963942545.1. NCBI lineage: Eukaryota > Metazoa > Arthropoda > Insecta > Diptera > Stratiomyidae > Oxycera > Oxycera nigricornis. Next base: position 30,188,687 of record OZ012660.1, read on the forward strand.
TACCACTGCTCGAATAGCACGCAACGAAATTTTTTAGACTGCGGTAGCCAAGAATATGTAAACGGACGGACAGTGGAGCGAACTGAGTGTATTTTCAAAAACGAATAAGTGCTCTAAGCTAAGGAAATTGACTGAATAAGCAAATGATATTTATTTCAAGACGAACAATGACGGCTACAATTGATATTTTTTTGGTTTATGATTCATTCACTTGTGAATGACTTTTCATTTTATGAGGTTGAGTTAAGACCATCATCCATCAATTTTGATGACAATAATTGTCTTCTAAAAAGGCTACAGAGTTGAATGAAAAATATTAATTTCAAACTATTTCAGGATACATATTCGGAAAACCGTTTTAATAACGAAATCGATTCGGTAACACTAGGTCATGGACTATATTGACAAGAAATGATGATATAGTTCTGAATTTTAAGTGCCACTAATGGCCTCATGTTATTCATTGTGTGAGCTTTAGGCTTTTGGCTGGCTTTTTTTGTAATCTTATATACATAATGTATCTCTTCAGTAAGTCGCATAGAATAAACACTGACAAAACTCCCTTTAATTTTTATTCTGCCATTTTTTATGCAATTTATGTAAAAAAGCTGCACACAAAACCTAATCCTTAAGGGGTAACACCACAGTAACGGTCAAAAAATGAGGCTTTTTTTGACAATTTTTTTCGGAATCCTGGAACGGGAGTAGAAAATTTCCGTTAAAGGACTTTATTGAGCACACATTGAAGTATGAGAAAAATTTTTTTTATTATCATTTTCATACAAAATGGCGGCGATAGCGCCAATCTTCAAATAAGCCTTTTTTTAATTGATAAACCGGCGAAAATATTTAGCGCAAACGATGAGACCAGGAACAAAAAGGAAACAAAGTTCATTATTCACATATAATTAGCTATAGAATCACGTAGGCATTTGTAGTTAAACTGATTTTTGTAGAAATGGCGCACTTTTGAAATTTTTGTAATTGTTTGTAATTGTTTATATTTGTTTATAAAAAACATTTACATCCAATCAAAAAACGGCTACGTGATGCTCAAGATATTGCATTTACAAAGCTACAAAAGAGACTGAGACTGATCGGAGCAATAGTTTTCGAGTTATGATTTCGCCCAACTCGAAAAAAGTAGTTTTGGGAAAAACGTGTTTAAAGTTTTAAGTGCATTTAAATCATAAAAATGTTATATGTACATCTTCCTAATTCTGACGCACCTGGTGGTCTTCTGTGAAACTATGAGCTCTATGCTCCAAAGGTAACATGCCCAATCATCATTTCAACCAGTAACACTAATATATAAGAGATGACAACGGGTGCGCAGAGGGCGGTAAGATATGTGCTTAGCGCGTGCTGTAGACGTTGCCAAAAAATCGAGAATTTGACGCTAAAAATTTTTTTTTCACCTATATAACGAGAAAAATACTATTTTTGAATATATAAAGGTTAGTTGGATTTTTGGATTGGATTTTTTGAACTGCTTACTGTGGTGTTACCCCTTAAATAAAAGAAGTATAAACTTATTTAAGGGGTTTCATTGTAAAATCGATAAGTCCTTAATCAAATTGCCTTTATTCTGAATTTTAAAAACTAGCCCAGGATTACCTTTCATCATTATTAGTACACTGATTAAATTATGATCATAAGTCATCGAGACTGAATACGGATGCTAAGTTTCATAAGAATCAGTTGAGAAGAAGCAGTTTCAAAATCGATCGCAGGATTTGGAGCAAACACGCGATGTGAAATTAAATCACATGTTCCAATGAAAATTCGTGAATATTCATTTATTCTGTTAAAGATCACCAATATATGTTATTCAAAATTTTGAACAAATTCATTAGATTAAGCTTTCCAAAATTATTGTTTGTCTGTCAAATTTTCTTTGCTAGGAGTGCCCAAAATAATTTTACTATACAATACTATATATTTAATCCAATAAGAGAGTAGGGTGGTTGTACGGTTGAATTGGTGAACATATATTTGAAAATGTACTGCGATTTATAAGTGGTGTACTTCGGAAATAGTGAAGTCATTCCATCCACATTTTTGGTTAATCTTGGATGATGTATTTAATGAATAACTATGTGCTCCCAAATTCTAATTTAAATCAGTTGTAGTATGTTATTTCACTTCAATAATTCCAGGAAATAAAAACAGTTTTTAGCAACCTCCCAACCATAAATCGGCAGGAATTTCTCAGTGCGAAAAAATTTCTACCTAAAAGGACGAAAAGGAAAAGTCTCAATACCAATTTGCTATGAAGCAACAAAAAAAAGCCAGGAATTGCTTGTTCATAGATCCTATGTGTTTCTATGACATCATTTGAAGGCCGATACCAATTTGTCTACAACAAGCTTAGGATGATGTTAAAAAGAAGCCAGAAAAACAATCTTTGTAGTGAGCAAAGCAAAATGCCAAAAAAGATTTAAGGCACAAGCGGATACATGACATAAGTGCAGCGAGCATCAGCAATATTCTTAATAACCCACAGCAAAAAATCGCCTTGAACGATTGCGGCCAATCGAAACGTCGCTCGGGCGAATAAGGAAAAGATGGCGTTTGCTATATTACCATTACTCCTGATAGGTTCGTACTTTTTGCAATGTTGTAGGACTTCCTACAACTAACTAGGAGCCTCTGTATGTGCGTTACAGACGAAACCATATATTTTTATTTTTTCAAGGATATCATTTCGTATGTGCAGCCATCGAAGTGGACGTTTTCGTACAGCTTTATTTTATGCTAGCAGACGAAAAAGATAGATTTTATGGCTTCCTCGTATTCCTGTATTTAGTCTTGTAAATTCCAGCAAACAGGTTCTTTGTTATTCTAGAAAAATTCAACTGCATATTTATTGTACTACAATCGGCAAATGCTAACAGCGCATGGAGTGTCGTACTTGAGATGCTTCAAAAGGATGTAACCTGATGGCTCACAGGATTTAAGTAAAATTGTGTGGGACTTGTATGCGAACCGTTTTCTCATAGACTGAAGATACATGCATCTCTAGCATCATTCTATAATTTATAGTCAAACAAATTGAGTTACTCAACCAACAGATATCTGAATCGGGTTTGGTGAGTCGAAAAGGAGATCCTGATAAAAGTGTACAACGAAATGTGCCAGCGGCAGAAGAAGAAGTTTTCGTGCATTTCGAAAATCCTAAATGAAAACGGTCAAGATATGAAACTGGCAGCTTGCAACCACTCCGCAATCAACTTCCTGTTTTCTCTTCTTGTAGGTTTGATTTGAATGCTACAGCAAGCAATAATGCAAATTTATTTGGCCAAGATTGTGTCCTTGCGACGAAATGAAAACGAGAAAAAAATAAAACCATTTTAAACAGGAAGAAAATGCTGGAACGAAAACCAATTAAAATAGGGAAAAAAACTCGAGCAATTACTTTTGATTTTAAATGATTCTTTGCTTCCAAGTCCGATTTGTAGACATTTTGAGGTGGAAGATAACGACGAACGGCGAATACTGATGTTGCCCAACAAAACATTAAGCAAGTGCTCGTAGAATTTCACCGTTTTGAGTCTTACTCTTAAGAATGGGCTCCTCGAAGTGCTTATAGTCGATGGAATGGCCGTGGAAAGCAATTTCCGGGCCAGGGCCATACTCCTCTCCACTGCACGAGATCGCTAGTCAAGATATTGATTTATACGATGGTATTTATTAAAATGAAATAGTTGCTGGCTGGGCTTGTATATTTCCAGGATCGGATCTTTCCAAGTAAACAAGCAAGCAAGCTGTGATGCCTTGTTGGCATGCTGCAAAGCATGCCGGTATTTCAGTTTGGCTTTTCCACTGTGTTAAACGCCACTCATTTCACAGTTTGAAAGTCTCAGCTTAATTTTCATTAGAACGCTTTCGGTATTTATATTTTCCTTGGAGCGTTTTTCAGTTTTCTTTTAATTGTACGAAATTGCTTGCTCCGTGTCGGGGCAATGTTTGGTGGGAGATAGGAGAGCATTTGAGTGTCATTCTGCTGATGCATATTTGCTTGCATTCAACAAGGATATTTGGCAAGTGATGAGGATAAGATTTTAAGAGGTAGAAAACCCTTTGGCTTTTGAAAGACAGAAAGTAGGAATTTTCGTTAATTACAGCCTTGTTTTGGTTGAACAGAAAATTAATTCAATTAGATAAAAGCTAGCAGTTAAATTTGAGTTATAAGTGTAAATTGAATCAGTCTAAAAATTGATAAGAACATTTCAATATCTATTTATTTCGGTATTTCAAAAGCTAACATCTTAATGTAATTTTCTTTCAACCTATTTTTGCCGAGAGAAATTTTGAGAAAATCTTAACATTGCAATACGACCCATCGTTTCATTTGATTTGTTTTTTGGTTTTCTTTGAATGGCTTTACTATGTGTGGCTACAGCAAAATGAAATCTATATTAAAGTACTGAGCCAAGGATTTAAAAACGAATAAACGTAGCCCACTTGTTGGAAATATTTGCTTCTTTTCCGTAATCGTATGTACATGATTCAATTCGCCTGTAGCTCGTGATGCTAGAGCTGACTTTGGAAGTTTTGTTATTGAAAATAACAATTCGGACTGTTTATGGCAAAAGGATAGTATTACATACAATAAATGAGGAATTTCTTGGTATGCAATAACGCCAAGGGTTTGTTGTTTTGTAAAGCTAAGAATGCAGTAATTGAAATTTTAAATTTAGGATACTACAGCCTCGAGGTTTTTAGCGGTTATCTTTGCGAAAAAAAAATTGTTCCCGAGGATTTAACTGTGAATTGATTGTGAGACTCAAAACTCGGCTGCAAGTTATATTTTACAATTTTACGAATCTCTCAATTGGTAACAGCAAGCAATGAACCAAAATAGATCTGAGTAGCTGAAAGTATACAATATCTATATTATATTAAGTTACTTTTCTCTTATCTCTTTTTTTGCTTTAATTTAGTTTATTTGACTTATTACAATAGATTTTCGGATTCATCTGTATATTGTTGACTTGTTTAAATAAATAAATAAATCTATCCCCAGCCCATTTGCCTCGAGGGCTTGCAATGTAGGGTTGAATGATTGTAGCAAAATTTGAGTAAGTAGAACTTTTAAGTAACCGGTTTTTCCGAGCTCCATCTTCATCGTATATTTCCAAGATGATTAGCAAGAAAACTATTGACGTCTCCTTACAAGTAAATTTTGTATGTTAGGATAATAGTTGTGTAGCCAGTTATACTCGGGGTCTTCCAAAGGCATATTGTTCGAAAAAATCTAGGCGTTTGTTTGCAGTCACTAAGTAAAGATTTAAGAAACCATTATGCTTGAAAATTTGAAAACTTGAAAACTGGTGAGCTATTTTAGGAAAAATAGAATACGGAATGGTACACTGCTCAAAATTTTAGGATGAATCGAAATATGCTAATTGGTATAAGTCTTTTGGTCACAATTTTGGATAAAGAAGTGATAACATGAACGAAATAGACAAGTTTGAAGATAAACTTGATAATGTATTATATAAATATAGAGATCAAATGCAAAACGCATGGAATTTATCCTCAAATAGATTGATATGAAAATCTATACCAGAGCTGGTTATAAAATTTAAACAAAAATTTTAAGGGCTTTTATGTATTCCCAAAATTTATTGGGTTTATCCTAAATTTTAAAGCGTCTTTGGTTCATAGAAACATCATTCGTTGAGTTTGTTGAAGGAATTTGATATTTATTGTATGGAGTTGAGTATGATGTGAACATTGGAAGCCTAGCATTTAGAACATGGGCTTTACCGTCATTAATGTTATATTTCGCCAATAATTAACAAATCACCTTAAAGGATATATTTTTCAATATTAGATATGGAGTCGTTGTCTCGTGAAATATTCGCGTTAAAAGGACTACGTCAGTATAAAGAATTTGGAGACAACTGGTGCTGAAATAAAAATGACACCAGTTTAGTCATATACACTCCCCGGCCACTTGAATAGGGACAATCGCTTCAAAAATTGTTTATCTCAAAATCTTTCCAAAAAAATTAGAGTTTTGATTAATAACAGTAAATTTGCGCTAATATTTTGTTGATGAACCAATAAACTGTATGTTTGAAAATGGAACATTTGAATAAGGACACTTGTGAAATTTTGGTTTTACAAAACAACAAAAATGAAAATAGTATGGGGTGTTTACTTCTAGTAATGAGTAGATCCTCCTTTATTTAAAATTAATTCAAAAATTCTATTGGACATCGAGTCATACATTGATATACATGCATTAAGGGGGGAAGTACCTTTAGACACTTTTTAAAATCGATTTTTTTAATTGTTTTAATCGATAGATATATCATGTCAAAGTTTCAAAAGCTAATTCTCAAAATTATGGAAGATATGCATCCCGGAAGTGCCTGGCGCCGAGTTCTTTTCTTCTTGACCACAAACTTTAAACGGCCTTTTCTCGAAACCATGTTTTTTAACATAACGTAAGTGATAATGAAAAAACTAGTGGATCGATTTTCATCATCTAGCATTCATTTTAAAGAGCATAAGAAACTGTTCTTTATAGACTAAAGATTTAAAAAAATAAATTATTTTGGGACTATTTTTGACTGGAAGTACAACGAAATTTTTCGTCAAAATCGTAATTTTTTTTTGGAGCCTGTTTTGAAGGGTTAATTTTCGAATTTCGCAAATATTTTAGTCTATCTACTAAAAAAACCTTCTCGAGTAAGAAAATGTTTGGTTTGTTGATTTCAGATGAAAATTGCAGCCAGCATCGCTTGCGCAATTTACGACGTCAGCGACGACATGGCTTTCAAGATCCTTGAAAAATTTGTTTATTTTCAACTTTCACTTTTGTAGAATATGTTTTTTTTTCAACCTCAAATATGGCCTAAAACAAATATTATACTGATTTAATAAGAACTGTCTTCATTTCCCCACAAATCAGTTGCAAAAAAGACCTTTTTTCGGCCTCTAAAGGTACTTCCCCCCTTAATAGATAGTTTGAATTTTTTAGCCCATTCGACTTTGATTGCCTCAGTCAGCTAGGTTTTGTTTTCGAACTGTCTGCCATGTTTGTAGGCTCTTCGCGTCAGTCATTCTCAAATATTTTCCATTAATGTTTAAGCCCGGCGAGAACGGAGGCCCAGCCATAAAATTGACATTTTGGGCTTCAATCCATTTTTTTATTATTCGCGCTGTTTTCTTTTTGGAGCATTGTCGTGCTGGTACGTCCATCTTGAAGGACCAAAAATACTCTGACATTGCTGGAAAGCTGTTTCCAATATCTTTTGGTACGATTTCGTGATCATCCTTGGACTTTGAAAGTTCAGGGATACCGCACAGCTCCCCAAAATGTAAAGCCATCGTCTCGGCTGTGATGCCTCACAAGGAATAGTCCATATTTGCGCAAATTCTGGAAATCAAAATTTAACTCATCCGGTGGCTTCTTCTTCAGTTTTTTTATTCAAAGGTGTGAAGCTTGTTAAATGTTAAGATGTTAAATTCACATTCAATCCAATAGTTGTTTGAATTTAAGCTGCTGATTTAACCGAATTACAGGCTACTCGCATAATGGCTCGTTTATCCTAAGTCCCAGTCGAAGAAAAAACGAAGAATACTACGATGAAAAACTTAACATTTGTTTTTTTTTCACGGTTCTTTTGATGCCACGTTTCCCCCCCCCCTCCGTTTATCACTATTTTGGATTTTTGACCTTGGATGGGAGCATCTGCAAGCTTTTCTTTGGAAGTTCTGCTTTTGCGATTTTTTGTTTCATTCTTTCCTTTAACTTTTTCTATTTTCCGTTTTTCTTTTGAGCGTGTCATTTCAACTTTACAGTTCACTCATTTAAGATGCCGACGAAGCAAAGCTCATTTTGAAAGAAGTGTATCATTAAGTGTAGTATTACCCTTGCTTTAATTACTGCTTTGTATCTACAAGATGTGTCAAAATATTATTGGAAGGTATAGTAAATTTGCGATAATAGCAAATCAATCAGTGTAATTAAGTCAAAAGCATTGGCTACAAACGTTTTTGTCAAATATGCTAATTACGTTGGCATCAATTCTAAACTCTACTGTAATAACTCATATTAAAAGCACAAAGAAAAGTCCCACCACGGTCCTTCCTAAAATCATGAAATATTTCAATCCCACGACCATCGTCTGACCGTAAAGATGCCTCTCCATTTTGATGAAAATTCATCACATTTTCCCACTAACAAGATCTGACTTACTCAGTGAACCTTGATTATGAATTTATAATTAAACATCGTGCTACATTCAAATTATCCCTGCCACCATCACCGCCGTGCAGTTGCGTCAAGATTAATAACAACGTCAGTTATAAATTCCTCTTCATTTTAAGTTGTGTCAAGGCTAAGTAAAAAATGACTAGTAAAAAAGGACGAATCAAAAAGAATAGGGATGAGGAAGACAACAGTTCATTCAAGTGAGTACGACATGGTTTGGCGCTAATAAAAATTACAAGAGCGTACAAGCAGCTTCCAAGGAGCTAAGCAGATTATTACTATTAGCATGCCTAAGCATTTGGGCAGCTACACAAGCAGCACAATAAGAAGAAAAAAGGCGGATTTTATGCCTGGGCACAGCATCAATAGGATCAGCAGTAACAGGAGCAATCTACGAAGACAAGCGAATTACCATGCTTACAGGAATTATGCTGACGCTAATTACTTCCATAATCATTTCACTCTAGTTCCGCCAAATATACTCGTTTGTAATGATTATTAATGCTCACGTTGAACGGCTTCAGCGCTCAGCTTTTGCATGGCTTACTTACAGTTGCAAAACTGTCCTCGTTCTCAAAAGCGTTCCACATGCCAGGGAACTTTTCCATAATTGCACATTCACAGATTCACATGAATTTATCAGAGATTAACGAGCAGAGAAATTAGAATTATTAGCATGTCCTTTTTCGCCACCGAATTGCGTGACGTGGACGAAGGAAAGGGACTTCAGGAACTTAAAGGGGCGGTAATTGTAGCAGTGATTAATTTTTTTTAGGCTGGAAGAATGAGGATGACTGCAATTGAAAATGAGATGAATATTTCATTTTTATATTTCTGACGAGAGTGCGAATATTTTTGTCCAGGAAGTTACAAAACATCTTACATACAGTGATTATTTTATAAATCACATCAAGTGCTGGGAATGTAGAATTTACGTGATTATATATATATAATTTTTGAGAGGCTTAACATGAAGACACGGAACTCATTAAGGATACGCATCACAGATTGGCAGACCAGCGACAATATATTAGTTCCTTTTGAAGAGATAATCGTTCAAGAACATGCTTCTTAATTTCAGGCCTAAAGATATTTTGAATGATGGATTTTTGTACTATTTTTTTTTATTTAAAGAAATGTACATTTTGTATTAGATAAGGCACACGCAAACAATCATAAATAATGTAAAATGAAGTCTTGTCTGTCTTGAATACTATGTTATATATTTGTCAGCTAAGTTTACATAAATGCAAATAGAGGGCAATGAACTGATTGGATAAAAAAAAATTTTGGGCAAGAAACTAGGCATAAAAGCTAATGGTTCTGATTAGTAGTTCTGTGCTAATTTCACAATTGCTTGCAATAAAAATTTAGTGGTCGAAAAAATCCGATTTTGATCATCCGTCGAACACCAAAAGCTCGCCTCAGTTGTTTTGCAAATTGTTAATTTCCCAGTATGTGGGTGGTTCTTGCATACAATCGCCTCGAAATTTCAAATTGTCAACATATCTTTACGTTTTAAGGTCCTTAGAGTACATTTGAAGTGCTTTTTGGAAAGACATTTGTCTGTATGTGTGTGTGTTCGTGTATGTACGGCGTGCGTATGCGGTCATTTTTTCTTCGTCAATAACTCACAAAAAATAGGTCAAATAGACTTCACCAAGGTGTTAACAGAAGCATATTTACAATGATACAAGTTGATTCGATTTGGGTCAACTTCAATGCTTATAAAAATCAAATGCTCAGAACAGTTCTCATTTAAAAATAATTAAATTTTATTTCGTGATTGCAAAATAAATTAACATAAAAACTGTGAACCATTTAGTAACTATGAATACTAATAATATTGCCTGATGTTACAACTAAAGCTTATTAGTACTTAAATAATTTGAACAGGTTTTCAATGATTTAAGTACAACAGTTTATTTTATTTTATTAAAAAAAACACTTAAAATGATAAAACTTTAATTTTTTTCTATCAATCAACGCTTTCGAAAGTCAAATATGTTTAAAAAAATCATCAAGGGATCAATCTGTGTGCAACATTCAAAAAACCAATATTGTTCTTTATGACGGATTTTGAAAGAAAATGTCTTCAAGAGTAACGTGTTAAAATTTTATAACGATCGTAGCATTCTAATTGTATTTATTTCAATATTATCTGAGCGCGCCTACAGTGTGAGCGACTCGCTCCTATACTTATATAGGTATACATTTAGCTGTTTCCCCCTTTTTGCTGATTCATTGCTATGTATACGATACATAGCTCATAGAATATTTATATCGATATATATTTTGCATTTCAAAAGAGAAATTCGACCCTGAAATGTTTCTTGACAATTATTCTAATGTTAGTCTTGCTTTAATGATTTTACGATAAAAAAAAAGTTTACACCACTTTTTTAAACACGGTGCGCAACTTTTCTCAAAAACTATTCAACCGATCTTCTTGAAATTTTGAACACATGTTTATAACATGTAAAGTTATCGTTGGTAATTGTACTATATTGATATTTTTCATTTTTAAATTTTTTTACATACAAAAAACTACCGAAAATACAAGTGATTTTGGAACGTTATGTCTAAAACGGCGCTTTTTCTTGTTTTGCAAAAATAATAATTTTAAAGATTTGTGCGATTGCCAGTGACATAAAAAATTCAAATCTTTTTGGATTTTGTATTTCAGATGATTTTTTATCTCTAAGCCAGATACCGCAATTTTGATTATATATATATAGTATAAAACCCAAAAAATATTTTTTTGTACAACCCAATTGTGTATTTATTAAACCCAAAAAGATCCAAAGTGATGACTATAATGAGGATCTTAAAAAAATCATTAAAATAGCTTTTTTACGCCTTTGAACCAGCATGATCCTTTAAACAAAAAATTATAGTTTTCATTGTAAAACATATTCATATAAAAATAATAAACAATGAATAAATGGTAGTCGAATGACGCTGTATGATTTGATGGAATTTCTAAAAAAATCAGCTTAGGTAATTTTTAATTAACTTAGGTAATTTTAATAAACCAAATCAATAAAAAGATGAAATTGTTTGTTCTAAAAAAAATCTATCTAATTTGCACTTTTGCCATTCTTTACAAATTCAGATGCTTTAAAGAGTTTTAATCGCATAAAGAATCAAGGTTTTTTTTTGTAATTGCAAAGAAATATTCAGACAACACAGAAAACAATGAATATTTATAATGAATAAGGGAGCGTCCATTGATTACGTAAGGATCATTCGTGAAATTTTTAAGGGTTTGAAAAATTTCAACCATTTCTGCAATTTTACGTAATATTTTATAGGTTTTGCTTATTATCATCGAATTTGTTCTCCACAGTCTATTGTATTTAAAGATCAATTGCAAAATAAGGAATAACTAAAAGTGTTTTAAATGAAAAATGACGAAACAGTCGCGCAAACATTGGACGCAATTACCAAAAAAGGCTATCACGCGACAAAATCTAATTTAGTCAGCGTTGATAGAAAAACTGCATTCAACAACCCTTATATTAGACCAGGGCGGATCTGTTTTCAGTTGGACGTTGAGGGGGTAGGGGGCACGCTCATTTTTGCAGGAAAAGTTGGGGAATAACTCGTATAACAATAATTGATTTATGCTCCCTCTCAAAAAAGTCGGGAACATTAAAAAATCGAAATGTTTAAAAATTAAAAAAAAACGTTTTTTCCTGCTTATCTCACTCCTAACTTTAAAACGGTGCATTCCAGAGCAAAGTTGCTTGGGTACGAAAGTTGCGTAATAAAATTTTCTACAAGATAAGATCGGTTTAAAATTCCAAAACATTAAACCCTTGCCGCGAAATAGCAATAATTAAATTAAAAAATGGGGAAAAAAGCCGTTCCTTATCCAAATTTTTACCATTTTAAATACACTTGTAGTTTGCCTAAAAAATTTAAATTAATGGTTACCGAGATATTCAATTTGTTTATTAGAAAAAAAGCTGTTGAAAATTTCAAAAAAATCCTGAGGCAGCCTTAATGATTTGATTTTTGTTTTGTAAAATGCATTCAATACGTGCAGTGTGTACAAAAAGTTCAAACTTCTATGATCTTTAGTTTTTGACTTGCAATATTTAAAAAAAAATTGAATTTTTTTCAATAAATTTTGATTGCCAAGTTGATCTGTGAAATCTACTGATTTGATTTCGATGAAAATTAGTTTAAGGTTTTATTCTATTATGAAGAATTTCTAGGCACCCTATGAAGGTCCTAAGTTTATTTGAAATGGTAAAAAAATTGAATAAGGAACGGCTTTTTCCCCATTTTTTAATTTAATTATTGCTATTTTGCGGCAAGGGTTAAATGTTTTGGAATTTTAAACAGCTCTTATCTTGTAGAAAATTTTATTACGCAACTTTCATATCCAAGAAACTTAGCTCTGGAATGCACCGTTTTAAAGTTAGGCGTGAGACAAGCAGAAAAAACACGATTTTTTTTTTAAAAATTAAACATTTCGATTTTTTTTAATGTTCCCGACTTTTTTGAGAGGGAGCATAAATCAATTATTCTTATACGAGTTATTCTCCAACTTTTCCTGCAAAAATCAACGTGCCCCCTCTCAACGACCAAATTTAGTCGTTTTTCTACAGATCCGACCTGGTCTATATCCCAATTTCGCTTGCGCTTATTTTTTCTTTCAAGGGACGATTTGAAATTATTCAAGCGAATGTAAACAATATCATTATGACCTACACCCTCACTTCCAATCGGCCCCTGTAAGGATTCCATCACAATTCAATTCCACCTAAAAGCCTTACGTAGTTAATTGACGCTCTCTAAGATGATACGATCGATATAAATTCATTCCAATTACGGTAATGAGTTCTTATGATAATTATTTTAAGTATGATTATTTTATTATTTATTTTTAATATTTTTAATATTTACGTAGTCGGAAGTTGTCCATGTGGACATCATTGCGAGCAATTGCACTGGGTATCTTACATTAGTTCTGGACTATATGTTACAAGAACATTATACCAAAACAATTAGAAATAAAGTTATAAATGTTCTTGAATATTGAGATGAATGATGATGTTTTTTGGGGGGTTGCTTTTGAGTCTATTTTTGACACATAAAAGCAAAACTGACATTTGCTACTACTATATGCTTTTTAAGAGTTAAAAATACCAATTTTTTTCGTAAAAGTCATTGGTGATGAGTAAATCCAATATTTTTAAATTTTTAACGTTGATTACTATCGAACAAAATTGTTGAGATTTAAACATCCAGTACATTTCTTTTCATTATTGTTATTATAAATTCCTTTTAAAACAATCCCCAAACAATATTTTTTTAAATGTATCTATGTTTTCCAGCTAACTTCTGATACAAAGATTATGCTACGATAAAGTTCCACTTTCTCATTCAGATATTCACCCAAATTACCTTTAGCTTTACTTTATTTTCTTGAGTTGTCCCAATTTTAGATTTTCCTTTACAGAAAGACATTTTGTTAATGCTGTTTTCATGAATGCACGAACATTGCTTGATCTTCATTTGCAGTCATGTACATTACGACTGAAAAAAAATTAATGGAAATATGCACTACGGTAGTTCTTTTGTTGCTTCTTTTCGAGTAATTAAAAATGTAGCCACTTTAATTAAGATCCCTCTACGTTTTTGTCAAATAGAAAGAGGCCCTGAATAGGATGAAATGTAGAAACAGCAGAACTGTATAAAAGCAATTCTTTTGTGAGGCACGGTACACGCAGTGGATGCATTATTACCATAATGTGCATTTACCTGGCGTAAAGGTTAATATAGGCTTGGTAAATGATAAGCAGAGATGTTAAAGTAATTTGGCAACTGTTTTGCATATATTCTTGTCATTTGGTTTAGTATTAACTTTTTAAACGCTTTTTGATGATCTTTCAGATGAAGTAACATATCCAAGAGTTAAGGAAAGAGACATTAGATAAATCTAGTTGAAAAATCGGCAATACAAGCGTGGAAAAATTTGAGATTGAAAAAGCCTTGTGCGTTATCAACGTATTAACATCAATCCTCAATATAAGGATAGGCTCAAAGGGTTTCGGACTATAGTTAGTAGGATGATATCATCTCACTATTTACGGTCTTAGATGAGTATCTTTCTAGCAACTGTTGAAACGTGTTAGGTTCATTGCGTTTTGAATAATGAAATTCGAAATATCACCATGAATAACGAAACGACGTGCTTATAAATAATGAATACTCACCAGTGATTAAGTATCTCACAAAAAGTATCAAAATATTCAAGTGTATGATATTTTTGAAGATATGCTTGTAGTTGCTGCAAGCATGACGAGAAATGTAGTAATAGAACACATAATTTTCTTAAAATCTCGCAAAAAATATTAATATTAAAATGTAGGTAGTTGAAAGGGTTATCTTTAGGATAAAAAAAATCTTTACAATGCTGGGTTTGCAATTTCCCGAAAAATCCGTTGGTTTTTTTAACTTCCCAGTTCCCTGTGGGAAGTTATTGTAATGGGGTCGATTTTGCGAATCCCAAATTTTGACATATCTCCACGTTTTAAGGTCTCTAGAATCCAAATCCATCGTTTTTAGAGAGATGTCTGTGAGTGTGTATGTACGTATGTGTGAATGTACGTATGTGCGTTCGGAATAATTTTTCGTCTCGATTATCTCAAGAACCAAAGATCGGATTGACCGGTTTTAAACGACGCGTAATTACGTAACTTAGAACTGAATGACTTTTCAGCAAAATCGTTCGGGCCGTTTTTTATTTAGGATGAAAAACTGAAAAAACGACTAAAAATTGCTTATTTTAAACTGTTGATAAGCACTATTAATTCGTGCAGATACTAAATACCTTCATAGTAATGTTGTTATTATTGTGCGTTTTAGCAAAATTGTGATCAAATTTGTAAAAAAATGTTATTTAAAAAAAAAGATTAATTTATAAAATTCCAAACTTATATTATCAGGTTTGGGTGAATGGGAGTAGAGACGCTAATGCAGTTAATAATTGGATATTGTTATAAATAATTTAATATTGCTGATAACAATCAAATAATATTAGTTATAATTTGATATTGTATATCTAAAGTCAATTATAATTATTCTTAATAACGAATGATTATTGTAAATAATAAATAAATACCCTCAATAATAGTTGTGGATTCCGAGGCCGAGATGGAGAACGAAGTGGAGGACAAGAAGGATGACGAGGACGAAGAGGACGAAGAGGACGAGGTTGCCGAGGCTTTGGTAGAGGATGACCAGGTGGTGCAGACGTCTTCCTCTACCAAAGCTTTTATGGTTAGATAAAAAATTGATAAAAATAATAAAAGTAATTATATTAATTTAGAATAATAATGTTTAATAATAGTAATTATTAATAAAAGCAAATTATAGCTTTTTATTCCCCCCACTGGGAAGTTAGTCGTGTGGGCCTCAAGGGTCCCACTTAGACACCTTTTTTTTAATTTTTTTTACTATAATTGTTTCAATAATGACAATACAAAAAGCGTGCAATTAAAATTTGTAGCTGTTGAATTTACTGTCAAAATTTATCTGAAGAATTTTTTGATATCTGTATATTTGTGTGTAATATTTTTTTTATGAATATTGCAGGTAATTGCTGTACTTAGAACGTTGATTTGAGTTTTTATCATTATCTAAAGTTAAAGTTATTTTTTTCACAATTGTTTGTTATAAAACAATAGAAAAAATAGAAATTAAATTATTCAATATACTACATTTGTAGTAAAAACGCTACTATAGATATTCATTTCCAAGCTTGCAAAGTTTTAGGTAATAATATTCACATTGAAAAAAATTATATTATATTTTCTAAAAATTGACAAATTTTTGTACGAATTAAAAAACTGTATATTAGTTTCGAAAGTATATATGTACTTTGAGGCATATATGCATAAATTTTCATTAAAAATTAATTAATAATAACTTATTTTTCAAACTTGGGATTATATTCATTTGCAAGTGAGTTCGTTCTCTACATTTAACAATTCACCTCTATTAAAATTAATCTTATCTCGTGAATTAATTTATTCACAGAAAAGATTTTAAGACAAATTCATCAGCTACAAATTTTAATTTGAACATTTTTGTGTATTTTCTTTATTTGAACAATTATTGAATATAAAAACATTTTTTTTTCACTCAGCGATTATCTGGAAAATTGCATATCTTACAATGTAAAAAAAAAATTATCTCAAGGAGGGAAATCACATTAGGAAGTCTATTTTTACGCTTCTTCGTGATTTTTTGAAGGGGAAGAAATGATTAGAACTAATTGAAATTACTAGGTTATTTTACTCATATTTTTAACTAGAGCTCATAATTTTTTCAATATATAGAAGCTGTTCTTCATGCAGATCCACCGTCCAAGTCTCTCATTGTCGTGCATACTGGAGTCCACAAGTTTAATGTGAAAGCTAGCCAAGCAAATTTTTCATATTACCTGTATGTATAATTCCTCGATGAAACGGATTCTGAGTGAAAAGTTATGACGAAATTGAAATTTTTTTCGTACTTTTGTCATGAAAAACCCTAAATCGAAATTTTTTATCCCTCTTTCAGGTTCAGTTAGACGCAAACTTAATAAGAATTCAATTTTTGGGTTTTCGAAGATCGGTCAAAAATTCGCTAAGATAGAATGGACGCCAGCCGGGAAAACGTTTCGAGAAAAACGCATTAAAAACAAATTATCAAAAACTGAGTATTGAAGTGACTTGTGTATTACTCCTATATAAATAGGGATAACTGAAACAATATATCTTTTTGTTTATAATATCATAGAAAGACAGCTGTGTGGTCCCGCCCAGCTTGTCTGCGATCGCTCCATTCAATAGGCCTTGCGGTATACTCGAGCAAGCTTCGTTTCTTGCTTTCTTCCTATTTCTCACTTGCTAATACATTATAGACAATTGATGTTCATACCCACATCTTTATCCAGAAAGTAAAAATAAATTTAAATAAAATCAACAGTCCGAAGCATTTATAGTCGTTTAATTACAAAAAAAAAATTCTGAAGTAAACTATTCCACTTACTCGAACTCAGCATCGTGTTTCAATCAGCAACAAAGCAACTACACAATAAGTGAAATGCTCAATGTAATCCTCATTCAGAATATCCTCAGACCTTCGTCAATATCAATAAAGATTATTCCATATAATAACGGTACCAATAAGAGGAATCCAATTCCCAGTCCTTTTCTATTCGTGCCGTCTTCTTTTCGCCTCTAAACGAAATATCTTTGCTTGTCGTTGTCTGCAAAATTCTGCAAGGACGATCACTTGAGGGAATTTTGAGTTAACGAAAGAGCTTTTCAGATGCAAGCAATACAGGCAAACGACTGGCAGCCAGTTATCCTTGAAAGAGACTAATGATGCTTTAGTAGGGAAACAATGAAGCATGAATCCAACGGTCTTGTGGTGCATGAAAAAGGATGAGATTAAGTCGACAGGATTCCCTATATAAAACACGATCTAGAGGCAAAGCATCGGTTTGCACAGAAATAGAAAAGTCGAGTTGCTTGACGTGATGTAGCTGTATTAAGATGCAGTGGAAAATTCGCTATAAATGCAATCGGTTAATTACGTTATAAGTCAAGATTAAAACGATTTCGTGGAACAAAAGATTCCAAATAAAGAATTAAGGATTGCAGCAGCGCAACGAGAAAGAAATGGCGCGCAGTAGTGAAGTTATTACCCAGAATTTAAGTGATAATTGCAATGAATGGCTTATAAACGGTAATTGATGGATAATGATGCTTCCAATATTTTCATTTGTTTTCTTTTTACTTTTCGAGCTAGTTTATATGTAGGAACTTGTATTTAAGAAATGGAAGTATAGAGTTTCTTAGATTGATTGAATTATGCTTTCGTTGTGCTGTCTGGAAATTTTTTCCTCGAATATTCCAGCAAAGAGATATTTTAATGGTGATGCAGAGGTTGTTGCCGAGCTTGGTCCTTAATGGAATATCTCGCTTATAATTTTATTCTTTCAGAAGACTTTAAATATAATTTGCTTAATTTATGTTTCTAAGACATCTTCGTTTATTCAATTAGATGAGATGAAAAGCATCAATTACGTACGACAGGATATCACATTGACCGTATAACACAAAATTGAAGGATATCATTCACATTGTGCGTAGTGAAGCAAAACAGGGAGACATAGATCTGAAACCAGAAAACGTCAGGATCAGCAGAAAGTTGCCATGCTGACGTGAACCAGGCAAATCATGTTGACCGACCAGACCATGGCAAGGATATACGAAGCGAATAATTGCCCACGACCACGATGCTGGTCGACATATTTTCTGGCCACGACAGGCATGCTTTTGATGGGGCCGAACCGCGTGCTATGACAAGGAGTGAAAACGAGAAACACCCGGGCATTCAGCGGCGAAAGGGAGTTTTTAAAGGGAACACGTCCGGCTAAAGTTGAAGTGAGCGGACAAATAAAAAGGACAATATACAAAAGAAAGCGGGAAGAACTACTAGTGCCGTGTCAATGGAGAAATACTTGCAACATGCTTTGCAGCCCTCGATGTGTTCCAGCAGATATGCGAAAATGGAAATGAAGGCTGTCTACGGCTTGACATTGATGTTATTTAATAGGATGTCATTTAATCCAGGTCGTTGCTTTTAGCGTCTTGTTTCGTTGCTAAAACAATAGAAGATGAATGGTGGTAATTTTTGTTATTGCACGTTGAGAGCACACTGGATAAAATAGCGATATATCAGCATTAGTTAGCATCCGCTTCTACCATGCTTAGGTGACTCGTCATTAGGAGTCCACTGTCGTTAGAATTTACTTAGTAAATGGGCAATGAAATGAAAGAGCCTGCACGTTATCCTGGATTTTATACACGCTAAATGTCTGGGATAGCTGGCGGGCTGGTAAATAATAAGACCATGCTATTTTGATGAGGATATTATATTTAAGCAGGAAATTTATCCTATTGTTCTGAGTTCAGTTTTGTTATAGAATCTTTATTTCTTGCAGAATGTTAGCATATATGAAGGGGATTCAATGGCAGAATGTTTAGTTTTTGAGACACCAGTAGCCGGAAAAAGGTTATATGCGTTTTGGAAGTTGTTTATTGCGGACATGATGCTTCTATGTCTTCAGATTTTGTTATATTATTCAAATGCTTCATCAGTTAGACCCATTGACCCATTCATACTTGATTCGTTCAAATCAAATATTGTAACTTGATTTGCACATCAAGGAAATGAATGCGAAATAACGTAATTTTGAACACAATCTAGTTCGAAATCAAGTTGTTTTGCATTTATTTCCTTGACATGCAAATAAAGTTACAAAGCTTGATTTTAAACGAATCAAGTATTTATTTATAACAAAACAAAAGCAACTTCGGGATTTGGTGATGCAATATTTAGGCTTCTCTGTTCGAGTTACATTGGATTAAAAAAAATAATGAAAATCGCTTTACTAGAAGCCGAGAAAATGTAATTGTTTATAACTTTTTACAAATTCATTGCAAATGTCCGTCTACTTTGACCGGTTGTATCTCAGGAAATAATGAATATAATTCAAGCGTCTTTTCGAGTACTTTCCAACGCATGTTTTTGAATTTAACTTAAAATAACAGTTACGAAGATACTCAATTTGTTACTACCAAAAATAATGTTTATAATTTTAAAAATTGCTGAAGTCGCCCTAATAATTCGATTTTAATTTTTAACTTCCCAGTTCCCTATGGGAAGTTATTGTAATGGGGTCGATTTTGCGAATCCCAAATTTTGACATATCTCCACGTTTTAAGGTCTCTAGAATCCAAATCCATCGTTTTTAGAGAGATGTCTGTGCGTGTGTATGTGCGGATGTGCATTCGGAATTATTTTTCGTCTCGATTATCTCGCGAACTAAAGATCGCATTGACGTGGTACCAGTTTCATTTGACGCGTAATTACGCAACTTAAAACTGAATGACTTTTCAGCAAAATCGGTTGAGCCGTTTGTTCTTTAGGATGAAAAAATTGAAAAAACGATTTAAAATTGCTCATTTGTAAAAAATGTTATTTCAAAAAAAAAATAAAGATTAATTTATGAAATTCCAAATTTATATTATCAGTTTTGGGTGAATGGGAGTTGAGACGCTAATGCAGTTAATAATTGAATATTGCTATAAATAATTTAATATTGTTAATAACAATCAAATAATATTACTTATAATTTGATATTGTACATATGACGTCAATTATAATTATTCAGTAACGGTCAAACAGTCTTAATAACGAATGATTATTGTAAATAATGATTAAATACCCTCAATAATAGTTGTGGATTCCGAGGCCGAGATGGAGAACGAGGTTGAGGACGAAGAGGAGGACAAGAAGGATGACGAGAACGAGGTTGTCGAGGTTTTGGTAGAGGATTACCAGGTGGTGGAAACGTCTTTCTCTACCAAAGCTTTTATGGTTAGATAAAAAATTGATAAAAATAATAGAAGTGATTATAATAATTTAGAATAATAATGTTTAATAAAAGTAATTATTAATAATAGTAATTAATAATAAAAACAAATTATAACTTTTTTATTCACCCCACTGGGAAGTTAGTCGTGTGGGCCTCAAGGCACTAAGGCCACATTTTTATATAAAATGTATTCGATAGGTGAAGTGCTCTTTCATATGTAAAAAAATTCAAACTTATATGTGCTTTAGTTTCTGACTTGCAAGATTTGAAGTTTTTTTTGGAATATTTCCAAATAAATGTAGATTGCAAAATTATTATGCAAAATTTACTGACTCGATTTTGATGATAGTTTGTATGCTGATTTATTATATTATAAAAATTTTCTAGGCGAACTACGAAAGACAGAAATGCATTTTAAGTGGTAAAAAAATTAAATAAAAAAAAAGACTTTTTTGCCTTTAAGTATATGTTTAATTATTGCTATTTTGCGGCAAGGGTAAAATGTTTTAAATTGTTTAACTAATTATATCTTGTAAAAAATTTAATTACGGAACTTTTATTTTTTTTACAACTTTGCACTAAAATGAACCGTTACAGAGTTAGAAGTGAGAAAAGTAGGAACAAACCGTGTTTTTTTATAATTTTTAAACAATTCAATTTTTTTATTAATATTTCCGACTTTTTTGAGAGGGAGGGTAAATCAATTATTGTTATACGAGTAATTCCACAATTTTTCCTGCAAAAATCTGTGTGCCCCCTTAACAGCCAACTGAAATCAGATCCGCCATGGTCTATTATGCATCGAAGAGTTTTTATCCTACAGAAAATCATAGTTTTATTTTATAATTGCGAAAAAATTGCTAAAAAACCAACAAACAATAAGCCTTTATAATAAATAAAGGAATGATACGACTTTTATTAACTCATCCCACTTGCTGCAATGAGTTATCATCACTATGATTATTTAGAATATTTTCATTATTTTTAACATAAAGTATATGTAGAGCTGTTGGAAAGTTGTGTTTAGTGTAGTATAGATACTTTCTTTGTGAACAATGCATGTTGAGGCCAAATAAACGGCTCGTGTATACCAACTACTATTGCAAAAATTTACGCAGCATTTCGGTAGGCGGTCAAAGTTTATTGCGATATGCAGTGGTGAGCTAAATCCAAGCTTCAGGGATGGGAGAACCTATCTCGTTTCAAATTTCACCGCCATCTGAATAAAATTCCGAAAAAGTGATGTGCTTATAGAAAAGTAATGGGGTTTTAAATTTCATTTTCAACAATTTGTGCCTAAGTCCTTTTCATGTAGAGTTGACCGCAGTAAAATTATACAATTACACTAGGATTATCCATATGAACATACGCTAAAGCGGCTATATTTAATATTCATACCTTAGACCTGAAGAATTTACATTACATTAAGAGCCTTCGTGAATTTGGAACATTTGTTACATTTAGAAACTTCGCTACATATAAAACGTTCGGCAGTAGCAGTAGTATATTTCCTTCCTACAAGAACCTGGTTAGTGATTTGCCAAAACTTCCTCAACAGAAATTGCAGTCTTCTAAAGCAGAACCCTAATGATAGCATCAGCATTGGTGGTGTCCGAGTATGAAGTTCGAAAAGATTCGGAATCTGTCATATTCAGTTATTTTTAGAGCAATCCATTTGATTAACAATTATCACATTGATAATATGTAACGATTCAACACATATATTTAAGAATTAAACTACAAACAGCAGACTTGCTCCGAAGTGATCGTTTTTGAGAAAAACGTAAAACGACAAATAGGTGTTTGAGTAGCCTAATTACTTTTATGATCAATTTATTAAAATTTACAACCAATTAAACATTCGAATAATGAAAGTGAAAAATTATATTGCTCTGAAATTGAGTTTTTGGCTCTTAATTTTCTGCACCGTGCGTTTTATGGTTTAGTAGACGCAGCGTAAAGTATTGGTGGATTGAGATAGCATATCCAATGATTTAATATATTTTGAATGTTTCCAATATTTAATGATTTAGTTGGCCAGCGATCCTGGCATCTATACAGACAAAGAAAATTCAACAGAAAATGAGTTTGATGAATTACGACCGAACGATTCTTTAAGGGCAATATTTGCAAAATTGAAAGTAAAAGAAACCGGAAAATTTTTAGTTTCTAGTGGTAAATGTTGGCTGACGCGCCAGTATAGTTTATTTTAGAAATAATGCTCATTATTAGTACATATGTATTTAATTTTCGATATATTTAAATGGTTAATGCTTTATATATATACTATACATCAATCCATCTGCATTCATGATATTTTCACTTAATGTTTAAAAAGTTGGCAAATTTGATTCACAATTGAGCCCCGATGAAAATGACAGGATGTTGTTTAAGCAAGTTTAGTAAGGAATATAGTACAGGAAATGAAGCATTTTAGCTAGTAATTTTTTCGTCCAGGATGGATTTACTTGAAATTTTCACCGAAGGTAGGAAATAGCCCAAGGATCATTTTCTATATCATGCGGCTGTACGTTAAAACCGTGGGGGTGGTTGGTGGATGGAATTTTTTTATTACATTTTAACTACAGAAATCGATGGAAAAAGTAATGCTAAGTAAAAATTAATATTTTTCAAGCTATTCGCGATTGAAAGTAACAGTTTTTCAACGAAAAAATCGAATAACTCGAAAAATATGCATTTTATCAAAAAACTTGTAGAGAGCAAAATTGTAGCTTTTAAAACAACAAAAAATGCTGTTTTTAAAAAAAATCTACGACTAATACGAATTGAGATACGACGGCCAATGGTTGGCTTTATTCGTCAAATGCTAAATTTGAAAGATTCAAGTCAAATAACGAGAAAACTTTGCATTTTTCGAGAAAAATTTATAGAATCTTTTAATTAGACCTTTCTTTGAAAAAGTCTCTAGCATGAAAATTGAGCGACTTATGATCAAAATAAGGTCGGTATCTTCTTTTTTCTACGAAAAAATCAGCGAAAACAACCCCTTAACTACCTCCATAATTAAAATTGTTCTTCACCTTTCTGTGATTCTCTTTATGTATGTTTTATCAATACATCCAAGAAGTTTGACCAATTTAAAATGCCGAATTTTAGAAAAATTGGAGTTTAAAGAGAAAACGATTTTTCGTAATTTCGTTTTTTTCACCCTTTCCTTCAAAATATCACCGAAAATACTTGAGATATGAAAAAAATATTAGAGTACCAAATTGTAGCTTTTTTAATGACAAATTTTTTTCTGTGCATAAATTTTATGTACAGTAAATATTTGGCGAGATGTAACCGTTTAAACCCTTTATTTACGAGCGAACACCACCATATTCGAGGCCTTTAAACTCACCGCCTTTAAAAACAAAGGGATCTCAAGGTATTTTATTCACATAGTCTTATAGATCTTGAAAAACCATACAAAATTGTATTTGAAAAAAAATTGTATCACTAAAAATGAAGGAGCTATGTTTAAAAAAACAATCTATTTTTTTTCGAAAAATTCGAATAGCCTACTTCGGAGCATAATAATCGTCATAACCGGTATATTTGGCAGTAGTAATGTTACACGTTCAAAACTTTTTCCATTCAAATCGAAATACAGAGAAGAAGAAACATCTGCTCATGTGGCTGCGTGTGTGTATATATTTCGTATTTGCCAATGCAAAAAAGGGTGCGGCGTTTTATGCGCCTGCAGAAAAGTTGGGTTGTATTGTAATTTCACTTGTTCTGGGTGCTCGGGTGAAGACTGTAATAATAGACTACCAGTGATCGAAGAAGATGAAGATGACATCGACCACGACGAAGATCGAATCAATGAGACAGACATTTAAAAAACGTATTAATATTTATATCTGTGTTTGTAAATTTAGTTATCTATGTATGTAAATGTAAGTGAATATGCGGTGTATTTTTGTGTTAATAAATTTTTTGTATGTAATTTTACTTTTTTTTCTATTTATATCTATTGAATTAGTTTATAAAAATTGCAATGTTGTGAAGGTTGGTTTTTAAGGGTTGAAAGGTTGCAAACTGAACTTAATACATATTTTTAACAACAGAATTCTTGAGTTAAATCACTATGATAATTAATATTTTTCTTTGGCTTGATTTTTAAGGGTTGAAATATTATGATATTATATCCTAAAGCATAAAACAATCATTATTTAACCAATCCAAACCAAATTTTACCCATATTAAAGTTTAAAATATCATTTTATACTTTTTAACAATTAGGGTAGTTTTCACCATTAAAAACCAAAAAGCATACAACGACACGATATAGAAAATGAACTAGAGGATGAAATGAGCCTAATCCCAAATTTTTATGCAAATCGATGCTAGATGAAAAATTTCGAGCTTTGGCCATTTTTTGAGCTTCATTTCCTGTACTTATAACGAAAATATATACGTTTCAAAGTATATACATATACTACCATAAATGTTTCCCTTATTATTATAAATATTAACCTCAGTAGTAGCGTAGGAACGATAATATGAAAATAATTTAAAGTCCATTCGCACACCTGTTAACAACTCTAAATTTTCACATAATTTCCATAAATTTTTGCAGTATTATTTATTTCATCTATTAAATCTGAAACCTCACTATTTACAGTTCAATCAACTATTTACACAATCAGATGGAGATTTATATTCAATTCACAATTGGTAAACAAAGCGATGAAATGAATTTGCAAATATTTATTTAAATATGCAAGTTTGCAAGTGAATTGCATTCGAATTAAGTCGATATTTAGGCATTCAGTTTCCTTTTTTCGTGCACGAAAACAGAATGATTTTATTGACAATGAATTAATTGAATCAACAGTTGCCCATAATTCGTATGTGAACAATGGATTAAATACAAATCAAATCAAACAAGTTAATTGATTGTTCATCGGAGTTTTAACGAGGCTCTACGTGCTTGTAATTGTCAATATAGAATTGAGCTTAAGTACAAACAGAATTTGGTTTGCTGGTGGAACAACATATCCATTTTCTATGATTCAAAGAAATATAAAGACATGGTAAGGTCTTGGGAGTGAACTTTTTGATATCTTAAAAGTGAATCGTTAAGAAAACAGTACATCCGAGTCCCATTAAAGTCGCAAAAACTCGATTATATCCCAAAATGAAGTTACCAACCAATGTCTTTAAACTTTACGAATATCAATTCCTTGCATCCCTTCGAAAACTTTTCACACATTTCCCTTGCATTGAATTCTTAAGTTTTCTTTAGCTTCGAATATTGATGAGACATGCTAGTTTTCAACGAAGAAGCTTTAAATTTTATGGGCTTGGATCACTTCTTAAGGAGATTCGGTTTCCCCGGGAGAAAATAGTTCCTCAATAATTAATTTCAAACCTTATTCGAAACGGATGTTCACTGGGAACGGAAGCCACATAGGAAATTGCAAGTATAAGGTTTCATTAATGATTTTGTAAGACAAAATGGAGTATTTTTTCAAGGTAAAAGATCAAGTTAACTGAATCAAATGAATCTTTATTTTTATTAAGAGATTTACAGAGTGGGCGACTTGTTGATTTCTTTATGTTTTCAATTTAGTTCTAATAATTTTTGCTAAGTAGCTTAAAGTGTTGCCAAAGTTTTTCGGACGGAATATATCAAATTCTTTTCCAACTTTTAGATGTGACTAGTTGACTATATTATTAAACAATATTGAACTCAAGTCTGTGAGGGTTATCAAGGTTCGGCTCTATTCAAGTCCTGCAATTTTTATCTTAGTTTTTTCATTGACATTCACCAACATTCAAATCCACATGTTATGTTGGTGTCACTTAAGGGGTTAGTCCACTGTTTAAAAAAAAAATTGAAATGAATGAATGAAATTTTGGTTCCAAAAATACGTGTACAAAATTTCAAATCGATATATAAAGCCGTTTTTGAATTACAGCGCTCGCAGTTTCCCCACGTTTTCGTATAATTTTTGGAGCAATCGTAGCCTCGAACCGCTCGAGCATCTGCCGGTCCCAGCACATGTGGAGTGTACGCCATATGTATAAAATACTTTCTAAAAGTAAATTTTCATCATTTGTATACTATTTCCTTAATATACGTTTGAATTTCATCGTATAAAGAACAGATATTGTGTTCAAAATGCTCTCAAGTCAGAAAAACAGAGAAAGTTCTCGTAAACCACGAAAGCAAACTTTTGCTACTAATCAATTTTCTGTTTCTGAATATTCACATGTGACAGTGATGTAAAATTTAAAAAAGCAGCACAACACGGTTTAGGATTTAAAATGGTTGTTGAGTGCCAGTGTTCGACTCATTCTGAAGTTAATTCTTGTTCATTGATTGGAACAAATAGTAATGCCTATGAAATCAATAGGCGCATGGTTTTTACTTTTCGATTTTTGGGCCTTGGCAATTTTCAACCAATACACGACAGCGAGAAATTGTTACAAGCTGAAAAAAGAAGCTCAGACGCATCAAAAGAAGGCCGTATTGAGAGAAAAAAGGCTAAACTGGTACACGAGCAGGAGCTAGAAGATGTGGAGGGTACATTTTATCAGCCAGGATTCACTGATTAGGCGTAAGTGGGAAATTATTTGACTTATTCACAAAAATTCAGCTAAAAAAACTTAAAAAGCGTTTTACTGAAAACACACTTTTTTGGCGCGTGCCGTAAATTCACGAAAAAACTACTCGGGCGATTTATTTCAAATTTTGTGCAGCTATTTTTTATACCTTAAACTACTGCACGTAGGCCCGTAGAACAAAAAAAAATTTCGCAATTTGGGAAACATTTTTTTGATTGAAAAAAAAACGCGAAAAACTGGATAACCAATGTTCAAAAGTAAACCAATTTTTTAAAAATCTATTTAGGGCTCTAGATTTAGGCCCGTGCAGTCCTTTATACTTAAAACTAATGAAATATTTTTGGTAATTTGCTCACAATGAAAATGTTAACTTTTAACCTCAATAAAGAATTGAATAGTTTTTTGGTAGCTGTTTAAAAAAATTCATTTTAAGCAGTTTAACAGTGGACTAACCCCAGATAACATTTAATTATACTCTCAATGTTCTCGGTTTTAGAACATGAATTTCTTTTAGAAATCTAATTGGCAGAATGGAAATATCAAAGATGTCAGGGGAAATTAGCGGCTGCAGGAAAAATTGCAGCATTTTCACGAAGAAGGAATTGTGTCTAACAATGCCAAATACTACAGAAAAAAACTTTCATCTACTGGTTGTAGGATGCCTTATGAATCGCTATGTTCACTGAGTGGAAGTTATTCGAATGCAAGGCGAAGCAAAATTGCTGATGAATTTGTAGTTCTGCGAAGCAATTTATGAGCTTTGGGCGAATTGTTGGGATCAACTGGTCGGAAAACTCTTCAGATTTAAGCCCCATTTATGGCTTCGATTAAGAGGAAGTGTATTTAGGGGATAGTACCGGTTAGAATGCTATAATTTTCAATATTTTTTTAGCTCCTTCATTGTATATAAATTTTCAAATTTGCATGGCTAAAACACACATCTTGAAAATTAAAAAAAAATACTTTTGATATTTTTCTTCTTCATTTTTATACTAATTTATAGAGGTCGCCAAAGTTGATGTCTCGAAAAATACCTCGCCCCACTACGGACAGATAATCGCAAGAATGAAGAATTTGTGTTAACAAACCAAACCGCATTTAAATGAGGAATGTTTCTTACGTGGTAATCTACCACAATATTTAAAAAAAAATTGTCAAAAAAATTGCGGTTGTTTGAAATTTTTTTTGGCCGAAAAATCGCTTTTTTCACTTTGTTTCGCTTGCCAAACTTTTTGAGATTGATTTTTGGCTTATATTCTGGTAGATTATTACACAAGATACTTGAATAAAGTAGCACATCAAATTTGACTTAAATCGGTTCGGCCAATCCGAAGAATAAGTGTCCGCAGTTGGAAAAACGTCATTTCGAGAAAAACGCGTTTAATTCGATTACAGAAAATATTGCTTGAAAAACGAAAAAGGCGTACGCGCTCATACTGCCGTAACTTCTTTATTTTTGGGAATATCTTAATAAAATTTTGAGACGTGATTTCTCAAGGTATAATAAATTGAAAAATGAATAATTGATTTTCCAAAATTATAACCGGTACCACCTTCTTAAGAATCATCAAGTAAAAATGGGGAATTGCTCATCCGAGGGATGTTTAAAAAATAATGTGACTTTTCAAATTTCGCGGGCTACGCACATTCGATTTGCTCTCATAACATATGTTGACATTACCAGTCATATTGCATTCTTAGTTTGTTTTTGAAAGATATAAAGGTTAGATGTGTTTTGGTGTGTTTGGCGATTTTTTTTATCGAAAAAAATGGATCAAAGGATCTATTAAATTTTGAGTGTAAAATTAAACTAAGTGCTCTGACGCACTTAAAATGCTGACTGTGGCATTTGGTAAGTCTACTTTGAGCAGAACAAAAAAAAGGTTTATATGTGGTACAAGTTCTCCACGGAAGACCGAGAAGATGTTAATGACGATGTCCGCCATGGACGCCCCAGAACGCCAACAATCGATGAAAACGTTGAACCAGTGAAGAAAATTGGTTTGGAGAATCGTCGAATCATTATTAGAAAAGTTGCTGAGGATGTCGATATATTAGTTGGATCATGCCATGCAATTTTGTCGGATGTTTTGGGCAAGAAACGAGTTTATTCCGAAATTGCTAAACTATGACCAAAAGAACTGTCGCATGAGTATCGCTCAGGAGATGTTAAATGATGTCAACGACGATCCAAATTTGCTCGAAAGGGTCATAAATGGTGACGAAACAGTGCTTTATGGTTATGACGTTGCAACGAAAGCCCAATCATCTCAATGCAAGCGGCTAGAAGAGCCTAGAACGAAAAAAAAACACGCTAAGTTCGGTCAACTGTGAAGGTTTTGCTCATAGTTTTCGTTGTTTTTGCCAAAACGTTGTACGGTAAGTAATGAGCATTACTTTTGAATTATGCGCCGTATGCGTGAAGCAATACGGAAAAATCGCCTAGAATTGTGAAACAACTAGTCATGTACCTAGTCGTGCCATAAATATTGATACAACTGTAAATGCGGCCCGAGCGGATGATAGCTTCCTGGTAGCTAATTGCTATGTTAGTAGTCCTGATTGTTTACACATGCTCAAAACACGCGTCAAATCTTGTCATTGTAGCTTGACGCGTTACGATGAAGTGGTCTAGCAAAACGAACCGCATCGCTGTGATTGCTTTACACAAATCTGGAATAGAGAAAGGCCGAATTTTCGAAACACTAAAGCTTTTAAAAATCACGCGTGTTTTCGTGTATCGAACTATAGCGTTATTCATTGATACTGGAGGTGTAATAGACCATAAAAGATCCGGCAGACCGTGCTCGGCTCGTAAGTCACAAGCAATCAAAGCTGTATGGTCCAGAATCGCAAGGAATCCTGTCCGCCAGCAGAAAATCATGTCTCGTGAAATAAATATTGCGCCGAGAACCGCGAGTCGTATCATCAAAGAAGACTTGGGGCTTCCAGCCTTCAGAAGGCAAACAGGATACAGACTCAATACCGCTTTAAAACGAAATGAGCAGCAGCAGTTATTGAAATACGGCACAGGGTAGTGCAAAAGAATACTTTTTACCGACGAGAAGATCTTTACCGTGGAGGAATCCTTCAACAAACAAAATGATAGGATGTATGCACGGTATTCTAAGGAGGCTACAGAAAAGATCCCGAAGGTTGAACGAGGGCATTATGCAACATCAGTGATGGTTTGGTGAAGAGTGTCCTACGTCCATTTCTGTGAAAAGGGCGGGAAAACAGCTGTCAAAAGCTGTCTGTCGGATATATTAATGAAGGTAGTGGATCCCCTAAGTCGAACCATGTTTGAAAATAAAGAATGCGTTTCCCAACAAGACTCTGCGCCTGTCCACAAGGCAAAAACCACATAAGAGTGGTTGGGGAACCATGTGTTAGAGTTTATCAGCGTTAATTTGTGGCCATCAGCCAGTCCAGACTTTAGTCTCCTCGACTACAAATTGTGGTCAGTATTAGAGGGTATGGTCTGTAAAAAACGCCACCACAACCTGGAGTCGTTAAAACATGCGTTGGAAAAAGCTGCGGACGATTTTTCGATGGAAGTCGTGCGAGAATCAATAAACCAGTTGTCTGACAGACTGCGGCGGTGTACTCAAGCAAAAAGCGGCCATTTTGAATTTTTTATTATGTAGTGTGTTCGTTTTACAATAAATGGTAAAAAAATTAAAATTGAACTTTTAGTTTTATTATTATAATTAAAACGTATTGTATCAATATTTATGGCACGCCTTGGAATATTGCACCACGATAATGCGCCAGCTCGCACGACATTGCTTGTTTGTAATTTTTGCCCCAAAACAATACTGTAATCATGTCTCATCGGATTTGGGCCCCTGTGATTTTTTTCTTTTTTCAAAACCAGAAAAAACAATGAAAAGACGACGTTAAGCCAAGATTGAGGAGATATAGACTGCATCGCGGGAAAATCTCAATGTCATACGAAAAAAGCATATCAGAAGTGCTTCGAGGATTGGAAACAGCGCTGGCATAGGGGATTATATCTGAGGAGGACTAATTTAAAGGAGACGAAATAGATTTTGACAAGTTAATAAATATTTTTCGAGAAAAATGAAAAGTAACTCTTTTTAACTTCCCAGTATATGGGAAGTTCTTGTAATCGCCTCGAAAATCGAAATGGAAATTTTCAACATTTCTTTACGTTTTAAGGTCTTCATAGTATATATAAAGTGTTTTTAGAAAGAAGTATGTGTGTGTGTGTGTGTCCGTACGTACGTACGTGGACAGTTTTTTCTACGAGCATAACTCACGTAAATAACGTCCTATCGACTTTGTTGAGGTGTCAATCGAAGCGTCTTTGCAATCTTAAGAGCTGATTAGTTTTTGGGACACTTCGGTCGAGGGGGTTTGTTGTTTTGACCCTTTGAAGGTCATTTCTGTCATGCGTTATATCTCCGGAAGCAATCATACGATTTGCATAGTTAAGATGTCAATCGACGCGTATTAAAATTTGTGTGATTCTATCAAATTTTTAATCAGCAACAAAAGCCTTACGTAATCAATGAACGCTACAGTAGATGATATGATTGATATTAGCTCGTTTCAATTACGGTTATGAGTACCTCTCATTATTATTATTTAAAGTAGTAGTATTTTCATAATTTCTTTTGTGTTTAATATTTTTAATATTCATGTAAATATTACTGGGAAGTTGACCGTGTGGACCTCAAGGGTCGCACCTCGCAGCTTGTTTGAATAGACGTTCTACATCAATTGAAAAATCTGTAGGAGTAGAGTTCAGTAAGGATCTGTCACTAAAATGTTTGAAAAAAAGAACAAAGCATTCACATATAGGTTCAATTAATACATTAATAAATCAATTCACAAAATGAGTGCCTGCTTGATTCTACTCAAAAGTAGAGACTTCGTCGATGCCATTTAAAAATTGACTAATATTATTCGATCATAAAATATCATAGAGTTTAATGAAGAAATTGTTATCATGTTTTCGAAATTTAAAAATTGAAGCTGTAAAGTCCACGGAATCTTGAATTGCAATCAAATATGATAACTGTATTTTATAAATAAAAAATGATTTCAAATTTTCGGCGTGTTGAATTTATATTAAGTTTGCGTTTAACTCGCATTGCTGCATTCAATCCAAACTTGTGGCTCTTACCGTTCAGTGCAAAAAGCTACGCAAAATCTCTAAGTGGAAATACTAAAATATTTAACTTTTAATTAAGTAGTTACCGTAACTATCGTTGAGGGTGTACGAGGTTGAGTTGCTGATGGCGATCCCTTCTGTGGTCGTGGCGGCAGCAAGCGGAACTGCGTTGATTTCACTGCTTTCCTCCGGAGGCGATGTGGCCGCTGTGAACGTTTCAGTTGCCGCGACGCCCGTACCGAAATTCGTCTTGATTAAATGAACATTGCTGGTGACCAGAATTAATTGCAGGACAATTTGCAGCACATTAATGCAATTGAACCCTAGCGCCCCGGACATTTTCATGTGTGCGACGACGATAAACAACGAACAATGTCCTCGATGCTCGTCTGCCTACCGTCTCAACAGTTATCCTGGCTGTTTTTCGGACGCGACACTTGGAATTTATGTTAATCGTTAGTTTTCAATTATCCCGGCAGGCTGCGAGGATTATGGCGTGGCCGGAGAATAAGAGTGATGACAATCCGCGTCCTGAGCCGTCTGCTAATTTATTATTTTATCTTCCTCTGAGATTCTCTTGCCCGTGGCAGTTTCCCGTCGGGCATTGATTTTCCTAATGAAATTTTCAATGAATTGACGACACGCACGATAGAGAGCGGCTGAAAATTTGACACAAATTGCGAACGGGGCCCGACAAAATGGCGTGGGCACTATTAGCTGAAATACGTTTTACATGGAACGATGGCGGCTCTGATCGAGCTGCGAGTGGCTGTACGTTGAGGTAACGACATAATTGGCAGAGCGTTTAAATTATTCAAAAAAACCAAACGTGCCTCGTTTTTGGTGTCGTCCGAACGTTTTATGTTTTATGCATGCAGCGCGAGACTCATCGCAGAATATCTGTAATTAATCGACTATTGAATGGATTGGTAATTAAGGGAAACAAATTAGCTGTAGTAGGTATGAGGTATGTGCGTACAGAGGTAGGACAAAATGGCTGGCCGCGGTGGAATATTAATGGGAAAAAACGGTAATGAGAAGAATAAAGGTTGTGTGCATTGCTTGATCATCTGTTGAAACTTTTGAACGATGCGTTCGTAATAACGGAGAATTTTAAATCGGATGGAAGCGATGAAGAAGAAATTAATTAAAAAACATTGCAAAATCATTACAGACAGCTTAAGATAAAATTATTGATACATAGAATTGATAAGTGAAATTAATTTTTGAAATTTTTAATTCAATTCACTTTATTAATGGTGGTTGCTTTCCGCAGATTATGCAAACTAAGTTAAATATTGAATTTCGTTTAAATCCGGTGGGGTTAGCTGATGCCAAACAAAAAAGTAATATAATTGAATTTAGTTGCCATAATTGTACTGTTCATTTGAAATTCTTTTCTCTATCCTAAAAATATGCAATGAGTCGTCAATAAGCTATTATATATAAACATAATGCATCAATGACCCCAAGAATACATGGCGAGTTTATTTGCTGATCCTGACAAAGGCCAGGATAACTTCTATCAAGCGAACAATACACTGGGCATTTTCGAAAAACAAGTTGATTTGCTTGTAAAGGTGAAGGTAAAGAAATTTTTGTTTTTAAAGGGCTCTCTAAAATTAAGAGAGCCAGTTTGTTGCGTGATAAGTTTACAAGAATGTAACTGGCGTTTATTAGATATACACTACCGCTCATATGTATTTGCCCACCCAGATATTTTGAGATTTTCTGTATAAATAGACGTTTTTTTTATGTAAAACGGTTTGTTTTATTTCTTTTATATCTTTCGTTAATACTGACATCTTGTTGGTATAAAAATTTTGTAGGTGCAATTATAAAATCTACCAAATGTTTTTGAATACGATAAATGGGTTCTCAATGAAAATGACACTAACTCACTTCGGAGGTGATTTACCCTATCAGGTAACCGAATTTTTAGGGTTCTCTTTCATTATCGGATAAAGGTACTAGGTACTGTATTTAGAAATGCGTTGAATTTCAAGTTAACCTTTTTAATTGCGAATAAAATATAATTGAAAATTTATGCTGCCGGCGGACTTCTATTGAGCGATTGTTTAGTATGCCACAGACAAGAACTTTCGACTGAAATACGCAAGCAATCGTCAAACTTCTCGTAGATATCAGTAGACTACAACGTGAGCAAATTTAAGACGTCTGGAAGTGTCAGAAATATAAAAAAACGATGTGGAAGACCGAGGATCACGACTGCAGCTGAAGATAGTGATTGCCAGCAAACGTAACAGACGTCATACTGCTCCAGAAATAGCCGCTGAAGTGAATTTAGGGCGATCTGAGCACCTAAGGCTGAGGCTCCACATACGATTCCAAATCGGTTTCGGTTTGTTTGTTTTAAGAATGAACGTCATAGCGGCGCGACCTTTTCTTATTTTGCATGTTATCTATATGAGAACCGGGCGACCCTGCGTCCACGTCCGATTCGATCTATAACGCCGGTTTTACGACCCGTCTGGTTCATAACGACCCGGGTCGACGTTCCGATTCATAATCAGAACGAAGGCGCTTCCTTCTCGCTCATTTACACGCTTTCGCCATAAAATCGGATGACACCCGGCTCCACTGCCGGTTTTCCATAACCGATTTTCTGTATGCGCATGCGTTGTGTTCATTCGTTAAAAGGCAGTGAACGGAGAAGGCCATGGAGCAGGTGATAACGGCAGTTGCAAATAATCCGGCAATATGGAGTATTGCGGAGAAAGATTACCACAACAGGGAACTTTATGATGCTGCGTGGGAGAATGTTTGCCGAGAAGTGTGCCCTAGTGCCAGAATTCATCCATTTTAGGATTTTAGCACTGACACCATCAACAACGCAAGACAGATGTTTTCACGTTGAGCACCGACACGAGAATGAACACTAAACAAACAATCTGATTCAAGAGCCTCGCACGTTCTTATTTCAGATTTGGAATCGGACGTGGAGCCTTGAAGCCCGTCGTTCTTATTGTTTACGCATTCCAAATAATAATCGGTTTGGAATCGTACGTGGAGCCTCAGCCTTAGTGTGTCAATCGTCAAACGAAGGCTTCAGGAAGCAGACCTTCATGACCGTGTTGCGGTTAAAAATCATTATTACATACCAGAAATAAGAAGAAGATATTGGAATGGTCGAAACAATACAAAAATTGGACACCCGAAGACTGGGCAAAGATATTGTGGAGTGACGAATCGAAATTCCAAGTTTTTGGCTCCAGGCGCGAAGTCTTTGTGCGGAGGTCAGCAGTAGAACGGACATTAGACCAATGTTTAGTCCCTACCATCCAACATGGGGGTAGCTCTGTTATGATATGGGGTTGTTTTGGTGGAGATAGGATTGGTAATATTTGCCGAATACAAGGGGTAATGAGGAAGGAGCACTATCGGGAATTACTTGAAATTGAAATGTTGCCATCTGGACTGCGCATTTTTCGAGATAATTCACATTTCAGCACGAAAATGACCCGAAACATACCTCCAAGCTTGGTAAGGACTGTTTGAAGAAGCTATCAGCAGAAGGACTGCTTAATGTAATGGTTTGGCCACCGCAGTCTCCTGATCTCAACCCAATTGAGCTCTTATGTCATGAGCTGGATAGAAACGTCCGAAATGTTTGTCCAGCGTTCACCGGACATTTGTGGCATGTTCTACAATCAGAATGGAATAAAATTTCAGAAGAAACTTTAAATAAATTGCTAAGTAAAGCTGAAGCTGTAATTAAAAGTGTAGGTGGACACATTGATGATTCTAAAATTTAATGTAAATCATATTATTTCGTATCTTTTTGCCTAATTTGTGCTTAGAATTAAATAAAGAATAAATTCTATTCGTCAAAGGTTTTATTTTATTTCCTGATCCCGAATACACCACTTTTTCGGGGTGGGCAAATACATAAGAGCGGTAGTGTGCATTGGTATAACTGTTATAACACAGTGTAGATAAAAGAAGAGTGAACAGCAAAATCATACTTATGAGTAGAAATCACTAAGCTATTGAAAAAAGATGGATTGATACAAGTTATCAAATTAACTAACCAAGGAGTAGAGAAAATTATCCTGATTTCAGATAGTGGCTTATTTTGGGATATTCGAATATTTCAAATGCAGTGGTGGTCCACTCAAACAAAACGTGACTGCAAAATGAGACTCGTGCCGCGATTTCAACACGTTCGTAAAATATTGCAGAAAAAAATAAAGTATCATTTAGTGATCTTGAAAAACTTTTCGTATGTGTTTCGATTAAGAAGAAATGTGAACGTTAGACTACTCGCAACTTAATATATTATTTTCATTACTGGTTCATAATTAAGAATACAATTCGAACATCTCGATTGGTGTTGGTTTTTGTTTTGTTTATAAATGCGTACGAAAAAGTGGTATAGTGATTATTCATCATTTCGAATACATTTAAATTGTCTCCAAAATCAGCTGTTAGAAACACTATGAGCTAATATTTTGTCCAGGGTATTTTAGCGAAGCCATATTTCTTTTTTTGCGCGAATGTCACAAACAAATGTGGTTTCATTTGCACCTTTAACTTCGATGAATGAACAATTTTGGAAAATTTGAAGAATATATAGATTTATTCACGCTCTATGATCTTATAATGTTAGGAAATCAATGAAAACTTCATTTCATGTATAAAACAAAACTTATTATTGATTTTCTACTATCCACTAGGACCACACCTATGCTGCAGTGGCGAGGGGTGAAAAATTACTGTGGGTAAGCCGTTTACTATTTGAGAAGCCGGGAACCCTACCGGCTTTTTGATTTGTTCCCATATCCTATTGAGGAAAACCGAGCTGCCATTCCAACAAACCGGAGTTGAATGCCCACGGCACCTTAAATTATTGATGAAAACCAGACTCGGAAAGCTTTGCTGCAACTCTTACAGATGTTGATCGCTTTGCTGGCTATTATGGAACTATGAGGATGTGTAGAATGAAGAGAATGGAGTATAATGGAATAAACACTGAGATCAAGTGGAACGATTGTGCATGTTTACAGTGATGCATGCAAGTAAATAAACACTTCATTCCCTTATAAAACTGAAGTGTTAGACATTTTTGGAACATAATTGGAAAGGGAAGCCGATGGGAATCGGCTTATATGAACGCCTCGCCACTGCATGCTGTCCAAAATTACACTACCGATTGCTTCCTTTTGGGAATTATCACTTTAAAGTAAGACGGTCTTAAATGCAGTTTTTGAAATATAAAAAAATAACATTTTAGATAGTAAATTTGTATGTTATCTTACTAATGAAAAGACCTCCGGGGCCTACTTTCAAAGAAGTAAAATCGCTTTGAAAAAGTATCCGAAATTTGGGCACTTCCCTCTATTAAAGGGTAAAAAATTGTAATACAAAAGTCGTTTTCACGCAAATAGGAGATGAGCGAACTATGGAAGCAATGAGATACTTGACAGAATAAAAACATAAATGAAAATAGTTTAGAGGCTATTTGATCGAAAGTACAATCGACTGCTCTGATTTGTATGAACTGGGCTAGTTTGGACAAGAAAGTAGTAACTTCTAGACAATAATTGTGAATTCTGACGATGAAATGCAGCAATGGGGACGACCAAAGGCGTTTCTAATGGTATAGTGATTACTTAACTTTTAATCTCTAAAAATGAAATGATTTCCAAAGGAGAATTTAACCTGAAATACTTCATAGAGTAAATCAGATGAAATTTTGCATAAACATAGAAATGACTATCGAATTTTTTGCAGATATCTAAATTGGTATACTGTTTGGATGTAAACGAATGCTTAGCCGGACGTTTTTAAATGGATGGATAGAAAATGTCGATGTTAAAGGGTCAACCCCAGTGCCAGTGCAGTTAAAACTAGTCCCAAATACCAACATATTTCTGAAAAGGTTTCATACATATATTTCAGTATGATCTTCGGCAACATTTGATAGGACTCATCCTTTTTTCGATTATTTGACATACAAATAACAATTTTTTTTGCCTAAATGGCAGAGTCACTAAAAAGTTGAGCATTTTACGGTATTTTTTATTTTTATTTCCTGAGTTTCGATTGATTAATTCCATTCCAGTCTGAAGATTAATTCATGCCAACCTCGCTTCTGGCTTTATTTACGAATTACAAATTTCTAGCAATTTGTCTTGATCTGGCAATAAAGTTTCTATAAAACAATTAAATTCACCGCAATTCATCACTCACCGTTCAAAGGTTATATTTTCATTAGAAAGTACAAATATTGTTTAATAGCTTCTCCCCAATCAAGCTGTTGAAGCTAGAATGGAAAACAACAAATCTTTTTGAATATCTTTCTTTATTGGCTATCATTCGAACAGCCTGTATCGTCCAGTAGCGTATCAAACTGTATTTGACCTTTTCTCATTGACTCTGAATTGATAAAAGCTTAACAACGTTTTTTTTGCTGGGCACAAGAAGAGCGAACGAGTGCTTAATTGATGGCGGACGGGTTCATTGTCAATAAAATTTTCGTTTAACCTTCCGAAAGAAATCTAAATTACGTTTTTGCTAATAAGCCCATAATCTTTTTCGGTCGAAAAAAAAGTTTTATCTGTATTTCAAAACTTTTTAATTAGGCCTGGAAGAGACAGTGCTTAGCATTCGCATTTGTTTGCAATATGTAAAAAGTAGCAGATGGGTTCGAGGATTCTATCCGAAGGAGCCTCTTTCAGTGTTGGCAATTGGGCGAACGAGGAAGCATGTCATATCGCTCAAACTGCCCAGATTGAGCTCAGCTACTATTCACACCCTTCAATCGATTTATGCTTGTGCTCGCAAGTATCTGCAACAGATACCTGTGTTATAGCGCCTATATCTAGCTTCCTATCTGAGGCCCATTGTCTGCAGACAGGCTGAAATATTTCCTTTTCCTGCCGCCACCATGTCATTAGTGGGAGACATCACTAAGCACCGCAGTCCCTATTTCTATGATACGAATGTTAAATTCGGGCCGCAAGACTAGTCTTGGTCTGTCAACAATTACACAAGTTCCCTTCGTAGCCCAATTAGCGATGCGTATCTTATTTCCTTACCGCTCGGCTCATCGTTTTAGATGAACGTGAATATGAAATGAGGCGAAAGAATTTATTGTTTCTTTCCGCGCACACTGGCGACTATGATAATGGGTCGGTTCGGGGCGGGGCAGACGACTGTCGTTTTCAGCATTTCCAAATCGAGATAATGAGCAATGAGGGCTACTCGAAATATAATACATGCCATTGTTCCAGTCAAGGCTAATCTAGACACGGAGGGGGTTGCGAGAGTCCACCCAAGTCTAGGAGGCATCGACTACAGTTTTAATGAATTCAATTATTTTCCCGGGAATCCAAACAATGAAAATTATTATACTTTTGTCGTGTTGTTATTGTACGTTCAATTAAGACGTTTTTGTGACAGCCCAGTAAGCTGGGGTTAATTGAAAGAAATTCAAGGGAGTTTTAGTGGAATGACCCACTCATATTTTTCGGTGATACATAGAGCCATTAAATGAAATAGGGTGCGATTAGTTGTATTTGGGCCAAAACGACGGGGATTATTATCTTTTTCTATTGCCGGGGAGAGAAAGTCATTTCTTCATAAATTTATTTCTTATGAATAATGTTGCTCGATTAGTGAGGCTTGAATTATTCGAGGAATAAACGACGTCTGGATAATCAGACATTCAAGAAGAATAAAATCCACTGATGTGAATTTCATGCCGTCGTGAAAACAATCGCAAAACGCTGAGTTTTGAATCCCACGCTTCGCAGCAAAATGAAATTGTGTAGGAAGCTTCGGAGTTGTGGTATAACTATAAGCTATCTGATATGTCCTTTTAGATTTTCCTATCATATTTGATAATTGTGTACTGTATTGCGATGGCAGAACTATGTAAAAAGTACTTGCCCAATGGGTAAAAATATATCATCCCTTGAATTCTTTAGTTTTTTGTCATATATCCTTCAAGGATTTATCTTGATGAATTATAAAATCCTGGGAAAATTAAACAATGCAAACTTCCATCAAATGAATATCCTCAGTAAGTGCATAATGTTTTATTGAAAATTTATTTTGAAGCTTCAAGGACAGATCATCTTTAAGGTTTTCGTGAAAAAAAATATTCAACTTTAAACTTTTTTCGAACTTATTTTTTGTGCCGTGTGTGATCTATCAAAGATTTTGAGCGACAGTAGAACATGGATTTCGAAAAATTCCAATCCAATTTTCTGAACACTTGAGTGACCTTATCTTAAAATGTTTTAGATGTTTATTTAGTGAAGACAACTAGCTTTTCACATTTGATCTTATTCAAATGAGATGGCGCTTGCGCTGTTGAAGTACTTTAACACGAGAAGAATACTGGCCAAAGAATTGAATTGAAAGGCATGATTTCCATGGAAAGAGCTAAATTCATACATAAGAATTTACACCGTAATGAGATAGAATTGAGGGGAAAAACACTTACAGAATGAGAAACATGAATAATATAGTAGGAAGTGTGGTTTCGGCGTGTCGGATGGCAAATGACAGTACCTGAAGAGGATGCCACCCGACACGCCGAAACCACACTTCCTACTAAAATTAATTAGGAGCCAGCCTATAATCTGGAACAAAAAAGAACCTCCATTAATGTGCATTAAATAGTGTTAGCAGAGTTGCGAACCAAAATTGCACACTAGAAAACAATGTTGTTGACTAGAGTAGGAGGTTCTAACACATGTTATAATGAATAATATAGCTATAGCATTTGCCAGAGCTGATCGGCTAAAAGAAGACTCCTCCAACAAAGCAGCTAACATTTACAATACACTACCGGACAAAATTAAAAACATAGCGAACCCAACTTCTTTTAAAACGACACTGAAAAATATCTCCTTCAGGACCAATTTCGAAGTAATTTACAAGTACAATCAGCTCCACTAAACTCAAAACCAAACATGTAATCAACAGGGAAAAATTCATAAACATATAGTCTGAACTATAAATCTAACTAAAAGGACACTAAATCTTATAGATTTGGTACTATCCCTTATACCGATTTTAAATACGGAGAATTGCTAAATTTTGATGGAGTGATTGAAGGAAACGGAGGTGGTTTTAGTCGGTAGAAATCCGGCATGCCGAGAGGCACGAGCTGATTCGTATCTTTTGAAGATTTCCACCTCCCAACGTTGAAAAACAAATTATTTACGATCCTAGTTTTTGATGTCAAAAAAAGGCTACAGTTGTTTTAATAAATAAATTTTAAGCACTCATTTTCAGGCAAAAATTTTCGGAGTGTTGAGCTTTTCATCTTATATTTGTTGTACTTATCATCTATATTCCCCCATCGTTGATTTTTACACGTAGATTTTCGTTGAAACCGGACTAATTAAAAAATGTTGGAAGGCAAAAAACTAATGTTGCACTCCACAAATTAGAGTTTGAGCACTTGACGGACGCCCCATTCACCAAAAAATTGTGAACTTTACATAGAATTGGCCGCCGATTGTCTCGATTCAGCGATCGCGTCCTTCCCTTTACAGATCACAAAATCGATTTGATATCTACTGAGTCCTCTCAATGTTTGGACCGTTTAGCTGACTGACCGATTCAAGTCATGGTTTTAAGAAATTCATCAGTTTGGTCTGCCCTTCACGATTCTCAGGATGCGTTATAGAACGTGACGTTTATAAAATAGAATTTATTTTTTCTGAGCCCTCTGCGTTCCGAATCCATTTATATCCATTATATATCATCAATTTATCTAATGGATGATCGTTTTCTAGGTCTGCAGATTATTTTTCCGGTGTACTACCTTGGATTTTATCATTTTGAGGGCAACAAGAGCCTTTTCACCTCAACATTATTAGTGTACATGGTCGTGCTGCAACTTCCTTAGCACTGCCTCAAAGGGACAGGAATATTTCTTTAGTGTTGAAGAATTTATTGTGCTTTGATATTGATGGCATCATCGTACGCTATTTAAAAGAACTAAACTAATAGTGTTTTTGGTTTGCCTATCGTCCAAATTGAGGAGCCTGATGGGCAAGACCATCGCCCTGTTTTTGGCCCTATAAAGCGTTGTATCACATCGCTTTGAATTTTGGATTTGTGTCGGTCATCGTTATTTCGATCATCTCGACTAGCTTAGTACGTATTTCTGAATCAAGCATTCTTTGGTATAGCATCTACTACTGTGTCCAAAAAATAAGGTGACATTTGAATTTAAACTGCGCGCGTCAAAGGAGTTGGCGAGTTGGTTTGTTTTAAAGGGTTGGTAGGACTGTCTTTGACATCCCTGCCAAATCACACGTCAAAATATTTATTAGTGTTTGAGATACGCTTTGTTTTGTGAGTGAATTTCTGGTTTTTTGGGATGACGAAATTTGTTGAGCAAAGAATTTGCATTAAATTTTGTATGCGGAATCAATTTTCTGCTGCGGATTCGTTGAGGATGATGCACAAAGCCTTTGGTGATGAGACTATGTCGAAAAAAAATGTTTACAAGTGGTATAGTGAGTTCCAAGCAGGCCGTGAACGTGTCGAAGACGAAGAGCGCCCTGGGCGACCATCAATCATTTAGCATTTG
The DNA here is from genome assembly GCA_963942545.1 of Oxycera nigricornis. Classification (NCBI taxonomy): domain Eukaryota; kingdom Metazoa; phylum Arthropoda; class Insecta; order Diptera; family Stratiomyidae; genus Oxycera; species Oxycera nigricornis. Next base: position 30,231,666 of record OZ012660.1, read on the forward strand.
TTCTTCTGAGATTATCTGATATTTTACTGATTTTTCGAATCTGAAATTTTCCAATATAATTTTTTTGTTGCTATCGCCTGCCCAATAATATTGAATTGAATCGAATGTGTAAAATGCTTGGTGTTTCAACCCTCTTGATCCAAAATGCCTAGTGTCTCATTTATTTGCGAATATGTTTAACGTTCACAGCGCATTCGTGCTCTCAAATCTGCAGTTTCACTTCGCTATATTTGCTAAAGGAATATGAAATTATCGCTCCTCGGTGTTTGCCTTTGAAAACCAATAAAAAAATATTTTTTACATGCGCATACTTTTATTGGCTTGAGCTAAAGTTGTCGCATTGCTGAAAGCATAGTATATGCACAATTATTTGATTTTTTTAGGAAGTAACAGCTTCTACACCTCTCTTTGTTATTGTATGTAGGGCTTTTATGCTACATCGAGCACATTGCGAACTGAACATTTTCTCAAAGCTATTGTTGGGAAACTATTGCACAGCATTAAAATCAAATAAAAGAATTTAATTTGGGCTTAACGCAGGCCTTTTCACTCAATGGTAGTTACTAAAATTCGGATCGCCCATTTTGTGGCTCTTGTTACCAACATAAATTTCACATAGCAGTAAGCCTCAAAAGCTATTGCCTACCATTTTCTGGCGGAGGCGCATTTATTTCCAACCTGTTTATATCCCATAAACATTTATGGTTTCTCCAAATACTCCGCACTTTATGGAATTTTGTTTGATCATAAACGCCAAATAATTTATTGGATTGCAAAAAAAATATCGAAAACAGCAGCATTAGATTCTGACACAAACAGCATTCGCGGTCACATAATGATACGCTTGCATGGGATTGTGATAAATTGCGCCACGCCAACCGTTGTCATTTATTTCCAAGCAACATTAATAATTGCCAATGCAATACATAAAAAATGCATAGCTGAAGTACAAACCACAAAAATAATTGAAAATTTATGGAAAACATCTGCCACAATATCCCCGTTTCCCCTGCTCTTTTTATTGGTATCTTTATATGTGTTGTGGCACGCAACACACCGAATGCCACCCTTAAAATTATGCAGGGTGGCGGATAGCAACATAGCTGCAAATTTTGGCCACCTTGCAACAATAAAATCTGCAATAAAATGTAAATGTGAAAAGTTGAAAAAGATATAATTAGGGTGGGAATTTGATTATGGAAGTGACAAAAATTTAATAAGTAGTTGTTTATCATCAATTTGCGTGCGAGAGGACAAAGTCACCCGCTCGGAACAATGGATCCCGGGCAACTCGTCTGTTTATGGTTGGTTTGCCAGCGAAACTGTGGTCGTCACAAGGGTGGAGCGAAAAGACGAGCGTCGGGATGCAATGAATAAATTTATTCGGGGCACAAAAAGCTACTTAAAGCTGCTTTTATGATTTATTTTAGGGTGATTGCGTTTTATTATGTCATATTGCTATATTGTTTGTCGGTTATTTCATGGTGCATTGTTGCAGATTTTATGGTCACGTGAGTTTCGAAGCTGATAGAGAATATTATCATCAATATATTTATTTGATTGTTCACTAGGAGCATCGAAAGTATATTTTTTTTGTTAGCCAATAGTGAAATTGCTTAACCAACCAGTTTCATTAATATTTAACAAAATTTCATCATCAATCAATTATTTTCGCAATGAAATCTCCTGCATTCAATAGTTGAGTTTCCAAAATATATCCAGAAGATGAATTTTATCCTTATCCATGGAAACGGTTGGGAAAATGAGGTCCTTATGTGTTAGTAGCCTGAATTCTGAACGAATTGTAAGACAAGTGATGGCGAGTTTTAATTAAAGTTTATGGAACATCTTCACTATTTTTATGCCCAAAAACAAATACCTAAAAATAACATGAAATCATGGATTGGTATTTGTTGTGATTTTAAAATTTTATTTGTGATAATAGATGTGATAATGAGAGACAACAATTTCGAGCTTTTTATCAGTAATCAATCAGATGAAAGTTTTGGAATTTATTTGAAAATTGCGTTGTTGTTCCAACAAATTTTTCTTTATCAGTGATTGAATTCATTCTGTCCTCCGGATACTAAAGTGGTGGTGATTTCTGATAGGCTAGCTGAATTCAGCGGTTAGCTTTTCTCTAGTCTTTGCTTTAGCCCATTTTCTAAATTTTTCCGTGATCGCAAAGTTTTCCCGATTGGACACCAAAATCAATCCTCATCACAATTGAAAGTTAGATCGCCAAGCCATGCCATCTTGAACGCGAAAATTTAGGCCAAGCTTTGTCGATTAAAAGCAAAGCCAGATTTTGCCGACTACTAAAGCGATTTTTAGAAGCGCATTGGACTATGTGACTTCATCCACTGATTGTGAGTTACAGAATAAGGTTCGATTTTAAATATCGATTTCATATTTAGCTTTACGTGATTAAAATATTGCTCGTCTTCATTTACAGTGGAGCAAATATACATTTTCTTTGCTCTTAAACAAACAATTGCGAGACTATTGAATTCTATGGAAATTCATCATACTTTTCCAATGCTATTGCATTAGAATTATTCCTAAATCGTTACGTCCTCATCTAGTACAGTCAAAGCGTCCGAATTTTGAGGTAAACCGTGCATTTTGGGTAGGCAGATTTTTTTTTAATGCAATGCCTGGGCAATGGTATAGATAGCTTAAGTTCAAGTTTCTGGAGTCGCAGCTCCGGTCCTTTGGGCTCCATCTTCAAAACAAAAGAAATTGGGGGACCCTCATATCTCCTAAACTATGGCTCCCACAAGAAAGTTGTGTATGGCAAACTTTCGTAGAATAAAATGTTCAGCAAGTTGTTCATACATCACTTTTGGCCTAAAAATGTGTTTTTCACGTGAGTTTTCCCCCTTTGGGATGCAATAGCTCCCGCCATTGTACAGCGATCACAACAATCAATAACGAAAACGACTTGCAACAAAATTGTCTTAAAGTTTTTCTCTATGTGTTTTGGGGTTAAAGTGAAAACATCGGATTTGTGGCGCTCGAAAGATATTCCCCCCGTTTTTGGATGTCGTTTTAGGCATATAACTTTTTAGTTATTGATGCCATGTGAAAGTGATCTATGGAAGACTTGCTAAAAAATTAATTCTACGCAAGTTCGATATACACAACTTTCTTGCGGGGGCCTTGGTTTCGAAGATAAGGGGTGCCCCACTTTTTGCTTGTTTTCAAGATGGAGCCCAGAGCATTGCGGCTGCGACCCCAGAAACTTGGATTTAAGCTGCCAGTAAGGCATACCACGCATTGCACTAAAAATTTGCTTGTCTACCAAAATGCTTCGCGACTTTCGCAACGGAGGTTTGTCATCAGAAGCCGATTATTTGGCCTAAAAACGGGGTTTTCACGCGACTTTCTCCCTTTGGGATGGAATAACTCCCGCTAATGTACAGTGACTGGAACAATCAATACCGCAAACGATTTGTGACAAAATTTTCTTGGAAAAATGTCCCAACGTGTTTCGCGTGAAACGTGGAAATAAAGAATTTGTGGCGCCCGAAAGATGTTCCCCCTTTTTTTGTGTGGTTTTTGGCTTGTAACTTTTTTATTAATGACCAAACGTAAAAGTGATGTATGAACGACTTGCTAAACATTTTATTCTACGCAAGTTTGCTATGCACAATTTTCTTGTTGGAGCCATAGTTTCGGAGATATTAGGGTGCTCCAACTTCTTTTGTTTTGAAGATGGAGCCCAAAGGACAGGAGCTGCGACCACAGAAACTTGAACTTAGGCTATCTATACCATTGCTCACGTATTGCATTCAAAAAATTTCTGCCTAACCAAAATGCACGGTCAAACTCCTATTTGACTGTACTAATCTTGTTTCAAATGAATGCTATGCATGGTCTCTTTTAAGTTCTATATTATCTGTTTTTTTCATGATTGCTTTGCATTCTCGACTTACTAGGCTGTTCAAAAAGTATGGTAGATACCTAACAACAGACGGGGACACAAACAAAGAAATCTGTTTGTTGCCAGATGGAACCAACATTCAGCCGACCAAATGTCAAATTCAATGACACGCCACATATTGGGCTTTGTGTGACAGCCGTAGAAGGTGAACAACTATGATTATTTTGCTCAAAATTAAAAAATAAAATTAATTTTGTGTTGTGATAAAAGTCTATTTTATGAATACCCCAAAAGACACAAAAAAGATCTATAGACATTATGGCCAATCTGCTTCGTCAGAAGAAGTGGTTAAATACTGGATGACCGAATTCAAACGTTGTTTTACGTGCAAAAGTGATGAATACCGTCGCAGGTGAACAGGTCGCCTTATTGAGATAACAACACCAAACATGATTACAAAAATCCATGATATGATATTGGAAAACGTATGTCTATTTATAGTAAATATGACATTCATAATTTTTTTAATTTTTTTTCTTCATTTTTTGGTAAAGTTCAAGACTATGGCCCCACCTCCGAAGGGAATGGGAGTAGGGTACTACCCCATGAGGAGTTATGCGGGTTCCCCAGCTAAAACAAGGTTATTTTGCCTATTTTTAGAGATCACAACAGTAAAATTGACCTTGGATGTACTTTTCAGACATTTTTGGAAGTCGAAAGAACAAAAAAAACAAAAGAATTTTTTTTGGCAAAAAATAAAAATAAAATAGTAAACAAAAAATATATAAAAAAATTTATGTCATTTTACCGTACATGTAGTATAACGAACTTTTTATGCCATAGTAGTAGAGGACCCCCCTCTTACCCCCTTTTACCTCCGAAAAAAAATTTAAAAAAAAATTCGTAAAAAAAATTAAATACGCGCGGGTGGAAGAGGGGACCGAGGAGCGACGGAAAAGATGCAAAACATGTGTCCAAAGTGTTATCCCTATTTTTATTACATTTATGGTAAAAATGGTATTCATCAATTTTGATGATTTTATTTTTGTTCTACAAAAAACTTTTTATTCGACATCCAAACAAGTCTAAAAATTACTTTCCAGATCAATTTTACGGTTTCTGTGATCTCTGGAAATAGACAAAATAACCATTTTTTAGTGATGGGAAACCCCAAGACTTATGGGGCCGTGGCCGATGCGAACTTTTTATGTCATAATAGAAGCACCCTTGTCATTCGATCCCCCCATAATCTTAACACTTAAGGAATCGCTAATGGGTCCAGTAGACCCAGTACTTCTTATCTTGCTTAACAACTTTCAAAGCTGGACGTTTGCGACGTTGCCGCTCTTAGTACCTTTCATGGACAGTGTATCACAGAAAATGACGATATTGTTAGTTAGTTAGTGCGCGACGTGTAAGTGCTACGGACGTAAAAAGTGTGTGTAGGTTCGTTGGACCCGGTAGCGACTAAATACGTAAGTGATTTTCTCATATTTTTACTACTAATATTTACTCATTTTCTTTATTTTATTTCGTAGCAAATGGCTTCTAACAAGTTTTTGACGCGTCAAGAGATAGAAGAATATTTGAACAATATTGGCATATGCTAGATTTTGTTTAAAATAAGTATTTATAGAAATTATGATGACTAGTCTAAATCTTGTCATAAAACTATAGAGAAATTCGTATATTTTTGTAACGGCTTTTGGTTCAAGTTAAAACAATAAATATTAATATTGGATTGAAACATGTTTTTTTTAAACATATATAATTCTTATTAGAAAGTAAACTTTTACTTTTATTAAACGGTTTTTGAGTAAACTTATGATATTATACTGGGTTCATTGGACCCAGTAGCGAGTACTAGTGCTTAAAATTAGGGTGCGACTCCTTAAGTGTTAACCATCATCGAAATGTTTAAAAGCGAACAAAACATCCATGCAGTAAGGGGTTAAATTTGCGCATTCATTTACTTTTGATACTTGTTTTATTTTACAAATCTAATTTGGGATACTAATCAAAATTTATTTCTCGACTGTGCTGTGCCGGAGGACCATTATTGTCGCTATTTGCCATGACAAAGACTTTGGCGTGCGTCTGACATTCCCAGCACTAGTACCAAAATATCCGGGAAGGATATCGCTCCTTCGATATTAGAAACAGTATTTCCGGGGCGAAAATTTTCGTATGAGTTCCATTCGCGACAATTCCCAGCACAACTCGATGCTAAATTTGACACATGAGCTGGACCTGAACTTGAAAGCCGCCTCGCCAAGTGCAATGAACCTTTGGATGGAGAGCGCATCTCGCCGCGGCGGCTGCCTTCGAATTTCGGCAATAATTTATTGAAACAGTTCCCAGCGCGGCGGCGGGAACGTGAACTTGTCCCACGGCCGCCACCGAAATTCCGTGGGAAGAACGTTAAGCGCTCCATGCTCCAGCGCCTTGCGGCCGTCCCACCCCAACTAGCAACAGCACGGCCAGGAACCAGGGTCGGCCGAAAATAGATTGGGGCCGCGACTCCGGCAATCTAATTCGAGTCAGCTGTCAAAGGACGTCTGAACGGAACGTGAGGAAAGCGTGCCGCCACCCCCTTCCCCCTTGGCAAGGTTAGTAAATCAACCAGACAATACAACGCCGGAATATGCAGCTCAAGCGTTGGAGATGCGTGCGAACAGAAATGGGGACGGGGCTCGCACATAATTCTGCATAAATTTTCTGGCCGCTACAAAAGTCGCGGCGAGGGCACACTGTAAACAGAATAAAACAAAAACAAAGCCGACCCGCATCCGAGGACACGCGACGGCCGCCCGAGTCGTGGCGAATGCACACACACTGCCCAGTGCGCAGCATCGCTGACACGCGCTCGACGCAACACACACCTTTATCGATTTATCTACGTCACGGAGCTGTCACTCTCGTGGGCTCCCTTGCTATGCGTTTTGCGCGGACGTCGCTAATTGACGCGAATTGGCGAAATCGTCGCTGGCAAGTGCAAATGGGGTCGATGGCAATGCAACACACACAATTCTGGGGCGATGTTAATTGATGGCTTGGGGCTGGGTTGCGTATAGGGCTTGTCCACAGCGCTCCTCGCGCCAATTGGGTACAACCTCTGACACAAAACCTCTTCAGCTTGGTCTGTTTTCGCCTGCTGACCTTTGTGCGTTGAGGGACTTTCCCATTCACTGGACGGCCGACACTTTCGCGTAATGCACTCGGCAAATGCCGCACTTTGCGCGTAAACAAGACGAGAACGCGAAGACTGCGAGGCGCGGTCGGATTTTTCACTGAGAAAAACACTTTTCCGCAAATTGAGCGAACGGTCACGGGCGGAGCGATTGACGGCGAAAACAAGTTTCAGCGAGTTTCCTCAGCTGCGGAGTCGCGGCGAAATGCCGTGCAACGAGATCTGGCAGTGCTAGTGCCGGATTCCGGATTCGGAGTAGTTGATTCTAGTGTCGAAGGATGAGTAAATGGCGGGAACGGTTTTAAAATGCATTTAACATGGCTTTTGATAGAAGACCCTCAATTCTCTTAATGCGTGAGCAGGATTAACTAAGATCTGATGACATTATTCGAGCAATTAAGTCGAAAATTTGAAAAATATTAACAAGCAATATTGTCGTACATTGTATCATAATTAATAATACCGACATAAATATTCAAGGATTGAACTTCAATCTAGAAATTAGGACTACTCGAATATGTTTTCTAAATAGCCCGCGGGGGGATGTGATTCTTGAAGACACCTTGCCAGTAAGATTTGAATGTCAGTTTTAATCATAGAATATTATAAAACTCATGTGATAAAGCGAAATCAGATATTATTATTCGTATCAGCCCCTATTTATTATAAATAAGGTACTTGGTGCAAATAAGACCCACGTTGTTTTTAACGATAATATTTCGATGAATGAAAATGCAAAGAAATATAAATAAAAGTATTTTTTACCTATGTATTTATTTGTTACGAGTAATAAAAGGAAAATTTACCATTTCCTAACAAAACAAGCCGCGAGGTGCGACCCTTGAGGTCCACACGGTCAACTTCCCAGTAATATCTACATAAACACAAAAAACATTAAACACAATAATAATTTTGAAAACAATACTACTTTAAATAATAATAATGAGAGGTATTCATAGCAGTAACAGGAATGAGTTAATATTAATCATATCATCTACGGAATGTTTTTTATGGATTTCCAACATTTAAGCAGTTTGTTTATTGCAAAAATTATTATAAACCTGCTCGAATTATGCAAATATTATAAAACTTGGATTGAATTTACAACAATTTCCTTAGAATAAAAGATATAAAGTAATATCATTCGCATGAACCCTCTATACATGATAACTTTGAATGATTTTTAATTTTTTAATTTAGTTTTTCATAATCATGGAAAATCGTTTTGCTGAATTCTCTTCAAAAACTGATAAGAATGTATAAATTTTATAAACATTTATTACTGTGCTGTGCAAATCAGGTTAAAAAAATAAATTTTTATGAAAAAACCCTAAAACCGTAAAAGTCTAATTTTTTGCATTTTCTTTTATTAAATTAAAAAGCGGCTGAAACAATTTTTATATAATGTTAAAAAAATCGCAAAAATGTTAATACACGTCAACTGACATCTTAATGATGCAAATATTATATCTGGTTCGTGAGATATAGTGAATGATAAAAATGACCTTGAAAATCATAATGACTTTTAATGATTTTTTATTTTTTATTTAATTTTTCACGTAATCATGAGAAAAAGCTTTGATTGTGTTTTTACAAACATTGTTTGGAGTATCTAAATTTTATAAACATTGATTATTATATTTCGCAAATCAGGTTAAAAATTTATTGTTTATGCAAAAACCCTAATTTTTTGCAGTTTTTTTCTTAAATTAAAAAAACGGCTCCAACATTTTTTTCCAAAATTTGATAGATTCACGCAAATGTTAAGACGCGTCGATTGACATCTTAACAATGCAAATCGTATGTTTGGTTCGCGAGATAGAGCGCATGACAGAAATGACCTTCAAAGAAGCAAAACAACAAACCCCCCGACCGAAATGTTCCAAAAACTAATCAGCTCTTAAGATTGCAAAGACGCTTCGATTGACACCTTAACGAAGTCAATACGAGTTTTTTCACGTGAGTTATGCTCGTAGAAAAAAGTGTCCACGAACGCACATACGTACGTACGGACGGACGTACGTACATACACACACACACATACATACTTCTTTCTAAAAACACTTTATATATACTCTATAGACCTCAAAACGTAAAGAAATGTTGAAAATTTCAATTTCGATTTTCGAGGCGATTACAAGAACTTCCCATATACTGGGAAGTTAATATGGGCAAAGATAAAATTTTCGCGAACCTTAGCAAGTGATCATATTAAATCACGGACATCTATTAAGGCCTATGAGCCTATATCATAGATAATCCTATCAAAAACGTGTTTATATAATAAATCTGTTTCACAACATTTCTTTGTTTCTTTATCTTTGGATGATGAAAGATTTGATTAAATAATGATATATAAGTTTACTTCAATAATCTGTTAAACTTTTCGTGTTATTTTGAACAAGAAATACATAATAAAGCATCAAAAAATGAACACATCTGTCGCCTTAAGTTTGTCGTGACAGATGGATTGAATCAAGATGTATTTTCAAAAAAGATAATAGTCATTGACAAAGAAATAGTTAAAGTTTTAATAAGCTCTTTTAAAATACTGTACTTTATTTATTGGCAACTGCGCCAGGAGCACAAATCAGACATAAGGCCTGTTTTTGGAAACATATCCAGCTAAAGTTGTAAATTTATATTATATATAATACGAGAGGTGTTCAAAAAATAATGGGAATATAAAGGTATAATTTTATTTTTCAATGTTATTACCTTTTATACACTTAACGTATCGTTTCTCTAGACCTTCAATTCCTCTTTAAAAAAAAAATTCCATCTTGGCCACCTAAAGAATCGTTTATTGTGGTTAACACTTCTTCGTCACCTTCAAATTTGTTGCCTCTCAAATGGTCTGTCAAAAGCGGAAATAAATAAAAACCATTGAGGGCCAAGTCCGGTGAAAATGCCGGATGCTCGACAATCTCAAAGCCAGCATCTTGTATTGCTGCCATGGCAACTGCAGATTTGTTTGCTGCTGCGTTGTCCTGATGAAACAGAACTTTTTTCGCAAGTTATCCTCGTCGTTTTTCACGGATTTCGTGACGTGATTTTTTTATTTGTTCGAAGCACATCTTTTCTGTTATATTGGAGCCATAATCAAGGTATTCAACCATTATAACTCCTTGGCTACCCCGAAAAAGAGAGCACATGGATTTTGGCTGCAGACGAAAATATTGTAACTTCTTTAGGCTTGGAGATGATGGTCTTTTCCATGGCATTGATTGCTGTTTTGTCTCAGCGTCGTAATGATGAAGTCATGTTTTATCCATTGTTATGAATCGAGCCAAAAAACGATCAGGATATTGGTGAAATAATTCCAACGAGCTCTTCGAAACCTTGTATCGCGTTTGCTTTTGTGCGCCCGTTAGCATTCTTGGTATTCAACGCGGGGATAATTTTTTCATCTCTTAATGATCTTGCAAAATGATATGTTCACTCCCAGTTGAAATCTTTAATTCTTCAGCATTAAAACGAACTATTACACGATAATCTTCCAAAACAGTTTTTTTTACCTTTTTGACCATTTTCTGAGTGACTGAAGTCGAAGGGCGACCCGAACGCGAATCATCTTTAACAGTTATTCTTTCAAGTTTAAACCCTGCATACCTGCCACTGTAGACTATTTCGGAGTAGTCGCGTCTAATGACCCTCGTAATTCTTTAAAAACATGTTCGGTGGTAAAAAATTTCAAGCGAAAAATATTTTATCACCGTCCGAATTTTAATATAATCCATTTTTATCGAAACGTATCAACAAACAATACCGCTAAGATAAAAAAATTAATTATTTGTGGGTATTCTGATAGAGACCTGGTCAATACGAAAGAAAAATGATTTTTTCAAAGTAACCCCATAAATATGTCATTCTCATTACTTTTTGAACGTCTCTTGTATTTATGACTTACTTGAAAGCTACAATTAGTAAAGTAAAAAGCTAGGACTCCATATACAGTGGGTAAAAAAAGTTTAGACACGACGTACCCAGCGAGAAAAGTTTTAACTTTTCAGTGATATTTTTATGGAGAATGTGATTATTTTCACATTATCTCAGGAGATATAATGATGTTTCTTTTGTTATGTTACTGAAATATACCTTCCAATCTCCTGATATAATGTGAAAATAATCACATTCTCGATAAAAATATCACTGAAAAGTTAAAACTTTTCTCGCTGGGTGTATCGTGCCGTAACTTTTTTCACCCACTGTATATGAATAACTCAAATGAAAACGTTGTAACACCTTGAAAGTACTAACTCAACTTGAAATTACGAAAATTTTAAAATGGACCATAAAAATTGCTTTTTTGCAAATACCATGCGACCACTAGCGCATGTGGCACTTTTACACTTCGTACCGTTTTATGAGGTTGCGTTACAATGTATACTCCTAGAATCTAGGAGAACTTTTTTCAGTTCATTTTTGTTAGAAATCGGACGCTTCCTAATTTTCGTTTCAAGCTTTGATCACATAAGCTCTAAGCCATACGTCCGGTGATTGTGGCGGGGTTTTGATCACTTTCGGGCAGCTATGCAAACACAATTCTTTCACAAGGAAAGAAGAATGTTCTGAGTCATTATCCTGGTAAAATGCAAAATTATTCTCCATGCCCAGATTCTTCACGCTTACTTTGAGACTTATAGGAAGAATGTCTAAATAGACGTGTTTGTCAACTATGCCATTAATAAAGTGGAGATTTCCCACTCCTGACTGACGCTGCCATGAAATCCCAAACCGTTACTCCATCGCCTCCATGTTTTAAACTGTGTCAGAGATTTTTTTCGAACATTTGTCAGCTGATTTTCTCCACACATACATACGAGCTACCATCAGATCCAAAGATGTTAAATTTACTTTCATCACCAAACAAACTGTACTCCAAAACTTAGGATCCTTCTTTAAATAATCTTGTGCAAACGTCATTTTGGTTTTGCAGCTGACAAATGGCTTTTTTCTAGCTACCCGTCCATTATATTCCTTGCTTCGAAGCATGCGTCGAATGGTTTCAGCACTAAGCTCCTTGAGTAAATGCTGTTTAGTTTCAGATGCCAATTGTGGTGCACTCATTTTTGGATTTATCTTGATAAATCGTAGAATCCATCTCTCATCTGCATCGGTAAGGACTTTTCTCGTAGTATTTCTTTTTTGTCGGCCACTCAATATTCGTTTTTGAATCTTTTGACAATATTTTGAAGCGTTGAATGACTCTTTTGGACAAGTTCGCTTATTTCCCGGAAGGATTTTCCACTTTTATAGTGGTCAATAACGAGGTTTCTTACCTCTACCGTCGTATGAGACTCTAATTTCGATTGTTGGTAGACCATCAGTGAAACACTAATATGGCTATAAACTATGATAAACGCACTGAGCGACGACTACAGCTGAGCAAAGGGCAGTAGCTGACTCACAGACTGAGGAAAAACCGACTGAAAGTAAACAAATGTCAATTTAACTGTGCGGTTAAAATTCCAGCGCTTATCGTTTGTTTTTATTTTTCATTCAACCATTCATTTTTGTTCGGCCACTTTAGCATGTGCAAATTGCTTCCATAAGGTTTTTGGATGCAATGCGTTTTAGTGATGGAACCGACTTATTGAAGTTCTGAAACTAAGGTATACCATCTTGAGTGAGAGTCACTGTACCTTGAAACTAAGGTCCATGCGAAAGAAGTCGTGGGTGTACATAGAGTATTTAATTAATCTTTTCACTCGAGAACTCATAAACAGGCACTATTTTCCTTTTAAGGCATGCAAACTGGAAAATTCCTTGGGTTGAATTCCGCACATTTACTCCTTTTATTCTTAGGTAATATAAACTTTAACTTATGGACACTTTTTTAGTGGACCAAGTAGTGAACCTTTCGAGGAGTCTATTTGACGGAGATATTTTTTTTACGAAGTTTCTAGCTTTATTGCTTAGTGCTTGTCTGGTTGAATCCTTGTTTTAACTCGAGCCGTAGCATTTCTTTATTTCGTTCGCTTCCGTACAGCTTTCAGTCATGAGTAATGAATCTTAATAACGTTGATTTTCTTTTTGAATTTTTATCAAGCCGGCCAAAGTTTTTAATCAGATTTTTTCAACTTTCCAGTAGCTGAGAAGTTCTTGTAATCGCCTCGAAAATCGAAATTGAAATTTTCAACATTTCTTTACGTTTTGAGGTCTTTTGAGTATATTTTGTGTTTTTGAGATGAAGTTTGTATGTGTGTGTATGTGTGTATGCGAACGTACGTACGGTACGTTCAAGACAGTTTGTTCTACGAGCATAACACGCGTAAAAAAAGTTGCATGGACTTCGTTACGGTGTCAATCGGAACGTCTTTTAACAGCTGATTAGTTTTTGGTAACCTTCGGGCGGTTGGTTTTTTTATTTTGACCCCATCAAGGTCATTTATGTCATGCACTATATTTTGCGAACCACATATCGAACTTGCATCGTTAATGTGTCAATCGACGAGAATTAAAAATTTTGTGGTTCTATCAAATTTCGAAAAAAACATTGCATTTCTTTTTAATTTAAAAAAATTGGAAAAATTGGGGTTTTCTACATAAAAAAATAAATTTTTGACCTGATCTGCGCAACACAGTAACCCATATACTCTTAACAGTTTTTATAAAACAAAACAGTAAAACTTTTTTCATGATCACAAAAATAATTAAATTAAAAATAAAAAAATCATTGAAAGTCACTATGTAAAAGGGTTCATTCTAAAGACATCGTTTTAATGTCTATCAAAGCTCCCTAATATTTTCATAATTTGAGCAGACTTACAACAATTTTTCCAGGACCGTTTTTTATTTTAATGAATGCTCAAAATTTCACAAAAACATATTTTTTTTCAATCAAATTTAATTTTGTGGTAATTAACGCTTGTTTAGAATATAAAAATACCTCACTTTTGTATAGAAAACTGATTCAAATTGTATAAAAGGATAATATTTACTGATTTCTGAACTGTTTCCCAGGAACATGTAGTTTGACGTACTCTGTATCTTTTCTTTAAGGTCTTTCGTATTTTTGGCTGCTTACCATAGTCTAACAAACAAAAATATCAAGGTAATTAAAATCATAGCTAAAAAACCAGTACTTTATAGAAACACGCTTAGCTGTCCGTCACTAGAACCTTTTCTCCAAGAGAAAAAAATTTCATGTTAAACTGTTAAGTAACAGACAATATACGAGCATCCTGTTTCGATTGACTTTCTTATAATCAGGATTATTTCTCTGTCGATGATTTGATTGACGGATTCCTTAAAATTACATTATACGTTCAGTCTCAGAAAAAATGCTCATAAATAATTTTTGAAGCCTTGTTTCCAAAATGTTATTGGCTATTCAATTATAAATTTATTTTGGCTTCGGTTTAGTTTCGTTTCAATCAATTATTAAAAACAAAAATATTACTTACTACTCCCAGATATGTCTGCAATTGCTTACCTGCAAAAAGAAAAGAGGAAAATTGTTAGAATTTCAAAATTAAGTCAAGCTAAAATGCCACAATAATATTTACATTAACTTTAACAGTTACTAAACATCTCGAAGGCATCAAATCTACGCACTTCTGTTTTAAATAAACAAAATGAATTATTTGTAACCGGCCTCCACTAGCGAAACACTCCATTCTTGAATATTACTTTGCCCCAAGCCAAAATATTATTTCCAACAAAATTTCGATCGCAACTTCTTCACTTCAATCAAAACGGGAACTGGTTGAAGGGCGGCAAAGCGTCACCCGAAGCGTCCTTTAAGTAAATCAAACTACGCAATCTTTTGCTACAACGGAACGTACTTTTCGTGATTAATTTTACAACCGCATTAATGAAAATTGGAAAGTGGTAAAACCACTGCAGGGACTATCGGCCAAAACTTTATCTTTCACTTGGTGTCCGTGATTATGATGGAATCTTTTAGTTTCTTCCCCGACCTTGATGTTCGTCCTTAATGAAAGTGTGGGCGTCACTCCTTGCTTTCGCAGATGTTGTTAATATTGCCACGGATAAATTTTTCGCGGCCATAAATTCAAGCGAAATTCAATTAGATTCGATGACCATTATCGATTGCTGGGTCCTGTCCGTGGGAAGGCTTTTGGGCTGCCTTGCTTAGAGAGTGTAGGAGCAGAAGGACTCTGATCTGAAGTCAAGGCACGTTTTCTTAGAGGAAAAGTTGAAGAACTAAGCAGATGTAATTAGCATTGGAGCGTCGACCAGGCTGCCGAGGCCACCCGTCGCGTTCATTCAAGTGGCGAGGATACTATGGCAAGGATCTAGCATGGGAGCCCTTTCCGCATTCGTGACTGGTTCTTGTTCCTCCTGGTTGTGGAAGTTCCAGCTCGGTTGCATAGTGAGGCAATTTTCAAGTGTGAATTTTAATCGGGACTATCCTTGACAATGAAGCTGTTACAAGGGACACGTTGAACGGCGTTGGATGACATCATTTAATTGATGATTTTACAATCTGCTGTGATTGTCTTTTAATTGAGTTCGCGGAGGCGAAGTGAAGTGATTTGCTTGTGTTTGCTTTGGAATTAGGTTTCATGAACGACGAGACATAGATCCTTCTTCGATGTTGAAATATTGTTGAGAGTCATTGATATGATTACATTATTTCAAGCAATCAGCCATTTTAGAGAAATCAATGTTTTTTTCGTAGCGGTGAACATAAATGAAAATTTTAATTGGGAAATATCATACAAAATTTTCAAACCTAAAAAACTACAGCACATATTTTGTCTTAGAAGTCTTTAAAAACATCACATCATTGATTAAACAAGATAAAACCGTGCAGTTTTTTAACTACAAATACGTCAAAAAAATAACATAATAAAAGAAATTCCATTACACCTGAATATCAGAAAACATCATAGCTAAATATATAGACCAGGGCGGATCTGTTTTCAGTTCGTCGTTGAAAGGGGGCACACTGATTTTTGCTGGAAAAGTTGGGTAATAGCTCGTATGACAATAATTGACCTATGCAGTTTCTCAAAAAAGTCGGAAACATTTTTAAAAAAAATCGAAATGTTTAAAAAAAAATTTAAAACAAACCATGAGGTGCGCCCCATGAGGTCCACACGGTCAACTTCCCAGTAATATCTAAAAATATATTAAAAATATTAAACACAATAATAATTATGGAAATAATACTACTCCAAATAATAAAAATGTACTTCTCGTAAAATTGATTACGTACGGATTTTGGTGCATTGGTTTGATTGATTATTCACACGGATAAATTGGAGGGGGGACAGGTTACATAGCAGTTTTTTCATTAAAGTTAAAACATGGTGCTGTGAAGATTATTGAAAATCTTCTCAAATTTTGCAAATATTAATAAACTTTGATTGACTGATTAAGGTATTATGATTCGAATGAATCCTTTTTACATGGTGACTTTGAATGATTTTTTATTTTTAATTGTTTTTTGTAATCATGAGAAAAGTTTTTGCTGGTTTCTTCACAAAAATTGATAAAACTTTATAAATTCTACAAACATTTATTATTACGATGTGCAAATCAGGTTAAAAATGAATTTTTTTATGAAAAAACCCTACTTTTCGAATTTTTTCTTAATAAATTAAAAAAACGATTTAACGATTTTTTAAAAATATAAAAACATCAGAAAAATGAAAATACGCGTCGATTGACACTTTAATGATGGAAATATTATATTCAGTTCTCGAGATATAATGAATGTCGTAAATGACCTTGAACGTTTAATGATTTTTTATTTTTTATTTAATTTTTTTTGTAATCATGAAAAAAACTTTGGCTGGTTTTTTTACAAAAACTATTTGGAGTATGTAAATTTTATAAACATTGATTACTTAGGTTTGAAAATCAGGTTGAAAATTTTGTGTTTTTGAAAAAAAACCTAATTTTTTGTACTTTTTTTTTAAAAATTAAAAAACTGCTCGAAGAATTTTTTTAAAAATTTGAAAGAATCACGCAAACGGCAATACGCGTCAATTGACACCTTGTTCAAAAAAATCGTACGCTTGGTTCGCGAGATATAGCGCATGCCAGAAATGACCTTCAAACGGGCAAAACAGCAAACTCCCCCGACCGAAGTTTCCCAAAAACTAATCAGCTCTTAAAATTGCAAAGACGCTTCGATTGACACCTCAACAAAGTTGATACGACTTTGTTTACGTGAGTTATCGTCGTAGAAAAAAGTGTCCACGAACGTACATACGTACGTACGTACGTACGTACGTACATACACATACACACACACACATACATCTCCCTTTCTAAAAACACTTTATATATACTCTATAGACCTCAAAACGTAAAGAAATGTTGAAAATTTCAATTTCGATTTTCGAGGCGATTACAAGAACTTCCCATATACTGGGAAGTTAAAAAATCCTTTTTTCCCCTACTTTTCTGACTCCGATTTTAATTCATAACGTTAGATTCACTTTTTACGACCGCAACTGTCTTTGACCACGGTTGGGCAATACCATCTGGCGCTCAATCGCGAAAAGGGTCGTGGGAATGAAAAATATAAAGGATCCGTTTCTGCGCCTGAACTGGAACTCTAGAAACGAATGTCGAAACGAGAAGTAGATTCTTTGCGATCTTCAAATGTTTCCAATCAATCAAACGATTAATTTTTTTTGTTATAATTAGAAAATATTCCCGAAAATACAATCCACGTTAGGCGCCATCCATATATTACGTAACACAATCTTTGGAGTTTTTCAACTCCCCACTCTCCCCATGTGACACTTAGTTACATTTTCAAAGATCCCCCTCCCTTTGTGACGTAACGAATTCATTGTACCCTCCTAAGGGTTTTAAATATTTTAATCACAAACTATTAACAATGTATTTAAATTTTTCTTCCCGCACCTAACGTCTGCTGACACTTCGTGGCGCGCCAAATAAATTTAAAATTGGACTTTAAGACTTAGTGCTAAAAAGCATTTTAACTAATTTTAAATTTTGTTACGTAATAATTTGGCAAACCCCCTCCCTCTATGTAATACTTATTTATATTTTCAAATCTCCCTCCCCCATGGAGTGTTACGTAATATATGGATGGCCTCTCAGTCGATTCAAAGAAAAAAGTAGTTTTACGCCAGTTAAATTTTCACTCAAAACAATAAAAGGAAACATATAATGTCCTTACCAGTCCTATATTAATTTTAAAATTTATTTACAATCTGTCCTATTTAATCTAGACTTCTCCAATCAGCCGTCCACTATCCGATCGGACGAAACTCTGCTCCAGTTCCAATCGTTTCCGTAGCTTACGAAAAATTTTCTTCACCGCCGGTTGAACGAAGACCGCTAAACTTCCAGAAAAACACGACGATTTCAATCTTCTGAAAAGGAAAATGAATCTCTGAACCGAATTTCCAACGTTTAGTTTCGGCAGAAACAACCCCAAAAAACAATTAACTCCAAAAGAAGACCAGCTCCTTCAAAACGAATATTTTCCAATCAAACAAACGCATAAAAAAATTAAAGAAGAGACGAGCGAGCTTTTCCCAATAGACAGATTGTCAAAAAATAAGACCAAACCTTAAGTTCACTTTCTTTTATATCATCTTCTCGACATTGTCTGGGAATGATTCGTTTCGTTCCGCCGTCGGGTAATGACGATTTCCGACCGCCATCTATTGGTAGTCCAGATTATTTTACTGACTGTAGTCGAAATTATTTTACTGACAGTTCTTGGTTCACAGTTGGTAAGCAATCTATTGTTTTGTGGTTCTCCAGGAAATAGTGCTTTATTTTATTTCATTTCGGTTACCCCGTAGCGATGACGATAATGACAGTGATTCATGAGCTTCTTGCAATAGCTTAGCTCCTAGTTCTGTATATAATCCTGTATCAAGGTATATAAACTAGACATGGTAAACCCATGCGCAGCTTTCCTTCTATCTCGCTCGCATAGCTGGCATTACGTGCGTCATTTTCGCCAAAAAAATTTGGGCTGCCAAATGAACAACAAGCCGCGAGGTGCGACCCTTGAGGTCCACACGGTCAACTTCCCAGTAATATCTACATAAACATCAACAACATTACAACAATGAGAGGTATTCATAGCAGTAACAGGAATGAGTTAATATGAATCATATCGTCTACGGGAGGGTCCATTGATTACGTAAGGTTTTTGGTCGATGAATATTCACGCGGATCAATTGGTGGGGGCCTTTTTGATCTTGAAAATTTTTGTTGGTTTTCAAAATTTAAGCAGTTTTTTTTAATTAAAAGACTATAAAAACTATTAAAAAGCTGCTCAATTATGCAAATATTTTAAAACTTTGATTGAATTTACAACATTTTTTTAGAATAAAGGATATAAAGTAATAGCATTCGTATGAACCCTCTTTACATGGTAACTTTGAATTATTTTTTTATTTTTAATTTAGTTTTTTTCATAATCATGGAAGAAAATTTTGCTGGTTTCTCTTCAAAAACTAATGAAAATGTATAAATTTTATAAACTGGTATCACTGTGCGGTGCAAATCAGGTTAAAAAATATTTTTTATGAAAAAAAACATAATTTTTCGCATTTTCTTCTATTAAATTAAAAAAACGGCTGAAACGAATTTTTATATTATTGAAAACTTCACAAAGATGTTAATACACGTCAACTGACACCTTAATGATGCAAATATTATATCTGGTTCGTGAGATATAGTGAATGATAAAAATGACCTTGAAAATCTTGATG
Source organism: Oxycera nigricornis (assembly GCA_963942545.1). Taxonomy (NCBI): domain Eukaryota; kingdom Metazoa; phylum Arthropoda; class Insecta; order Diptera; family Stratiomyidae; genus Oxycera; species Oxycera nigricornis. The sequence goes on from OZ012660.1 coordinate 30,251,431, forward strand.
AGTTTTAATGATTTTTTATTTTTAATTTAATTTTTCACGTAATCATGGGGGAAATTTTTGAAGGTGTTTTTACAAACATTGTTTGCAATATATAAATTTTATAAAGATTGATTACTATTTTTTGCAAATCAGCTTAAAAATTTATTGTTTATGAAAAAAACCTAATTTTTTGCAGTATTTTTCTTAAATTAAAAAAACGGCTCCAAAGATTTTTTTAAAAATGCGACAGATTTACAAAAATATTAATACCCGTACAATGACACCTAAACGATGCAAATCCCATGTTTGATTCGCAAGATATAACGCATGACAGAAATGACCTTGAAGAGCATGATGACTGTTAATGATTTTTTATTTTTTATTTGACTTTTTTGTAATCATGAGTAAAAATTTTGATGAGATTTTTATAAAAACTGTTTGGAGTATGTAAATTATATAAACTTTGATTACTTGGACCTGACAATAAGGTTAAAAATTTATTGTTTTTGAAAAAAACATAATTTTTTGCACTTTTTTTAAAAAAATTCAAAAACACCTCCAACGATTTTTTTTAAAACTTGATAGAATCACACAAATGTTAATACTCGTCGATTGACACCTTGATCAAGGAAATCGTATGTTTGGTTCGCGAGATATAACGCATGACAGAAATGACCTTCAAACGGACAAAACAGCAAACCCCCCGACCGAAGTTTCCCAAAAACTAATCAGCTCTTAAGATTCCAAAGACGCTTCGATTGACACCTTAACGAAGTCGATACGACTTTGTTTACGTGAGTTACGCTCTTTCAAAAAACTGTCCACGAACGCACATACGTACGTACGTACGTACATACACACATACATACTTCTTTCTAAAAACACTTTATATATACTCTATAGACCTCGAAACGTAAAGAAATGTTGAAAATTTCAATTTCGATTTTCGAGGCGATTACAAGAACTTCCCATATACTGGGAAGTTAAAAAATAGGGTGCACATCTGGCAAGGCGAAAGAAAACGAGGCGCCACAATTCAAAATGTATAAATGGCTGAAACCGGCGGCGGATAGTCGGTGCATGACTGAACGATTTCGCATTTTCTCTTACCGAAACCCTTTCGGGAGTGCAATTGTGCCCACTAATAATTGTTTCCTGGGTTTTTCCCTTTCCTACTGGGCGGAACACGTTTTCCAAAAAGTGTTGATGCTATTCCTAATGGGCACTTTTCGGCGACTTCTGGCCTCAGTGACGTACATGCGCAGTAGTGAACGCATTTTGGAATCGGGAATAGACTACCATGTCTGGTTTATATACCTTGATCCTGTATGTTATCCGATTAAATTCTCTTCAATGTCAATTAATTGTTTTCCTGGTGAAAAATAGAATCCACGTACTTTATTTTGATTCTACAGTGTTCACCTGGACGGTATACCAAGGGTATTTGAGGGTCTTAAAGCGATGAACACCTCTGAGTTTCACCTTGATTTATTGTTGCATCCAGTCAGAATTGTTTTTGGTATTTTTAACAAAACTTGGCACACGTAACAACGTACCTAACTGATGCAACTTGCATGATATGAAGGAAAGTTTTGTTTGGTGATTATCAATTAAAAAATAAGTAAAGTTTATCAATATGTGACATTTAAATGCAACGAAAATTATTAAAAACAAATCAAAATGTTTCGCATTTAACCCTAGATCACTAACCTTTTTTTTCAACGCTTATTACGAACCTTCGTCGTTTTGACTAAGCTTTTTAAAATAGGGGTTTCAAAGGCTCCAGGAACCATAATATTTATATTTTTGTATAATATCTTTCAAACACAATCATTTACTAGTATTTTTATTATATATTACTAAAACAATATATTTATAACAGCCGTTTGAATGAGATCAGACTTCAATCAAAATCAACATTGTTGACATTTTCGAATACGCGTCTTCGATTCGACGAAGATTCGTAATCTAGGGTTAATGACCGAAAAATTAAATTTTTACGCAAAATTAGCAAATCCATTTAAATTGGTATGGCCAGCTTATTTGTCTTTTGGTATAAGCTTATAGGTTGATTCAATTCAACAAAAAATTTCCATTGGAATTTATGACTTTCTACTTCAGAAGTTCCAAAGCGTAGAACTTGAATTTAGGCTTTAAGATTTCTTTGGTCAAATAAACATGAAACGCTGCTCACCAACAAAAGGTTCCATAAAAACTAATTATCTAGCATCTCGTGTAGCTTTATTATGGATGAAATAACACACTCTTGGAATATACAACACTTGCAAACGGGCAAATAATAAACTGTTGTAAAACATTAAGTATCCTTTTTTAATTGCAAATACTCAACAAAGTTCTAGCTCATATTTTCCTAAAAAATTACCAGCTATGTATGGATAATTAAGTACTTGAATAAAATGAGATACAATAATTAAAACGGATACAATCTATCCATGAAAAAGTAGCAATATACAGGTCACGTCGCAGCTACGTTCCCTCGTGAACGTTAATTACATATTTATTTTCTCATATCCTTGCATTTTTGTGTCCTGTAGGTTTGACATCAATAAAAAAATTTATAATTTCCCAGTACAGAAAATGGTTCCAGGCTAGCGAGTCTCGTACGATAATACCACGTAAACATCCTATCTACCGCCAAGGTCCGTTCATCCTGTAGAGCGCCTGAACGGCGTGAAGGTTCGGTCACAGGAGACATTATACGGAAGTAGCACCTGGGAGGAATTACTCATGGAAATTTATGAACTCATGTGTAATCTCTTATTGTAGAACAACAAAAATCCGCGAACTTTTTAGTAGATTTCCCTCAAGCAGTGAAAGGGTAGATGTTAGATGTAGTGTTGGATTTAACCCTGGAATGACGCTCAAAATTGAGAAAGGTATTTTAGGGTTACTGGACAAGGCGGCTGCTTGACAATTATGGCGTCCTTAGGCTATGTTAGATTGTCCTAGCTGTAAAAGGCGTTTCATACATTTTTGCCGCTCTTAACACTTCCCATGAAAATGTCACAGCATCTCAAAAATACAAGACTCTAACTAACTGGGCCTAATCTGCCCCGATAATCTATCTGTTCGTCCTTAACAACCGGAAAAAAGGTACCACTTGGCAAAATATGTAAATGCCACTTAACAAACTCTCCCGCTTCTTGCTTTTTACTTTTTCGCATTATTGAAATGGGGATGTTTTTATTTAAAAACTTTGCCCCATTTCAGGCGAGCACTCTGGCGTTAATACGGTCCTTTCGCTCGTTTCACAGGCAAGCAAATATAATTTGAGACGCGTATCTACGAAAAAATTAAAATTCCATTGTTAGCTTGAAAAAATGATTTATTTTTGTTAGCTGCTCGTTTTGGGATATGTCCTTGCTGCTTGCCGTTCCCGTCGTCGTCAAATTTTTATTCATGCCATCCACGAAGCTGAACTACTTCCAACGGTGCGGCAAGGTAAGTAGAGTAGGGTATCGCGGTTTAATGCGACCCGTCCTCAATCCTAGATGAAATATTCAGTACAAGGGTCGTTTGGTTTTTGCACCATTCTAAACTTTTCAATTGCTGTTTTTCATTCTCGGAATCAGGTTTGTAATATTTCAGAAATTTTATATGGCCTTCAGCGCTATTAGAGGACGAAACTGTGAGACTAGCCCTGTCATGTATCGGAAAAAATACGAAAATATGTTTCCATTATGCTCCAAAGTGCTTTGCATTGCTGCCACCGACATTAGTAGCAGTATTGTGGATTTTTTTTCCAGAGCAGATCCTTTTTGTTCTCCGTTCTTGGTTTGTTTTTGAAGAATTTTTCTTGGACTTTTATTTGCCCCGTGCAAATGGTTTTATCCCGGTCATAATACGAATTTCTTTTCCACAATAACATTCTCTTCATTTTCTGGCCCCGGTGGCAATGGCAGCGGATTAGCATTAACGCAGCATAAGATATGACTTTCAAGCCAAAAAAAAACAAGTTGAATCTAGAAGTCCTGGCTTCCAAATCCCTTTGCTGCAGTAGAGGTGCAAAGAGCAGATCGCTGGAACATAGCCGTTGAAAATATGATAGCTACACGTAAGAACTGCCGTGAGCGCAAAAAAGTATTTAATATTTAACGGGCATTCTAGTATTTTTGTTGCTTGCTTTTAATTCTTTTAATTGGCGAGAGAATGATATTCCTGATTATGTGCTAAAAGTCAGGGACAAAAACTTGGAACGAGGAGTTTTTGTGTTTGAAATTTATGGCAGCGATTTTTTATGATTTTAATTTTGAGTTCGCTAAGCTTTAAGCCGAATAAAGGGTGGTATTTTTTTCAGGTCAAACGATGTAAGGAAATTTATTATCCCTAAAGGGGTATACAATAAAGTCAAAGTGGTAGCTGGGAAAATATTGTTGCTTGACATTTTAAGATGTATTGAAGCAGTCCTGTACTGTACTGTGCTTAGCCTACGTCACTGTTTACAAGCACATGGCGCCATTTCTTGGAAGGAAATTTCGTGCTTTTGGGCTTCGATTGCATACTGGGTCTACCTATACTGTGATACTAGCTCTCCAAGGGCCGACAGCACAGTATAGGTAACATCCAGTATGCAATGGAAGCCTTCAAACACGAAATTTCCTTCCAAGAAATGGCGCCATGTGCTTGCACAAATTGACGAATGTCAAGCACTGCCAAATTCACAGAGGATAAGCACATTCGCGGACTTCATCTTTCACTTCAACACATGAGACATTTTTTCGGTCATTTTGGCTTTTTCTCTAAAACAATTAGTCAACAGCAAATGAAATTTGTGTCAGCGAAGACGTTTCACCATTGAAATTCAATGAACCGAAATTTCTTACGTCGTTTTTCACACCTAGCATGAAACCTGTATATACGAGTTCTGGCAGTGCCCCGACCAGTAGATAGATGCCATTTTGTCATAAATGGCAGTAAACATCTGATAAATGAAAACAAACATATGATGAATGAAGGAAAACATATGACTTTGTCCCGTAGAACCACGGGCCGTACTTGATAGTGTGCCTTTATATGAAACATTACTTACTGGGACTGGGAATGCCCTGATTACGGATAGCATATTGGATTTGATAAATAAATGGACAGACGTGGAAATCGATTGAAACAATCGGCGACGTTTTCAAATTTGTCAACAAATGGATTGAAAGCAAAATAAAAATAGGTTTATTGTTTTATCACAGAGTAAACAAAAACAATCGACTAGGACGTGAGAAAATGTGGTCGGAGGGTTCTGGCACTAATATTTATAAAACTGTTATGTCTATGAGAAGATTTCAATTTATTGGAGCTCGGCTTCATTCACAGATATGAGTTATGTTTGGAATGTGTACAATAATTTTACCAAAATTGATTTTCGTATTTGTTTTAAATATTCGTTTTATCAATTAGAATATTTGTTGTAATTTGTATGAATAAAATGAATAAAATGTGTGTTTCATTGTGAATTTTACATATTTACGAATCTTTGAAAAAATGCGATTTTGATGTTCAAAACTTAAATATCCTATTCAATTGTACGTATCTCTTTCTTTATTTCTACGTCTCGACGTATCCCTTTCTTATATTTTTCTACAAAGTACTATTCTTAAGGGGGGAAATACCTTTAGACATTTTTTAAAATCGATTTTTTTTTAAATTGTTTTAATCGATAGATATATCGCCTAAGAATATCATGTCAAAGTTTCAAAAGCTAATTCTCAAAATTGTGGAAGATATGCATCCCGGAAGTGCCTGGCACCGAGTTCTTTTTCTCTTGACCACAAACTTTAAACGGCTTTTTCTCGAAACCATGTTTTCCAACATTGTGTAAGTGGTAATAAAAATTTAGTGATTCGATTTTCATCATCTAGCATTCATTTCAAAGAACATAAAAAACTGTTCTATATAGACTAAAGATTTAAAAAAACCAATTATTTTGGGACTATTTTGAACTGGAAGTACAACGAAATTTTTCGTCAAAATCGTAATTTGTTTTTTGTAAGCCTGTTTTGAAGGGTTAATTTTCGAATTTCGCAAATATTTTAGTCTATCTACTAAACAAAAACCCTCTCGAGTAAGAAAATGGTTTGTTGATTTCACATGAAAATTGCAGCCAGCATCGCCTACGCAATTTACGACGTCAGCGACGACATGGCTTTCAAGATCCTTGAAAAATTTGTTAATTTTCAACTTTCACTTTTGTAGAATATGTTTTTTTCCAACCTCAAACATCGCCTAAAATAAATATTATACTGATTTAATAAGAACTGTCTTCATTTCCCCACAAATGAGTTGCAAAAAAACCTTTTTTTCGGCCTCTAAAGGTACTTCCCCCCTTAAGCTTTAATTTCCCGTTTTGTTATGTCTTTTTTTGGAAAAAACCCAACATTTCACCTTTTTCTTGTTAAACAATATAAAAAATCGGCAGCGATTGATCCTTAAAATAGAAACCCTAATAAAGTATCGTGAATATTTTCAAAAATTTTTGAGCACTTTTACGTACTTTTTTAAGAGCCGGACACAGGTGACTCGATGTTACAGAGAAGAGGTGCGAAAAACGACCTTACATGGCAAGGGTTAATCAACAAAACCGGAACTTTGGAACTGAACTGGTGATATTTGTATCTTACTTTTGTATATATGGTGTTACCAAATGCAGCAGTTCCAGATAAGAATTCTTGCTTATACAAAAGCAATGGAACCATTCCGTGGGATCGAAGTGAGGTTCATTCATAAATTCACATGCAATAATGATTCTCTTTTCATAGAACAACTTTTGTATCATTTCTTCCTTTTATTCCTTGATTTTGCTAGTAATAAGTCTATGCTTAATGTAATAATAAAGTTTTTATCCGTACAGCGTACACAAGTTGAATAAAAAATCAGCTAAAACTGATCGCCTAAGTATTTAACATTTTTGGAACTGAACTGGTGATTGGACTGCAATTGAAACTGAACTGATAACTGAACTGACCGTGTATGATATAATATCTCCTAGAAACTAAATTGCAGCTAGTGAAAATGTCCAGTATGTGAAGGAAGTCTGACGAAAAAAATGCGGATAAATATGACTAGACGTTGATTGTATGTTGCCTGAGCCATCGTTCATAATGAAGTGCTGAAAGCGCCAGGAAATTTTATTCTGATCCTTTTATCGAAAAGAGAATGCCACAAGATTATCAAAAGCCAGTGGTTCTTGTTATAAAAGAGAATTACCAACGTTCTTAGGTAATCGGCTTTAATTCATTAAGAAAAACAACTAGCGAATCAAAGATCGATCCTTGGTTCGACGGAACTTCATAATAGTCTTGAGAAGGAACCAGTCATGTGTTCATAGTTAAAGGATGCAATATTTTTGATGAGTTTCATTCAGCTATGGGCTGAATCACACAACGAGACCGAAAAACTCAGTGAATCGTTCTTCTAGTTTCATGGCTTACATAGTCTTCAGATGGTTGTATTTCGAGCAAATTATCATTTTTCACATACGAGAGTAAACTTCACGGCAACGGTGAGAAAACTGAAAACAAGACATAACCTGTGGTAATATTTATCAGAAAAAGAGAAAAGTACATGTACATAAAACATAATTCATTTTTACATTTTGGTTCTATACTAAAAGAGAAGTAGAGAGGGTGGTTCCAGTGTGGTGTAAAATCTGAATGCTGCTCTATTCATCAATCCTTAAGACTATTATTGGCATCACACAGTTTTGCTGAAATTTTTTCGTAAAAGGGATGCTCAAAATTTTATATTTTATCCTTCAATCAGACTACCAGTGTTTTAAAATAATTTCTGGCGTCTTAGGAAAACCATCTTGTCGGTCCAGCATACCTGGCCTTATTTCATCAATAACGCATCGAATGTAAGCTTCCAAGTCTTCAATATTTGCTGGTTGAAAAGCATAGGCAAGTGACTTGACATACTCCTGCAAAGAGTAATCCAATTAAGTCAAATGACACGATCTGAGCGGCCAGTTCGCAGGTCCATTTCTTGAAATGAATCGTTCACCAAAGGATCGGCCCAATAAAGTAATGGTTTCACGCGCTGTATGGTATGTTGGACCATCCTGTTGGAACCATTTGTCCCTCAGACGACTGGCATTTATGCTGGAATTACGAATTATTTGTCGGTAGCGATCGCCACGTACGTTGGATCCGTCTTCAGATTGAAAAAAGAAAGGACCGGATGTCGCCGGCATGCAAACCGCACCATACAGTGAATTTAGTAGGACTTTCAAAGTCTCTTAAGAATTAGCTTTACACTAAAATGGCAAATTTTGCTTATTTTCGAACCAATTAAGCCATAAATGAGCTTTAACGCTGAAAATGATTTGGCGGTAAAAATGCGGTTGAACTTTCAACCTCATTTAACTTTCAACCTCATTCTTAGTTCATTTAGCAAACGTACGATGCAAATGATGGTCCGATGTTTTCAATTGCTGAACAAGTTAAATCTTGGTCCAAGATCTTTCTGTAAAGTTTTCCATGTAGTGGACAGACCGAGACCAAATTATTGAAAACGGCGTTGAATTGATAAATTTGGATCCTCAATCACACTACCCTCAACAGCAGTGATAGCTGCCTCGGTACGCACTGTATAAGCTCGTGTTGGATGAACACGGTCCAATAGGATTTACGTAGACATAAATCTTGTCATCGTATTGCGTATGAGTTGCTCAGACGGACGATTATAAGCACCATAAATTGGACGAAATGCTCTATAGGTTTTGCACACAAAAAATACCCCCTAAAAGGTAAAATTGCGTGATTGCAAATTAAAGAGACCTCATCCAAATGTTTACTTATAAATCTTAAGGGGGTAGTACCGTTTATAATTTTGAAAAGTCAATTTTTCATTTTTCAATTTACTATACCTTTAGAAATCAAGTCCTAAAATTTTATGAAGATATTCCCAAAAATAAAGAAGTTACGGCAGTTACGCGTTTTTCTCGAAATAACGTATTTCCAACTGCGGACACTTATTCTCCGGATAGGCCGAACCGATTTAAGTCAAATTTGGTGTGCTACTTTATTCAAGTATCTTGTGTGGTGATCTACTACAAAACGAAACAGAGTGAAAAAAACGAATTTTTCGAAGAAAAATTTCAAACAACCGTTATTTTTTTCTGATAATTTTTTTCAAAATATTATGATAGATTATCACGTAAGAAACATTCCTCTTTAAAATGCGTTTTTTTTTGTTTCAAATTCTTCATTCCTGAGATTATCTGTCCGCAGTGGGACGAGACATTTTCGAAACATCAACTTTGGCACTCTCTATAAATAAGTACAAAAATAAAAAAATACTTATATTTCTAATCTTCAAAATATGTTTTTAATTCATGCAAATTTTAAAATTTATATACAATAAAGGACCTGAAGAAAAAAATATTGAAAATTAGGCTGTATTTTTAGCATTCTAGCCGGTACTACCCCCTTAATGGATTGATAAATAAATATATGTTCGCAGGTTCTTGTCATGGCTGGATTTGTATTCTTTGTAAATAAGCATAGTTTCATTTGTCGATCATAGAAATATTTTAAAATAATCACATTCCAAAAATTACAACTCAACAGAGAAATTCGGTTCATTGAGTGACTAATTCGATTAGCTGCAACGTTGTTTTTTGTTTTTATAAAATAACATTTAGATTTCGTCAGCAGTTTAAAGCATACAATCTTGAAACATTCACATATGTATGTATTCATTCCAATTAAAAGCCAAGACGGGATCTTTTAAGCACGGATATCCTGGTAACTCCTTAAAGCGTGATATGCCATCATATTTATTTAGTAGTCTCAAGTACTGATACCAGCACGCACAAAGCTGGGATCTGAATCCCGGAAATGTACATTTATATTTGATAAACCCATACATATAAGTCCGTCCTGTCTGTTTACATATTCACATCCACCTTTGCATAAGCCGTAAGTACGAATGTTATATGGTAAGTAGGAAAATTCAAAGGATTTCTGTCTTGCCGATTCCATGCCACATGTGTCCTATAAATAACAAACATGGATGTCATTATATATACATGCGCATTCATATACGTTGTGAATAATTTTTTGAATACTATTTCCAATACGATAGCATTTGATTATCGATTTATATTTTTCTCTCTCTCTCGAAAAATACTATTATGAATGTGTTTTGTTAAAGAATTCATGATACAATGGTTGGCCTTTTTACGGATTATGGATCGGATGGTACCTAAAGAAAAAAGGTAACATTTATTCTATGGCGAGAATGTATCCTCGGGCAATATTGAATTCTTTCAAGTCAAAGAAGATAGAAGATTGTTTTGCATTTTTATATGTATGTATGCAAAAGTATTAAACCGGGAATAGGATTCCTTTCGACAAACTTTAAAAAAATGAGCCCTATATAAGATTTCTGACTTTTACTTTAGTCAGTTGATAGGTAAAAACAATGAAGAACTTATTATGTACATAGCTAAGAGCAATTCAAATGTATATATTTTGTGACCTTTCGTGTCATTCTTTATCTAATACAAAGCCACGAATAGCAATATGTGTTAACCATGTTGATATTACAAGTTTCAACTATCATGGGTTTTTAGAGCGAAAAAACCCACTCAAACATCATTTATTCATTCCTAGACTCGTTTCGTATTGAAGTCAGTGTCGGATTTAAAAAAGTGTGACTCTGAGCTAGTGAAAATGTGGAGGCTCCTTATCATTTTCGAACCAATATCAAACAAAAATCGTTACCATGCTTACGTAATTTAATTCAAGTAATGGTTTAATATCGGATTTCTAACATATGTAAATTCTATAAATGGCATAAATAACCAAATTGTTCTCAGTAGGACAGATATACTTTGCATGCTTTCTCATCACAGAATCGATGATTCTTTTGCTAAAATCTAATGGAGCAAATCACTTTCTAGGCTGAACAGTGGTAAATTCAACAGGGCAGGTCCTGGAAAATTTTCACCCTTGAATGAGGTAAAAATTAAAGAAAATAGTTCAAACCATTTTCATAGCATTATAGTTTTTAATCAATGCGTTTGAAAGTGATCTTTGTCGAGAAAAAAATTAAAAAAACTAAGAGAAAATATAAAAGTAAATGCCGATCAATTTTTAATTATGCCAAAACACTTTTAACCCTAAAAGATGAGATGCATTGATTAGATTCAAATGAGAACTAAAATTTGATGCTGCCATTGTTGTTTGAAATTTACACATGATGCTTTTTAAACTATAGTTGGCTCTTCTTTAATAACATTCGATGAGAAAGAGCCGAATAGCAAAAAAAATAATTAATTTTTATCATAAAATGAAAGATTTCACAACATAGTACGGAAAATAAATTTGATATATATGTATGTGCATGAAGATAAGTTGTTTGTAGAAAATGAGGGCTTCAATTAAATAGAACCTCTGTTTCAACGCTCGATAGTCGCTTTCATTTGAACATTGCTTAGGTTTGATCCTTTTTCAATTGGAATTTACAATTGAATGACTATCAAATAAGCAGAACATAATAATTCTTAAAAAAAGGATATGGCTTCGTTATTGGATTAATAATTTTTTGTTCTTTAAGTGCGCGAAATTAGGCGTTTAAATTTGTTTCCAAAATATAAAAATTTGGGAGGGTCCCTCTTACGTAGAAATTTTCTAATTTGGAGGTCAGAAGGCGTCAGCCCTTGTTGCTCTTTCTTAAATCGGGTCGTGGTTAAAGGTATTCTTTGAACAGTCATTCTTTCTGATTTTTCTAGGTTCCAGAAGTTATCCCAGTCTAATTTTGGGTTTTATAATTTTTAATTACTCAGTTACCAAAGATCACCCAATTTTCGCTATATTTTGCACTTACTCTCCTAAATACATATATCGTTGGTAAAATTTTGATTTAATAATGCGTCTTTCAGGAGTTAAATTTGGTTCAAATATTTTCACTTAATCTAAAATATTCAGTCTTTATTTACAATACTCATATATATTTTTGTAAGTCATTTTCGAGGATTTCGTAGAGCTATGATGTATGCTACTAGCATATAAATTTATTTGCAGCACGTTTTACATAATGACCAGGTATATTTTTTATACACGAATTTATGCTGTCATGTCTCAATTTGTCTGAATTTATATTTACATAAAAAAATATAAAAAGGTTTAATGATCTGTCTTGTGATCTTTTTGTTCCATCTTTTATAGCCATATTTTATTCATAGTTTAGAAATGGAAAAGATAATCCACAGATGGAAATAATTGATACAGGGTACTCATCATGGTTGGATCTGCAAATTTTAATTCCAAAATATCCAAAGAAAGTTTTATTTCAATAGCCATACAGTCAATATAAAACTTCTGCATGATCCTCGCTAAATTATGTCCTTCTGATTGACAGCTATTTGTAAAACTGAGCAAATTTAGTAATTTGTTCCACATTTTTAATACGTTCAAAAATGTATCATCCAAACACGAATTTCAACCAATAATCACATTGCGAAGGATACCATTTGGCCATGCGGTAATTACATAGTATCTCCAGGGGGGAGAAGGTTTTAATTTTCAATATTTTAAACACATTTATTGAGAATATGGTAAAGGTACATTTAGTTATAAGTTAAGGACATAATAGTGCAATATTTCAAGAGTCTTCTGTAAAGTCTTTGTGGAAAAATATTGTGAATTGAGCCACTAACAGCAAATGTTTGTATACACGAAAAACAAAGTTGCTTTGTGGTGATCATCATAACTCATCATCGGATCATCTGATGATTTCAAAACCAAAGAGATTTCGTTAGTTTATGAGTTTTTCGAGGCAACAACATCAAGGTTTTTTTATTTTATGATTTTTTTGAATTTATGAAAATTGATTGATAAAAATCGGCAAATTTGTTGTTGTAAAGTAAATTATCACAATAAAAAAATACAAAATCTCGAAATCGTAACCTCTAAAATTATGTATAAAGTAAGTATGCAAAACTTTCGAAGGATCGGATAAGTATTTTTGAGTTACAATGATCACCGCATTTGAAAAAATTAAATCTAAGAAAAACGGGTTTAAAAATTGATAAGAATAACAAAATTGGCTGGAGAGCATATATTTAAAATGGCTGTGTCTCCGTAAGTTTTGCTCCGATCAATGTCAAATTTTAATACAATAAAATAAATAACAAGCCGCGAGGTGCGACCCTTGAGGTCCACACGGTCAACTTCCCAGTAATATCTACATAAACATCAACAACATTACAACAATGAGAGGTATTCATAGCAGTAACAGGAATGAGTTAATAAGAATCATATCGTCTACGGGAGGGTCCATTGATTACGTAAGGTTTTTGGTCGATGAGGACAGATTGAATATTCACGCGGATCAATCGGTGGGGGCCTTTTTGGTCTTGAAAATTTTTGTTGGTTTTAATAATTTAAGCATTTTTTTTTAAATAAAAGAATATAAAAACTATGTAAAATCTGCTCAAATTATGCAAATATTTTAAAACTTTGATTGAATTTACAACAATTTTTTAGAATAAAAAAAATAAAGTAAAAGCATTCGTATGAACCCTCTTTACATGGTAACTTTGAATGATTTTTTTATTTTTTATTTAGTTTTTTCATAATCATGGAAGAAAATTTTGCCGGTGTCTCTTCAAAAACTAATGAGAATGTTTAAATTTTATAAACTGGTATCACTGTGCGGTGCAAATCAGGTTAAAAAATATTTTTTATGAAAAAAACTATAATTTTTTGCATTTTCTTCTATTAAATTAAAAAAAAGCTGAAACGAGTTTTTATAATGTATAAACTTCACAAAGATAATTACACACGTCAACTGACACCTTAATGATGCAAATATTATATCTGGTTCGTGAGATATAGAGAATGATAAAAATGACCTTGAAAATCATGATGACTTTTAATAGTTTTTTATTTTTAATTGAATTTTTTACGTAATCATGACAAAATGTTTTGATGTTGTTTTTACAAGCATTGTTTGAAGTATATAAATTTTATAAACATTGTCTACTTATTTACGCAAATCAGGTTAAAAATTTATTGTTTATGAAAAAAACCCTAATTTTTTGCACTTTTTTTTCTTAAATTAAAAAACGGTTGCAACGATTTTTTTAAAAATTTGATAGATTCACACAAATGTTATTACGCTTCGATTGACACCTCTATGATGCATATCGTATGTTTGGTTGGCGAGATATAACGCATGACAGAAATGACCTTCAAAGGGTCAAAACAGCAAACCCCCCCGACCGAAGTATCCCAAAAACTAATCAGCTCTTAAGATTGCAAAGACGCTTCGATTGACACCTTAACGAAGTTGATACGACTTTGTTTACGTGAGTTATGCTCGTAGAAAAAAGTGTCCACGAACGTACGTACGTACGTACGTACGTACGTACACACACACACACACATACATCTCCCTTTCTAAAAACACTTTATATATACTCTATAGACCTCAAAACGTAAAGAAATGTTGAAAATTTCAATTTCGATTTTCGAGGCGATTACAAGAACTTCCCATATACTGGGAAGTTAAAAATAAAAACGCTACTCGCTTAAGTGAATTTAGAATCGACATCCTCAAAGTATTTTACACAACAGTGTCTGGCTTGAAAGATGATACCATATGGCACTTTTTTATTACTAGATGATATTATATAAAAATAAGGAGTGGGGAAAGGAAATTGCAGTAATCAATGGATACTAGCTGCATTTTTGTATGTCCAGTTTTTTACTGGCATTCTAATAATCACATTCTTATTTTTAGGTCTATTTCACAGATTTAATGCATTCAGAATTTGTTTTTACTTTCGGAACAATAGTTCTAGTAGATCAAAACTTAAATTTCATTAATGAGTTTCTTTGGCAAACCAGTATGACATGCTTATTAAATATTTCAAGTCGAAAAATTCAGTTCTCTCTGGAATTGAAAGTTGAATTGTGATTAACGTCATGAAAAGCTTGCCGACCTTTTTCAAACTATGTTATAGCAGCACGAATCCAATCTTATTCTTAACAATTGCACTGAATTACAAGTATAATTTGTTTACCTCTTTGAGAAGCATCCGTAGTCACATTAATGTTCGAAATAAGTCCTGACTCATTATAGTAAGAATTTCAGTTACTTTGATATATTTCAAAAGATTACTCGAAAATTTAATGAGAGTTGCATGGTAAATATGCCTTAAAAATTAGTCAAATTCTCAATTTTTTCAGTCTATCATAATGAACTTGCGACGATTGAATTTTCAGTGAGTTTTTTTCAGAATAATTACCTTACTTAGGTCAAAAGCTAATAGTTATGAAATTTACTTTATTTAAATCTCCATTAAAATGCAATGTAATTCAACTGTGAATATTTTAGTCTTTAACCACAAATGCAACTATCATCAACACATTTGTTAAATGAAAAAAACACCCCACCATGCCTTAATTAAATTTAATTTTACTTTACACTTGAGGGAATTTAACGCTTCAAATGAATCTACGTTAACATGGAAACGAAATTCAGGAATCAGCTTTAAATACAACTAAACAAATAAACAAACAAGCAAACAAACACTGTACGAGCTAAATGCACATGCCTTTCGGGTAAGTTTCTTTTCAAAAGCTACGGATACTGCTTTCGAAGAAACCAACCCTTTGGTGAAGATTTCTTTTTCGCAACAAGGATAGCTTTACGTTAATTAAATCCAACAAGTTAGACTGTAAAATCACCAAGCTGAAAACTGAGAGAGAATTTTTTGTGTGTTGCCCTCAAAACAGTAGTAGCTGTTGCCCATTTTGCCAGCTAATCTAAGCAGCGATAGCTTGACATATGTACATGTAGTTGCATGCAAGTCTGAACACAGTTTCGCATCCTTTGCGCTTATGACGTTGTCCTGTTTGTTCATTCTACTGTTGATTTTTAATTCGCCTATTTGCTAACGAAATCTGTTGCAAACGTTGTACGTTGCACACTATATACGTGCTAGTATATGCATTAAGCCTGGATGGAATATAAGAGTATCCTTTTTATGGGAAATTACAGTATGGTATGTTGTTCGTCAGCTGTTTTTGTTTGAAAAAAAAATTGGCAGAAAAAAGTGAATTCATAGTAAATAAGGATGTGTTTTGACCGCAAAGGTGTTTTTCTTTCGTGGAAAGGTAATTTTGAGCTCGATAATGGAATCACCAGGAAGGTGTTTGTGGATAATGATGAAGGTGGATAATTAAATATATTCCCATGTGTGCAAGCTATCAGTGAACGTTTTCAATGATGTGTTCTGCGGAATCAGCTTAGATTCACTTAAGTTGATTAAAGTACAGTACTAAGTTTTGTTACATGTATTTTTCGAAGCTTTAGAATGCAATGTTGTTATTGTTAATAAATTTCGAAATTCTCTCTCCTTTTTTATTTCTCAGGACAAATTAATTTAATAAACAAAAAAAACCTTCAAGCTAGCAGATGCTCGAATATACAATATACAATGCGTAAAATAAATTAAGCAGTATAAATTGAGTCTATTTAACATCTAATAAAAATCTCGATAGTTTCTAAAAAATGTTCCGGTTCCACTGGAATTCATTTTTGAGACAATTGTGGACTATCAAAATTTGCTTACATTCAAGATTTGATTCTGGTGATGCAATGCTTGCGTTTGGTACCGTGTATCATGGTTCTCATCATCCCGCAGCTAGATTATAATTCCGTACCCAACAAACATTCTTGTTCTTATAAAGCACTTCAAGAGCTTTATAAGAATCAAATCAAGCTTTGGCTAGGAGTATAGCTTTTTGACATTGTTCTTATAGCATTCTTGAAGAATGTTAGCAGCGAGAAAGTGGCGTATGAAATTAGCCTTATAACGCTCTATAAAAATATTTGAATAACTCTTGAAATCCCTTATAAGACTATCTTTAAGAAGTTATAAGAACTAATTCCCATAACAACTTAAAGGGAGCTGGTATAAGACTTTATATACTTATTATGCTCTTGATTAAGATGACGTTCGGCGGAAAGAATAGAAAGTAAAGCTGTGTGTATATTTTTTGTATGGAATAGTAATCGTGTTTATTATGTAGGTGATTGAGTTGAAAAAGATTGCAAAAGTGAAAAGCAATATGGTGTCTCATATTTGCAAAATAATAAGCGAGTTAAATAATGACTATACGAACGTGAAATTTTTCCACGAAAGGAATTTCACTGATAAAGTATATTGTTCTACCCCTTAAATAATTGAAGCGCCTTTGAAATTAGACTTGTATATAATTTTCAATACTTCATACAAGAAATCTTTTTGTAATTTACTTGCTCAAAATAGTTCATAATAAGTAATAAATCGTCGTTTGACAAAATGTATACAAGCAATACCAAATAAATAGTATGAAAATTATGAAAATATCTTTAGATTAGCTTATTCAACCTGGTTGCCTTTCACTTCAATGTTTTCATTTTTTACAAAAGGGGAAAATATGACCGATGATTTTTATCTGTTCTAATGCTTTCATAAACCCATTATAGGATAGTTTCTTCATTGTGACTTTAATAAGTAAGTTATAAGTCTTTATACTTATAAAGCTCTTGTTCAAGATTGTTACAAGTATAAAGTGAGACAAATGTCAAAACTGAGCACAAATTACTCTTGGGAAAAGCTATTATAAGATTATTATTAGAACTACAATCAGTAGGTTCTATTCAAGAGCATTATTAGGGCATTATACAACCTTGCTCTTGGCTAAATCATGTTGAAGTAACAATAGGAACCAAGTCTTAAAATTACCAAATTAGAAGACATTATAAGCCTCTACTCTTAGAAATAACTTTAATAATCATTTTATACGAAATGTTTCTTATTCGAAGCTGTAATACGAGCTTTATAAGAATATTGCTTCTTTATCCAAGACTTAAATGTTTGTTGGGTATCTATCTCCTGTGGTATCACAATGGACCTGTCGTGGGCTAAGTGAGCCCTCTCTTGATAAAAAGGACTGCCCTTACAACCAATCAACCAACCAAGATGCAAAATGCTTTCTTCTTTTACTGCTTTCTAGTTGAGTTGATAGTTTTAAGAAAAGTGCAGTAGAGTTCAGATCATTTGAAACGAACTGAACCTACTTCATTTGCAAGTCAATCCGCTTTTTCTTAAAGAGTGGCGGGAGACTCACCTTATTGATTTTTAACTTCCCAGTTCCCTATGGGAAGTTATTGTAATGGGGTCGATTTTGCGAATCCCAAATTTTGACATATTTCCACGTTTTAAGGTCTCTAGAATCCAAATCCATCGTTTTTAGACAGATGTCTGTGAGTGTGTATGTACGTACGTGCAGATGTGCGTACGTACGTATGTACGTATGTGCGTTCCGAATTGTTTTTCGTCTGGATTATCTCGAGAACCAAAGATCTTATTGACGTGGGACCGGTTTTAAACGACGCGTAATTACGTAACTTAAAACTGAATGACTTTTCAGCAAAATCGGTTAAGCCGTTTTTTATTTATAACTGAAAAACGACTAAAAATTGCTTATTTTTAAACTGTTGATACGCACTATTAATTCGTGCAGATACCATATACCTTCATAGTAATGTTGTTATTATTGTGCGTTTTAGCAAAATTGTGATCGAATTTGTAAAAAATGTTATTTCAAAAAAAAATAAAGATTAATTTATGAAATTCCAAACTTATATTATCAGGTTTGGGTGAATGGGAGTAGAGACGCTAATGCAGTTAATAATTTGATATTGTTATAAATAATTTAATATTGTTAATAACAAGCAAATAATATTAGTTATAAATTGATATTGTATATATAAAGTCAATTATAATTATTCAGTAACGATCAAACATTCTTAATAACGAATGATTATTGTAAATAATAATTAAATACCCTCAATAATAGTTGTGGATTCCGAGGCCGAGATGGAGAACGAGGTTAAGGACGAAGTGGAGGACAAGAAGGATGACGAGGACGAAGAGGACGAGGTTGCCGAGGCTTTGGTAGAGGATGACCAGGTGGTGGAGACGTCTTCCTCTACCAAAGGTTTTATGGTTATATAAAATTTTTATAAAAATAATAAAAGTAATTATATTAATTTAGAATAATAATGTTTAATAATAGTAATTATTAATAATAGTAATTAATAATAAAAGCAAATTACAGCATTTTATTCACCCTACTGGGAAGTTAGTCGTGTGGGCCTCAAGGGTCGCACTTAGACCACATTTTTCCCTAATGCATTAGTTGATTGTATGCATTCCAACACAGTTTTTCATTTTAGACCCACCTAAGTAGAATACCAGAACTCTGGACCGTTATTTAGGGAATCTCTTACTGAAATTATGGTTGGTACATTGATATCGTGACATCATTCTCAGGTGCTCTGCATCTCCTTAAAATTCACAAAGGTCCTATGTATTCTTAAGACTTAAGAATGCATAAATGATTTCAGTAAATATCCCATTTTGCCGCCTCGCTTTTAATAAACATAGGCGAAATACCCTGGTAAAAGATAATTTAAAATCGTGCTGTCAGACAAGATTTTGGAGGTCCAGTTATAGCGATAGGCGGGCCTCCATATTTTTTTAAAGTGGTCTCACCGGCATTGTGTTATATATATAAGTTGCATTTGCATGCAAAATTTTGCGGGCTCAAACCTAAAAAACTATTTTTATACACCGAGTTTGTTTAAAAAAATATTTTTTAGTCTTTATATATAATATATATATATATATATATATATATATATATATATATATATATACTTTGTTCATCTGAATGTTCTAGTTTATTTACCGAAAAAGACCCCTTAAAAACTCTGATACAGAGACTTCTAGGGGTTAGCTAAGTCACTGATCTAGACGTAAAATTTTTTACTGTTCAAAAAGTATTTCACAAGCAAAATGATAAAATTTAATTTGAAACATCTGAAAAGCCGAAGAAATTATGTTTCCAAGGTTCAATAAGGTCACCATTCTGTTTCGATGATATTTTAGGATTTGCTCATAAACTTGTCACATAATTCCTCTTTTGTAAAAGTGTATCAATATAACATGTATGATAGAAGCTGTTGTAAAATATTTAACTACTAACTTTTGTTTATGGCTTTTTTTAGCAACATTCTGTTCCAGTTGAAAAATTGAACAGAAGGGCGGCTTTGAACCGATAATTTTTAGAAGCTCACAGAAAGCCCGTAATTAAATTCTCTGGATTATTAATTTTAGTCATAGTTGAAGAGGAGGCCTACAAAAACCATAATAGAAATTTAGCGAGACTGAAAAAGACATTAACTTTATCAACGAGTATCAACGTTAAGGCATCACTATTCAAGCAATGGATTGTTACTACTTTTGGCTCTCTATCAATGTTATAAAGTTACTGATATTATTTAAAATACGAAAGGATTTTTTATTATAGTTTCAATTTTTTTTATTTTTTTTTACTTGTAGCAGGACTCAGTTTATCTGTATATATCGGAAATAAAGGCAGTGAAATGATCTTTTCTCAAAAATATCTTTTACAAAAAAAATTATGTTACGGTTGAATCTGTCTAGCAAAAACTGTGTTTGTATTTTTTTTCTGGGTTGGATTATGGTAGTAGAGACAGATGCTACGCTTCAACAGGTTATAAGGCAGCAACATTGGATTCACTTGAAAATAAACCAGGCTCATGCAGACCTTCGACTTCTTAGACGCATTAAAGTTTCACAAAAATCCCTGACTTGGTCAGAGGAGTATCCTTCAGTTCCTGCCAACAATATCAAGTGATAAGTAGCAATACCAAATATTCTGGCTACAGCCATATTTATGCGTCACTTGCTCATGTCTTACTAAAAGAAGCTTGAGGTGAAAAATATTTTTTAATAATAAATTACAAGTGTGTGTATCCATTTTCTGGTTGTAGCGTTATGAGACTCGTGAGAAATTTCGGATAAAAAGTTACTCTTATTCGCTGTGAATGTGTACAAAGTAAAGAAAAAGTGGTGGAGGTTGGCGAGCAAAACCTATACTCCATAAAAGTTTCAGGACTACTTTGAAAAGTGGAAATCAAGTTTGTACCCAATTTAAAGTGTTTGGAAGGTTTTTGAGGTTTTATCATTTACAAATAAAATAGCATTTCGCAAAAAGGTTGTACTCTTGGGTATCTCTTAGTGCATCTGATATTGGGAAATACGGCGAAACTTGGATGATTCGCACTTCTTCAATTCAAATCTGTGGATAACTCGAAATTTTTCTTCGGTTCGTTAATTTTGTCAATTTGGTTTGAATATGGAAGTAATTTGAAGCTATTCATCACTCTTTTGAGGCTCAAATTATTCAAATTCCACGGTAATTATTAAATATTCCTTTTGCAGTATTTCATCTACAAGTGCATTTAAAGACACTGGTTAGTCTTACATAAGATTTTTATTCATTCACAGTGAAAAGTTTTAAAATCATTTATGAAATCCATATAATTAATGGAAGCAAATTTATTCGTACTTTTTTGGCTCACTCCTATCCAATCGATGATATATTTCATACTTTATCCAATTACACCGTCTCTTTTGAAACTTCTGTTTAATTACTATCCCAATACTCTCATGGCGATGTTATTCTCACTCAACTTTCAGCAGCAATCATTCGATCCCGTCCCAAATCATTTTGCCGTACCTGAATATAAATACTTCATACGTTGAATCTTTCATATGTTGAACTTTCTCTAAAAATACCACATGTGAACTTTCACACCATAATCACGCCCGTTCGTCGTTACGTTCAGTGGTTTTTCGAAGGGTCATGCATGAAGAGGACTTATTTATAGTATGGATAATTAACGTAAATGGGTGGCGGTGCTAGTACAGTCCTGACACCAACTTGTATCCTTTCTATGAGAAGCTGACGCGATGGGACGACCAAACAGACTTTTCAGGCGTTCATGCTAGTTTTCTTGAATGGTGTAAACTCGTAACAAGCATAAATGATGGGCAATCAACACACGTTGCCAGCAATTCTGACTGTTTGAACTACGATTTTTTGTTAAAAAGGTTTTTCTTCCGACATATCAATTAACGTTAATTATACGTTAGGTATGGATACCCTTAAATATTTATTAATTTCACTTTGCTGGCATAAGACTTGTATCGAAATGCTGGCTATTAATTGTCGACACGTTATAGGGAAGTGTAATCCTTTTGGTCTTTTTTTTGATAATTTGTATATAATTGAATTAATTGATGGGAAAAAACGAGAGCGTTGCATGTTGCTCATGAAAATTATCAAAAATGGAACGAAACGAAATACTACTAAACGCTAAAAATTTGAAATAATAATAGAGACAAATTCCTCTTATAGGGTTAACGTTTTTAAAATGGGAATTTAATGAATTATAATTTTTTTTGTCCCAATCAAGATAGACTTTGATCAAAATTTGGAAAAAATATGTTTTTTTCATTTAAATTAGATGTTTTCTTAATCGTGTATTTGAGTCCAGCTTTATATCATAAAAATTGAATTTAAATAATCAAATGATCAATAGTTCAAAAATTGAAATTGAAGCAAGCACAAGAAAATAATAATGAAATCTTCATATAGAGATAGTTTCTATTTTTAAAGCTCATGCACAAAAAATTCAATTTTTACACTCTTGCGTCTAATTTTGAAGATTTTAGTAATAGAATAAACTTTGAAATGTAGTTTTTGCAAATTAAAACTTAAATGACATTGAGGATTAAATTTAGTAGAGATGTGCTTTTTCATGAAGTCCTGCAATTGAATTCTACAAAAATAGTTGAATAATTTTAGAAGCATATTTGTTTCCGTGAGCTGAATTTTTAAAATGTTTTGATAATTCTTTAATCAACGAACAGAGCAAGCTCTAGGAAGACAAGCCGCGAGGTGCGACCCTTGAGGTCCACACGGTCAACTTCCCAGTAATATCTACATAAACATCAACAACATTACAACAATGAGAGGTATTCATAGCAGTAACAGGAATGAGTTAATATGAATCATATCGTCTACGGGAGGGTCCATTGATTACGTAAGGTTTTTGGTCGATGAGGACAGATTGAATATTCACGCGGATCAATCGGTGGGGGCCTTTTTGGTCTTGAAAATTTTTGTTGGTTTTAATAATTTAAGCATTTTTTTTTAAATAAAAGACTATAAAAACTATATAAAATCTGCTCAAATTATGCAAATATTTTAAAACTTTGATTGAATTTACAACAATTTTTTAGAATAAAAAAAATAAAGTAAAAGAATTCGTATGAACCCTCTTTAAATGGTAACTTTGAATGATTTTTTATTTTTCATTTTTGTTTTTTTATAATCAAGGAAGAAAATTTTGCCGGTTTCTCTTCAAAACCTGATAAGAATGTATACATTTTATAAACATTTATTACTGTGCTGTGCAAATCAGGTTAAAAAATATTTTTTATGAAAAAAACTATAATTTTTTGCATTTTCTTCTATTAAATTAAAAAAAAGCTGAAACGAGTTTTTATAATGTATAAACTTCACAAAGATATTAATACACGTCAACTGACACCTTAATGATGCAAATATTATATCTGGTTCGTGAGATATAGAGAATGATAAAAATGACCTTGAAAATCATGATGACTTTTAATAGTTTTTTATTTTTAATTGAATTTTTTACGTAATCATTTCAAAATGTTTTGATGTTGTTTTTACAAACATTGTTTGGAGTATATAAATTTTATAAACATTGTCTACTTATTTACGCAAATCAGGTTAAAAATTTATTGTTTATGAAAAAAACCCTAATTTTTTGCACTTTTTTTTCTTAAATTAAAAAACGGCTACAACGATTTTTTTAAAAATTTGACAGATTCACATAAATGTTGATACGCGTCGATTGACACCTCTATGATGCAAATCGTATGTTTGGTTGGCGATATATAACGCATGACAGAAATGACCTTCAAAGGGTCAAAACAGCAAACCCCCCCGACCCAAGTATCCCAAAAACTAATCAACTCTTAAGATTGCAAAGACGCTTCGATTGACATCTTAACGAAGTCGATACGACTTTGTTTACGTGAGTTATGCTCGTAGAAAAAAGTGTCCACGAACGTACGTACGTACACACACACACACACACATACATCTCCCTTTCTAAAAACACTTTATATATACTCTATAGACCTCAAAACGTAAAGAAATGTTGAAAATTTCAATTTCGATTTTCGAGGCGATTACAAGAACTTCCCATATACTGGGAAGTTAATAAATACAAGAACCAGCCATAACACTTTAAGGTGATCACGTCGAAAGCCAGAAAGTACAAAATTCGTATTTAAAAAGAAGGTCGCTTAAGAAACAGAATGAAAGTTAATCACATAAATATACGCCGTAAAGAGTAAAAAAAAGAAATTCCTATTATTCTTCATTATTTTTAGCCAAAATTTTACAGTTACATGTATTTCCCCCCTTAAGTAACAATGGTTTGGTTTATAGCTCCGACAAGAATCGAACTAAGCACTACTTATTTTATTAACTTCCCAGTATATGGGAAGTTCTTGTAATCGCCTCGAAAATCGAAATTGAAATTTTCAACATTTCTTTACGTTTTGAGGTCTATAGGGTATATATAAAGTGTTTTTAGAAAGGGATATGTATGTGTGTGTGTACGTACGTACGTACGTCTGTACGTTCGTGGACACTTTTTTCTACGAGCATAACTCACGTAAACAAAGTCCGAACGACTTCGTTGAGGTGTCAATCGAAGCGTCTTTGCAATTTTAAGAGCTGATTAGTTTTTGGGATACTTGGGTCGGGGGGATTTGCTGTTTTGACCCTTTGAAGGTCATTTCTGTCATGCGTTATATCTCGCGAACCAAACAAACGATTTGCATCGTAAAGGTGTCAATCGACGCGTATTAACATTCGTGTGAATCTATAAATTTTTAAAAAAAGCCGTTTGAGCCGTTTTTTAATTTAAGAAAAAAAAGTGCAAAAATTGGGTTTTTTCATAAACAATAAATTTTTATCCTGATTTGCGAAATTTAGTAGACAATGTTTATAAAATTTATATACTCCAAACAATTTGTGTAGAAACACCATCAAAGCTTTTTTCATCATTACGTAAAAAATTAAATAAAAAATAAAAAATTATTAAAAGTCATCATGATTTTCAAGGTCATTTCTGTCGTGCGTTATACATATCTCGCGAACCAAACATACGATTTGCATGGTTAAGCTGTCAATCAACGCGTATTAACATTTGTGTGAATCTATGAAATTTCATTTTTATCATTCACTATATCCCACGAACCAGATATAATATTTGCATCATTAAGGTGTCAGTTGACGTGCATTAATATCTTTGTGAAGTTTTTAACATTATAAAAGTTCGTTTCAGCCGTTTTTTTTACTTTAATAGCAGAAAATGCAAAAAATTATAGTTTTTTTCATAAAAAATATTTTTTAACCTGATTTGCACAGCACAGCAATACCTGTTTATAAAATGTATACATTCTTATCAGGTTTTGAAGAGGAACCGGCAAAATGTTCTTCCTTGATTATGAAAAAAATTAAATGAAAAATGAAAAATCATTCAAAGTTACCATTTAAACAGGGTTCATACGAATGCTTTTACTTTATTTTTTTTATTCTAAAAAATTGTTGTAAATTCAACCAAAGTTTTAAAATATTTGCATACATTGAGCAGATTTTATATAGTTTTTATAGTCTTTTAATTAAAAAAAATGCTTAAATTTTTAAAACCAACAAAAATTTTCAAGACCAAAAAGGCACCCCACCGATTGATCCGCGTGAATATTAAATCTGTCCTCATCGACCAAAAACCTTACGTAATTAATGGACCCTCCCGTAGACGATATGATTCATGTTAACTCATTGCTTTTACTGCTATGAATACCTCTCATTGTTGTAATCTTGTTGATAATTATGTAGATATTACTGGGAAGTTGACCGTGTGGACCTCAAGGGTCGCACCTCGCGGCTTGTTTTAAATGTAATTCCCCTAGATTTAAAGCCACTAAATTTGGAATATCTACAGAACATCATACCTTAGTATTATCTCTAAAAATAGAACGCAATATCATTATTATCTGAACGATTTCATTACTTCACGTCGAGAAAGAAACTAAAATATTCTCATCATCACCCAATTCCATTTGACCTAACATGCTTCCACGTTGTAAGCCTATCCATTGTATATATATGTATATATTGATTGCCACGAATAATACAACGCGGAACAGCTTCACCTGCTCCACATTTTCAGGTATCCTAGTCGAAATACAGGCTGTTCCTGGCTACATGTCGAACAGAAATAACGTTCGTGCATCATTCCATTACCCCATTCCCAAGCAATATCTCATTTTCAACCGCCACCATCATCTCTGCTCACCTATTTCTTATAGCATATCTGTTTTGTGTCGCTGCTGAGCACCTTTTCTACATCTATCTACAGAAAATGCCAACAGATAACGACGGACTCATAAAATCCGCTCGTAGAAAGGATAGTGAGTAGTAACCTTTTACTAATTCCTTGAGGGTTCTATGATACGTATCTGGTAAAACTGAAAACATGGCTGGTTTTCACAAGTCAGACAAATCTTCTTCGGTGCGAGGAACACGTAGGTTGTCAGTCGACTTGGAGACTATGTCGAGGAGCGAATGTTAGAAAGAGGACTGTACAGGAACTGGTAGTATAGCAACCCAGATACGTGTGACTGGCCATCACTTGATAAATCATCAACCTGTAAATTTGATAAATTTGCGGATGAGTGCAGTTGAGCTTAGCTGTGATTTATAATATGTAATTGCGAAACAGTGGGCGGTTAAAAACCATGGAATTGGGGAGGATGGATTCAATACTGACTGTGGGTTTTGAAGAATGAAAAAAAATCATCAAACACATTGATATACATTTCTAATCATATCATAATGGTTGAAACAAGATTTAGTCATAGCATATCTATCAGATATGCTTCCATTAACTGAAAAAGCATTCCTTGAAGGATACCAGGAAAATCGTTTGCAGCTGCAAATACTTTCTGCATGAAAATATAATGAGAAGATCAATCAATTAGATTGTTCTACGGTTTTGAATTTTTTTTTGGTGATATATTTCGAATCCAAATTCGGAGTTAACCACTTCTCGTGTACGACCCAAATCATACTTTCTCAATGCGTGGACCCATATTCGCCACAAAGAGTTTTCAACTCAATATTTTCTATATAGGAATTGTCCTCATGGTAACCTTTCGTATATACGAAAATTCAATGTGTATCCTCAGGATTTCAGTATGCTGAGAAGAAAAAATCGTGTTTTGGACGATGTTCTTTGCTTAATTATTTTTTTAACCCAACACATATAAAAGATATTATACGAATTTCTGCTTCTGCATAATAGTTTTGGTAGTACAGGTACGTAGGCAGTATGATCAGTACTCATGTTGAACGACTGATGGCACCACTGACGCTAAATGTGCATGCCATCATTAAACGCCATCTTTCAAACGACGACTGTCACAATTTCGGATAGATTAATCGAGTAGGTTTGTTTTGATAGCAGTTAAAAGTCCGTCCGTTTTGTTTGCAATCAAGGAAAAAAGAGCAATATCGATCAGTGATTGGATTTCATTTTTTGGATGTGAAGGCCGGTGAAGAAATCAAAGTGAAGTTTATAAAGAGCATGTGCTTTTGATGACTACCATCAGATATTGGTTTAATGAGGATCGTTTGATTGAGGTGACTACGGAAGATATGGTTAACAAAATCCATGTTGTCGTTTTAGCAAAACGCTGAGTGAAGTACAGAGAGAATGCTTACGAGGCACCACATTTCAATGCGTAACAAATATCCAACACAAAAAATTGGACATATGAAAGCTTTTGGCGAGATGGGTACTGCGTTTGCTCACAGTGGACCAAAAACGCACGATAACTTCGAAGGACTGTTTAGACATGTTTGAGCGCATTGCGAACGAGTTTCTACGACGTTTTATATACAATACAATGCAATATAGTACTCGGCAAACCTGCTCCAAGAAGGGCGAAAACGGTTCCATCGGCCACCTTTTTTGGGATTCGCGAGGCATTATCTCCAACGACGATTTGAAGAAGCGAAGAACTATCACGGAGCAGTACTATGCCCCAATTGGTGCTGAATTGAAGAAAAACGGCCTCATTTGGCGAAGAAAAAAGTGATGTTTCACTATGAAAACGCACCATACACTCATCTGAAATCGTCACAGCAAAACTGATCGTTTCGAATTGCTGTCTTTTCCAGCCTATTCTCGTGTTTTGACGCAATGCGATTTCTTTTTGTTCCTAAACATGGAAAAATGGTTTAGCGGAAAGAAGTTCACGCCAAACGAGAAAGTTATAGCCGCAGCAGAGGCCTTTTTGCGGATTTTGACGGACTATATTCTTTGGATGGCTTGAAAAGTTAGAAGATTGCTGGATTGAATGCATCCAGCTGAAGGGTGACTATTTTGAGAAATGAATTAAAAATGTAAAACGGGTACTCATCATACAGGCCACGTAATGAAACTTTCAGCAGGTGAAATTATTCAAACCATGATAAGTGCCAAGTACTAGCAGTGGTAGAAGCTCAACAATGATTAATTACCAAAAATATCAAATGAAAATATTGAAAATTATTGATGTTTATATGTAGCAAGGTTTCATGTTAAGATTAAGTAAAACTTATCCATTATTATGAAGATTTATGACATGTCATAAAAACTGAAGACTCTTGGCAGCAGACAAACTTAAACGTTCGTTATTAAGGGCTAGTGAAGCAGCATTGCAAAACCATTTAGTTCAGCAGTTGCATCAAATCTTTATTTCAATGGTAGTGATGAAGGGAACCAATGATGAGAACCTTGAACTCACTACTAAACTCCATTCCGTTCCACGTATCGAAAAAATCTGGTTGTCAATCAGGCTTCATGTTGTATATAGGTCCAATTCAAACCTTCATGAAAATACCTAATTACGGAACAAATCTCATTTTTGACCATAACTGCAAATGTATATTTTAGCGAAAGCACATGCTTTTCGAAGATTCTTGTTTTTTATCAAAAGCGGATACAAAATTACCTGAATGTATTGCAGCCCAAGCTGGATATTTATTTTCCAAATTCATTGCGTTGTTTGTCACACGTAAAGAAAGTCTTAAATGAGTTGAATTCAAAAAGTGCGAAATATTTGTGTGTTCTAAATTGCAAAAGTGGTTGAATTACTAAAGGATGTATTTAAATGTTACCCCTTTTTTTGAATTCGTTGACATTTTTACGTACAGCATTGTGGTTTCAGTAGGAATTAATGAGGTTTCGTTTTTCTGAAATCATTTGAGCAATTGTGTTACATACATACGCAATCCACAAATAAAATTGTTTGAAATCTCATCTGTTAGACAAAAGCAATTCAAATGCTTCATTTTGCTTTCGATAATTTGGCTTAGCAAATAAAGGACTATCTATATAAACTTGATTTAAAATGGTTACACCATAATCTATGCTACCATACAGGTATAGTATTTCAAAATCAAGTGTGTAATCTATTTTGCTATATGCAACCACAACGCTGATTATTATTATATTATTTCGTAGAAGTCAATAGAATGCAAAATAAACTAAGAATGAATCATGTCGGCAATTAGAAAAAATAATCTGCACATTACATTTTTTTATGAAAATGTTCTGGGAAACCACAATATACGAGGAAAATCCTTTTAATATGTATGAAGATTATATACCGATGAGCTTGATTTCGGTCTGTTTTGCAGAATTGAATAATTATTGCTATGTATTCTCTTATCTTTTGAAAATCTGCTTTTCAGCTAAGATTATAAATCGTTTAAGTATTTCCGAGTTTCATTGTGTAAAAGATGATAACCTTATTTTCATTAAACTTTTTTATTTGGAAGAAATTGTGACTTGAAATGATTTCTTTTCACATCAACGGTAATTATCACGCTATGAAATTATTTTTTATGGGAAGAGATTCCTTTATAAAAAACACGACAATGTTAATCTTAACAATGTTGGAACGATACAGAAACGTTTGAGCACAAGGTCTTTTCTGTAGTAAATCCAACAAAAATATGGTATGCCAGCTAGTGTCTTTTGATGAAAGTTTAAAATAGAAAAATTAAAAGCCTTGCCCTTTCATGAATCGTATATTAGCAAGTAGTATTCAACTGTACAATTGAAGAAGAATAACCATCCGATCAAATGGTATACTTGAATAGATCCTTATACCATTTCAATTACCCAGACCCATCATGGTTCCAACAATGTCACAGTTCAACCCATAATAGATGATGCTAATAGGAATCATGACTGCAGCCCTCCTTTCACACAATGATGACGACAATGTGACGAGACTTGAACTTCTAAAAAACAATTCCATCTCCGTGTAACGTCAGTTGACTCACGTTCCAGATTACCAGGACTTATCCAGATGAATACCGAGCGAGAAATTGTAGCTGAATAAAAGCAATGAAAATATGCCAATCGT
Organism: Oxycera nigricornis; assembly: GCA_963942545.1. Lineage (NCBI taxonomy): Eukaryota > Metazoa > Arthropoda > Insecta > Diptera > Stratiomyidae > Oxycera > Oxycera nigricornis. The sequence continues at coordinate 30,281,888 of OZ012660.1, forward strand.
TTGTTCGTCATAAAAACAAACTGCTCTCGAGGGTGTCGTGGCACAGTGAAAAGTGTCCTTTTTGACTGTCGTGCTGTATGTATGGAAGCTTTGTCTTATCTTGGGCCCGGAACCATTCGTACTGGCACGCCTTCTCCATTCACTTGGAATGAGAATTAAAACAAGTATTCTGTTGTCCTACAGATATTAGCGCCTTTAGGCAAGCAGCAAACGAAGGGTGCTGGCAGGGCGCAGGAAAGTAAAGCAGATCAAGGCTAAATATTCATGCTAAGCTCTAGCATTTCAATTGGGGATGGATAAATACTTTTTGGACAGGAATTTTTATTATATTTTGGGAGCACTTTAGTACCTCGGTGTTTAACATGATATAAAGCTTAATGTAACACACATTACAGAAAAGTATCTTTAATAAACTTTTAGAATATTCAAACTAAGAAATTCTTTATGTAATTGCAATGTAGGTATTGATCCGTCTTATTCAGCGAAGCTGTTAAGAAATATTAAGGTATTCAAGTGAGTAAGGTAGAAATTTCTAGAAATAAGGCAGCACGTATTCCTTTTGAAGTAAATCAATTATCTTAGGGATATCTTTTTGATGTTGAAATGACTGGTGATTAAACGGCAAGCAGATAATAATGATTAAGCAGCAAGATTTTCGGAGAATTTTCATAGTTGATTGCGTGGAAACGGACATAAGGTATCATTTGAATTTTGATGAGTCAATCTTCGGGCAAAATTGATGGACACGTGCTGTGCAATTTCCAGGTGGATCTGAAGCTATCGTACAGTTGAATTCAGATTAAAGCGTATCCAATTGGAGTATTTCAATAGATACCACTACGTTCTTCATAATTATTTAAGAATAGGGATCAATAAAATCACAAAAATACCCACGGATAACGCTCATAAACAAAAGGAGTATTTCAAAAGAGACCTTCGAATGGCATTACTGATTGAGTAATACAATAAAAATAATACATCAAATTATCTGTTGTTTAATTTGCTGTAATGCAAGGGAACAATATGGAGTATTAATCTTTTGGACTGTTTTTGATGAGATACCTTTGCCTAGCTATATTTACGACCATTCAATGTTTGCATTATGTGAAAAATAACGTAAAAAAGTGAATCGGAATAAGCCAGTGACTTTACGTCACTCCAGAGAGAACAAGGAGAAGTATTGTATGAATAGGCAATTTCTTGAAATCATATTACTTTCAATTAAGGACTTTAATAAATTAACTTTCAACAAACAAACAATTTTATGTAAAGCGAGATACCGCCAAAAGTTTAGCGAAATCTCATTAAAGCGTACAAACTGTTCGAAATTGTCTCATGCCAAACTTGCTCCACGTTACAGCTCTTTATTTAAGGGGTTACATAGGTCAGAAAATTGTATTTTAAAAAGCAAAAATCTATTTTATTCAGAATTTACGCACAAAAAAGTTTAGCATTTCAAGAAGTTGCAAAAAAAATTTCAGCTAAACACATTGAAAATTGTCAAATTGCCTGCAGTTTTCCTCGTCCAATTTTTTTTTTGCGGCAGACATAATATTTCGGTGCAGGTTCATCTCAAATCAAAAATTCAAAAAAATTCTTATAGTTTATGCCTTTGACTCGTGATTGATCGAGAAATTGAAAAAAAATGGAATTTAAAGTTTTGAAATGGGTTTGAATGAATTTTCGTCTAACATTTTTTTTAGCATTTTTTCGATTTTCATCGGGTTTAAAATATTTGTTTCGCATAAAATAAAAACGAGCCGACCGAATAAAAATCCCTTCGTTCAAGCACGACTCAATACTACAAAAAGGAACTGTGCAAAGTTTCAGCTAAATCGGTCAATTCGTTCTCGAGAAATTGTGCCTACTGCACGGAAAAGCAAAGTTTCGAGAAATTTTTTTTTACCGCGATTTAATGAATTAAAGTTATTTTTTAGCGACTTACATCGAGTCGTCGATTCCAGGTCCATACAGTATTTCGTTTGCCTCATTTGCGATGTTCAGAGCATCCTTTTGATGTTGTGGTGTTTGATGAAAACGAAAGGAGCTGATTTTACGCGGTAGAATCGCGCTGCATGCGTATAATACGCTAGATAAGGCAGAGCGCACGTACCGACCGCGCGGTATTCAAATCTCTATAACTCCTGTAATATTGCTTGAATTTCCTTCAAATTTGGTAGGAAAGCTCTTGAAGTACTATACTTTCATACGAGATAAAAAAATTTCGACGCATTTTTCAAAATACAAGACCTATGTAACCCCTTAAGTAATCGAGTTAATACAGTTTTGCAAAAAATTATGTCTTAGTGTAGAAAGTAAAGAAGAATGAAAAATTATTGTGTCAACATTGTGATGAGACTGAAGAATTGAACTATATTTGATGTTTATCATAGAAAGTTGAAAAACAAGTCTTGATCGCAACACTAAAAAGTTAAATTATTTAACCTTTTCGAACAGCATTGTTAAAACTGACTTTTCAAATATATTGTTCTTGGGCATGTATCACCTCTCAAACTTGTTACGGGCAATTTTTATCCCTGAGTGGGCTATTGCGTCCCCAACCACTCATGTTCCAGTTGCTAATTTCATGATTTTGGTTTCTGATTTGCCGTATTGAATTCCCTAGCCATACTATTTCCTGCGAAAAAAGTCTGTTATTTCAAATTTTACCCACAAAGAAGTAGAAAACACGAATGAGTTCTTGGCTTTGCCGATCCTTCTCTGTGGATGCCTCACATATAGTCCAAATTCCAGCTAACAAAGAAAGACAAGCAACGTCAAACACCTTCTTTTATCGTTTTGAGCGTAACATCTCATATAACGTTTCATTTGAACAAGATGCATCATTTCTGGGAGTACTCTTTTTTGTGGAGAGCTCGATTGTTGCGAGTGACAAGATTTCCGACACCTCCAGCCGATGTTGTTTTAAGTTTATGTAGTCGAGGTCAGTTTCAGGCATGTAGTTCTTAAAGTTTCAACAAACTATTGCAGAATTCTTAGTTTCGTCGTTTTTGTACTGGCTTCAAAGTTCCAATTGGCCATGATGTCCTGTTCTCAAACAAATCGACTATGCGTTGGTGACAGGTATTTGACTGCATCATTCAGAGTCTTCTGCTACCACGCTATTGGTGGCGTATTATCAACGCTAGTCCATTGGTAACCGTCTTCATAAATATAATAATTGCATTTGTATCGGTCACCGTTGCACGATCTGTTCCGATACTGTAACTGAGTTTTGAATATTTCAATGTCGTTTCCGAAGATGTATTAATTATTTGTGGACTTTTGTATTAGGAAGTCTCTGTTGCTCCCTTTGTTGGTGCAGGCTCTATCTGCCAAATATGGTCTACGATTACATTACTTCCTAATAATGTGTGTTTTAATTCATACCTTAACTTATTTCCTAGCATTAATTCATATATGTTTACAATATTCTCTAAAAATTCAATCATATAATTTAAATCTTTATTTGACAAGTCTCAGTCGAGTGTTTTCATACTTTGAAATGAGGATACTAATACTACTAATACGGAGTTGTTTTTCTTAGCCCTGAATAACTTTGCGGTAAGATTGTGCATTCAATATCAAAACACCATTATTTATTGATTTACATGAAGTTAGAAAACTTAATTGTTACACTGTTTGATGCAGTCTCGAATTTTCGTTGGTCTGATTACGTGGTATATTTAAAGACCACGTGTGAAAAAATGATAATACATACTTTCAGATAAAGTTTAAACAACGAGCGATATAAAATTATGTGAAAGTTGAACTGACTTATAATATTTTTAAATTTAACTCGACACTCCTTACCGGAAAATGCTTAAATGCTTAATTTTTACTACCTTGTCATTCATTAGTCAAATACAAATTCAATATTTGTTTTAAACAAGTTTTTCAATATGTGGTATATCATATATATATATATATATATATATATATATATATATATATATATATATATATATATATATATATATATATATATATATATATATATATGAATATTATTTAACCCGCATTTTCAAAAAATGAATCAATTTGTGCTACTGTGATCAGCTTAAAGCTTTCATTTTATGTCTATGGGAAAATCAACGTTTTCAGATTGTATTGGTTGTGGATGAAAATATAAATCGGTTTTAAAGTTAAATGTGTTTTTTTGTGAAAACGTGACGCATTACAAGTTCTTCTTTTTGAATTTGGAAGCTGTTTTTATGTTCATCAAATGAATATTATTTAATTATTATTTCAAGAATTACATACGGGATTATAATTTAGAGCCAGACTACCAAAAATAATCTCATGAGCATGTCACGACTACTAACTAAAGCATACAAAACCATATATAACTTGCAAAGGATGACCGCTACATCTGAAGTATATAAAACAGCACGAGAACTTAACGTAGACGGACTGATTCACATGGAAAAAGGAAAATTCATTTTTAAAAATTTACACATTGAACAAATGAAAACAACGAAACTAGATATAAATGGGAGAAAAAACGACTACAATATGAGAAACGCAAATGATATTTTAATAAAATTTGTTAGGACAGAGCGCCTGAGGATGGATCCGATTAACGCCGCATCAAATTCTTACAATAAGCTACCTCAAACAATAAAAGAAGCGCGTAACATAATGACATTTAAAATCATGCTATGTAAACATTTACTGAAAATTCAATTTGAATAATTAAGAACGGTAATATTTTTTTTATTATCATTTTTTTTTAATTTTAATTTTTTTTTTAATTTTTTTTTAATTTTATTTTTTTATATATAAATCTTTTTTTAAGAACGCTAATATTTTTTTTCCTGCTACAAATGTGAAACAAAATTAGATATATTGAACTCTGAATAAAACTTTTGAGATACTGGTACTATCCCTTATACCGATATACATCGTCTGGGAAGTACTATTTAAATGAACAAGCTTTCAGGAAATAAATTGCACACGGACAGTGCAAGCAATGAGTAATGGAGTAAAGATTTTTTGGAGGAAACGGATGTGGTTTTAGTCGGTAGAAATCCGACATGCCGAGAAGCAGGAGCAACTCGGTATCTTTTGAAGATTTCCACCTCCCAACGACGAAAAAAACAAAAACAATAAAGGCTGGAGCGTATCATGCATTGATGTAAAGACTTTGCCTTAGACATTCAATGTATCATTAAGGAGTCACTTGTCATTGTACTGTGAAATTTTATTATTGATTGTGTATTTAAAATCTCAATTTATTGTCCGTGAAGTATGCACAGTTCTATGTGTGAGTGTGAAATCTTAAGGAAAAATCTGGTGCTGCGCTTCTCATTAAAAAAATGAAAATATATCCAATGCCATTTCTCGCATAAGTCTCGAACGAATGCAACTTATTCACTAGCAATAAATGAAATTCTCACCCCAAACCCATACAACATACTAAGTCATGTAATTTCATCCAAATGCCACCCTCTCGAAAGCGAAAAATTTGCAGCGTCATTAAGTTCCCTTCAATTCGAAAAAAGTAATTTCCTTTTTCTGACAACCTCATATACAATATCCTTGCTGACTTGTTTCTGGCACTTTAATTTTATAATATGTAGCATCTGTTTTGCGTTGTGTGTATGTTGCTTTTTTTCATAATGAATTAGGGATGGTCTTGATCCCCACTGTTCTCGCCTGATGTATTATATGTCGAGCGCTCGGGCAAAAACTATTGCTGTGCAAATTCTGCAAATCGAACCCTTTTTTGCAGCCGACAACAACATTTCAAAGCTGAAGTCGCGCTCAAGATACTCGACCAACATGAGACTCTCGGGAGATAAAAAGATGTTCGTTGATGTTCCAGGCAAACAAGTTTTGCGGAAGCATAAAACTTAGCAAAACAGAAAAATGCTTTATCGTCCTTTCGTTGTTGGTCCGTGCTGGAAGAAGTGCACCAACAAAACCGATTCTGGTTATTCCGTATGGCTGATGTCTATGCGGAGTTATGTTGGATTCCCGGAGAAAAAAACAACATATTCTCAAGTGGAGCAATCGCCACGTAACGTAGCGTTCAGAAAAATATGAGATAAGAATCCTTCGATGTGAGCCGTGATTTTCGGCATCAATTGTTCAAAGTTTTTTTACGTCAAGAAAAGTTGGAAAGTGGACTTTTCTTTTAGATTGTCGACGTCCACATGATGTCATCGTTGCCATGGGAAGTATGCTGGGGCTGATGAGTTATTTGGTATATCTTCCTCGGGGAGGAGAAGAAGTAATGATAAAGCAAGGTACTACATGTCCTTTGCTTCCAAAAGTACAATCGAAGTTAAAATTACTTGAATATAAAGGAGACATGTCGAGAGCAGAGTGCTCTTAAAATATTAAGTTAAGTGCGATCGAAATCACTTCGACATTGGTAACACCAGAGTACAATAGCTGTGTGTAGTAACTATTTTGCGCCCATTGTGATTTCCGGGGCAAGACATGGAAGAAAAAAGTTCTCCTTCAATACTTCGCAAGGATTTGGTGAATTGTACACTGAAAATAATCTTCGAAAATTGATTTGGTCGGTCCCCAAGAAGAAGGGCTTGGCAGCCGATAAAGTTTACATCTATTCTCGATGGAGTGTCGGAAGGACGAGTGGGCGGGGGCACGTTGAGAGTTAGTGATCGTTCGGGCATTATGTTCCAGTCGAACTTTTCAAATCATAGCATATATACTCACATTAACGAGTTTCATTCTTCGTCATTCACTCTGACCTGCATGGCATGGTCTCGTCCGAGCGTGGTCTTTGCTCGCAATTCATCGACTCGAGTCCATGTGAATTGGCTGGAGCAATAAGTTAAGTGGATTTCCTTTTCAGGATATTGCCATAATCATAACAATGCCGTCACATTTCCACAAAATTACATTTCGTCGTACAGATACTGTCACGAGCAAAAACGTTTTCATCTCAGTTGAAAAGTTGAAGCCGTTGATTGCTCTCTTCAAAAGCCCTCGTTGAAATGATGCCAGTTTGAAATCCACCGTGTGTGAAGGGCAGGGTAGACAGCCTGAGCCATTCAGTGACGAAATCGTTTACAGGAAATCCAAATCTAGGACTCTAACTTTCCAACTTTGCGGACAATTTTTCGTTCGTCAGACCTGTGATAATATTATATGTGCCACGAGCAACTTTCGGTTGTTCCTGCTCTAAAGCAATTTCAAAGTTTCCGGCTTATTATTAAGGGTTCCATTATACTCAACACCGCTTCATATGTACAGCTTTTCCCAGCTAACAAGTCGCTTGCCACATGACGACGCCGGTAAAAATAAATAGCCAAGTCGAAAGGAAGTAACTTTCAGTAGATGTGAGTTCATTTGTAAATTATCTAGTTTTGTATAATGGTTGGATGCTTAGCTTACCTGAAGTCACGTTTTGTGGGAAACGCTTCTCCCTAATATGTTGAATTGCCGGCTTGCGGAAATAATCTAGGCATAATTACATTTTTTGACAAAAAGGCTTGGTTAAAAGTTTTGCTTTAATCTCAGAAACTTATAGACATACAAACCAGCCAGTATAGAATCGTTGAACAAAAGATGCATCCTAAGGCGATAAGTACAATATAATATGTAATTAGTTTGCATTGTTGGTTATTTGGTGAGTTTATGGGATAGCAAGGATATATCATTAAATTTCGAATTTGTTTTGGAATCTGGTAATTATATATTATAGTGATAAGAACCAAAAATTGGTTATAAACGCCTGTATCATATAAGCTGTGTTGAATTTGGAGAATGTGTAGGGAATGGAAAACAAAGCAGACGCTCGAAACATTCAACTAAATATCGAATGAAACATTTATATGGCAGATGAACGTAAACAAGAAAAGAAGAAAAGCGAAAAGGCTAGGAAAGGATTAAGGGTGTTCAGATTCATGAAGCATATCTCTTATTTACATACATTTTATATTTTGTGTAATCGATTTCCGGCACCTTTCGATGAATTTAGGATGGTTAGGAAACTGATAATGCAGAGAAGTCCCAATTACCACAAATCCTGCGTGCACTCATGAAAAGCTACTATTTAACGTCTTGTTCAAAGACTACACAAAATTAAGAGCAAAGATTATACAAAAGTAGGGTTCCCTGCCGAGTCTACTATTACGAGCGAGTCTACGAAATTGTCTTTTAAAATTAACACGCATCACAATATTTGGATGAAGGTATTCAACCTCGATTCTTTCTCACTAGTGCCCATGAAAATATTTCAAAGCATATCCTTGTTTTTGTATTCAAAAGAAAATAGTCGAAGAAGTTTTGCGTTTACATCCTGGATCTATTCTTCTCTTGAAAATCACGATGCACTCACAATTTGCACTAGCGTGAACCTTTTTCAAGTGGATTTCAATGGTGTCCATTTATATTCAACAGAAGGTCACCTTACATATATAGGTACCTACTTTCTACTCATAGCAATATGATCGATTCATTTATATCAATAAACTTCGTGGAAATATGTTAGTAAATATTTTTTTTCAAAAAACTTCAGCCAAATATTTGAATGAATTCACTGCAAAAACCATACAAGTTACAGAATTAACACGAATAATATCTTTCAGAAATAATTTAAAAGAATTTCCCTGATAAAATCGTTAATTGTAATTAGTTTTGCAAGAAAATAATTCTGAAATATATTCAGAAGTTTGAAAAAATGGCAGAAAGTAGAAACATTAGGCAAACTTAAAAGATACTGTTAAATTTGAATCTTCATTATGCTTATGTGAACAGATTTTGTTTAGTATATTTACGAACCTAATTAATTAAAATTATTAAAAAACAACTTTTCTCTTGATATTTCTACTATGGAAATTCTAGATTCACGCCTTTCGGTGTATACAAACCTACAAAAACTCTTTCCGAAAAGTCTGAACAGTAACTCAACACCCTTACAATATTCAAGGTAAATTTTCTGCTAATAATTTTTCCACAATAATTCATACGCGAATAAATGCGACAAATTTCATCAACATGGAATTAAGAAAAGTTGTTGTTAAGATGAATCAGTTTCGCTTTATAATTATTTAATTGAGTTGGTTAAACCTGCGTTTACAGTCGCGGCATGAATTTTTCACATTTGTAACATTTTCGTTGAAGATTCCATTCAAAGCAATCTCCTAATCAGAGGTTACTCTTGCCAAAAGAACAAGGATAAACGAAAAAACATTTTTTGTGTAGTATTCAAAGCTATCTTCTACATGCTCAACGTAGATGCATTCAGGTGTTAAAAATTAAGAAAGGGATAATTGGAGATTCAACAATTGAAGCAGCGCTAATAATAACAAGGACCACAGTGAGAAATCTCTGCAAATCATTAAGGGAAGTTGTTGAAAAGAACCTTTTGATTCTTTTATGTCTCTCGACCTACCATGGTGTTTCGAAGTGAAGATATCTAGGAAAATGAATTCTGACTCACGATTAGCAAAGAATCGCGTGGGTAGGTATATAGTTAGTCTCAAATTTAAAAAAAAAACGCTATAAACCGAAAACACAAACGAAAATTGCTTTCACCCACAGGTTTTTAGTAAATTTATTATTTTGAATCATTGTGGAATTTTTGATGTTTATTCCAGCTTAAAGGGTTAAGCATTGATATAATAACATTACATACAATTTTCAACGTTCAAGTCAAAAACCATTTTCATTCTGTTTAAAAGTGAAGTTCTTTGAAAATGACTAGGCTTTTGTGTTTTTCCACTGTAAGATTTTAAGTTTCTGCTCTTTATATTTTGGTTCGTCACATTTTTCATTTTCCTATTTGGTAATTTTTGTAACATTTCACTCAAGGCTGTGGACTTTATTTCATACTTTAAAGTTGGGCTATATAGCTTTATACTCGCTGTTTGGGGTCTTGGTTGTCCTTTAAAGTTCATACACTAAGCTGAAGGTCTGGAGGTCTACATACTCCAAGCTTGGGGTCGGGAATTCACTTTTTCTCTGAAAATCAAGTGATATAAAATAAATTTTTCATTTGCAACGCTGCTTACCGGACTCTAACCATGTGTACATCCTGTGCTTTCTCCTAAAAACAGTAGTAACCTTGCTTTGAATAAGTTTGGTAAAGTAAAGCACAGAGTCACAAAGTTAATAAGAAGATTGCAAGAACTATTTTTATTAAGCGTTTAGTGCTGTGAAGTTTCCCTTTAAGTTTAAAACTAAGTACTTAAAAAAATTCTCTGTATGCTAGAAAACACAGAAAAGACTTCAATTGTTTTCATAGATCAGTTTCTGATGTCAAATAAATGAAGAGATTTCCTCTGATCATATTATCTTGAAAAATAAGAATTAAATTCTGAAATAGGACTCAGCCAGTTTGTTAATTTGGCATATGCACATGACTTTTGATAACGGAAATAAAATTTGGTGGATTCTTATTGAATAAAATTAATTTGGAAGTTATTATAAGCATTCTTGACCTTTTATGCCACTCAATTTCTATTTATACAAAGGAAATTTTAAGATACCTATACTATAAAATGAACATCACAAAAGATTGATCTATATAGTGGATCTATGAAAAGCGTTTGAGAATTTTTAACTCAGTAGAGAATAAAGACAAGTTTATTTGATGAAAGCACGAAATCAAAAGAAAATTGAGCGCGACAAGTGGCCAACAAGCTGATTACCAATATAAATTGATTCAGCATATCTAAGCAAAGTGAATCGGATTTGGATATTCTGTTGCTGCATGGGCAAAGAAATAATAACATATTGTATGGATGCTGCATGCACATGTACAAACCAAAATCTAATGTTCGAAAATTTTTAGAATCTGGAAAAATGCATGAAAATCCGCAAATGTATGAAGAAATTGGAACGATATTTTCAAAAAACCATAGCGAGTTCTGGAATCTATGTAGTTGACGATGCTCTAAGGGAAGGTAAAAAATTAAGACACACAATATAGACAAACTATCTTTCTCGAACAAGATGATCAATGAACCGGAGGAAATCACCATTTCTCAAAAATAGGTCATGAAATAATATTAACGAAATTACCGCCGATGCGGACATCATCGTCCCAAAACACATTCTCAATCTATTCTTTTCATTTAAGACCAACCAATAAAAAGAAATATTTGAAACTATTGATTCTCTACAAAACCATACTGCACCAGGTCCTGATAGTATCCCCGTTGATGAGCTCAAATTAATCAAAGAAAATATTGCTGATACTATTAAGTAGGGAAGATTCCCGGAATATTTAAAAATCTCTGCAGTTATACCGATTTTTGAAGGGGGTGATGAAACTGACCCAAACAATTACAGACCAAACTCACTCTTGAATTCTTTAAGTAGAATCCTTGAAAAAATTGTAGATTCTCGAATCAAAGAATTCTTATTGCAAAACGAAATTTTAGATAGAAACCAGTACGGATTCCAGGCGGGCTAAGGCACCACAGATCCCATTCCTGATGTAATTAGATTTGTAAATGAATGCTTAGATAAGGTCCACTACGTTGCAGCAGTTTTCGTGGACCTAAAGAAAGCCTTCGACACAGTTACACATGAAACTTTAATCACCAGGCTCGGTTAATATGGGATTGTTGGAAAATCAAATAGATTAATAAACAGTTACTTGGTGGGTAGATTTGAAAATACACTAATTGGAGGTGTAAAAAGCAAAACTGCTGAGTTTAGCATAGGTGTTCGAGCAGGGCTCTATCCTAGGACCAACGCTATTTCTACTTTATATCAACTCCATTTAAAAAACAGACTTTGTTGCGAACATGGTTATGTACGCAGATGACACTGTGCTCGTATACTCAGGTAAAACTAGACTCGAAATTAAACAAAAAAGTAAATACTGACCTGGACAAGTATTGGTATTGGCTTCTACAAAGTAGATTGGCAATAAACTCGGGAAAACAAAACATATTATTGTCAAACAAAAGAACAAGACTGACATACAACCACACGTAAAAATCAATGACACAGCCTTCCAGAGAATAGAACAAATAAAATATCTAGGACTTCTAATAGACGAGAAACTATCATGGACTCCACACATAAATGATCTAAGGAAAAAACTGGCAGCCTTCATTGGTATTCTACGTCGCATCTACTTCTTTCCAAAAAAAAATCCAAATTATGTATATCCAAAATTTCCTACCACATCTTGAATTGGAGCCTCTAAAAGTAGCCTCTAAAGGTAGCCTCTAAAGGTAACCTCATGACCATCTCCAGACTAGTATCCAAGGCGTATGAAACCATTTACAATCTCCCTATGCCAACTCCAACAAGGGAAGTTTACAAAACAGCCCAAGAATTGAATTTGCAAGGCATGATTTCCATGGAACGAGCTAAATTCATACATAAGAATTTACACCGTAATAAGTATACCGCTGTGAAATTAGATAAAATTGAGGTAAGAAACACTTACAGAATGAGAAACATGAATAATGTAGCTATCGCATTTGCCAGAACTGATCGGCTAGAAGAAGACCCCTTCAACAAAGCAGCTAACTTTTACAATACACTACCGGACAAAATTAAAAACATAGCGAACCCAACTTCCTTTAAAACGACACTAAAAAATATCTCCTTCAGGGCCAACTTTCGAAGTAAGTTACAAGTACAAGCAGCTCCATTAAATCCATGTAATCAACAGGAAATAATTCATAAAAATATAGTCCAAACTATTAATCTACCTAAAAGGACACTAAAACTTGCAAATTTGGTATTATTCCGTTTACCGATTCTTATCGTCTGGGAAGTACTATGTACTGAAATTTTAAATACGGAGAATTACTTAATTTGATGGAGAGATTGATTGAAGGAAACGGAGGTGGTTTTAGTCGGTAGAAATCCGGCATGCCGAGAGGCAGGAGCTGTTCGGTATCTTTTGAAAATTTACACCTCCCAACGTTGAAAAAAATCCCACCACAACATCAACGTCAACTAATTGTTGTTTTGCATCAACAATTAGTAGACTTTATTTTCGAATCTTTATTTCAAAAGGATCCCAGAAAGAAATATTTAAGCAAAGCTCTCTAGAAACTCATATGGCACTTAAGCTCCCTACTTATTGATAAAACTTTAACTTCTACAGTAAATTCCAGGACTTCATATTTATTTTTAAAAAAGTTAGAGCTTAAAAGACAATAGCTATCGCACGGTATAAAAGGTTTGGCATAACAAATACTCCAAATGTAGCTGTGTTGGAATGGCTTGAGTCTTTCAATAGGAAAGCAGTTATCATTTTGCTAAACCTGGCCTCTGTTGATATTGACGAAGGACGGTCTTGTATATAGTTTCTTAAATGCAATTGGGGGTTGTTGTTTTGCAACCTATGCTAAATTTATTTTATATCTAGACGAAAAAAATTCATGACGATTTGTGATTCAAGTCTCATTAAAAATATGAGTTTAATTTCACCATGCTAATATAAGCACGGAAGTTTTGTGGAGTATTTTTTATGCGTCATTAAACAGGGCATGGAAAACCGAAAGAAATTAAACATGTGAGGAGTTGGTCAAAACGATATATCGTGACCTTGAAACTGCAAAAAAAATTGTTTTTACAGCAGGTAATAAAAACCTTCTCACAAGCAATGCAAACATTAAAATTGGTCAAAAAACATTTTCACCAAAAATTGTAGTTACAAAGTCCTGCATTGACGACGACGATATGTACAATTTTCAGTGAAATTGTTTATTATGCAGTTTCAGAAACATTTCAAAGATTATCGCCTTTGTTGTTTTTGCCTCGTTGAAATTTTTCTAGTGACTAGCATACAATATTTTACAATTTTGTTTATAAAATATGGAATAAAGGTGAAGGATATTCAAAACTTAAAAAAGCAACAACACAAAACAGGTTAAGCTGATTAAGGTACCATCCAATGCCACAAACAGCTTCAATTATTTATTTCTTGCCCTAAACCATATAAAGTTGACTAACATACCACCCAATTCTTATACGATATGCTGCATCCTTAACATATGAAGTTATTTGTTAAAATACTTAAAGCAATTCCTTTACAATCCAATTATCCAGATTCTTATCCCATGTCGCTGCTTCAAACTTTATTCATGGTTTTTGATTAACTACGGAATTTCTAATTATTGAAGAAAAGGTAAACTTTCTTTCAAGTTGAGGTTCTACAATATTTGACATTATGCAAATATTTTCATTCTTGTATTACCCTCAAGTTATCGCCATAACATCAATGGGAAACTTTGTGACCTGACGAAAAATTCATTTGAACTAATTTTGTCAATTCTTATTTGCCCAACTTTACATGTTCTCGTTGCAGAGAATTCCCAAACAAATTCAAAGGAATTCAGAGTGCTTGTGAAAATGTTGAAGTTCAAATGAAAGGAAATAGTTGAATAACATTGGAAAGTATATAAAAACTCATAAATTGAATGAATGTTAAGCGACGATGCTGATTGTGGTCACTTGGATATTTGATTAAGGAATGAGATGCAGGTTCGCAGTTTATGACAAATTTATTCACCATATTTCATGGTTTAGGGAGGTAATAATGGAAAAAAATTAGAAGCACGCAAATTACGTATTAGATCGTAATTTTATCGTTTTTGCTAACATAAAAAATTATAAATTAGAACATAGCTTTTTTATCTAAAAACTTTAGATACAAAATACTTTTTGACGAAAATTAAATTACCATGAATTCGTGAATTTAAATGTCGTCATGGAAATTAAATTTTTACTATAAAAATAAATTTTAACCGATCAACCAACGAATTTAATTTCAATTGAAAAATTGAATTAAACTAATTTAGCTAAGTATTTATTCTCATATCAAAACTAGTAAATAAATATTTTCTGATAACATTTATTACAGGTAATAAAAAGACAATCGATTTTAATTATGATGGTTGGCTTGTTAACAATCCATTGTTGATACAGCCATTAAGCAAATTGAAAACGTTCATTAAGCAATTTTCATTAGAACTAATTGAAAATTCTACACAATAGTTGTACTACCATCGTGTTAATCGATTGTGGAAGTAACGTTTCATTGGAGATATATTCGTGTGTTTTTATGGAAAGTAAAACTAATGCTGACCTGTATTTATCTCCAGTTGGAATTTTTCACTTTTTCAATATTGTGAAACAAAACTGACTGAAAGTTTGCTTTGATGTTTGAAATGTTGTTTGGATGTAGTCACGTATACAACAGAGACGTATATTTATGCTTTTCACAGTTGGTCCTTTGCAAATAAATCGATAACTTTGAAAAAGTGTTGTGATTAATTTGTGTTTTGTGAAAGCAAAACTATTTGCCAATTTTTAATACCTGATATCAGATAATTTAGATGATAGAAAATAAAATTGCGGTTTCGTGAAAACTGCGTGATTAAAATTAAATAAAACCAAAATGGAAGACCGCTATCAAAAAGTATTCACATATGTTGATCTCGATGCAAAACGAAATGAACATTCGTTAAGAATCAACACAGCCGTATTAATTACTTTTATTTAATGAATTGCATTATCAAGATTGTTTCACCATTTAACATTAAGCAATATATGTAGGCGAGAAAATACAAATTATTATGCTCAATTACTCTAAAAGCCTTCATTATTATATGACGTGCGTCATTTATTTTTTGAAGTTGATATATTCCATTTAATATTTTTAAACGACAGATGCTTTATACATGAATATTCCTCCCTATTATTTGTAAAAACAATATTTACTTCTCAATGGTTGCTAAAATCTGATGACGGATGAGTATGAAGTTGTGAATTTTATATTTAGAAATGGAAATTATGAATTTTATTGCCTATAGTCAGTCCAGTGGGTGAAAGAATAAGTGCTCCTAATATTTTCAAAAAAGGAACTAAATTGGACAAAGTAGGAGTTCCGTCGACATTTCTTAGATTATGATAACTTTTGCGTACAATGTTAACGATGTAATATTATTGATTTTCGTTCAAACTTTTTATCACTGATATCACTGAATAACTTTCAGTGTAATTAAATAACCAAAATGATTGTATCATATCTGCTTTTATTTCCACCGTTGATTTATATAAAGTAGCATCTTCATAACTATTAGCATAGTTTCCCAATCATAGCAACCCTCAAAAGCATCTCAAAGCATTTAGAAAATTTTGTATCTAATGATTAATTTGTACCTGTCTTGATTTAAGGTCATTTTGATGACTTTAAAGTACTGCGCAATTTTTTCCAAGCCACTCTTAAGTATCAATATAAAGTCAACTCCTGGCTCAGAATATATTTATCAATTACTAATTTTTTAGTGCCACTTTGGTCCTTTACTCGGTTTGAAAGGATACAGGTTATAAATTGGGTAAAAAAATCAAGAGAGATCTTGACATCTTTCTCGGTAACTGGAACACAGTATTTTTATTTCTACAAATCTGTATATCTTGAACACGTGTCATAACTTGATCAGAATATTTTCTTGGAAAATTAAATTCATTGTTTTCTTTGTTCCTGACATTTATTTATGTAAATTTTTGCATGCTTTGTTTTCGTAGTATTAGTTTCAAGTGAAAGAATTAATTAATTAAGGGACAAAAATAAAGAAAAACAAGCCGCGAGGTGCGACACTTGAAGTCCACACGGTCAACTTCCCAGTAATATCTAGATAAACATTGAAAATATTAAACACA
The DNA here is from genome assembly GCA_963942545.1 of Oxycera nigricornis. NCBI lineage: Eukaryota > Metazoa > Arthropoda > Insecta > Diptera > Stratiomyidae > Oxycera > Oxycera nigricornis. The sequence continues at coordinate 30,298,505 of OZ012660.1, forward strand.
ATAATAATTTTGAAAATAATACTACTTTAAATAATAATAATGAGAGGTATTCATAGCCGTAACAGGAATGAGTTAATATTAATCATATAATCTACGGGAGGGTCCATTGATTACGTAAGGCTTTTGGTGAATGCGGGTAGATTGATTTGATCACTTAATCAGCGGGGACCTATTGTACGTTATTTGTTATTTTCACATCGATGCTTGAAGCCCAAAAGAGCGCTAGCAAAAATGAATGCAGTTTTTGTTATTAGTCTCATTGAAGAGATTTTGTCGCGTGATGGCCATTTTGAATAGTTGCGTTCAAAATTGCCATGAGTTCAGCATAATCGCTGAATTTATATTTTTTCACGTTTTTAAATCAATGAGATTAATAATTACTTTATACATTCTATTGATAAATATGGAATATGCAGTCAAAAAAAGGTTCAATTGCATGTAAAAAGTAAAATGTTATACAAATGATGATGGAGGAAGTAATTGAAATCTTACGATTACTATAGAATGAATCTACTAAAAACTACAATTTGTTATTGGATGAAAGCTTTTTAAAGCATGTGATCTTGCAAAGTATTGACTAAAAAACATTTTACCATTCAAAGCGTTGATTACCACAAATGCAAATTTGATTGAAATTTTGATGGTTTCAAAAATTTAAGCAGTTTTTAATTGAAAGACTGTAAAAACTATTAATAACCGCTCAAATTATTCAAATATTTTAAAATTTTGTTTGAACTTACAACAATTTATTTAGAATAAAAGATATAAAGTAATAGCATTCGTATGAACCCTCTTTAAATGGTAACTTTGAATAATTTTTTATTTTTAATTTTTTTTTTCATTATCATTGAAAAAAGTTGCGCTGGTTTCTCTTCAAAAACTTATAAGAATGTATAAATTTTATAAACATTTATTACTGAGTTGTGCAAATCAGGTTAAAAAAATATTTTTTATGAAAAAACCCTAAATTTTCGCATTTTCTTCTATTAAATTGAAAAAAAGGTTGAAACGAGTTTTTCTAATGCTAACAAATCACAAAGTTGTTAATACACGTCAACTGACACCTTAATGATGCAAATATTATAACTGGTTCGTGAAATATAGTGAATGATAAAAATGACCTTGAAAATCATGATGACTTTTAATGTTTTTTTATATTTAATTTATTGTTTTACTTAATCATGAGATAAAGTTTTGATGCTGTTTTTACAAACATTGTTTCGAGTATATAAATTTTATAAACATTGTTTACTACATTTCGCAATTCAGGTTAAAAATTTATTGTTTATGAAAAAAACCTAATTTTTTGCAATTTTTTTTCTTAAATTAAAAAACGGCTCCAATGATTTTTTAAAAATGCGACAGATTTACAAAAATATTAATACGCGTTCATTGACACCCAAACGATGCAAATTGCATGTTTGATTTGCGAGATATTACGCATGACAGAATTGACCGGGCAAACGGGCAAAACAGCAAACCCCCCGACCGAAGTTTTCCAAAAACTAATCAGCTCTTAAGATTGCAAAGACGCTTCGATTGACACCGCAACGAAGTCGATACAACTTTGTTTACGTGAGTTATGCTCGTAGAAAAAAGTGTCCACGAACGTACGTACGTACACACAGACACATACATCTCCCTTTCTAAAAACACTTCATATATACTCTATAGACCTCAAAACGTAAAGAAATGTTGAAAATTTCATTTTCGATTTTCGAGACGATTACAAGAACTTCCCATATACTGGGAAGTTAATAACCTTAAAAGATAAACCCATAATAATCGAAAAAGTCAGAGCTGGAACAAATGCTACAAAAGATAACATATCAAACTTGACTAATGGCCAAATTGTTTTCCGATGCATACCCGATAAAATGGCTTTTGAAATTTTTCAAAAGTAATTGCTTGCAACAGAAATCAGTGTTACTATACTGAAATTATTTCCCTACTAAAACTCAGAATACATGCATTGCAAAAAAATTTGAAAAAAATTGACATCATTTTTTCACAGTCGCAAACTATCGACATACACTAGTTTAATAGGACTTACAGCAATTTGGATAAAATGTATTGAAATAGTTTTAGCGTGTTCAAATTTAGATTACGTAATGATTAAAAATAGAGTTCCCTTCAAATATAACATGGATGTTCCCAACAACTATCAATGCTCAATGGACATCAAGATTTATTTTCTTCAAAAGTTATTTGCATATATTGTGATCGTTTATTTTAGCTTCGCATTTGATATTCTGTATATTCTTGTTAACGTGTTATTCATAAATATTGCATCTTTTCGGTTTTTAAACATCATTTCTTAGGATTAAAGATTTGTTTCTTTTTAAACGGCTATCTTATATATAAGAGTAAAATCTGTTTGCATATCTATCAAATATAGAGTACATAAGTACTTACGTTGACAAGGTAAAATTGTTCCCATTTTACATTTGTATTCTATATCTATATCTTGGAGTATGAGTTCTTTGAATTTCTTCCACAAAAAATGAAAATTTTTAGTTAGTATTTTCACCACATCGTACTTTTGATAATTGTTACTTTTCATTAACTTCAAATATTGGATTAATTTTTTCGAAAAATCATCCTATTTCTTTTTCTTAGGTCAAATAATCATTCAGTTTTAGTAATAAATGCTATCACAAAAAGTGCACTAACTACCATTGCTTATTTGAATTTCAGTCAATCGAAAATTTATACAAAGCTAAATTGCAAACCAATACGCAAAGGACATCTCCTTTGGGAGTAAATGACAAAGCAAAAGAACGAAGACAAGATTTAAATCTCTCGTGTGTCAACTTCATATGGTTGACTGACTGATTGAATGGAAGACAAGAATAAAAAAAATGTCCTTGATTACCAAAGGAAATTGCTTTTTGAATTGTTCGTACTAGCCGACAGGCTGGTTCTTATGAAATTTCAATTTGCTAAGTCAATAATGTCCGACGGAATGATTAATTGTTGGACGAAAAAAAAGAGTTCATTTTCCCATTTGGTGCGGACGAAAAGGAAAACTCTAAGCTTCGATGAGTGTAAGCTTTGATTTGAAAATGAAAATCGTTTTGGATGTTTGGTCATTTTCTCTTAATCGGTTTTGTATTGAGTCAATTGATAAGTTATTGATTGTTTGTAGTGAGAAAATGATGCGGTTGAGATATTATTTGCTGTTTGTTTTGATTCGATACATTCAGTGAGATTAGCTTTTGTTGAAAGATGGTTTTAAGTTGGAGGAAGCTGATAACAATAGAAGTTACAAGCAAACACAAAGGTTTGAAAGCATGAATTAAGTTGGTTTTGAATTGATTGTGGAGTATATTTTATTAGAAAATCATATATGTGATTCATCATCAAAAAATGCAAAACATAGTCTTCCGCTCGGCATCCTTATCATTGGACAACCTAAACCTGTAGTTTGTAGAACTCGAAGCAGTATAACTTCTTTATTGCTGACTGAATCGCAAAATCAAACGTTAAGTAATATAATTTTATCAATAACATACTTTTGCAGGTACTGTAAATCTTCACACAAACGAGTGGTTTCCTAATTGTAGGAAATTATAAAAAGTCACTCATTTTCCATAAATTGAAAAAGTTAAAAATATTTAGATCATTCTTAAAAGTAGACAACTTTCCAAAATAAAAATGTCAACTTTTTCCACCCAAAAAATAGTTTAATTGCTCAGATTTTCAAATGAAGGGATGACACGCACACAGTAAATATTGCTACGCATATTTTGCATGAATGTGTGTTCAAGGGTGGCTACTCATTTGTATCAAGCTTTAAGGGGGAAAACCACTGTAGGATTTTCAAAAAATAATTTTTTTGTTGTTTTAAAGTATACCTTATTATCATAAAAATCATGTAGCAAAGTTTCATATAGTAGGAAAATCTTTAAGTGTTCGAAATTTTAAATTAGCGTGGCGCCTCTCAGTGCTCTTTTGAAGCGCAATCCGCGCGTATCCCCGCGCGCTGTTGTTATTGGAACTTAGAACAATTTTAAATATAAATCTTTCAAAACTGTACACATGCTCTGTGAGTTGAACGTTAGCAGAGAACGCTGAAGTACGTATTTTGCAGACTAGAGGTATATCAAATTTATTCATGATTTTTCAATAACTTCAACTTTAAACGCGTTTATCTCGGAACAACGTTTTCAAACTGGCCGGACTCTTTTCTCAAACAATTTTTATTCGATTTACTTGAAATTTTTACAATATGTTCAAAACTAGTCTGCATGGAAGTACGTAGGATTTTTCTTTTATGTTGCATATTTCAATTGTTTTCAATAATTTTCGAACGTTTTTTTTCCGTTTTTTTTTTTCAAAATGACGTCATTTTGTCAAAAACCAATTTTTAAAAAAATCCTACGTACTTCTCTGGCTGTTATTATGCTTTATCGGCAAATATTTGTTTGATAATCAAAACCTGAACATTTCAGGAGAAAATGGTCCGGCCGCAAAGCCTTGGAAAAATAAGGCGTTTCTGGGGAAATGCTAGGGAGCCGCCATTTTGTTTTTTAAAGTTCTGAAAAAATTCAAAGAGGATGTCAAATACTTGTACAATATAGATCTTTTTACCAAATTTCGATATGCTGTTTGGTTTTTGAGAAACAAATTCCCGAAAAAATGACTTTTTTTACCTCTACAGTAGTGTTCCCCCTTAAGCAAGGAAGCTTTTATTTTTGGCTTGTAAAGATCTAAAATTTGATTTTAGGAAATTTTCGTTGCTTTAAAAATGCGTGATCTATCGTATCTTAAATTTATTTATTAACTGTATGTGTTCAAACGGACTTGCCACTCTTTGGTGTCAAGGCTTTAGCAGACAAGCATTTTTTTAACCTGGCAAAATTTGACATCTTTGTCTTGGAGAAGTTTTGTGGATTTAAAAGTGAAGTGAATATCAATCTTTGTTTCAACATAGCTTGCTGCTTTCCAAATAAGCTGAACATCTTTAATAATTTATAATATAATTAATAATTTTGTAGAACCCATAAATGTGAGTGGGGATGTTAGCATCTCTTCGTATTACGCTTCGAATAGATAAACTTTTTTTTTAGCTTGCGGACGTCCAAGCAGGAAAATTTGGTGCTTTTACGAATGCGACAAGTAATTTTAATATTTTTAGTAATTTTAGATGAAAGTGTTCAAGTAAAGTGACCCGCCTCAAATCCATCGCGCCAGGATTAGTTAGGCAGGTGTACTGCATTTATATTATTGCGTTATTAACTTAGTTATCTGAAAATTTCAACCTTTTAGCGATAAGTCTAGTAATCTTGCGGTCGACTCTCGGCCTATAAATTTTATCGGAATAACAGCTGCAATACGCAATTAGTAGAAATATTCTCTTGAAAATTGTGTCCAATTTCAAAACAATTCGGATTTTGTGTATTTATCGTTATTTTACTTGAAGCTATAGGCCACCACAGATTCTCTTTATTTGATCGTCAAAGGATGTTAGTATTCCTTTAATATTCAACTGACTGCCAGATATATTGACAATCAAAGCCCAGTACGAACATGCTGTTTGGACATTGACATAGATCAAAACTAGTTTCACATGGACTATTCAAATACATTGTTTGGATTGCGACAAGTAAATGAATGTTTGAGAAGATTTGCTCACGGCGTGTTGGGTTTGACTTTGAAAGTTTGAAGGTATAACTACGAGACAGTTATGTGATGGCAATGCAAATTGAATTTCTGATTAAAACAAATGATCAAAAGTGAATGCATCCGAAAAGTGCTGGCCATGTACATTTAGTTTATTCGCTAGAACAAGCAATTCAAGAAAATTCGGTAGATTAAAACAGGATCAGGATAAAATCAAAAATGATAAAGTATATGCTTTACCCAATCATTCACAGTGGTTTAATCTTCACGATGCACACAATTTGTCTATATATTGTAGTAAATTTAAGGCAGGCAATGCCTGTTGATATTCAGCCGTAAGTATGGCATACAAACGGTGGGACAAGTCGGTATGGCATGACGGATGCTGTCAGTTAGTCAAGTGTGGCCGAACGCGATGTGAAGTGACAGCGTGGCGGTTGGTTTAGAATCGAAATAAATAACAGCAATCTGCCGTTAAGACAAACATGTTTCATACAAATAAATCGAGTTTATGATATATAAGTTCATATACAGCAAGGAACATCGAATGAAGAAATTTCATCACATTAGTTCAATGTGTTCCGAAATATCATGAAGTTTTTTGCAAATTTTTGTGATAAAAAACAGTCACACGGAATTAGTATTGACATCATTACTTGCAAAGAATAGTGCACGTTTAACTTTCTTTCTTTGAATCTTACCTTGTATTAAGGGGGAAATACATGTAAAGTTTAAAAAAAAAATGCTAATTTCAGATTGATTTAAAAAATATATGTTGTTTATTCCGAAGATTTTACGTCACACTCAATCATACATATACATATCTCAAAGTACTTGAAAATATATTTTTTATAATTTTTCAACACAAAATAGCGGCGATGTGAACGAATGAAAAAAACACCTCAGAAAATGCCTCGTAAAAGTTAACGCCATTTCCCGAGATCCTGCAACATTCAGAAGAAAAAAAATATGTAAATGAGATGTATAATTCATAGGTTGACCAATATTTATTTTTAAAAAAAATACAATTTTTACATTAATTTTAAATTAAACAAAAAAATTAAAAATTATTTATTTTTGAAAAAAGTCGTGTTTTAATCATTAATAAACAAACTATTATTCCGAAACTACAAAAACATGTAAGTTCAACTAGTACATAAGACTCTTTTATAGATGAGCCGGATTGGTTCAAAATTTTTTGAAATATTTTTTACGGAAGTTGAAAAAGTACTACTTTGAGAAAAACGCGTTTAAAGTTTGCAGTAGTTAAAAACCGTTGATTATTAGTTTTAATTATAACTTACTCATTAGTCAGCGATTCCAGGTCCCATTTCCTTAGAATTTTAGATTTATAAGAATATGGTATGGATACATAATTAGTGAGCCGCCCATAGCGCCGGAGAGAAAGTAGGTAGGGACGCGCGGCAGGTGTGCTTGACTTACTGGGTAACGCCGCGCTGCCTATAACGGACTCGAAAACTAATACGAATATCGCCTCAAAACTTTTTGCGGCGTATTCTTAGAGTATTTGGAATATTTTAATTTAAGAGAGAAAAAAACGTTTTTTTAGCAGTTACATGTATTTCCCCCCCCTTTCCTCATTGAGTTCATCAGTAAGATAATTTTATCGAAAATCTACATGCTGCAAAAGTGTTAAAAACTGAGCTACTCCTTCCTGGCTGCACGCTCTTCAAATCTTGGAATCTTCATGAATTAAATAGTTCAAAGTTATTTCCAGGAGCTCAATGAATCAGGCAACACATCGAAAAGGATAAGATGGATAGATTTGGCTTATTAATAAACGGCTCACCCACCCATGGGAGGCGGTGTTCATAGTTTGAAATGTTATGATGATGAAGAAGATGTGTTTTTTCCAAGATAAAACCGAATTTTTTAAACAACATAGTTCATATTAGGCTTCAAGTATCCCCTTTAGTGAAATAAAAACTTTCGTTCATCCTTGGTTAGTCTATGAAAGCAAAAAAAAAATCCTCGTCAACTGTATGACAAATGCGTACCAATAAGACGTTGTCCTTTTTTGGTTGACATCATCTGAATGTTGTCATTTATAGACTATATGTAACATCTCCCTGATAAAAGAACATCTAAATCGTTAGGAAAGAATATTTAGCTCTATTTTATGATTTCATTTTCTGTGTCCTTTTTTGCCTGACTTAATCAAACGAGGGTTCACCAGGCTTTGTCATGAAACAACACACATATAGCGATAGATGACAGTCTTCAGTATAATCGGGTCAAATAATGACGTTGAGTCGACAGACTATCTACCCTAAGCTCATCATTAGATTTTTTGAGCCGGAAAGACATAAGAACTAATTTCGTTGAACGTAGCTGGAAAAACAGTTCAAGCAAACCCCAAACCTTTAACGAATTTAGTATCAGCCTTTCGTAGAATATCGGTAACAAAATTACGTGTGTTAATTGGGACGACTTGTTCACTTGAAAACACTGCAATAAACGTAATCCACGTCAATTCAAGTAAATCAAAGTTCGGAAAATTTCAACAATAAAGGCATATCAGGTGAAATTGAAAATTGTTGTTGATAAGCACCTGCTTGATCCGATCAAACATCATCTTGTGGCCAATTTAAATTTTAATCGGATTTAATCCATAAAATTCACAAAGCATAATGGACTTTCTACAGAGCTCGTAATATACCATGAAAATAGTAAAAGGATATGCTTGAATAACGTAGAGAACACTCATTGAGATGATAGAAGGGAATAAATGTAAATTGGTATGTTGGTGATGGTAAATCCTTTCGACTCGACCAACCTTGAGTCAATATAATTGAAGATTAAGTTTGGTGCGGTTCCGGTCGAAAATGAGGGTTAAGAAAGGAACGATGGCGCAAATCTGAGCCGTGGATAAAATGTATTCAGTTTGAATAATGCGAAGTTATGAATAATAATTAGTTTGAAAGGGTATCTCACATAAAAGGAATTAATGTCTGTTGGGTTGGTATCTGTCCAGGCTCGGCTTATTTTTTTTGGATTTTTGCAATTTCCATATTTTGCTTTATTCGAATCTTCTGTATTTGAATAATTTGATATGAGAGTTTCAAATAATAATTCTAGTTTATAATAATCGCGCGTTGAATATATATCATGGGAAAGGTTTAGAAGTATTATACAGTGGATGCAATTGGCCTGCATAGTGAACACTAAACTTATTCATGCATAAGGTAATTTTCGCCCGTTTTAATATTAATCTATTGAAATTAGGCGTGTAGGGTACATTTTGAAGTCAAGTTAAGTCAAGGATTTTTGTTCAAGCGTTAGTGCTTTTGATATTCATGTTTGTCTCTGTCAGTCACTATTTGATTTGAAAACACTTTCATCGCCATCGATGGCTGGTGTTATTTTTTTCGATAATTAAAAAAACAAGCCGTGCGGTGCGACCCATGAGGTCCACACGGTCAACTTCCCAGTAATATCTACATAGATATTAAAAATATTAAACACAATAATAGTTATGGAAATAATACTACTTCAAATAATAAAAATGTACCTCTCATAAAAGTTATTGGAATGACTTAATATTAATCGTAACATCTACGCGAGCGTCAATTGATTACGGAAGGATTTTGGTGCATTGGTTTGATTGATTATTCACGCGGATCAATCGGAGGGGGGACAGGTTACAAAGCAGTTTTTTTAATTAAAGTTAAAACATGGTGCTGTGAAGAATATTGAAAATTTGCTCAAATTTTGCAAATATTAATAAACTTTGATTGACTATACAACAATGTCTTTAGAAAAAGAGATTTAAAGTATAATGATTCGAATGAACCCTTTTTACATGGTGACTTTGAATGATTTTATATTTTTAATTTAATTTTTTTTAATCATGAGAAAAGTTTTTGCTGGTTTCTCTACAAAAATTGATAAAAGTTTATAAATTCTATGAACATTTATTATTACGATGTGCAAATCAAGTTAAAAATGAATTTTTTTATGAAAAAAACACAACTTTTCCAATTTTTTTTAATAAATTGGAAAAACCGCTTTAACGATTTTTTTAAAATATAAAAACATCATAAAAATGTTCATACGCGTCGATTGACACCTTAATGATCGAAAGATTATATTTGTTTCTCGAGATATAATGAATGACATTGAACGTTAAATGATTTTTTATTTTTTATTTAATTTTTTTTTTGTAATCATGAAAAAAACTTTTGCTGGTTTTTAACAAGAAATATTTGGAGTATATAAATTATATAAACATTGATCACTTAGAATTGAAAATCAGGTTAAAAATTTTGTGTTTTTGAAAAAAAACCTAATTTTTTGCACTTTTTTTAAAAAAATTAAAAAACGGCTTAAACGATTTTTTTAAAATTTGTTAGATTCACAAAAATGTTAATACGCGTCGATTGACACCTTAACAATGAAAATCGCATGTTTCGTTCGTGAGTTATAGCGCATAACATGGTTGACCTTCAAGGGGTGAAAACAGCAAACCCCCCCGACCGAAGTTTTCCAAAAACTAATCTTAAGATTGCAAAGACGCTTCGATTGACTCCTTAACGAAGTCGATACAACTTTGTTTACGTGAGTTATGCTCGAAGAAAAACTACCCGCGAACGCACATACGTACGTACGTACGTACGTACATACACACACACATTCATACTTCTTTCTAGAAACACTTTATATATACTCTATAGACCTCAAAACGTAAAGAAAACTTGAAAATTTCAATTTCGATTTTCGAGGCGATTACAAGAACTTCCCAAATACTGGGAAGTTAACTAGCAAACTAATTTGTCTCCGTATAAGTCAGCAATTACATCACGATTAAAATAATCGCTACCGAAAGTGCATGAATTTCATAGTTCTTTCGAATAAAAGTAATTGAATGGAATGTTATAATGAAGTATAGGTACAAATAAGTATTCCAAATTGAGAGTTTTTTGCTCTATTCTACTGAAAAATATTTTAAAATTATAGATTTTCTTTTACTTAGTGGAAGACAAAAGTTTTATATGAAGTTTCCAACTTTGAAAAATTCTATCAAGTAGATTCTCCAGATATTAGAATACTACTTACCCTTAATGCAGTACAAAAGTCACAACGAATGATACTTTTAATCGAAAGAGGTCATTGATTGAAGTATTTTTTTACTTGGTCAGTTTTTATCAGAAAATGATGTAGCCAAACATTTTAATTAATCTAACACAATAAAAGCAATAGTTGCTTTGCAAAAAGGCCACCATTTCGTGATTCTAAAAAAACGTTGCACTTCAAAGCACTTCTTATTGAAGTTTCCTTAGGCTACTCTATTGACTAAAAGTATATTTTAGCTTATCTAGAGTACAAATTTATAATAGAGAAGAGAGAGGCTTCGAAAATTCTGAAACAATTTTCAAATACAGAAACGCAGAACACGGATAATCCACAGAGGAGTTAAACAAAATAATTTACACAATGAATATTGTATTTATCACTCCTAATCAAGACCACCCAACTTTTCTTCCAAAAGGTCAGAGTTTGTAGCCCCCAAAAAGATGAAAACAAAATTTTGACTGAAAAAATTAAAAAACAAGCCGCGAAGTGCGACCCTTGAGGTCCACACGGTCAACTTCCCAGTAATATCTAGATAAACATTAAAAATATTAAACACAATAATAATTTTGAAAATAATACTACTTTAAATAATAATAATGAAAGGTATTCATATCAGTAACAGGTATGAGTTAATATTAATCATATCATCTACGGGAGCATCCACTGATTAAGTAAGGCTTTTGGTGGATGGGTGATGATAATTGATTACCACAAATGCCAATTTGATTGAAATTTTGATGGTTTTCAAAATTTAAGCCGCTTTTTTTAATTAAAAGACTGCAAAAACTATTAAATCTGCTCAAATTATCCAAACATTTTAAAACTTTGATTGACTTTACAACAAAGTCTTTAGAATAAAAGTTATAAGGTAATATCAATCGGAAGAGCTCCTCTCATATGATAACTTTGAATGATTTTTTAATTTTTAATTGAATTTTTTTCAGAATCATGAAAATAATTTTGCTGGTTTCTCTTCAAAAACTGATAGGAATGTATAAATTTTATAAACATTTATTACTGTGTTGTGCAAATCAGGTTGAAAAAATATTTTTTATGAAGAAACCCTAAGTTTTCGCATTTTCTTCTATTAAATTAAAAAAACCACTGAAACGGATTTTTATAATATTAAAATAATCAAAGAGATTTTAAAACTCGTCGATGGACGCCTTAATGATGCAAATACTATACCTGTTTCGTGAGATATAGTGAATAGAAGAAATGACCTTGAAGATCATGATGACTGTTAATGATTTTTATTTTTTATTTAAGTTTTTACGTAATCATGAGAAAAAGTTTTGATGTTGCTTTTACAAGCACTGTTTGAAATATTTAAATTTTATAAAAATTGAATACTGTCTTCCGTAAATCAGGTTAAAAATTTATTGTTAAAAAAAACCCTAATTTTTTGCACTTTTTTTCGTTAAATTAAAAAACGGCTCCAGCGATTTTTTTCAAAATTTCAAAGTTTCATACAAATGTTAATATGCGTCAATTGACACCTTAACCATGCAAATCGTATGTTTGGTGCGCGAGATATAACGCATGACAGAAATGACCTTCAAAGGGGCAAAACAAACAAGCCCCCGACCGAAGTATCCCAAAAACTAATCAACTCATAAGATTGCAAAGACGCTTCGATTGACACCTCAACGAAGTCGATACGACTTTGTTTACGTGAATTATGCTCGTAGAAAAAAGTGTCCACGAACGTACGTACGTACGTACGTACACACACACACATACATCTCCCTTTCTACAAACACTTTATATCTACAATATAGACCTCAAAACGTAAAGAAATGTTGAAAATTTAAATTTCGATTTTCGAGACGATTACAAGAACTTCCCATATACTGGAAAGTTAACAAACCGTATCATAGGAAAAGCGCGTTGATCACGAGAATAAAAGATCTGAAAGGTTGGTTAGCACGAAAAAATGCGGCCCTGTTAAACTTTGAAAGTGGTTATTGGGTTGTATGAGTTGTTTAATACACCTAAGCCTAGTTTGTCTACTCTGTTCAAGGCTAATTATATAGATATTGTCAAAAATAATATTGTTTGGAATATTAAGCTGACTAACATTTCTCAATGTTTCTGAAATGTTTCGAGTTTAGCTCACAATCCATCAAATAGGTGCCCATCACTCAAAAATCCAAAGAGATGACGTATCCTGAATTTTGACGCTCGTGGTAGCCACCTTACAAACAATTATACCTTTGGATGTTAAGACGTTTAATATTTTATTACGACCGGGCTAAAAGGATATGTAAATGCTTAAATCGCAGCTTTAGAAAATAATCTGAGAAATGAGTATCAGTTGATAAATAAATGATTCAAACCATGAGAATTTCAACTCATCTAAAAAATGACATTCAACAAGGTTTCGGGACATAAACAATAATAAAGATAATCTAAAAGTACCATTCTAAGATGATTCTCGATAATATATTCAGTGTCAGATGAAAGCTGAAAAAATTGTAGTCAAAAATATAGATCAATTACAACATAAGCGAACTGTTTAAATTTTTATTTTATTATTCTGTGGGCACTCTAGAGAAACGTACCGGAATACAAAAATGTTTCTCTGATTATTCCAAAAAAATCGTATACTGGAAGAGCACCTATCAGTCTCACCTCGTTGCTGCTGAAAACTCTGGAACGACTGACAGAGATCAATTTGAGAGTTGTCTGAAACCACTCTTCAATGCGCAGCACGCATATACAAAAGAGAGATCGGTTGAAACAGCTCTTCACTCGCTCAACAGCTACACGGAAAAATCGCTAAATGTCAAAGAATACACGCAAGCGGTTTTTCTAAACATTAAAGGGGCTTTCAACAATATCAGTCATAATGCTATTGGCAAAGCACTAGGGAAAAGCAATGCCGATCACAACCTGATAGGATTCATCGGACAACTGCTAAGCAGCAGGAACATCAAATTGACGCTGGGAAACAGCATCTTAATGAGAAGGATTTGCAGAGGCACACCACAAGGTGGAGTGCTATCACCCCTTCTATGGAAGCTAGTGGTGGATAAATTTCTGTCAAAAATAAAAGTGACTCGTAGCCGTAGCCTACGCCGACGATGTTGCAATAGCAATATCAAGCAAATTTGTTAACACCCTATCTGAAGGACTAAACTTTGCCCTAGGTATTCTTACCAAATGGAGCAAAGAATGTGGTCTTAAGATTAATCCGCAGAAAATGGAATTAGCGCTCTTCACGAGAAGATATATAATTCCACGATTTGTCCCACCTAAACTTGATGAGACAAGTCTCAATCCATCTCATCAGGTCAAATATTTAGGTCTGATTCTGGACACCAAACTCGCGTGGAAAGCGAACACAACAGAAAGAGCTCGTAGAGCAGCATGCGCAATCTACTGCTGCAAAAGAGCTATTGATAAAAGGTGGGGACTGGAACTCAAAACTGTATCATGGCTTTAAACAGCGATAGTGGAACCAATCCCTCTGTACGGCACGGTTATCTGGTGGCCAGCGATGGCAAACACATCAAATGCGAACCTGCTAAACAGGGTCAGGTGAATTGCAGCTATTGCAATCACCGGGGCTATATGCACAATCCCGACAAAGGCATTGTTTATGTTATTAGATTGGCTCCCGACAGAGCTCCTTACGAGACAGAAAGCCAAGTGTTTTGCGATTAGATTAGAAGCTCTAAATCTCTGGCATGAGGGAAACATTGGTCACTCCACAATACTACGGAGAGATGAACCAGCGATAGGGAACGTGGACCTTGCTTCTCCGATTCCCTGTTTTCACCATGGTTTCATGTCAGTCATTCCGATTAGGAAGGACTGGACCACAGAAAGAGGTGGGCGACAGGAATCGGTCGACGTCTACACTGATGGATCAAAAATGGATGGAAGAGTTGGCTGTAGCGTGTTCACAGGACAGCTAGGCCTGAAACTATCCTTTTGACTACCAGCCTACTGCAGTGTCTTTCAGGCAAAGGTCATTGACATTTACAAGGCAGTAGACTGGCTGAAAAATCAGATAATTTCCAAAAGAAATTTAAACATATTTTCTGACAGTCAAGCTGCTATCCAATCACTATCCAGCGTGCATACCTCATCTAAAATTGCAATGGAATGCCGCTCACAACTGAACGTGATGTTGCTTCACTGTGAAGTGACTGTCTGCTGGGTGCTGGGTCATAGTGATATACCGGAAAACTGCGAAGCAGATGTCCAAGCGAGAGCTGGCACTGAGCTTCAAGAGTATACACTTACCCCCAAGTCAGCCAACCTCTAGTCTCCATAAAGCTGGGATTTAGGCAGCACTACGTGGAGGCTGCGAATAGGGGCTGGCTGTTCGAAGAAAGATGTAACACAACCAGACAAACTTGGCACACATTGTGCTTCAAACGCACCAAGCGGCTCCGGAACACAAGCCGTGAAACACTGAGTTTCATCGTTTCCGTACTGACGTAACACTGTGTGATCGGCAGACACGCAGAAAGACACTTTCTGTGCGAATGCCCAGCACTGTCCAGGAAGCGCATGAAAACCTTGGGCTCGTCTTTCTTGGACAACCTCATGGAGGTAGCTGATTTAGACATTGGCTGCATAGTCAGCTTCATACGAGAATCTGGATGGTTCTCGTCATCCCGCAGGTTCTAGTGCCGCCCTTATCTCTCGTCATACCTTAATGGGCCTATCGTCGCTTAACTGAGCCACGTTTGGATGAAGGGGATTGCCACTACAACCAACCAACCAACCACAAGCAGTTATTACTTTACTATGGAGTGAACAGCCAAATTGTACGAAATTAAATTTTAAAATCTCCAAAAACAAAAACATCGAGTGAATAAAACTAAAAATGAGACGAAAAAACAAATTCACAAAAGATTGGTTTGCTGCAATCAATTCTATATAAACAGTCCAAAACAACTTCTATCTTTTTAAAAGTTTGAACACTGAGTTTCACCTTTCTTTATGACTCGGTTTTTCATGAGATTTTATTCTTTAACATGAAACGCATCACACGCCTCAGGTATTACTATTCCGCTTGCTTTGGTACGTGACTTTCACCCTCAAAAAAGCTCAAATGCTTTAGTACTTTCTAACTTAATAAGATACGATGCATATTCATATGTATGGTTCGAAGTCTCTGAATTTTTCATGTTTTGTTACGTTTTTCTTGTGAAAATCTGGGGGCACAGGAATGTAGTATGCCTTCTTATTGCTGCAAATTTTCCCAAAGGCGTAATGAACAAAGGTCAGATGGATGGAAGCGACATCACATGTAAAAAACGTAAATTAATGTTGCAAATTTATTAGAATCTCCTTTGACTACCCTACTGGATTGAAACGAAAAAAATGAAAGGACATCTAACTACAAGAGAATTATAAGTGTAACCCAAAAGGGTTGAGTAGTACACATGGCTGCTTTGAGTATGGAAGTTTGTTAACAGTTCACAAATAAAAATTGCTGGGGCGTAAAGTCACCAAGATTGTTCCCACAGTTAGGATTTCTCTCAAAGACACTCTTCCTTTGGTTTCTGATTTGATTCATTCAATGCAGAGGTCCCTTTTGCAGCTCAGCAAATAACCGTAAATCTTTCAAAAATATTGGAGCATGTTTTTTTAATTTATGCCAGTGTTTTTCGTTCTATTGTCAAACTTGAAATTCTCCAGGATACTCAAGATGAGTGGAAAAAAAGGGTCGAGGATTCAGAAATTTTCAGTTCGAATTGTAGAATATGGGACGTACTCAAACGATGGAAAAAGGGTATTTCACGTAATTGCATATTATGTAAAGTGTCTTATCATCATATTACGTCCAGCGGGATCTTGTTGTTTGTTTGCAGGAAGTAAAAGACAGAGAAGAAAACAATTTGGGTGGAACTTGCCTAATAGGGACGAACATTTTAGCAAGTGAGTTTGCTGAGTGAGTCGGGAATGTGAATGTGGCAACAAGAAAATGTGATGCCATTTCGTATTGTCCGGGTGGTTGTTTGATAAGCTCCAGTACTTTAGGAGACAGTGGAAGCGGAATTTCACCGCAAAAATAACGACGGGTATGGGAAAGAAAAATGGAATAGGAAATAATGATACAGCAATGGCGTACAAACTAAATTAGAACCAATTTGAAACTTGAAACACCACAGGAAGAACTCCAATCCTGCACCTTTTAAAGTATTTCAATGGCTTTTCTTGGTGTCTGGTTCCGAAAAGCAAGAAGACAAGCAAGGGAGGGTTTTTTTAATCCCATTATACCTGCTCTTAGACTGTTCCTCTAAAACACAATCAACTGAAGATATTAGAACAAACTGAATGGAGTTCCTGCAGACATGTTATATAATATGTTGTGCTGGTGTGCGTACAGCACACATGATGTGATAATAAATAAAGTCAAGCTCGCTGCTCATATTTCGCCCATATTTTGTTGCCAGTCAAAAAGTTTGCCAAGTTTCCCATATATTTTAACATTCGTTTAACAAAGAGCTTAACGTCAGGAATTGTTCGCTCCATTGTTTCCAACTGTTTGGAAGTTTCAACTGACAATGGAGGAATGGTGAATATTGTCAGGCGCATTATTCAAGATACTTTAATAAATGGAAAGTCATCGAGGCAGTTTGTGATGGAATTTAATTTATGCTCGTTGAACGTAGTCTGAAGTGGAAGAAGAAATAATTTCAAGGAGCTAAGATACACAAGTCAAATCTTCATTTAACTGTCAGTTGAAATGGTGACATTCACTCATTTGGATGAGTTTCATACCGTTTCGGGTAATGCAAATTAACAACTTGTAGATAATTAAAATAGGTATAAATTTCACATAGGTGAATTAATTAATTGAAGAATTAATTTGGAAAACCCAGAAATAAACGCGAAAATTGTCTAAACCTAAATTATGAAGACGAATGCTTTTCGAACACCAATGAAAAAAAGAAAAGCAATATAAATGATGAACATTCTAGAATGTACTGAAAAATACAGCACAAAACAACCAAATTGTCATTTTATTTTTCATTTAACAATTCGTCTATGCGTCATAAAATAATTTAAGGGATCGAATCTAAAATGGTTGTGAATGAATGCAAAAATACGATTCTAAAGAGGCATGAATAATTAGTATGTCTTGGAATCGAAAGAAAATGATTTCGAAAAATTTGACGAAGAAATTATATATAGAGCTTTATTTACATGCATTGCAAATTACGTCGTTAGTCATTGATTTTGCGGAAGAACAATTTGAAACTGTTGAGTTGCGCTATTGAGGGAAATAATTTGAAATTGTAAGTTTCCTCTATCAACAGTGAAGCCTCAAAATTTCATATAAATAAGTTTAGAAAAAACAATGATTGAGCAAGCTAACCAACAAGAATACCCAGTAAAAATCCATTCCCACTAAGTTACCTGAATACCGTCTATAGGATGGATATGCACCCACCGTACACGTAACAGCCTGAGTAACCACTTCACTACTCCATAAGCAAATAGTTGCATTTTATACAGTGTGTTTGAATGTACATATAGGCTGGTTACAGAGGATGGTATGTGTACCATGGGTATGCATCCAGCCTACGACAGAAACATCCGTGCCCAGCAAGGCACGTAAATAGTGTGGATGGGTACGCTCGTAGTACACGTACTAGCCTGCATCACCGACTCAAGACGCATTTGATGAAAGATCATAGACTGGTTACTCAGGATGGTATGCGTACCATAGAAATGCACCCTGCCTACCAAAAAATTCGTACCCATTGACTTTCATGGGTCCGTTTTGTACATAAGACTGAGTCACCTAACGACGTATTCTATCAGTGTGTATGATGGTTACATTGGGTGGTATCCATACGTATGTACCCAGGCTACTAAGAAATTAAAGGTAATATATTATCGTTCAAAGGATGAACCCTTATCTAATATATGTACACTGAACAGGAAAGTGTACTCCGAAAATGCAATCGGGTACATTTTATGATGGGGTATGATTTCGTTATGTGTGAAAATGTGCGGATTTTCATGTCGTCATAGTGTGGATAAGATGACATTATTGCTATCCCCAGCAAGTAGAAAAGTGGATCAGTAGAAAATTCGCGAGCGTTTGAGTGAAAAGTGATAATTCCAGCAATTAGTGTGGTTGGCCATGTTGGTAGGGTACGTGCCTAACCACAGCATCGAATTCGCACCCCAGCAACAATAGGTATGCAGCGTTCACAATCGGATGTATACAAAAGTTACCAACATGATCTACCACGATTGTTGCAGGTTAAGCAAAGAAATTGTAATTGTAATCTGTCTACTTATGAATCACATCATTTGACCGAAATATCACTGGAAGCTAAGAAAAAGCCTTGTGCTTTGCTTTTGAGTGGCACGGGTTCAAAAACCGTTTTGTTTATCCTAGAAAAAGGATCCAATGTAAAGACTTTAGAAATTAAACTTAAATTTCATTTATTCAAACTACGATAAAGAAATATGATAGGACTTGTTAAATTTCTCTGTCATTGTAAAAATTCTCTACCTATTTCATTTATACGACTTCCAACTCCTGAGAAATAACTTTACAACTTTAATTTCTTACGAATAGGGCCCAACGTGAAAGTGATGAAAACCACCGAGAATGTTTTTAAGCAGTTTTTAAGTTTTTCTTACTTATTATTAATGAATAACGCTTACAATGCGTGGCGAGACACCCTCTTTTCTGTCTGCCCGTGGCTCAGTATAAATAAAATAAACAAATACCTTCCTTCTTTTTACTATGTAAACACGAAGCAATCAATATCATTTCTTTTTTAAATCGCGAAGCTCCTTGAACACATGAAGAAAAAAATGTGGAAATCTAATCATCATAAATTAATTTCGCAGTCAGCCAATTACGCGAATATTATCGTAATTGATTCTTGACGATCTTTTGAAAATGCTTCATGATCTAAGTATCGATAGGCATAATGATATATTTTCTAGAAAGTAAATTTGGAACAATATTTAGATCATTTTTGTCAAAACATTAAGTGTTTTATAGCAAACTTGTACTGAGTTTATTTTTATAACAAAAACGGAGTTGTTTTCTTGCGCACACACACTTTAATTAAGTGAAAAAAGATTTTAACATCAAGAAGAAACTAGCAGAGACGTTAAAACCACACACAAAAATATTGCACCATATATGTAAATATTATGTATCATGATGGCAACCACTTACATTTGCAAATTTCAATCAACTACTTATCAAGCTGCAAGAAGTAGAAGATGTCCAAAAAAGTTAAAACATCTTTGACTATACTTACTTTCTAAACTAAAATACTTCCTAACATCTTTTTACTTAGTCTTGCTCGTCATACTCAATCTTGCCTTTGAGCGGGTACTGAAAGAACCCATCTTCTACATATAAAAGTAATTTCTTTGAAAGCTTAATTACTACCAGATGAAAAAGTCGCCTTGAAAACTGCAAAGCAGGATTGAAAAATTGAACCACGCTGAAGCAGTCGAATTGCTAGCAACTATGCCGAAACCATATTTTGTCATGTCCTTACATCAATTCATCCAGTTCTAGCTGCAGTTAAGTACTGAATTTAAACGAGCATAGTTTTTATGAACTTTTTCAAGAGGCACTAGTATTCGGCGTGAGATATTTTTTTCTATTACAAGGCTAGTAAAAACTGATATGTAGCTGGTGCACATTGAGAAAAGGTTTAAAAATAAAATTTCGAGTGAAAAATTGTTAGAGCGGATTGATTTAAAAGCATAAGAAAGAAGAAGAGGCTCCCCCGCAAAAAAACTCTGGCTATGCAGAAGCGAATGGGAGTTTGAGATGATATGGGGCATGTTTCTTATTTACTTCTGCGAAATAGTCAGTTCGTTGCGAGATGAGCAGCTTTGTTATGTTTTCTGCTATCAGCTATCGAAGCGATCAATCCCATTTTGAAATGTCTTCGCCGGAGAATAACAAGACACAATAAAGCTTTACCTTTAGGATGAGATACTGTACATAACCACTTTTGATATAGCCTACTACAAGGATCCTACTTTTAAGTTTGAGAATTTTCAACAGACAGAATTTTCAACTTCGAAAAATAAACACCAAATGATTAAGTAAATAATGAATGAATTAGAGGAAGAAGTTAAGTTTTTGAAATAATGGCAGGTTACGGCTGAGGATGTGTTC
This sequence comes from Oxycera nigricornis, assembly GCA_963942545.1. NCBI lineage: Eukaryota > Metazoa > Arthropoda > Insecta > Diptera > Stratiomyidae > Oxycera > Oxycera nigricornis. The sequence continues at coordinate 30,319,365 of OZ012660.1, forward strand.
CTTAAGTAATTACTTTTTGAACAAAGCCTCAAATCTGAGCTTGGGCTGCAAATGTAGCGAAGCGTAGCAACATTTTGAGAATAATTTATTCTGCATTTGAATTTCAGCAGGTTTTTGTAAATCACATAGCTCTTTAATAAATTTAAATCATTTGCTTAGTCCAGAGCAGTGATTTTATTAACATAAACACAAGCTAAACGTTGCACAGGATACCAGTAAAAGGAGTTGTTTGTTTTATTTGCAATCATGTTGTTGATTTTAATTTTATATATTATTATGCTTTCGATCAAATTTAGAATCTGCATACGCTGTTTGACGATTATGGAAGCAAACAAGCGATATGATGGAAGCTTTATGAAACACATTACACCATTTTCATTTGCTAAAGTATCTTGTTTATCTTAAAGATGTACCGAGCATTGTGAAATTACAGCTCAGTTTATAATGGATATTTCATTTTTAGGTACCTTTGAAATGATAGCCACGCCTTATTTGCATTTTATTGTTTTGGATCCGGCAACCTCAATTCAAATATATCTCATATAAATGTTCATCGAATCTGCATAAGGTTCAAATTTGTTGTTTGTCCAACCAGTGAAATTTTTATTAATAAATGTTAAACCGTGATACTTTTTTAGAGACATTTGGGCTGGTACACGTTGTAACCTTGAGTTGTATGCGAATTTTGAGGATTTAACAGCATCGTTCTCGCCAGCAGTAACATAGATTTCAGTGGAGCAGATTTATTTCTTCAAAACTGTTGGGTACATTATTAAAAGCCATGCACCTGCTAACTAGGTGTTCCATGCAAATTTTAAGGGCATTTAGGTGTGTATCAACACTGATACCAAATATACAAATTAAAGTTTTCGATCAAAACTAGCCCCAGTTGGTCATACAGTGGGTAAAAAAAGTTAAGGCACGATAAACCCAACGAGAAAAGTTTTAACTTTTCAGTGATATTTTTATCGAGATTGTTTTTATTTTCACATTATATCAGGAGATTGGAAGATCTATTTCAGAAACATAGCAAAATAACACCAATCACACAACAATTAATAAATATAGGGGAAAAGTATTTCTCCAATCAGAAACAACGTTAAGGCACACTGCAAATAATATATTTTTCTGAGAAAAATGCACCGATAGATTTGCATGGAATTTTCGCTACATGAAATATCTGCCATTTGAGTTGAGTAAATGATCAAGGAAAATAAATTTTAAAAGTGAGTTAATAATAAGTACCAAGAGAATATCATTAAGGGGTTATACCTATGTGAAGGGGAAAAAAAACAAGCCTTTTTTCAAAATTTTTTTTTCGAAGGATTTTGGAAAAAAGCTTTTATAAATAATATATCAATATAAACGGCAACTTTTCGGAAGTGCAAAAAAAAATTTTATTTTAAATTTAATACAAAATGGCGGCTGTAGTGCACGTCAAAGTCACTAGTATTTACAAAAGACGTTCCGCGGCCGGACAAGTTTCTCAGCCCCATCTGCATCTGGAACAATAAATTTTTTTTCTCCATAAACTCCATGAGTTTTGCTAGTGAAGTACACATGATAATAGTTTAATATCGATTTTTCGCAAAATGGCGACCATTTAACAAAAAAATTGCATTTTCGACCCAAAAAATGACTTCAATTGTTTATAACTTTTTTTTAAACAAAACCAATCGTTAAAATCGTGTGTACTTTACTAGATAATCATATCAAGAAGCAGTTATAACGGCAAGTCATTCGGATGAAAACTAAAAGAGTTTCATTTCCGGCAAATTTCAAAAATAACCTTATAAAGTTCTAAATTTTCAAAATTTTACTATATACAAATTTTTTAACCTTTACTCTGCTATCCCAGCACCATACAGTTGGCCTTTCAAGACCGTGGATTTCTCCTCCTCGTCCTTTCTTGATGCTAAAAGGCCGCGTCTCGCCTGTTTTACAACGTCGGAAATTGAGCGCTCAGCAGCCTTTAATCGCTCGGCGTCTGTTTCTAAGCAGAAATTGTAAAAATTAGGTCCTGCAGTCAATCCTAATGAGTCTCAAACGAATGGCGATTAGGCGAACGCGTGTTGCTGATCTTGCTGCGCTTCTGCGATGAACTACTTGCTTTACTGCCTTTACGGCCACTGTACAGTTTACTGCTCATTTCTAACACTTTTTTATTCAAAACTACAGTAAAAATATCAATCAAAACATAGTACTTTAACCTCAAATGCAGCGTGTAGTCGATCGAGTAAACAGAAGCTCTCCTAGCGTCGTTTACGAAGGAACGTGCCCTATACAGTGTATATTAATTACTATATAGTATAAAGCGAGCAAATTTTACGTGTTTCGAGCATTGGAGTTGCTTCAGAAAATTGATTCTCAAAATTTTTCTGCAGTATATTAGTATTTGGACCTTTTGGATTTCAATTCTAGGGATGTGTTACCATTCTTTTAGCCAATAAAAAAAAAATTGGCAAAAAAAATTAAGTCACATAGGTATAACCCCTTAAGTGCAGAAGTTCGGAAAATTATAGTTCAGCTTTGGCAAACATGGAGTGTCATATGCTGAAATTGGTGTTTTAGTTAAAAAATCAAAATATATTGTCAGAAACAAAACTTCGTTCAGGAAGGCCAAAATGCTATATGAGCGAGAAAAGAAATGGATTGTGAAAGAAATTAAAAAGGATCCAAGATTAAGTGCCCCATTTTTACGGAATGAAGTTAAAAAACGCTTCAAAAAAGAAGTGTCTGCTCAGACGGTACGAAATATTATAAAAAAGTCAGGCTTTAAAGGTAGGGTTTGCTGACAAAAACGGTACATGAGCGCAAAAATGTGATGTTAGGATTACGTTTTGCGAGAGAGTACGTAAAAAACCAAAGTCCTTCTCCTGTATGAATCTGATGGGAGGCGGTATGTTCGGAGAAAACCAAATACTGAGTTCAATTTCAAGCATACCAATCCCACAGTAAAACACGACGGCGGGAACATTATTCTTTGGGGATGTATGGGGCTTCTGGATATGGAAACTTAGAAATTATAAATGGCCGGATGAATCAACATTTCTATCATTTCTATCTTCAAAAGGAATATTAGCCAAAGTGCTGAAAATATGGGGACTTTAAACTCTTTTGCCCTGTACCAGGATAACGATCCCAAACGTTCCTTGGCGCAATGCCTACTGTGGGCTATTTATAACTGCCTAAAAGTGATTAAAACACATAGTCAGTCCCCAGATTTAAACCATATAGAGCATCTATGGTACCACCTAAAAAAGAAAGTTGCGTTGCGTAAAGTAAAAAATAAAAACTAGCTAAAAACAGCAATTATTGAAGAATGGGAAAATATTTCACCAGCCGTTTGCAAAACGTTGGTCAAATCGATGACGAAACGCCTCCAGAAAGTCATAAGAATGCAAGCAAAATCCACAAAATATTAATAGTGAGTTAGTTTCTAAAATTTAAAGGAAATAAATCTGAAACAAATTAAATAATTTCAGATAAAACTATATCGTGCCTTAACTTTTTGGGTCGTTTCTCGATGATAAACAAGCTTTTTTTATTATGTTTAAAAATTGTTGTGTGATTGGTGTTTTTTTTGTTATGTTACTGAAATATATGTACATTCCAATCTCCTGATATAATGTGAAAATAAAAACATTCTCGATAAAAATATCACTGAAAAGTTAAAACTTTTCTCGCTGGGTTCATCTTGTATTAAGTTTTTTACCCACTGTATAATAATTACAGTTGTAATGCAATTTGCAGCCCGTAAAATTAAAGCAATATCCGCTAAATGAAGAGAAAAAAGGCTAAATTGACTGAGGCCCTTTGAGTGATTTTTGCTGCAAGAGTTGGGTAAACTGTTCAACTCGTTCCAGCCCCGGCTTATTATATTATTATATTACTTTACGACAAGTAGAGGTAATATCTGCAAGAGGCGAATGCTCAATTTGGGATAGTGTGCCATTGATGGTTATAATGATTGAAGAAACTAGTTTCAACGCTTGGAAATTGTTTTAAGATATATACCTGCAGATCAGAGTGTTATATGTTGCAAATAAACTTAATATAATCCAAACAAATAATTTCTGTAAATTTCCATAGAAAAGATAACACGTAATCTTCACATGTGAGTCTCACGACCTGTTAACAAATGACGAAGAATATAGCTCATAAAAGCGTTACTTCAATACTCATTGCCATATATAGCATACATACTTATAAAACAAGACATGGCATTTTATATCTCCTGCCATGGTTTGTGAGATTAAATAGATACTAGTCAAAAAACAGAACAAGAAACTCTAATTGTATTTGCGATACATCAAATATATTCAAAGTATAATGAGATTTCACCACTCATATCTCAACTCTAAACTGGATACTAAGTATAATCATTTATTTTGGGTTTTGAACATCCGTGTCTCGTCGACAACACCGCCCACTAGTGTGCTTTTGGTTCGCAACTTTGCTTACACTATTTTTGCACATTAATGGAGGTTCTTTTTTGTTTCCAGATTTCTGGCTGGTACTATCATAATTAAATGAGCAAGCGTGGTTTCGGGGTGACGGACGGCATCCTCTTCAGGTGTTGTCATTTACCATCCGCCACCAGACAGCACGACCACGGTTAGGCTTATTGATGGATTAAGCTCATTATACTTCAACTATTTTTATAAATTATTTGTATCCGCGCAGTATAACGACTGTCAATTTTACGTTAGCGTTTATTATGCATACGTAACAAATCTATATAATCATTTATTTTGGATTTTGAACCTTCGTGTCTAGCCGACAACACCGCCCAATGTGCATAGGGACTTGAAACGCATGTTTAAAACATACAACATCGAAGTGGTACCAAAGAGCGGTATTTAAATAAAAAATAGCATATCGACGGAAAAAGACAAACTGGAATGAGGAGTAAAAAGTTGGATATACCAGCTTAAGTGCGGAAATTGCCAGCACATCTACATTGGGCAGACGAAGAGGCTTGCGATCACGAGATTCGAGGAACATATGAAAGAGGCAGCATTAGCCAGAAGGGGAAGGATTTATACTGTACGATCGTCGGTAGCAAAACATATGTTAGACACTAATCATAAGATAGAACTAGAAAACCTTAAAGTAATAAAACAGGTAAAGAAAGTCAATGAGTTAGACATAAGTGAAACTATAGGAATAAGTAGAGCACCTGAAGGGATTAGAATGCATAATGACTTAGGGAATGGATCAATTCAGCTGATTAAATTTTGCGATGAAAATGTAAAACGTTAGGGATTAAAATAGAAACGCAGAACTTTGGAAATAAGTTATACACTGAAGAAGTCTGGGTGTGCCAGACGAAATGTACATATGGTTAATAGTTTAAATACACGTTTTTAAGGAAATTTTGGAAAAAGGTTTTTGGATTTTAAACTTAAATTTGTGAAAGCGTGAAAATAAGGGTTCTAACTGGGATATTCTTATTCTTGCAGTTGGATCTTAAATCACTGCTTCTGCAAGTTATCGTTTTCAAATCCTCCATCCAAATTACCATCTATCTTGATAAACTTTTTTAAAAAAATTCTTGTCCGAAGTTTTAAAAACCAGTTTCAATTCGCTCCTTCTTAAAAACACACATGCTTTGTCTTTCATGGATATCCGAGTCACTGCTGCTTCATTCATTTTTAAATTGAATAAAGAAAATGAGCAGTAGATCTCTTTGTGGCAGGATATACGACCTGAATTGATGTGAGAGATTCAATATAATTGAATGATGCAGCTACTTGTAGGAGCTCTGAAATATCCTTGCGAAGTAGCTACTTGCATAATCAATTTGCGATTAATGATGTCCCAAGAAACTATACCGTAGAAATGAAAGTAGGATACTAATGCAACCGAAAATTACTTTTTCAAAATTTCATGCGAAAGGTTCACACAAATCCATGCATACTTATAAAATAGTAAGCCACGAAATTATATAATAAGTAGCTCAAGAGTAGAAAAATTGGAAGCAGTATTGTCGTTACTTTCACGTTCCCCAACCGACAAGCACCAACGCCTAGAAGAATATGTTTCTCTATTACGCGCGTTACGTAAGCGAAGACGAAAGCATAAAGTGAAAATTCGCTAATAATGAATAGTTCGCAAGTTGCGCTTACGTTAACTTGACGTTTTCTAGCCAATAAACGACAGCAAGAAGAGCTATATGCTTTTTTTTCTTCAGTTGCTGTTGTAAATTTAAGTTAAAAGTGTCTTGTAAATTTGCTGAAATGAAAACATTTTTTGAAATAGGTTTTAATATTCACAAGGGAAGTAATACTTCATTGTGAAAGGCGCTACTGACTATCACCTTGAAATTTTAATTTCGATTGATCAATAACTTTATTTCACAAAACCACATATTCTATTTATTTTTCATCAAATATAATTTTGTAAACTGGGATGAGTTTCTGTTATATCAGTTAAACGGTTGTTAGTCGCGTTTTGAAGACTTGACCTCTCAGATACTAATGAAAATGAGTCAGTATCTCAACAATTTTCCAATGAAAGAAAAGCTTACATTCATCATTCTTTGACCTTTACCCCTAATGTTAAAAAAAACGTATACTAGGGTTCAATTTTTCTTTTTGACTTTGTTAATAAAATGCAAATCCTGACCCAAAAAGCGCTTTCTTATCCCAACGGCTCAGCATTATTTTTCGAAATAAAACGATTTTAATTGAAATTTTTCTCAAGAGAAGCAACTTCATTTTTATTTTTAATTATAATATGCAAAATACAATTCCAATTACAAATGAAATGAAAAATCAATCATGTTGACACACATCAAGGATAAGTTTTAAGGAAACATTTACTTCATTCACTTTCAAGTTGATCTGGTACGAAAAGAAAGATACAACTGACAATAATATGGTATAATGCCGTTTCGTCGTCACTAAGAATATTCTATTAACAAAATGCAAATCAGATCATCTATTATTCTATCTATTACCTGTAATGTAAATTAAGACCGATGAGCCGGAAAGAGCTCTGAATACCATCAAATAGAATGGAAATCGAAAAGCAGATAATCTTTAAATAATTTTTGCCATCATTATATCTTTTTCTTTGTGAGCACGTTGTATGTGGGTCTGTTTCGCGAAAAGTAGAATTTGCCTAGATAATCGGGAAGTGAATCATCTTTTTCTTTGTATAAAGTTATTCGTTTTTCTGAAAGACTACGCACAAAGTACAGGAGGATCGTCAGTGATAGGCACTAAGTTGTAATAAATTCATTTGGTAGTAAAATTTCATTCAAATTTACTGGGGTTGATTATGAAAAAAAGGACTTTTTTATCTGCGTTGCGACCTTTTAAGGGCCTATTTTTATCGATACAAAAACATCAATTTTTAGGGTAATTGAGTTTAAATGATTAGAAGCTGTGTTTGCTTCACACATGATCCCATTCAAAACATCCACTGAAAAGGAAATCCCATTTTCAGTATCATCTTAGTGACCTGGTACCTTAAAGATGCTTTTCAACACATCAGCGCATAGAAAATAGCATGCAAGAAACTTTAGAAGGACAAAACATTTCCCGGGCGTTTCGATGATGTCGAACGTAAAAAAGGTTCTCCCCACTTTCATTTCATAACGAATTTATTCCTCATGGACGATGAATATTATGAGGCAAGGATGGTAGTCAAAAGGTTTGTAATCTTATCTGTAGACCCAGGAAATTATTGATGAAGACGGTGAGAGCACACAATGCTTTGTGAAAGTGAACAGAAGGAGGAATATACAAGTCTGTGAGTGTGAATGCTTGATGGAGACTGTTCCTTTATTATTAAAATAAAGTCTTACAGTTAAGGTAGGGTATCATAATGCTTTGCATGCTTTGAATTTTTGCTTTTACCAAGGCGAATAAATGCTCTGCGAAAAAAATTTGAATTAAGATTGGTGACAAGGAGTCTAGATGATTGTTAGGTTAGTTGAGTTTATTGAAAGTATTTATTTTATTCATTTTTGGTGAAGACAAAATATTTTTTTCATTTCTGCAGGTATTTATTTGCATGCATAAACTAAAGTGAGCGTATTGAGTACTTGTCTATGCTTGCTATTGACGATTATTTTGACTACATTTTAACTCTATAGATCGCCTGAAAAGCTGCGTACAGATCATCAAATGATCAACTGATTTGCGTTAATCATCAGCGCATGAAAAGATTAGTTGTTATACAATTTTTACCATATATACACTTAGCAGAAAAAGTCTGCGTACATGAAGTAAAAAATTTCTTTTTTTATGAAAAACCAAATACAAAAGTTGTTTTTTTATTTATATCTATTTTTTATTTATATAATATTGTTTTCCCTATCTTGATAGATACACTTCATGAATATAAGTTTAACCCAATAATTATAAAAATTAAATTTCTGAAAAATGAACGCTGAGTATGGCAGAAAAAGTCTGCGTACAAAATATAAAAAGGGGATTTCCCGATGTTTTGACACCAAACCTTTGCTTTGTTTACTACTTTGAAGTTTCAACAGCGCATTGTGTTCAAGCAAGCGTGCTGACAAGGTGGTGTCGCGTCTTAAAAGTTGTTAGTTTCATGATGGCAACCAAAAGAAGCGAGATTAATACCAGCGAGCGCAAAATAATAGTTGACCTATGGCGAAAAAGGAAAACATATCCCGAAATAGGCCAAATCGTCGAAAGAACACATTCCTCCATCCAAAGAGTTGTTAACAACTACAAAGAAACAGGAGTATTAGCATCAAAGCGCAGATCAGGACGGCCACCAAAGCTATCAACAAGAGAAACACGCAGTATTATCCAATCTGTGAAAGCTAATCCTCGTGTAACTGCATCGACACTGCGAAATGATATTGCGCAAAAGTTTCACAAACATGTTTGCGTCGATACTGTTTGCAAAATATTGAAAAAATATGACTATCACGGCCGTGTTGCACGCGAGAAGCCACTTGTATCCAGAGTGAACAGAATTAGGCGACTGGCATTTGCAAAGGAATACGTGAAAAAGCCGCCAGCGTTTTGGAAACAGGTGATTTTTTCGGACGAAAGCAAGTTCTGCATTTTTGGCATCAAAGGGCGGAAAATTGTTTGGCGAAAGCCGGGAACAGCTTTCAACAATGAGAATTTATACCCAACTGTCAAGCATGGTGGTGGTGGAGTTATGGTGTGGGGGTGTATGGCTTGCAATGGAGTGGGCAGAATGGAGTTCATTGAGTCTATAATGAATAAAATAGACCATATGAACGTTTTAAAGCGCAATTTGAAGAAAAGTGCCGAAAAATTGGGACTCCAGAATAATTTTTTATTCCAGCAGGACAACGACCCCAAACATACGGCGGAAGTAGTTAAACTCTGGCAGCTTTATAATGTGCCAATCAGCTTAAAACGCCTCCACAATCCCCCGACTTAAATCCCATCGAACATTTGTGGGATTTGTTGGAGCGGAAAATCCGGGAATACACCATAACTTCCAAGCAAAATTTGAAAGAAGTTATCGCCGAAGAATGGGAGAAATTCAGCAAAGATGAGACTGCTAAACTTGTTAATTCAATGCAAAAACGACTTATGGAAGTTATAAAAAGAAGTGGATATCCTACCAGCTATTAATTAAGATTGAATAAGTTTTGACATCAATTTGCAATCAAGTAAATATTTTTGTACGCAGACTTTTTCGTCATCATAAAGCTTTCCTTCTTTTGTTTTTTAATTTTTATAGTTTTTATAATAAGCTTATAGCAACACACTTAATGTTAATACTGATAAAATGAATTATTGTTTCAATGAAAAATACATGTTCATTAAAAAAATTATTTATTTCTTGATTTTTTATGAAGGGAACAAAATTTTAGTTTGTGTACGCAAACTTTTTCTGCTCAGTGTATATACTTGACAAGTGGTCCTCTGAGCTGTAAGCTTTTATATTTGTTGAGAATTATTTTACTCTTCGTCAAGTTTACGGGATATTTCTAATAAATATCAAAAATCTTGAATATGCTATTGAAAAATGATTTATGGATTTTTTTTTCCAAATATTTGAAGTTTGTCTCCGATGCATTTTACGTTTCAAAGAAAGTCAACAAAATATCCTTTCTAGAGACTTAACCCTTCGACTGCCGACCTGGGTCGTTTTCATCCGAGCGAAAATTAAAAGTTGTTGCATCTTTTGTACACCGCTAGGAATGGCGCGGCTGTGCCTCTGTAAAAAAAGTTACGTCCCTCTAGTACCTGTCTACCAACTTTCGCTGTCCCGGGACTGGGACCAGCCATCGTGGTGGCAATATCAAAATCGATCCGTACGAAAACGACCCACGTAGGCAGACGGCGATGATCTCGACGGTGTGTATTTTTCCCCTTTTATTCGTTTAAAAGCAGTAATTGTGTCTGCAAAAGTGCCACAAAATATTCTGACCGCGCCAAAAAAATTATTTACTATTTTCTTCAGTTTTTCGATTTTTTTTATTATTATTTTTATATATTTTTGTCCAACACAAAAAGACAAAAAAAGTTATTCTTGATTCAAATGCAACAACCAACGTGCGACGAACACCGGGTCGTTTGTTGGCAGTGCTATCAATAAAAACAGTGTAAAAATAAGCACGTTCAATTTGTATTTTTCTATTCAAGAATAAAAACATGTTCAGGCTCGTAAATATTGACTTTTTGTTGATTTCATTACTAATTTTTGAATTATTATATTCAGATTATCGTTTTCACTATGAAATTGAGAACCAAATTATTGGCCATTTTAAGGTTGCAAATTTAAGAGTTTTTCAATAATAATTGAATGCGGTATATTTCTTCTTGAAGGCTACATTCTTCCCCTTTAATTTTTAAAGAAAGTGTGACACACCCATATTTCCCAAACCGTGACTTCCACAAAAAAGTTGTGTATCGCAAACTTGCGTAGAATATAATTTTTAGCAAGCCGGACATACATAACTTTTGCGTCGGATCAATAATAAAAAAGATACAATCCAAAAACCGTACCTAAAAAGGGGGGAATAACTTTCGGGCGCCACAACTTTCTTAATTTCACGTTTAACGCGAAACACGTTGGGATACTTTTCTAAAATAATTTTTTCGCAAATCGTTTGCGGTATTGATTGTTCCAATCACTGCACATTTATGGGAGTTATTTCATCACAAAGGGGAGAAAGTCGCGTGAAAAACCCGTTTTTAGGCCAAATAATCGACTTTTGGTGGCGAACCCCTCGTTGCGAAACTCGCGGAGCATTTTGGAAGGCAGCCGGATTTTTGGCGCAATGTATAGTATGTCTTACTGTGAGCTTAAATCCAACTTTCTGGGGTCGCACCCCCAATCCTCTGGGCTTCATCTTGGAAACAAAAAACAGTGGGACATCCCCCATATCTCCGAAACCATGGCTCCCACAAGAAAGTTTAATATGGCAAACCTGTGAAGAATTTAATTTTCAGCAAGTCATGCATACATCACTTTTACGTGGTTTTAACAATAAAAGAGTTACAATCTCAAAACGACATCCAAAAAGGAGGGAATATCTTTCGAGCGCCACAGCCACACTTCAACCCCAAGACACATTGTACGGCAATTTTGTCACAAGTCGTTTGCGGTATTGATCGTTTTGATCGCTGTACACTGGCGGGAGCTGCTGCATCCCAAAGGGGGAAAACTCACGTGAAAAACGCATTTTTAGGCCAAAAAATCTGATTCCGATGGCAAACCCCCCATTGCAAAACTCACGGAGCAGTGGGCAAATTTTTTTAATTGCAATGAGTAGTATGTCTTTATGTGAGCTTCAATTGAAGTTTCTGGGGTAGCAGCTTCAATCCCCTTGGCACCATCTTGAGAACAAAAAAAAGTGGGACGGCCTCATATCTTGGAAGGCACCGCCCCCACAAAAAAGTTTCATATCACAAACTTGTGTGAAATTTAATTTGCAGTAAGTTGTGGATACATCATTTTCACGTGATGTCAATATTAAAAGATTTACACGCCAAAAACGACGTTGAATAGGAGGGATCATTTTTTGCTCGCCACAACTTCTTGGTTTCCCCTATTACGGCGAAATTCGTCCGAAAATGACTTCCAATACTGCAATGCTTTTTAGTTCTACTATTGAGATTGGTTTCTATATTAATTTTTATCAGCTTCATTCGATTTTGTAGAACAGTCTGTGTTGATTCCGAAGGGGCCGCTTTTGCGTCACATGTATTCTGATTTCATTGATTTTTAATAATAAAGAATATGAAAATTTTCTGATGAAGGTCAAATAAAGATATCGAATGACTGGCATAACGAAACAACCAAATCCTTTCGTGTTGTCGGCTGAGAACTAAATTATTGCATTCTAAGCTGGATGAAAAGTGTGACTGTTTCATAGACAACTTTTCATTTACATTACTTGAACTGTATTTTAAAACCAGCCAAAACACGAAAAAAAGTATGTTTCATGCGGTGTCTTTAAAATTTGAATGGTTAAATAACAGTATAGGCCAATGAAGAATGCAAACTAGTATTTGTAACAAATTTGCTAGCAAATTCTAAAAGTCTCAACCATGATATTCAAAACCAGAACAATCACCAAAAGTAAATTATTTTTATTTTTAAACAATGAAACAAAAAACAAGTAAACAGGCTTTCGAATAGACGAACACTTCTACGTCATAACGAACGTTTACCTAAGAAGTCCTTGATTACTTGCCATGTAAACAACCAACAAGCTGTTGATTTTCTTTCTGTTTATCTAAAGTTTGTATCATAATGAGAACTAGGTCCCCACGTCGAGGATTAATTCCCACGACTGAATGAACCATAAAATAGATTTTTGAAAGTTTAACATCTATTCAAAAGCGTACATTCACCAGTCTTACCAAGAAAGAACTTTTTTAATAAATCCTAGTATTAAAAAAGTTGCCAGCATTGCTTCAGGAAATCCTTACTGTTGGGGCTGCACTTGTGCTTTGCCCCCCAAGAAGAAGCAAGTGAAAAAGTGCTTTAAGTAGCAGAAAACTTTCGAATGCTTCGGTCTGATGCCTGTTTTAATTATAACGAACGGGAAATTTCTTTCCGGTTCGGTGGGAAATGAAAACTCATTTTCATCATCAGCCTGTTTCAAGTTCATGGAAATCCTTCGTACGAATCGCTTGTCGTTTACATGTCGGATTCATGTTGGACGTCACATTGCGCCAGCAAATCCTACTCCAACTCCACCTTCATCTCCCAGCTAGATCGTTCGTTTGTTATAGGATGGATGTGTTTCCTTTCCTTTTTAAATAACCCTCGGCTCTCGTCTATTCGTCTATTTCTTGAGAAAGATCCTATTTTAGGCAGTTGCTAGTCGTTCGGGCGTTGTATGAAATCCTTAGCTGGCGTCCTGTAGAAGTCGTTTGTAGGTTGTTTGCTTTTAATTTTGCGAAGAAATTAATTGTGTGGTATTAGAGGTGGGCCAGAAAATTGTTTCGTGACGGTGCTGAAACCACTCTATGATGTGTTTGGATTTCGGAAAATTTATTTCAACAAAAAAAAACACGAGACTAAATGAATCTCCTTAGTCCATGCCAAGTTTAAGCTGAATTGGATGGTCCGGGAGGCTTTGTGTTGTTATAGGTTATGTGGAGCGTTTTAACAATAGTATCGGCAATGGATTCTACGAACTTCTATTCATGCGTTATCCAAAAAATATAAAGCACGCAAACCAGCGTGGGTTTAGACCAACAATAACAATCAAAAAGTTTTTGTATTCTTATTTGTATCCAAAAAATGAAAGAATTATACACAAAAGGATTCAAACACTTTATTGGGCTTTTACAAAATAAATTTAGGCGATAAGAATGAGTGTTCAAATATTAGAGAAACGATGCACAGTATACTGAAAATAATTAATTCCAAGTTAGAGGATCAGATAGTGTTTTTTCTTTGGAAAAGGTGATGCATGGTGCGACAATATTGAATTCCGAAAGAAAATTTCATCCTGGCTATTGCACTGTTTCAAAGCAAAACTCTTTAGTAGTAAATTTACTTCTAATCAGGCACCATTGCAAGCCTCTTGATAGCATTTATTTCTGTTGTTGTTGATGTGGTCATAACCTTCAAAATGGCTTCTCAACATCAATGTTCAGTTTATAAAAAAAGGTTGTTTGTTTCGTTTCTTCTTTTTTTAATATTTTGCCACTAATTAATTTTTTTAAAAAATCCAAAAATTTAGTAATTTTTAACTTCCCAGTATATGGGAAGTTCTTGTAATCGCCTCGAAAATCGAAATTGAAATTTTCAACATTTCTTTACGTTTTGAGGTCTATAGAGTATATATAAAGTGTTTTTAGAAAGGGAGATGTATGTGTGTGTGTGTGTGTGTACGTACGTACGTACGTACGTACGTTCGTGGACCCTTTTTTCTACGAGCATAACTCACGTAAACAAAATCATATCGACTTCGTTAAGGTGTCAATCGAAGCGTCTTTGCAATCTTAAGAGCTGATTAGTTTTTGGGATACTTCGGTCGGGGGGGTTTGCTGTTTTGACCCTTTGAAGGTCATTTCTGTCATGCGTTATATCTCGCCAACCAAACATACGATTTGCATCATAGAGGTGTCAATCGACGCGTATTAACATTTGTGTGAATCTATCAAATTTCTAAAAAAATCGTTGCAGCCGTTTCTTTAATTTAAGAAAAAAAAGTGCAAAAAATTAGGGTTTTTTTCATAAACAATAAATGTTTAACCTGATTTGCGTAAATAAGTAGACAATGTTTATAAAATTTATATACTCCAAACAATGTTTGTAAAAACAACATCAAAACATTTTGTCATGATTACGTAAAAAATTCAATTAAAAATAAAAAATCACTAAAAGTCATCATGATTTTCAAGGTCATTTTTATCATTTTCTATATCTCACGAACCAGATATAATATTTGCATCATTAAGGTGTCAGTTGACGTGTATTAATATCTTTGTGAAGTTTATACATTATAAAAACTCGTTTCAGCTTTTTTTTTAATTTAATAGAAGAAAATGCAAAAAATTATAGTTATTTTCATAAAAAATATTTTTTAACCTGATTTGCACAGCACAGTAATAAATGTTTATAAAATGTATACATTCTTATCAGGTTTTGAAGAGAAACCGGCAAAACTTTGTTCCTTGATTATAAAAAAAATAAATGAAAAATAAAAAATCATTCAAAGTTACCATTTAAAGAGGGTTCATACGAATGCTTTTACTTTTTTTTTTATTCTAAAAAATTGTTGTAAATTCAATCAAAGTTTTTAAATTTTTGCATAATTTGAGCAGATTTTACATAGTTTTTATAGTCTTTTATTAAAAAAAAATGCTTAAATTATAAAAACCAACAAAAATTTTCAAGACCAAAAAGGCCCCCACCGATTGATCCGCGTGAATATTCAATCTGTCCTCATCGACCAAAAACCTTACGTAATCAATGGACCCTCCCGTAGACGATATGATTCTTATGAACTCATTCCTGTTACTGCTATGAATACCTCTCATTGTTGTAATGTTGTTGATGTTTATGTAGATATTACTGGGAAGTTGACCGTGTGGACCTCAAGGGTCGCACCTCGCGGCTTGTTTGCTTTAAACTTGTACTCTCGCTGGCTTCGTGTAGATCCTAAATATATTTTTAAAATAAACGAAAAAAAATTGACCTATATATAATATTTTAATATTATATCTTGAAAATAAGCACGAAACTTAGAATGCCAGATTGAATTGTTTTTGAGTATTATTTTAAAAATACTATACAAAGCTTAAAACGATGGTTTTAGCAGTGATTTGAGATTTGTTTTTGTTTATTGTTTATTGATCAAATGATAGCATGCTACTAAACAGAAGAACAAATCCAACTGCATAGAGAGGATTTGGTCCAAAAAAAAATCGAATATCTCATGTTTATCAAAAAGAAGTGAATATGTTATTTCTTAGCTTAGATTTGTAAAGATTAAAGAATTGGCCGATAGAACCAAACTGCATGTTGCCATGTTATGTCCTCTGATTTGCTTACATAGTAAGCAAATACATACACACTCACAGACATCTCTCTAAAAACGATGGATTTGGATTCTAGAGACCTTAAAACGTGGAGATATGTCAGAATTTGGGATTCGCAAAATCGACCCCATTACAATAACTTCCCATAGGGAACTGGGAAGTTAAAAAGACACAGGAGAAAAGATAGAAAATAAGTTAACCATTTCGACAGGAACGCGGCCACGTGGTTCCCATTTTAAAAAAATGAAGCAGGATCAGAGAGAGAGAGAGAGAGAGAGAGCGGACGTAGGACCCCAACATTTTCGTTTATTCATTGGTCACTGAATCCTTAAGTCGTTGAAGTAACTCACTCATCGCTAAACTGATTAAGCTGTTAATGTAAGATTTGTTGACTGAGCAATAATAACGATTGACAGTAAATTGGAGGCTGCATTATTTTTCACTTATGAAGTTTTTGGTACGCAGAGTGACGCAATCTCTGGAGACAACCAAGGAGGATGCTTGGACCCAGAACAACCTGATGATTTAAAGTTTATTAAGTAAAGTATTTCATTTACATGGAAAATATTATTGTGTAATGAAACGATCAAGACTGTTTTCAATAAGATCAGAAAGGATTTAAAAAAGAATATTTTCAGAATAGTCAACTTTAGTTTAAGCATGGAAAGATTTAAGTTATTAAAGGTTCTGGGGCGAAAAAAATTGAGCAAGGCTTTATTATGATTGCCATTTTTGTCAAAAAAAAAATACGGAACCAATACTCGAAATTGGCAGTTTTTTCTTTATCACTTTATAAATCGCCCTTATTCCACGAAATAGTTCAACCATATCTGAAAGAATAGCATACCACGGGTTTTGAAAAGGCCTGTCAACCTATACCCACCGAATGATGTTATTCTCATACATTCTTAATGTCATGCAAAAGGAGCAAAGAGTCGATGCAGCTGTAACAACGCCTTTGATCGTGTGGTTCCTTCTGAAAGTAAAGTTCCAGAAATCCAATATTACAGGGTTTCTTTTTGTTTGGCTCTGCTCATACTTTTCTAACCAAAATTCATGTAACAAGCTTCAAGGCTTCAATCGAAAAAAAGGAAAGCAGTCATTCACCTCGTTTTTCCTTTGAAGATTTTAAAATTTAGGACATCATTGATTCAAAAGAGGATGTGATCTTGCTTCAATCGAAGCTGTTATCCCCCCAGCACGGGTGCGACCGAAAAAACAAGTTAATACTGGTAATTGGCACGTCATAAGTAAGTCTCGAAAAAAAGCCTAATTGAGCAATTCCTATCTTTTTAACTGTGTTAAACTTTCGAAAGTAGATCTGCCGTGCAATGGTCAAACCGTCTAAATGAAATTTTCAAGATTTTGAGATATGTGCGTTTAGGGACATTATACCTTCCCTTCTTTCATATGAGCTTAACATTTTGTTTCATTTCCCTCCCCTTCAAGAGTTATGACCATGGCCATTCCATCTATAATACATCTTCCTGCTAATTTCACATAAAAAACAAGTGGCAAACCATCTAAAGTCCTTTAGATGGTTTGTCCAATGTACAGCTATACAAATCAGAAGGAAAATAAACGTCTATTAGTACAGTCAAAGCGTCCGAATTTTGATGTAAGCCAAGCATTTTGGGTAGGCAGAATTTTTTTTAATGTAATGCGTGGGCAATGGTATAGATAGCTTAAGTTCAAGTTTCTGGAGTCGCAGCTCCGGTCCTTTGGGCTCCATCTTCAATACAAAAGAAGTTGGGGCACCCTCATATCTCCGAAACCATGGCTCCCACAAAAAAGTTATGTATGACAAACTTGCGTAGAATAAAATGTTTAGCAAGTCTTTCATACATCACTTTTACGTTGGGTCAATAACAAAAAAGTTACAAACCAAAAACCACACTCAAAAAGGGGGGAACATCTTTCGGGCGCCACAACTTTTTTAGTTTCACGTTTAACGCGAAACACATTCAAATGCTTTTCAAAGATAATTTTGTCACAAATCGTTTGCGGTGTTGTTTGTTACAATCACTGCACATTAACGGGAGTTATTTTATCCCAAAGGGGAGAAAGTCGCGTGAAAACCCGTGTTTAGGTCAAATAGTCGGCTTTTGATGGCAAACTCCCGTTGCGAAACTCGAGGAGCATTTTGGTAGGCGAGCACATTTTTGGTGCAATGTGTGGTATGCCTTACTGTGAGGTTAAATCCAAGTTTCTGGGGTCGCAGCCCCAAGCCTCTGGGCTCCATCTTGAAAACAAACAAAAAGTGGGGCACCCCAATATCTCCGGAGCCATGGCCCCCACAAGAAAATTGTATATGACAGCCTTGCGTAGAATTAATTTTTTAGCAAGTCGTCCATACATCACTTTCACGTGGCATCAATAATTAAAAAGTTATAGGCCTAAAACGACATCCAAAAGGGGGGACATCTTTCGAGCGTCACAAATCCATTGTTTTCACTTTAACCCCAAAACACATCGAGAATAATTTTCAGACAATTTTGTTGCAAGTCGTTTGCGGTATTGCTTGTTTCGATCACTGTACCATGTCGGGTGTTATTGTGTCTCGAAGGGGGACAAGTCTTAGGAAAAAAACATTTTAGGACCAGATAAACAGGTGTTAAAATGCTTTTCTCCTATGACTTGCCCCCTTTGGGACACAGTAACTCCCGGTATGGTACAGTAATCGAAACAAGCAATACCGCAAACGTTTGGTGATAAAACTGTCTAAAAGTTGTTTTCGAACGAATTTCGCGGTAATAGGGGAAACAAAGAATTTGTGGCGCGCGAAAAATGATCCCCCCTTTTCAACTTCGTTTTTGGCATGTAACTCTTTTAATATTGACAGCACGTGAAAACGATGTATCCACAACTTACTGCAAATTGAACTTTACACAAGTTTGTCATATTCAACTTTTTTGTGGGAGCAGTGCTTTCCAAGATATGGGGCCGTCCCACTTTTTTTTGTTCTCAAGATGGCGCCAAGAGGATTGGAGCTGCGACCCCAGAAACTTCAATTTAAGCTCACATAAAGGTGAGTAGTATACTCATTGCAATTAAAAAATTTCTGCCCACTAAAATGCTCCGTGAGTTTTACAGTGGAGGGTTTGCCATCGGAAGCCGATTATTTGGCCTAAAATGCGTTTTCCCCCTTTGGGATGTAATAGCTCCCGCCAGTGTACAGCGATCAAAACAATCAATACATCAAACGACTTGCGACAAAATTGCCTTAAAGTTATTTACAATGTGTTTTGGGGTTAAAGTGGAAACAAGGAAGCTGTGGCGCCCGAAAGTTGTTCCCCCCTTTTTGGGTATGGTTTTTGGATTGTATCTTTTTTATTATTGACACCACGTAAAAAAGATGTATGAAAAACTTGCTAAAAATTATATTCTACGCAAGTTTGCCATACACAACTTTCTTGTGAAAGCCACGGTTTGGAAGATATGGGGGTATCCCACTTTCATTTGTTTTCAAGATGGAGCCCAAACGCCATCATCGGGGATCCCAGGAAATTGAACTTAAGTTAATTATACTATTCCCCACGCATTGCAATAAAAAAATTTCTGCCTTTTGAAAATGCACGATCAACTCCCAATTGACTGGAATATTTGGAACGTTTGTACGTTGTTTTCGTAGGCAAGTTTTCCTTCTACGTACACTGGACAAAACGTTTAAATGATTTTAGACAGTTTGCCGTTGTATTTGAAGCTGTGTTTCAAACGAGAAAACAAATCAAAAAATAAGTTTTCTTCGTTTTCATCCCCGCATTGGCGATTTTCCTGAATCTTGAATTCATGTTGCATTCTTTGTACGTTGATTGAAAGGTTTTTGCAAACAAATTTGGTAATGTAGGCACGACAGGGGAAATGCGGAAGCGTTTTCACGCGAAATGTTTGAAGCCATTTATCTCGATATCGAGAAACTGCAGTTAGACGCTTTGGCCATTGCACGGCAGAGATCAGGTTGTGAACTTCAGTTTTGTTTTGGTGCAGAAAGTTCGCTTTGATCATTATAAGAATACTCATGTTTTGCTTAGCATCTGATATTGAAGACACATAGTGTCAGACTTAACGGGTTACATACATAGGTCTTGAAGAAAAAAACAACTTTTTCAAAAAAATGTATTTTAAAGCCCAAAGATCTATTTTATTTCAAATTTACACACATAAAAGTTTAGCATTTCAAAAAGTTGTAAAAAATTTCAGCTAAAAACATTGAAAATTGTCAATTTTCCTGAAGTTTTCCTCGTCCAACCTTTTTTTTGCGGTAGGCAGAATATTTCGGTAGAGGCTCATCTCAAATTAAAAATTCAAAAATATTCTTATAGTTACGCCATTGGCTCGTGCTTGAACGAAGGAATTGCAAAAAAATGAAATTTAAAGTTTTGAAATGGATTTGATTGAATTTTCGCTTTATATTTTTTTAGCATTTTCCTAATTCTCATCGTTTTTAAAATATTTTTTTCGTATAAAACAAAAACGAGTCAAATGGATGCAAATCCCTTCGTTCAAGCATGAGTCAATACTATAAAAAGGAACTGTGTAAATTTTTAGCAAAATCAGTTGATTCGTTATCGAGAAATCGTGCCTACCGTACGGAAAAACAAAGTTTCGAGAAAAACGCGTTTAAAGTTTTTTTACCGCGATTTAATGAATTAAAGTTTTTTTTTCGTGACTTACATCGAGTCGTCGATTCCAGGTCCATACAGTAATTCGTTCGCCTTATTCGCAATGTTCAGAGCATCCTTTTGATGTTGTGGTGTTTGATGAAAAATAAAGGAACTGATTCTACGCGGTAGAACTGCGCTGCATGCGTATAATACGCTAGGTAAGGCAGAATGCATGTACCGACCACGAGGTATTCAAATCTCAATAGCTCCGGTAATATTGCTCAAATTTACTTCAAATTCGGTGTGAATATTCTTGAAGTACATACTATACTTTCATATGAAATAAAATAATTTCGATCGATTTTTTGAAAATACCTATGTAATCCCTTAAGTTAGTTTAAAAGCAATTCCTCCTTTTTATCTTACGGTTTATGAGCGCGATGATTAAGATTAATATTTTCGTTCAAGATATATTAACTGGCAAACAGTATATCTGCTTATGCTATGTATGCGCGTAACAGATCTCTACAACTCAACTAATTATTTCGTTGAACTGCTATTTTACGTGGTTTCTTCAAATTTATTTCTCTTTTACATGGAACAATGATCATGTTCTGCTGCTTGGACTAAAACAAACGCGTTTGCTTCAAGAAAATCATCAAAGAACTGCCTATAGTAATGAGTCCAGATGCTGCAACATATTCAAAAGTATGGGTAAATAAATCTCACCAAACTAAAGCCTCAAAACCCCTCCAGTTTTATTTTCCATTACCCTTGCTTTAGCTTAAATACATACATTTAAAAAATGATGTTTGAATCCGTTGCAATCATAGGATTTGATGACAATTGAACATCAATAAGTAAATTTTTAGTGAAGGCCGACTCTTTTCAATGATTGCAGTCAAATAATCAATATCTAAGTTTGGGTAATGATTTGGAATGAATAATATTTGAAGGCCTTCTTAACAAACAAGCCGCGAGGTGCGACCCTTGAGGCCCACACGGTCAACTTCCCAGTAATATCTATATAAACATAAACAACATTAAACACAATATTAATTTTGAAAATAATACTACTTTAAGTAATAACAATGAGAGGTATTCATAGCAGTAACAGGAATGAGTTAATATGAATCATATCGTCTACGGGAGGGTCCATTGATTATGTAAGGTTTTCGGTGGGGGCCTTTTTGGTCTTGAAATTTTTTGTTGGTTTTCAAAATTTGAGCAGTTTTTTTAATTAAAAGACTATAAAAACTATCAAAAATCTGCTCAAATTATGCAAATATTTTAAAACTTTGATTGAATTTACAACAATTTTTTTAGAATAAAAGATATAAAGTAATATCATTCGTATGAACCCTCTTTACATGGTAACTTCGAATGATTTTTTATTTTTAATTTAGTTTTTTTCATAACCATGGAAGAAAATTTTGCTGGATTCTCTGCAAAAACTGATAAGAATGTATAAATTTTATAAACTGGTATCACTTTGCTGTGCAAATCAGGTTAAAAAATATTTTTTATCAAAAAAAAAACATAATTTTTCGCATTTTCTTCTATTAAATTAAAAAAACGGCTGAAACGAATTTTTAAAATGTTAAAAACTTCACGAAGATGTTAATACACGTCAACTGACACCTTAATGATGCAAATATTAAATCTGGTTCGTGAGATATAGTGAATGATAAAAATGACCTTGAAAATCATGATGACCTTTAATGATTTTTAATTTTTAATTTAATTTTTTACGTAATCATGAGAACAAGTTTTAATGGTGTTTTTACAAACATTGTTTGTAGTATATAAATTTCATAAACATTGATTACTTTATTTCGCAAATCAGGTTAAAAATTTATTATTTATGAAAAAACCCTAATTTTTTGCACTTTTTTCCTTAAATTAAAAAACGGCTCCAACGATTTTTTTAAAAATTCGACAGATTATTAAAAATATTAAAACGCGTAGATTGTTACTTAAACGATGCAAATCCTATGTTTGGTTCGCGAGATATAACGCATGACAGAAATGACCTTGAAGATCATGATGACTGTTAATGATTTTTTATTTTTTATTTGATTTTTTTTGTAATCATGAGGAAAAATTTTGATGACATTTTTAGAAAAACTGTCTGGGGTATATTAATTGTATAAACATTGATTACTTGGACTAGACAATAAGGTTAAAAATTTATTGTTTAAAAAAAAAAACACAATTTTTTGAACTTTTTTAAAAAATTAGAAAACGGCTCCAAGAATTTTTTAAAAAACTTGATAGAATTGCATAAATGTTAATACGCGTCGATTGATTCTTTGTTTAAGGAAATCATATGTTTGGTTCGCGAGATATAACGCATGAAAGATATGACCTTCAAACGGGCAAAACAGCAAACCCCCCCGACCGAAGTTTCCCAAAAACTAATCAGCTCTTAAGATTGCAACGACGCTTCGAATGACACCTTAACAAAGTCGATACAACTTTGTTTACGTGAGTTATGCTCGTAGAAAAAACTGCCCACGAACGCACAGGCGTACGTACGTACGTACACACACACACACACATACCTCTCCCTTTCTAAAAACACTTTATATATACTCTATAGACCTCAAAACGTAAAGAAAAGTTGACAATTTCAATTTAGATTTTCGAGGCGATTATAAGAACTTCCCATATACTGGGAAGTTAATAAAATCAGTGATCCGGAACAGATCCATAAAGTTGACTTGTATATTGAAATGATCGAGATTAGTAAAAGTGATGAAGATGACTTATCTAGAATTGGTTGTCCGAAGTTAATTACGAAACCATCAAAATTGCTTGTTATGGAATGTTGGCTATAATATTATTAAGAGAACTGTATAACGATAGGCTGTAAGTAACTAGAAAAACACTATCGTAACTTGTGACTGGAAAATTTACATTAGTGTTTTTAGTATTCATATCACACTACATGAGAGTTTCAACTTAAGCTTCACATAGAGTTTCGTTTGCTTTGATAAAATATTGATGGATTCTAAGTACATATAAAAAGCAAGAAAACCCAGGCCATTCTATTGGCAAGTGCATATACCCTTGTATAATATTATAAGTTTTCAATCACAGGAAAACGATGCAAAAACGGAAATTGAGTTTATGTAGGCAGCATTGTATTGAAAGTTCAAGGTGAATCTCTTAGCAATCATCTACTCTCCTCAAAAATCTTTTCAATTTGCCGCTTTTATTTTGCGATAGTCCTTCACATTCACACAATACTCTCATTCGATATCAAAAATTTTCTTCAGTATATTACCAAATTTCCTTCTTTTATAATTCTTAAGCAACATATAACCACTCTACCCAATCATGCAACAATTTTCATAACGGCACAGTTGAAACATCTACAACCTTTTGGCGAAAATAGATTTTCAATAGCACAACATTTGAATAGACCTGTAAAAGGTAAACGTTTTCTCTGTTGTTATCCCGTCTCGGTTACAAAAGAAGCACATACATTTCCAACCCGACAACTACTATTGGTACGTATCTGGGTTATCCTCATATAATGCTCAACCCTATTTCCCGAAAGGAAAGTATTTATGCAAAATATTTGCTACTTATTGAAGGCAAAAGACGCCATTGAAAATTTTCTTAGACTGCCACTTACCTCCTTCGTCGGTCATGACGAGAACCGTTGTCGAAGGACCAAGACCTTCTGGATTGAAGACTTGTATCGAGACCAGGTACTGCGTGTATGTTTCCAAATCGTGGATCTCGTGGCTCTGCAAGAAATAAATAGAGAGAAAAAAGGATATTGAGTACGAACCACCAATGAAAATATGCACAAGCTGAGAGTGGTGAAAAGGTTGATTTTGATGCAAGTTATGTTTTTTTGTGGTGCTTATCGTACGGTGGTACTTTGAATGGAAAATGTTTATTGAAATTTAAAAAGAAAATAAATATATCACCGTCGATATGGTAGGTTTAATCGCTATTTGTTGGAGATCAGTTCAGCTTATTGATGGTTAAATATTTGAAAACAAATCATACTTGCCTTAAAGTTGTTATACCTGTATGCAAAATATATTAAAAAACATTTTCAACCCATAAGTGTTTCGACTATAAAAATTACACACAGCTTGAGAAATTGAATGACTATTGGAGTAATGGTACATGAATTAAATTGATTTATGCTATGCAAAAAACATCAATATGTGTTCTTATAGAAATTTTCTTCAAATGGTTATCATGATAAATATTTGTAGGTACAATTCTTTAAAGTTGGTGATATTTTAAGTTGCTGAAGTCGTGATACTACTTCATTCATAAACTGCTTGAATAAATTGTCCTTGAGTAGTCAGAAGAGTGATATTGAAGTTGTATTTTAGAGATCAAGAGCTACTCTTAAAGATATTTGTCAGTATAACCGTCAAATTTCATTGTTATTTGCACTTCATGTTCAATTTACTTTGGTTTATTATCATGGAAAATACTAACGTCCAAACAACGTCTTAAAATAGTCGAAAATTATATCCGAAATTTGCGTTCTGTGTGCCAAAATTATGATGCACTTTTTCCAATTTATGGTGATCGTAGTCGACCATATGCTCACGTATACTTTATTAAACAATGTCAATTCAGCACAAGCTCGTACAGTGCGTACCGAGGCAGCTATCGCTGTTGTATAGGGTGCTATGACTGAGGATCCAAATTTATCGATTCGACACCATTCTCAACAAACTTGGTCTCTGTCCGTTCACTCTATGGAAAATATTGAGGAAAGATCTTGGACTTAATCTCAATAAGATTTATCTGGCGCAGAAATTGAAGCTATTGGAACATCATTTGCATCTTACGTTCGGTGAATTAGTTGAGAATGAGTTTCAAGTTGAACCGCATTTTTACCGTCGAATCGTTTTCAGCAATGAGGATAATTTCTGGCTTAATGAGTTCGTAAATAAGCGAAATTGCCATTTTTGGTGTGAGAATTTTCTTCTATAGACTTTGAAAGCTCCAGTACATCTAGAAAAGTCACTGTATGGTGCAGTTTGCATCCCGGCGGCATAATTGATCCTTTTTTTCAACTCTGAAAACGGAACCAACGTCTATGGCGATCGCACAAATAATTCGTAATTTTTCTAATATTCCCAATATAAATGCCAATCGACTAAGCAACAAATGGTTTCAACAGGATGGCGCAACATACCATACAGTGCGTGAAATTATTGGTGGAGGAATCTCAACGAAAGGACTTGTGAACTGGCCGCTCAGATCATGTGATTTGACTCCATTGGGCTCCTTTTTGTGAAAGTACGGTAAGTAACGTATCTACGCTGATAAAACAGCAACTCTTGATGACAAGAAAGCTAAAATTAGACGCATTATTTGCAAAACAAGACTAGCTTTGCTAGAAAAAGTGGTGCAAAATTGAACCGAGAGGATGTCCTTCCTAAGATGACGGTGCGGTGATTATATGCCAAAAAATTGGCCATTTAAATAATTTGTGTGTGTTTAATTTGTTTAAAAACCTAAATGCTCATAAAAATACCATTTATATGAGCGCGATCTCGACATTGAAAAAATTAAGCCGATATGTACCTTTTGTTTCGGTGTAAGTATGGTTGTGGGAAAATTCGTCCCACTTCATTTTAGCAAAAGAAATTTATCCCCATATTCCAGCAGTATGCAGAATTTTTGATTCTGTTTCTTTTCAGAACTACCTTATGATACATAATAGGCAATTTGGACATTGCGTAGTAAATGGATGATGACAAAATTTCGAAATGTATCCAGTAGAGACGAGCATATTAAGACAGAACAGATTGTGAAGAATAAATTTCGAAGCTTTTAGCTACATTTTGTGAATTATGTCATTGTGCTTTACCGGTTTACGAGGATATGCTTTCATGAGAATAAAAGGATTTGTGTATCAGTTTGATGAGTTGTAGCTAGTTTTCAGGATTCTTCAAGACGACCGATTTTAATAAAATTCATATCTATTATCACTTTTGATAGACCATTTGTTCCAATAACTTTAATGATTATGATTGCAAGGTAGGTTCCCCTCCATTATTACTGTATAATCGAATTTATTGAAATGTCGAATACTTCATAAGGTTGCATTTTTTTAAAATATCTATCATATTATCAAGCAAGTGTTAGATATTCACTCTTTCACATGACAGTTAATTAGTTCTATCGAGATTTATTGGCTTATACGGATCAATTTAGAACTAGACTTTTGGTAAATTAATCCTGTAAAGGGAAGTTGTTTTATTTCGGAGACCTTTTTCCAAGCAATTCATTTTCAATATTTTCCTTGTTTTTACTAAATAATACAATAGTTTCATAAGACCTATGCCCAAAAAACTATCATACCATTCCTCGTCACAGTAATCACATCTGCTACTCATCTTATTAAAGTTTTAGATAATATTGTGGATCAAAGAACATCATGCGCCCCTAAACGTATATTTAATTTAGC
Organism: Oxycera nigricornis; assembly: GCA_963942545.1. Taxonomy (NCBI): domain Eukaryota; kingdom Metazoa; phylum Arthropoda; class Insecta; order Diptera; family Stratiomyidae; genus Oxycera; species Oxycera nigricornis. Next base: position 30,346,409 of record OZ012660.1, read on the forward strand.
CGTCAGTTTTCTTGCTTTAAATTGATATTGTTCTGCCTGGTTTTTATATTATTTTACGGCTTCTCTTGTGGTATTTGCGGCTATAGCATCTAAAAGAGTAACCAGAAATTAGCCATATCTTTACTGATTTTCTTGCATTCAACTAGCTTGCTTAGATTGTGATTTCATTTATTGAACTGATCCAATTAAAACGATTATTCTCTATGCATCACTCACCAATTAAGATTTTTGGCTTTGTATAAATTTTTTATGGTTCTAAGTGTTAAAGCATTTTTCGACATAATTCTATTACTTGAAATGTCTTTTAACGCTGTTTCCAGCAAGTATAATTCTCTTTTCTGAGTAGGTTTTGAACATCTTTAGTAGCTGCTATTGTATACAACACATTTTTTTGATATTCCAGTCCATGGTCTTTGTTGGAATCGCACATGAAACACTGGCACTTTTCTTGGTTTCCCAGAAAAAAATCCACAAGCTATGTTAAATATTATACTAAACGTCGGCTTAAAATAATAATTTCGGGAAGAACTTACACGTAGGTATAGAAATAAGATACACTTCATTTTTTCGCAATGAAATCAAATAGACTAAATTTATTTGAAAATATTTTTAACTTGAAGGTTATTCCCTAAAACGAGGGAGCGCATTAAAAACTCTACGTTAAAAAATTTCCAAGATTGGAAACATTTTTCCAAATTTTCAGTGGCCCAATTCCTCGGAGGGCATTTATCAAGCAACTTACTAAAAGCCTTCTAACACCTCTCGACAATATCTCTCTTTTTCATCCTTAAAAGCTGAAATAGCATCCTTATATCGATGCCAAATTTGTGGTGCCAAGTCAGTACAAGAGCTTTATACACGAACCTGGATAGCTTCCCTACAAACTCCGAAATCCGGCAAATCTAAAGGAATTTTAACAAAAATTGTTTAGTCCCCCATTCTTTCACCCCTCGAGCCCTACACAACCAAACACTTGTCAATATTCTTGATATTGCTGTCGTTATAGTTGAACTGATGAAATTTCCATAGACGTGTTCATAAGAATTTTATGCGTTTGCCTCGAAAAATATACGACACGGACTAAAAAAGTTAGTGGTGCTGGTAGTAGAAGTAGCGGCGACTGGTTGCTATCTATCCATAAGGACACTAACCGGAGGCAACAATTTGTGTATATATGATTTTTGTACTGACATTATGTATACAAGCGCAGCCACAACTAGGGAATGTGTTCGACGTCCGTTTTATGTACGTGTAATATTTTGCAAATATTTCCCATAACGTTTTATTATGAATACGAATAGCTGGCAATATTCCAGAGAAGCCAGATCGAAAAGGACACTTGGGCCATTCTAATATCTTCCGAAACATTCAGTGTTCCTGTTCACATAAGTGTTTGTACATTGATTTGAGTAAGAAATCGGACAAATGACTTTGAAATTGACACAAGTGTTGATTGAAGTACAAAAAGTCATTGAAATAAAGGAAGTGTTGTCCAGTCTGCAATAATGTAGATTGGAACAGGTTTCTTTAGAAAAATGATTTAATTTGATTTTTCATGCAAGAGCAATAACACTCTGTAGACGACACCATTTTTATCCGAAGAGTGAGTCTAACTGCCACAAATAAGGATATTCATAGCTCCTTCCACAAAATTTAAAATACCTTTTGACTTTCTAATGTAATTGCAATGATTCGGTTACAAGTTTAGTCCTTGTATACGAACGCAACCGACTAAGTGTTTTCTATTAATGTAAACTGCATTTGTACACTCCTAGGGACTAATACCGCACGCAATTAGAACGACCCCAAACTAAAGCATAAGTTTAGATTGTCATGGGAATTCCAGGATATCATTGCGATTTAATCAAGTTTATGTTGTCGTATGTAGTCGCCAACATATTTCATGATATTCGAATGGCTGATTTTCATATCGAACGACTGTTCCAGGGTCCACACATGCCCAACATATTCCAGGAAGCAGACGTCGCCGTAGTCACCCGATATCAATTGATGCCCAATATCACCCCGACGCCATTAGCTGGGCGAATTAGCTAGTATAATACCATTACGGATAAACGGTAATAATCTTGCTCAGGGTAATTTTTCGTCTTGGCGGGGATCTGGTATTA